>CM028334.1:46611882-47319382 GCA_016647705.1 Eucommia ulmoides | reverse complement strand
GCCCAATGTGAAGGTCCAACATATTAGTTCGCATGAGCCCAGGGCAATAGCCCAATGCAATAATTCAACCCAGTGGAAAGCCAAAGAACGACCGAATCAAACCCACTATCCCACTACCTGCACTAAGATCGGGGAGAATGACCCATATCCGAGTGAGAGGATAGTGGAACACCCATTTCTTTGATATCAATGGTCATCACTTAACTGCCTAAGAACCAAGTATAAAAGGAGAAGGTAGTATGTTATTTATTTGCACACTCATTTTCACTCATACCAGACCATATTAACTTATTTTTACGCCAGAGATTCTTTGGCTGACACCACACCGGTACTGCCCTTAGCATTTTTGATCTTGCAGGTTCAAAAGGAGATTTGTGGCAACATCAGTAAACATTCAACAATTTCTTTGGAAATAATGGTGTACACTATTAATTGTATTTGCAAACTCCTGTGGGTATGATGAAATTTCACGGTTAGTATTATTACCATGAAAGAAAATAGTGAAAAACTATTGTGCGTGTGTATATATATATATATATGTGCATATGTAAACCCTGACCTGTCATAAATGGAAAGTTCATGATCAGACATTAGATCAATGGAAAAAATAAATAGAGAATGAATTCTAGTTTCTCATCACATTTAAGTACAAGGGGTAGAAAAACGCCCACAATTTACAAGAAATCAAATTAAGATATAGGAGTGATTTATGTAATCACTGGTCTCAGCTGATACATCTGTCACACACACACATAAAAATAAAAAAATAAGAAATAAATAAAAAGACTATGCAGTAGAGACCCATTCTAGGGCTCACTAAAAAATACAATAATACACAAGCCTTGAGAAGATGTACATCAATTTTCTGCAACTAAAAGAAGAAAAATACAAAATTAGTGTCAAGAAAGTAATTCTACTAAAAGGTAAAAGCAAAAATTTGAAAAGTTTTGACTATATAGGAAGAATATCTTCTTGTCATTCATGTATGATATTTCTTCATCAAAGAAATGTCATAATTGATTGCAAGAATTCGGGTAATGAGATCGATCAATCTCTTTATATATATATATATATATATATAAAGGAACAATAATTATTTTTGCTCTTTGGAAGATTAGTTACAATCATAAAAACCAAAACAAACACTACTTATAATATTTTATTTTTTGTTATTGCTTTTAAGCAAAAAACTAAAGCACCATTTGGTAATATTTTTTGAAGTACAAAAGAACTTAATTTTAAATCATTTGTTGTTTGCACTTGAAAAACAAAGTACCTTCAAAAATAGCAAAACAATAAAAAACAAGATTTTGTGTTTTTCAAAAGCAAAAAATAATTGCTTTTCGTTTTTGGTTTTTTTATATCGTAAGTGATCAATGGAGAACGATAACCAAGGACCAATTCATCGCTTCTTTTCATGTCATCTGTTATTTTTATTTTAGCTACGAGATAATTAAAATACATTTTTGTCAAATTAATATTTTTAATTTTGAAAGGTACTTTAAAAAAGCACTACTAAACGGTGATTAATTTAAATAAAAAAACATTACTTAATGGTGCCTAACTAAACAGCACCTACCATGCATTTAACATACCAAAAGTTGCCTAGGTTAGCTGAGGCAGAGGTTAAGTCAAGTAAGAGATGATGGACTCTTCAGTTTGGGAACTTTAAAGCTTGATGTGAATAACTTTGGAGGCTCTGTCATGGAAATAGCATCCACTAGTTTTCTTTTGGGATTTCTACAAACCTACAAAAAAAAAAAAAAAAATCAAGTATAAATCTAATAAGCATCATCACATGAATTTAATCATCGTAAAATGAAAATAAACTATTAAGATTATAGGTGAAATTCTTCTAAGCCGAATATCCTCCTCTAATCGAATTCCAAAACTTTTCCAGACCAAATATATGAGAATCTCCAACTTCAAATAACAACATTAACAACTAGAGTGCGTTTGGGAGGTATTCAAGAAAAAAAAAATGGAATTGCATTTCAAAAATTGATTTATAAGATTTATTGAAGAAGACAATTGATTTGAAAAAGAAATCAGCTAAAATTTCATATATTACAAAATCCTTTATCTAAATGGACCCTAAGGGTGCATTTGGGTAAGGTATTTGAATAAGCCATTTCATTTCGAAAAGGGATTTGTAAATTTTTCGTAAAAAGAACTCCCAAGAAAAATTTATAAATTCATTCTGGAAACAAAAATACTGTCTTAAATACCTCGACCAAACAGACAATAAGGAAATTCTACAAACTCCTTCCTTATATACATCACCCACACACACCTTTAGGGTATGCTAGTAGAGTGAAGAACTCATTAACTAACAACAACTTTGCATTGTACTAAGCTACCCATCCAAAGCCAATTCAAACCCAATTCTAAATTAAAGAAAAAATCACCATTACACTACCTTTTCGGGCCCTTCTGAAGAATGTAATGCTTTATCCACATTACCAGTGTTCTTAGTTTTCAAATGAGAAGCTCCTGATCCAGTTGTGCAACGGCGTAATGTAGGTGTCACGAAATCACCTTTGGATCTCCTCAAAGATTCCCATTCTCTCGATAATCTTTTGATTTCTTCACTCTTTTGTGACAAATCAGAATTCAACTTCTCCACAGTAGTATTCAATGTGAGAATCTTATCATCTTTCTCGGTATTTGAGAACTGTAATTTCTCCATATCGGAAAGAAGTCTCTGTATCTTCTTGTTTGCAGATTGAAGTTCAGAATTTTTTCTATTGATTTGATCGGTCAAATCATTCTCCATCTTATTGTATTGGTTCCAAACAAATTTCTTCTCAGCAAGCAGAGCAGACATATCAGTGTTGTTCTTCGAAACATGCTTCTCATTTTCACATTTTAGCCTCTTTAATTCATTTTCCAATGCCTTACAACACTGCTCGCCACTTTGATTATTTCCAATTTCGGATATTTCCTGCAAATCAATGAGAAAATCAGACCCCTTGTCAAGAAATAAATCAGTAAGGTAGTGTTGGTTGTACGGAATTTGGGCCTTGGAATTGAAATTTGAAATGAATGCATATGAATTTTTAAAATTGTGAATACAATCAATTCCAATTCCGTGCTTCCAAACACTGCCTAAAACAAAAGAGATAAAGTATCAACGTTAATAAGGCATACGTACATTCGGCTCGACATGTTTAGTAGATAGATGGTTAATCAATGCTTCAAAATCTTCCAAATCCCTCTCAGCAGCCTCTGCAATTTTATAGAGCAAACAGATTTTAGAAATAATGAAACTAAAATTATGACTGAAATTCCGCATTACAGATACACACACACACACACTGTAACACAATTAAGCAAAATTAAGTCACTTCTACAATGATTTCTTGAATTAAAGCAACACAAGTACAAGGATCCATTGCCGTCATCCAATTTCATCAAACACACAAAAAAAAAACCCCAAATTTGTATGGAAAAACCCTAATTTTGCAAGAAGAATGCACTAACCTAACTGAAGCTTGTACCTTGAAGCTTCTCCCTTCTTTAAACTATTCACCAAATCATGCTTCGATGCCTCATAGTTGCGATCCATCTCTTTCAGCCTAAATTCATTCTTCATCTGTTGAATAAATTCAGCGAAAAGCCCAATAAAATACTCAAAAATCCAAAAAAGAACAAAAAACTCGAAACCCTAGGTCCTCTAAAGCGAAAGAACTGATTAAATTGATGACCAACCTGAGAGATTTGATCGTTGTACAGATTAACGTCGAAGACCCAGCGATCATGTAATAATTTAATTCTATCTTCAAGAAAACTTCTCTCCCTTGAGAAAGATGCAAGCTGCTCTTCTCGCAACCGTATCACTTTCAACATACCATTAAAAATTTTATCCCATCGTCTTCGATCGGAAGAGCGACTAGATGTTTTAGGTCCCATTGTTGACAGATTATTGAAGACTGTAGAAATTCGGAGAGCAACAGTTTGGAGAGAGCGTATCTGACCGTTTGATTTTCAAAAATTGTGCAACGGTCGACTGCTACATTCGGCTATATGCTACACAGACCCGGCCGGCTATTACAATGTGAAATTTATTTAAAATAAATATTATTTAGCCTAAAAGCTATATTTAAAAGCCTTAAAATCATTATTTGCAGTTACTAACCCCTATCATTTTATCATTTGGCCTTAAACCAATAATACATGATACACTATTTATCATTTCAACTTAGTCATACCATACATTCTCATCCTATTTTATTACTTGTGCAACATAATATTTTTATATTGTTTTTTTCTTTATATATTATGCTGTCTTTTTTTTTTTTTTCTTTTTCTTTTTCTTTTTCTTTCTTTTTTTTTTTTTTTTTTGGTGTTTATAGAAAAAAAAATCAAAAGTGAAAACTTAGAAATAAAAGGGGAAGTCAAAAATTAAACAACAAAATATAAAAATCGAACAAAAAAGCTAAAAAAAATATAAAAAAAATCTTTTATATTTTTAAATTTAAAGTTTTTCTTCAAGTACAAACCTAAAAAATAAAAGAGTTTTTTATTGTTTAAACCTTATTTAAGAGTTATTGTAGAAAACATTCTTAGCAAATGATCATCAATGGTTACACAAATAAATAAAATGTACGATGATACTCCAGCATGATTTACGAATACCCTCATAACACCTCTCTCTCTCTCTCTCTCTCTCTCTCTCACGCGCGCACGCTTAGGGTTTTATCAAAACAGTACCATACATTTCTCTCTTCCAAACACTTCACAACTCTAGATTTGTGTTGTTCTTTGATTGATTTCTCATTCTGAGCCATTTTTTGCCGTTCTTCTCCTTCATCTTCGCTATTCTTTGTCATTCTCTTTGTCAGAGTTCAGAGAAATCACACAATCACCGAATCTTGAATAGCGACGACGACAAGTGGTGAATCTTGAACGGATCCATTCAAGATGTCAAATGTGACAATGTTCGAGATCCGTCGATTATGTGATTAAAACTTTCCTAATCCATGTGATATGAATTGATTTGGCCATTGATTTTACAAGAAGTAAGGAGTCGGGAAGAATACTCAAGTGGGAATCGAGAGTGAAGATTTCACTAGGAACGATGAGGGGGATTGCCCAAATTCACTCTACCGATGGTGGGAAAGTAACTCATAGTAACATCAAGTCCTCCAACGCACTCCTCAACCTAGACCTAAAATGCATGTGTCTCGAATTCTAGGTTAACTCCATTGACGGGCTTCACTGCCATCTCATCAAGAAATGCAAGCTATAGAGCTCCGAAGGCCATTGAAACCAGAAAATTTACTCAAAAGTCCGACGTTTTCAGCTTTGGAGTTCTGCTTCTTGAGATGCAAACGGGGAAAGCAGTGGTCCAGTCATTGGGGCAAGATGACGTGGTTGATCTCCCAAGTTGGGTCTAGTCCATTGTTTATGAAGAGTGGATGGAAGAAGTGTTTGATTCAAAGCTAATAAAGAGTCAAAACATCGAAGAGGAGATGGTGTAGATTCTCTCTCTTATTCTCTCTCTTCGACGGAGGTTAATCGAAAATCTAATTCTCTCTATGTTAAGATTCAATGTCAACCAATCACAAGTCTAAATAAAATTCACCAATATCGAAATGCAAATAATTTATTATAAGTTCAAATACAAATCACCAATGTGCAAAACACCTTGTGTGGATACAATGAATTATGCTTTTGTTAGTTAGTTTAATTAAATGAGTGGTGTGTATCTCATATATAAATACACAAGTCCCCAAGCCTTGTAATGCATTGAGAAGTGAAGAAAACTAGTGGTCATATATATAAAGTCGTTTCTTGTGTCTCCAATATTGACTGAATTTTTTCTTTAAGTGGTAAAATTAGAGTTGTGTACTCTAATTTTTTCTCAGCAATTGGTATCAAGAGTAGGATGGTCAAGGATTGTTCTTGGTGGAGCTATCTTGAGTCGTGAGGAGTTTGGTACTCTGTAAGTTTGAAAGAGAGTTTGTTCGGTAGAGTTGAAGTCTTGTCAACGTGATGGGAGATCGTCAAATACTTGGAGGAATCAAGAAGCTCAACAACCAAAATTACAACACATGGGCAACATGTATAGAGTCGTATCTACAAGGTCAAGACCTTTGGGAAGTCGTCGAAGGTAATGAAGTTACACAACCGGCGGAAGACATCAATGACACCTTGCGGAAATGGAAGATTAAAGCGGGCAAAGCAATGTTTGCCTTAGAGACCACAATTGAAGAAGAAACGTTGGAGCACATCTGTGACACCAAAACACTGAAAGAAGTATGACACATTTTTGTTACACTCTTTTCAAAGAAAAATGACACAAGATTGCAACTTCTCGAGAAGGAGCTACTATCGATGGCACATCGCGACATGACGATTGCCTAGTACTTTCACAAGGTAAAGTTGATATGCCACAAAATTTCAGAGTTAGATCCAATAGCTCCTATTGGAAAAACTACGATAAAGAGAAAAATTATCCATGGTTTAAGACCCAAATACTGAGGCTTCGTTGCTACAGTATAAGGATGGCTAACACAACCATCACTTGTTAAATTTTAAAATTTTCTTGTTGATCAAGAAACTATGGCTAAGCAAATGAGAAGAGTCCCGTTGAAGGAGGAGGAAGAAGCGCTCTACACCAACAAAAGTAGAGGCAACTCCAAGAAGCAAAACAGACACGGATCTAAAAATAAAGATAAAGGAGATGGAGACTTTTGTCCAGGGGGAGCTTCGAAGAAGTGCATTTATAATAGAAAGTTTGATGGTAAGTGTTACAATTGCTAAAAAAATGGGCCACATGGAGAAATATTGTTGGACCAAGAAAAAGTCTGCTAAGAGTAATGTTGTTACTTTTAGTTCTAAAGAGGATAGCGAAGATAGTTGGAATGCCGAAGTGTTATTCGTTATGGAGGAAGAAGAATTAACTCTCACAGTAACAGTACAAGAACGGATTGACTACAAGATTAACTGAATCGTAGATTCAGGCTACTCAAATATATGACAGGTGATAAAGAAAAGTTTCAAAACCTGTCTGAGTACAAATAAAGTTGTGTGGTGGTGATAGCTAACAACTCAACATTACCAATAGCTCACATCGGTAAGACGATAATCACTCCTCGATATAACTCTAATTAGGTGCCACTCCAAGATATCTATCATATTCCAGGAATGAAGAAAAATTTGCTGTCGGTGGCTCAATTGATATCATTAGGTCACTATGTCTTATTCGGGCCTTAAGATATAAAGGTGTATCATGACCTCAAAATCTCAAAAAAACTGACAATAGAGGGACAACGATTGTAGTCAGTCAATGTGATATCAGCAGAGTCTATATATGTAGAAAAAATAAGAAAGAATGTGACAACAGATTTATGGCATATGTTATTAGGTCACGTTAGCTATTCCAAGCTAAGTGTGATGGTGAAGAAATCGATGCTTAAGAGACTTCCTCAGCTTGATGTGAGAATAGACACGGTCTGTGCGGGATGTCAGTATAGTAAAGCACACCAATTACCATACGAGGAATTAAAGTTTAAAGCAAAGGAATTGTTAGAGTTAGTTCACTCTGATGTGTTCGGGCCTGTTAAGCAACCATCAATTGGCAGAATGCGATATATGTGTGGGTTTTCTTTATGAAAGAAAAATATGACACATTCTCAAAATTTAAAAATTTTAAAGAGATAGTTGAAGAAAAAGTGAGAAAAAAGATCAGTTGCTTGCGCACAGACAATGAAGGAGAATATAGCTCAGGAGAGTTCTCTCAATGCCTATTGGTATGTCAAATACATCATCAATATACTTATACCATTACGCCACAACAACATGGTGTAGCAGGAAGAAAGAACCGACATCTTGCAGAAATTTTTCGGAGTATACTAGATGCGAATAATGTACCTAGAAGATTTTGGGTGGAAGCTACGAGAACCGCAACTCATGTGATCAATAAGCTTCCTCAACCAAGGTGAGAGTTTGTTTCACCCTTTGAGAAATTGTGGAATATGAAACTTTTAGTTAGCTACTTTCGAGCATTTGGTTGTGTATGCTACATGTTTGTTCCTAATCATTTACGTTGAAAGTTTGATATGAAAGTTGTTAGATTTATCTTTGTGGGATACGATAGCCAGAGAAAGAGGTGGAACTGTTGAGATCCTATGAGTGGAAGATGCTACACTTCATGAGATGTGGTGTTTGATGAAGTATCTTCATAATGGTCTCCAAAAAAATATGTGTTGCCAGACTCGAGAAAATTTGGAGAGAAGCTACAACAGAAGATGGGGGAGCATATTGTTCAACTCCAGTTAAGTTTAGATGAACCAGGTTGTAACGACCCGACTTCCCAGTGCTGTCACTCGGTTTCTCCCAAGGAGAATAAAGCCAAACACAAACCACTTCATTACCATGATTCCGCTGCGCTACTCTGATAAAATAATAATAATATATTTTTCTAATTTAAAATTTTAGCTTTTATACAAAACTGTTTCTTTTGTAATAGAATTACAAAACTATTTCAACCATTCACTTCCAACAGTTATCTTGACAGCTATCAAAATAAAACTTACTACATCTTCTGACTCTACCTAGCACTAGTAGTGGACTCATTTCTAGTTGCGGTACCTCAAACCAAATATTTTATCGATAAACTGTCTTCATAATATAAAACATTTATGGATCAAGTGTATTTATCAAATACCACCTTTCAAATATAATATAAATATAACCGCACATTGAGTCGAAATAGAATTTCACAGCTACTATCAAAATAAAATAATGCATTTAAATCAACCAATTCAAACATGTTGACATATAATAAAATACTACACTTATATTTTCCTACTAGCCATAAGATCGTTTCACCTCATGATTGGGAGTTACGACGATACCGTAACCTATACAACTGTGCCACTAAGGTGCTTGTCAGTGTTAGGGTCATTCAATATCTCCAATGGTAGGGGCAGCCACCTACAGGATTTGCACTCCTAACAGATCAACATATATCCACCCTGCAAGATTTGCCTGACAGGTAATAACAAATATCCACCCTGCAGGATTTACCTAACAGGTAACAATAAATATCTACCCTGTAGGACTTGCTTGATAGGTAACAACATATATCCATATCTCACAAGACATGCCCTCCTGACGAGAAGACAACTATGGCATAATCGGATAATAAAAATCACTTTCCACCTTTAAAAAATTACTTGATCTGCGTAACGTTATAAAATAATCAATTTTAATAAACCCCTTTTTTCTCTCTCCATATTTTAGTACAAAAATATAATTTGTCAATTTACATAGAAGATAGTATATTCACCTCGATTTTTGCACAACTAAATACTCTATTGTAGTAATGTAGGCGTGGTCCATAATAGTCGCCGCCGTTCGTCTGGCCAGTGTCACGGTCGTTGTCCATCAGCGACATCTTCATTGCGGTCGGTGTTCACCCTCCCCACACTCGACGTTTTCTCCGGCGACTCTACTCGCGATTTCACCGGCGATGTATAAAAGCATTGCTCTATTTCTCTGCATTGTGGTCTATTTTTCACTCGCAATTATCCTATTTTGCAGTGTGATTTGAGGTGACTGATGCTCTGTTCAGTGAGTTGCAGGGAATTACAATTTTGTGTTTTGCGGTGATTTGCGGTTCTGATTTGCGGTGATACGTCATCTTTCTGTTCGTTCCGCAAGTGACGTCCTGTTCTCCAGTGACTGAAATCTTCGGCTTCCTTGTTTTCCAGCGACATTTGTAGCAAGTCAATCGTGATTTCACTACCAAATCATTTCACTATTTCGCTCTGATTCGTGATTTAACCGTAAATCATTTTCACTCTGATTTAGGGGTGGTTGTTTGTTGTTTGATGTTCTTGCTGTCTCTGCAATGACATATGCGAAGGTCCTTTCTACCGCTCGGAACACAGGTTTCGTCCGCTCTTATGCAGCTACCCTCCAAAGTGCGGTATGCCTTCCATCAATTGAGGTAGATTCATGTTCTTACACTAAGGATGGAATGCTAGCAGTTTCCTTTTCTCATTCAACTTTGGCTCAATTAGAAGCTCTTTTCAACCAAGCAATAGTGATAAAGTTTCAATTCGGTAGGCCATCACTTGAAGAAATACAAACTGAGCTAAGGTCCTAGAACTTGGATGGGCAGTACACAATGGGTTTGATGGACTCAAAAACTCTCATTCTTCGCTTCCTCGACGAAAAATATTTGTTAAAGCTTCTTTCCCGTGAGGTAAACGTTATTAAGGGTTTCTGCTATAAGATTTTCTGATGGAATAAAGCATTTAATTTGAAGACCGATGCATCAATTATTTCAATTTGGATTCAATTTCCAAAACTACCAATTAATTATTTTGTTCCATAGATTCTCAAAGCTATAGCAAACACGATTGGTAAGGTCATTACTATTGATTCCACCACGTTAACCTTGACCCGATTGAACTCCACTAGGGTTTGCGTAGAGGTTGATCTTTCAAAGCCTTTATTGCCCAAGATATGGATAAAAAAATAAGACGGTTTCTCTTAGGAAGTCATTTACGAATGCCTCCCATCTTTTTGTTCCTTTTGCAATATTTAGGGTCACTCATTGGGAATTTGCTGTAGGAAAAATCTGGATCTATCGAAGAAAACAGTGGATGAAGGTCAAGCATTAGATGTTGATAACCCACTATCCAAAAGCTCAAAAAAAGGGCACAATAGGGCCTTGAGGAAAAAAACAGAACGAGGAGGTTTTTAATGCTCATGAAACTGCTTCTGGTCTTCCTGAGGAACATCAGAACATTGTTCAGGAGAGTGGTGTTGCAGACGGTATTCAGGAAGGCATTGTTCAGACAGTAGTTCCTCTATCTGTCTACACAACTGCTTTACCATCTGGCCCCATGGTTTCTCCATCTATTCCCACGGTTTCACCATCTATTCCCACAATAGTTTCTCTCTCAGTCCCCACAGTTGTTTCACACTCTGTCCCCATGACAGTTTTACCCATTATCCTCCCAATTTTTCCTCCCCCTGTCCCCACGGTGGTTTCTCATGTCGAAGAGACTAGCATGGAGCCGATAGTAGATGGATCAGCTGATGGACAACATATTGTTTCATACTTTGTCCCCACGACAGTTTTACCCATTATCCTCCCAGTTTTTCCCCCCCTGTCCCCACAGTGGTTTCTCATGTCGAAGAGACTAGCGTGGAGCCGATAGTGGATGGATCAGCTGATGGACAACATATTGTTTCAGTTCCATTGTTATTGCATCTAGGTGCAAGGAAAAATGACCCCATACAGGCTCTCCAAGTCCCTTTCGCTAATGTAAGGTATGAGAAACGCTTCGCCATGGCTGGTTCTCAATCCAAGCAAGGGGAAAATATGGCTACGAATATTGGTGTGGTAGGTTATGCTACTGATACGTCGAGTGCTGATCCGAATGGTTTTGTAGGTACTTAGATTCACACCATGTTTCCTCCTCGCGGTAATTGGACTACTCGCAAGTGTACGAGGTCTAGTTTTAATATAATGGATCTTTTAGGATCGGATATCGTTCCACTAGGAATGGCATGTAATTCGGTTGAGTATTGCGATTTCAATAGTTTCATATTATCTCGACTAATCAAATTTTGTTTGTTTTCTAATTACTATACTAAGATAAATGAAAACTATAAAGTTAGTTTTAATTACACTAATTACTTAGGTATAAATCTCTTTCATATAATGCATAATCGATTTCATTTAGTTAGCTATAATGGTTTTTATCTAATCCGACAACCTTTGTATCAATAACTCCTCCGCTACCTCTTCCGAGTGTAAAACGAGGGATTACACGACTTCGTGTCAATGAAGAAATCCCCTTCAACGCCTTAACGACCCTAGGTCGCTTGAGTTTTGAGCCAACGTCATGGGTTGCATACGTTCTAACGCCCTCCTGGGTCATTAGAACGTCACGTTGTATTTACCCTAGTCTGAATCCGGGGTTACCTCTCCCGAGTGTCAAACCCCGTATTCTCGGTTTATCAATACAAGCATAATATCAAGAATAACGATAAACACAATCGGATTTAGACAAACAACACGTTAAATAAATTTACTCAACTAAACGGTTACATGATTTCGACTACTCCTAAGTAACATTTAACTACTACTACAAGATCTTAGCCATATACCATACAAAATAAGAGGGATTCAACATTCTTAGATATGAAAAAGTGATTACAAAGAATAAAACAAGAGAGAAACGATCAAATCTGGAAGTGAAACGATTCACTGTCACTAATGATCGATCTGCAAGTTATCCTTCTTTATTCGAATGATAAACCTCCTTCTTGATCTTCAAAATATAGCTTAAGAGCTTTCTTCTAAGTTTAGGGTTCTTCAACAACCAGTTTCAGACGTGGCCAAGGGGTATTTATAGGCCTAGGGGTTCAAAAATATCTAAACAGATATTTTGACCTGTTCTGCAATTTTCGCCTAAGCGGTAGAAACTTCGCTTAGGCGGAGTTTAAGTCGGTTAGAATTTCGCCTAAGCGATAGAATCTTCACTTAGGCGAAGGACTAACTTCTTGGCTCCTTATCATTCTAACAGAATTTCACCTAGGCAGTAGCTACTTCGCCTAGGCGGATTTACAGCAGTGCAGCTCTATCCAGCAGATCAATTCATCCGGCGTTCTGATGGATTTCCGCCTAGGCGGTGAAAACTTCGCCTAGGCGGATTCAATACTTTAGCCTTTGCAACCTTCTGATGGATTTCTGCCTAGGCGGTGGAAACTTCGCTTAGACGGATTTCAAATCTTCAGTTTTTGCATCTTTCTACTGAATTTCCACCTAGGCGGTGGAAACTTCACCACGGTTAAATTGCTCTGTTATTTGAAACCTCATCTTTTCATCTTTTTGGTTACCCTTTTCGCACCATTTCGCTCGGTTTGTAGATTGTTTACTTCCCTGCTCCTGACTAATAAAAACAGCTAAAACGATATTCAAACTTCAATAAAGTACTCGAAAACTGGCAAATTCGGTTTAGAATTAGATAGGTATTTTACACCTATCAGGTTTCCAAATTGTTCGGAAGAAAAAATGAAAAGTAAGTGGTCTGTTGACGGCGAAGGTAATTCCAAGTCTTCGGGAATGATTACTCGCAAATCAAGTCAAATTTAATGTCTGACGCCATTATGTTTTGGAATTGTAGAGGTATTGGTAATTCTAATACTATTGCGAGATTAAAATGTATTGTGAAGTCTTCAAAAGTTTTCTTTACCGGTATTATTGATCCGTGGATTGATGATACTAACATGGGAAGAGTTAACAAGTCTATCAAGTTCCATAACACAGCTTCTAATCAAGGTGAGTTGGGTAAAATCTGGGTTTTGTGAAAAAATATTGTGGATGTGCAAATTGTTGGAACGCATCGCCAATTTATTGCATGTAAGGTTTCTTGGTTAAATTTGGAGTTTTTGGTTGTGGCTGTATATGCTAGTTGCTTGCAGATTGAACGCAGAATTCTTTGGGACGATCTTATTTCTACGACCACCTTGATTTCTATACCGATTATTTGGGGGCGAGATTTTAATGTTGTTCGTAGCATCTCAGAGAAGTTGGGTCATTTAGCCCCTTCTTGGAGTGCCATGCAAGAGTTTAATGTCTGTACTAATCTAGCCGGGCTGGTGGACCCACCATTCATAGGGTCAACTTTCACATTCTGTAATAATCGCCAAGGGCTGTCTCGTCAATATTCTCGCTTGGATAGAATCTTGGTTTCGCCAACGATTTGTAATTTGTTCGATGGCCGAGTCGAACACTTAGAGCGTATTTATTCAGACCACTGCCCGTTGATTCTCCTCTCCTCCTCTTTTTCCTATAACTGTCCAAAGCTTTTTTGGTTTCAACGGATGTGGACGTTGCATGAGGGATTTCTTGACATTGTTAAATCTGTATAGAAAGCTTCTCATCAAAATCCTTTGGTTCGTTTAAGCTTGAACATCAAATCGACGAGGACAACTCTCAAAGTTTGGAATGCTCAAACTTTTGGGAATGTCTTTGTTGAGTTAAATTTGTGGAAGGATAGGGTGGAAGATTATGATTCTATACTTCAAACCAACTGGTCCCAAGGTGTATCAGACTTGTTTGATCAAGCAACTATGGAATATAATAATCTTCTTAAAAAGGATGAGTTCTATTAAAAACAAAAGTCTAGAGAGCATTGGCTAGCAAAGGGTGATAGCAATTCCAAATTCTTTCATATGTCTGTTCAAATGTGTAATTCTTCTCTATGTTTATCGGCTATTCGTCATGAAGATGGAAGTAGTCTAGCCGATCCCAATATGTTCCATGAAGCTGCTATTCAGTTTTTAAAAATTTTGTATTCGTCTAGCCAGGTTTCTTACTCCGATACTATCTTTGATTCCATCCCAAACATTGTTTCGGATTTGGATAATGGTATGTTATTGGCCTCTTTCTCAGTAGAGGAAATCAAAGATGCCCTTTGGTCCATTCCCATTGACGGTGCTCCAGGTATGGATTATCCTTCTTCCAATTTTTACCAATCTTCCTGGGTTACCATGGGTAAAGATGTTTGGGAATCCACAAATTATTTTCTTCAAGGAAATTCCCTCCCTACGGCTCTCTCTAGCACTTTATTGGTTCTTATTCCGAAGCAGTCTCAACCATCCTCCCTTAAAGATTTTCGTCCGATCAGCTTATGTAATATTTGTTATAAAATCTTCTCTAAGGCGTTATCTACCAGATTGGCGTCTCTCTTGCCCAAGTTGATTTCGGGTCAGCAACATGGTTTTGTTAAAGAGAGGTCAATCGCCGAAACTATTGGGCTAGCCCAAGAACTTGTCAAAGACTTGGGCAAGGATATTCATGGTTGAAATGCTATGATCAAACTTGATATGGCTAAAGCTTATGATCGGATAGAATAGAACTTTTTATTTGAGGTACTTAAATGATAAAGTTTCAGCTCGGGATTTATTGTTGTTATTTCTAATTGTTTTGACTCGACTTTTTTCTCCGTGGTGTTTCAAGGGGTGTATAAGGGTTGGTTTCCTACTTCTAGAGGATTGCGTCAAGGCGACCCTATTTCACCTTTACTGTTTATTTTGGCTCAAGAGGTTCTTAGTCGGAATATCTATCAGTCCATTATTGATGGTCGGGTTCAACCTTTCATTACTAAAAGGTATTGTCCTCTGATTTCTCACTTGATGTTTGCAGACGATACCCTCGTTTTTTTTCAACGGGAGTTCTCATAGTATTAGAAACTTAATGAAAGTGTTGGAATAGTATCAATTAGCTTCTGTCCAATTGGTGAGTGCCCCAAAAAGCAACTTCTATTTATATCATAACTGTCCAAATGCTCATCGCCTAGCTATTGGTCTTTCAACTGGATTTTGCCAAGGTAGCTTTCCTTGTACTTACTTGGAGTTCCCGTTACCTATGGTCATCTTAAAGCGAGTCATTTCGCTGGTCTTATCGAGAAAGTGTCTAAGAAAGTTACCTATAGTCATCTTAAAGCGAGTCATTTCGCTGGTCTTATCGAGAAAGTGTCTAAGAAAGTTAATGGTTGGAAAACTAAATTTCTTTCTAGTGGAGGTAAACTTGTTTTTCTGAAGCATGTTTTATCTTCTTTCCCTCTTCATCTTTTGGCTTCTACCTATGTTCAAAAT
Source organism: Eucommia ulmoides (assembly GCA_016647705.1). Classification (NCBI taxonomy): domain Eukaryota; kingdom Viridiplantae; phylum Streptophyta; class Magnoliopsida; order Garryales; family Eucommiaceae; genus Eucommia; species Eucommia ulmoides. Next base: position 47,303,749 of record CM028334.1, on the reverse strand, counting down.
AATATTCTGGAGGATATGGAGTCCATATTTGTGAATTTCTTTTGGGGCCAATTGGATTCAGGGAAGAAAAGGCACTGGGTGGCGTGGCAAAAAATATTTCAAGATACCTCTACTAGCGGCGTTGGTCTTCGTAATCTAAAGGATATGAAGATGGCTTTTACTCTCAAACGAATTTGGTCTCTGCTGAAAGGGGATTCTCTATGGTATGATTTTATGAGATCCAAATACACTAATAATCTCCCGTTTTCATTCTGGTCAGATCAAATTGCAAGTTCTAAAATTTGGAAAGCTATTTTGTCAACTAAAAATGCTTTCCTGCAGTTTGCAAGATGGACAGTCGGCAATGGCGAGCTTGCTAGTTTTTGGCATGACAATTGAGGCCTTGGTATCCTTGTAATGATCTTCATTTTACTAACTCTCTGTCTTCTGTCAAAACTTTCTTGCAAGACAAGGAATGGTTATCCACAGATATGGAGGATGATGCTCAGGAGTACCTAGAGGGATCCCTCCATTTATTTTCATCAGACTTTGATTCTCTCATCTGGATTCCTAGCATTAATGGCGTCTTCTCTATCAAATCGGCTTGGAGGGCTATAAATGGTGAGGTGACCCTGGTTGATCATTTTTCTATTCTTTAGAGTTTGCGTTTTCTTTTGAAGATTAAGATTTTTATGTGGCGGCTTTTGATGAACAAAATTGCAGTTGATGATACCATTCAGAAAATATGAGTGTTTTTGGTGTCGGGTTGTCACTGTTGCCTCGCTCGATCCACCGAAAATCTCCAATATTTTGTTCTGGAAAGTGAGGTTGCTTCTAAGGTTTGGCGTCATTTTAGCTCCTTCTTTAATGTTCATTTTACTCCTCAACCTATAATTCACCGTATTAAGTTGTGGTGGGGTAGATTAAAAGGGAGTTCTCAGTTTCATAAGGTAGGAGCTTTGATTCCGTCATTGATTTGTTGGGAGGTTTGGTTAAACTGGAATCGAGCAACTCATGACAATATTCCCATATCAGATAAATGGATTATTTACAAAGTCAGAAAGTGGGTAATGGAGCCGAGTCCTTTAACTAAATCTAAGTCGGTTTTATCCTTTTTTGGGAAGCATTCTCTAGTTATTTTGGGATGTCCGATTAAGCAGGTTATTCGGCGGCGTCTTCTGATCTGCTGTTGGACCCGTCCGGCTGAGGAGAGTTTCAAGCTTAATGTAGACAGTGCTCTGAAGAGAGAGACCATGACGTCTTCTTGTGGTGGTATTGTTTGGGACAGTAATGGGGATGTTTTCTTTCTTTTCTCCCCTTTCTGTTAATTCAAGTTTGTTGGTTGAGTTCTACGGGCTATTATTGGGGATTCAGGAAGCTCTTCGTCTGGGCCAGCTTCCTCTCCTAGTGGAAACTAATTCACTTGCTTTGGTTCATTCTATCAAAAAGACAGTTCAGTCTGGTCGATTGCCTATCTTTGGAACACAGTGCGGTTTTGGCTTTTATATTTCTACATTAAGATTTCCCACGTCCATCGTGAATGTAATTTTTGTTGCTTATAGTCCTGCCAAAATTATTTCGTCTAGACCTTTGTTTTTTCCTATAAGTAGTAGTCCCTTATCTCACATCGTCATTTCTAATGTTCGTGAGGATCAAGAGGGTCTTCCCTGTATTAGGTTGTAATTCTTCCTTGTTTTTTAATAAAGATTTCTGGTTATTTCAAAAAAAATAAAAAAAAAAGAAGTTTAAATTGCATAAAACCCTCCATTATTTTTTAAATGTTTTAAAATACAATTAGAAATATGCAAGTGCAGGAACTAGACTTTACAGAGGTGATCCAAGCGGCGATGATGTCAAATAAAGAGTAACTTAGAATCCTTGGCAAACTGGCATGTATCAACAACCAGACAAAAAAGGTAGTCCCCGTGAAATGGAAGAATCGACTCCACAATTATAACTTCGAAGGTCAACAAGAACACGAAGACCAAATCTCAAATATGCTAATATAGCCATTGTTGAAGAACCAAGTATAACAAAACCTTAGACGTTTGAAGAAGCATTGAAGAGTTCTGACTGGATATAGTTATGAAAGAAGAGATCATTGCACTTGAGCAAAATCATACTTGGGATCTAGTGCAAAACCAAGAGATGTGAAACCCATATTTTGCAAATGGGTTTACAAGATAAAGCATCGTCCAGATGGATCAATTGAGATCGTCAAGACAAATGATCAAGTTACAGACTTATTCACAAAAAGTTTGAGCACCGACAAGTTCACAAGTTCAAAATATTTCATCGTCAACTTGGCACAGTGCAAAGAGTGGGGGCTGACATTGAGAGGGAGTGTTAAGATTCAATGTCAGCCAATCACAAGTCCAAATACAATATCACCAATATCCAAATGCAAATTATCTATCACAAGTTCAAATACAAGCCACTAATGTGTAAAACACCTTGTGTGGATACAATAAATTAGATTTTTATTAATTAGTTTAATTAAATGAGTGGTGTGTATCTCATATATAAATACCTAAGTCCCCAAGTCTTGTAATGTATTGAGAAGTGACGAAAACTAGTAGTCATATATATAAAGTCTTTTGCTGTATCTCTATCATTGAGTGAATTTCTTCTTTGAGTGGTAAAATTAGAGTTGTGTACTCTAAATTTTTCTCAGCACTCTCTTCGTCAGATTTTGAACGACAACGGCGGCAATGCAGTAGAGGCTAATCATGTTCATCCTATGTTTTGTTGCTTGGTCATGTTCACATTATTAATGGTTTTTTTTATTATTATTAAAAATACCTTTTAAATTACACACTCACTCCCTAAATTCACAATTATACAATAGTAGTATAAATGTTAATGCTGGTAATCCTTATTAAGTTCGGTGCAAGTTATTATTCGAAATAGTGTTAACATTCACAACTTTATACAAGATTGTAATATTTGTATGTTTGAATGCTAATTATTCGAATATTCATGATTATTAGTGAACATTGCCAATAATATTATTGTGAATATTGTGTGTGTGTGAATATTATTAATATTAACATTCACTATAATTTTTTTCTAGTAGTGTGAATGTTCACATAGCTTCGAAAGAACAACTCTTAAGGCTCCTAATTTAGTAAGTATTCATACATTCACAACAATATTGTAGTACTACGAATATTCACATTACTTCGAAAATAATAACTCGTACAACAGTAATGTGAATGTTAACACTGTTGTTACTCATATGTGAACATTTATACTGTTGCAGTTTGAACATTTTAAATTTTTTTTTCCAAAAAATATAAAAAAATGTATATAAAAATGAGGAGCGTGAGTTCTACATTAAAATAATATTTATTTTTTTTTAGTTTTTTTTTACATTGAAAACATTCACATTTTTTATTTTTTGCAGACATATTTTTCTTCCATGATAAATGCACTTTCCATTTTCGTAGAATGACATATTAGGTAAATTAGGAAAAATCAATTATAAAAAGAAAGGGTTTGCTTTTTGTAAATAATTCGAGGACCAAAAACTTATTTTGGCGGTAGAAGGTCTTTTTAATAGTTTATATTTGTTTGGAGGACTAAATAATAAAAAATTAAAAATTAAAACAAAAATAAAAATAGGAAATAGGAAATCAAAAATTTTAAAAACAAAAAATAAATATAAATAAAAATCAAACGAAAATAGAAAAAAAAATATTTTATGTTTTTGAATTTGAAGTTTTTCTTTTTTGTTTTGTTATCACTTTTTTCTTTTCCAGTTTAAATGGGAAATCAAAAACAAAAACTAAAAAAAAAAAATTAAAAATCAAACAAAATTAGTTAAAAGGTATTCTTTATATTTAATGTTTTTAATAAAAAACAAAAACTAAAAAAATATTAAAAACAAAAAGTAAAATTAAACAAAAATAGTAAAAATGTATTTTTTATATTTAATGTTTTTAAATTTAAAGTTTTTCTTTTTTGTTTTGTCATCATTTTTTATTTTTTTAGTTTTTTGCTTTTGATTTTTTTTTTTTTTTTTCTATTAACACTAAGATAAAAAAAATAATATAATAGAAAATAAGGAATACAGTGAAAAATAAAAAGAGGGGGAGGGAGAGATTAGAAAATAAAAAAAAAAATTATGTTGTAAGGTATTTTTGTAAAAATGTCCTTAATATATTGTGTACTCAACAAATCCCTCCTCAAAAAAGGTATTCGAGTTTATTTTTTCTTTCCTAGACATTTTAAAGTATATTAAAATTATATTACAGATTTATTTCAACAATAGACAAAAAAAAATTATATATTGGAACACAAAATTATATTAAAATTGAATGGACAATAACAATCTGCCTTGCAAAATTTGATTTACCATCATTGTAGTTAAACCAAAAAAAAATATTAATAATATGTAGAAAAAGCTTTTAATTGCGTCAAATCTCACAAAAAATTAGGAAATTATATTAGCCAAACAAGTTGTCATTAATTAAAATGCCTTTAAAAAGCTAAACAAATAAAGGTGGAAACTGAAAACGAAGGCCCCGCCTGGTAACCGTTTCCATTCTAGAATTTTTCATTCCATTTCCAAATTTTTGGTATTTTTATTTGGGAATAACGTTTGGTAATTTTTATTTTCGTTTTTATTTCATTCCCATTTGAGAATTGTGCCCATTTTTTCTTAAGAAATGAGAAACAAAAAAAAATTGTTTCTCATAATTCTCATTTCATTCCCAAAATCATTTATCACTGTTCATCCGCCGGCCACCACCATCTGCCGCTGCCGCCGGCCACCATTCGCCATTTCCGGCAACGCCGGCCGCCCACCGTCCGGCAACAGCCACCGCCGGCAACTTTCTGGCCACCTTCCGGCAGTCGTCGTCGTCCGGCATCTCTGCCGCCTGTCGGTTGCCGTCGCCGCCATTGTCGTACGGCTAGCGTCGCCGCCGCCGCCAAAACAAAAAAAAAAAAAATCTAAAAAAATAAATAAATAATTTTAGGATAAAATCGTTACCAAACACGATTCTCTTTAAAAAAAAATAAAAAAAAAAATAAAATTATCGTTACCAAACGCGATTCTACTATTAAGAAAGAAACAAAATTCTTATTCCATCTTATCATATTCTCATCCCACTGCTAGAATAGAAACATAAATAGTTACCCAGCGCCACCTAAGGGTCTAACTTGTCCTAGTGACCGGTAAAAAGGGAAAAAAGGCACGTCCACAGAACAAAAAAAGTTTTGGAGGAATGACATATAAAATGTAGTTTAGTCTCATTTTCATACTGCAATTAAACATTAAATGAATTTGATAACGAAATCCTTGTCAAATTAAATATATGTGATAAACAATCACTTAGCTAAAAAAAATTATTCAAAATTTTAAAAATGACGTGTGACTCAATTTTTTAGCATTTTTCATTTAATATCATAAAATATCTAATTATCACAAATAATATTTTACACTAATACTATAAAAATCTTACAAGAAAATATATATAATAGATAGAGAATATAATTGAGAAAAAAATAGAAAGAGAAAATTGTAGGGAGATAATATTTAAAAAATAAATAAAATTGTAAAAAATATTTTAGGAACAAAGTTTGCACAAGGAAATTTTTTTTGAAGTAAAAACTATAAAAAATATTACATATTTGATATATTGCAAACTTAATAAATTCAAGTCGTTGGCCCAAAGATTTACCCAAAATGGATGTGAATTGGGTAATTTTAAAAATTAATCCATTTTATTAATTCTTATTCATTTTTTATCTGATTTAGCATTAGTACAGAAGTGCTTTAACTAGGCACACAAGAAAAGAAAAAAAAGATAAGCATTTTACCTTTGTCGACGTCTACTCCCCTGAACTCTCGCAGGGAACTAATTCACTAATTTTGATCATTTTCACAGGTGAGAATCAAACATGTACAATCTTATTTAAGTAAGTTCCCTTTATACAAGCACACTCTTACTCAGACTACGTAAATTTAAGTATGAGCTACAACCTTATAGAATATATATAAAAAAAAATATATTTTTTTCTCATAGAGCTTCTACCAACACTTATAAATATTAAATTCACAGTTAAAAAATGTGATAAAAGTGCACACAATTACAAGACAATCAATTTAACAATCGTGTTACGTATATCTGGATTTAACACAATGTAGGACAAAATAAAAATAGTCTATTAATCAAATCGTTTAACTCGTTGCAAAAAATAATTTTCAAAATAAAGATCTAAGAGTTTTTCATAAAACAATTTTAGAACCAAAGTTGAAATTCAATTTATCAATCTAATCAAATAATAAATTCAAGTATTGATGTGGGAGAAATTCCCAGTCGTGAATTGTGGAAGCCGGTGTTGAAAAGTCTGGTTGGATCAGTTGATAAAACCCAACTCGATAGAAGTGGTCTGAGAATCAATCATGGGCCGAGCGTATTAACAGCTGGTAACGCATAAATTACGTCGCTACTTTCACCGCAAGTATACGAGTCAAGTTTTAATATAGATGAAAAGAGTTAGGGTTGTCGTATCCACAGGGATTGAATTAGATGGTCGTTGAGTACCGCGATTATCATAATCTAACTTTATTTAGGTGACTCAAATTTAAATTTTTGTTAATAAAATATACTTAACTAAATTAAACTAATTATACTATAATACTAATATGAGACATTTAGGGGAATGAATTTTCTAGGGATTAACTTCATTTACTTCAATGTATTTGATTTCGTCTAATTTACATTAACAGTATTTGACCTATCCGACAATCTCAGTATTGTAAACTCACTCACTATCTCTCCAGAGTGTAAAGTGAATGAATATGTGATTTCGCGTCAACGCCGAAGTCCCCCTTGAGCGTCTATATGACACTTGGTCACATGAGTCTCGCCCCAACGTCATGGATTGCACACTTTCTAACGCCCTCCTAGGTCATTAGATTGTTGCATTGTGTTTAAACCCTAATCCGAATCCAGGGTTACCTCTCCCGAATGTCAAATCCCGATTTCTCAATATATCATAACAAGCATATAAAGGAAATTAAAGAACGGTAAACACAATCGAATAACAAAGAACAACCGTTAACGAAAGACAATTCAAACAAATAATATTTTCATAAATTATATTAATCCTATAGACAATCCATATTTAGCTAATGGTCATAACCACATATACAATAACAAATGAGCTAAACATGCTCAAACAAACAACTAAAGTTAAGAAATAAAGAGAGAAATTAAAGAGTCTAGCCGTTATCCAAAGAATCGACACTAAAACCGCTCCGAGATCGTTCCATCTTCTTGGAAATGTGATATTCTTCTTTAGTTGCGTTGAACACACCAAAATCTCCCCTCAAAATGTCTATTTACTGGTCTATGCTCAAAAAATGGAGGAGGAAGAGAAATAAATGAGAACAAAAAAAAAAATACTTTACAGATGTAGGGCTCACCGTTGCAGTGGTGGGCAAGTCGTTAGGCTTTCTAGTAGGTAGGGATAGTCATGGGCTTGGGGGCCCGACCAGCCCAGCCCAAAATTTTTAGGGCTTGGACCTAAACTTTGAACCCATGGTTAGGGCTTGGGCTGCAAAGTTTAGGCCTGAGTAAAATTAAGGCCGGACTTGAGCAAGCATAATATTTTCTAGGGCCAGCCCGACCCGGGTCGAGGATTAAATTAAATTAATATATATATATATATATATATGGCCTGTTTTTTTTCTCCCCGGTAGGATTTTTTTTTTTTTTTTTTTGTTTGAATGTGAATATAGCTTCTTTTTTTTTTTGTGTGTGTGTGTGTGTGTTTGTTTGTGTGTATGTGTGTGTGTAGAAATGAATGGTGTGGGACTGTCTATTTTGCAGTAATTGGTGATGAATTTGTTTTTGTGTAATGATTATGTTTTTGTTTTTATTTAATTTTTAAATTAAAAAAAAAATTATAGGGTCGGGCTTGGGAAAAAAAATAAGGCCCGATCTTAGGGCCGAGCCGGGCTAGGGCCTTGCATATTTTAGTAATTTCCTACCTAAAACCCGGCCCGAGCCCGGCCCATGACCAACCCTACTGGCAGGTGACCGGTACAATGGTGGTCAAGCAGAACTCTCAGCATTTTGATCGCTGCAGCTGTGGTTTCGCCGTTGCAGCGGTGGAATTGCAGCAACTCTCTGTACTTTAACCGCTGCAGCAATGGTTTGACCACTGCAGCGGTGGCGCTACAGATGCTGGAAGACTGTCTTGCTTATTTTTCCACAGTTCTTCCACCGCTACTCCATCGATTAGCTTGATTTTCAACCGTTTTAGCTCCTTTTCGTCCCAAACACCTGATTTATACAAAAATAAATAAAAATTAATTAAAATACTATAAAAATACTAAAAAATTACCAAATTCGGTTCGGAAATAAATAGATAAATTTCACATATCAAATACCCCCAAATTTAGAATTTTGCTAGTTCTCGAGCAAAATACCCATACAATAAACGAAACTACCATAACTAATTACCAAATTTAATTACTAAAAACGAAAAACACAAACGAACTAAAAAATAACAACGTGTAAGTTTTGAAATTCATCTAATTACCAAAAAAATTTCCCTCATCAACCCCCAATCATATCAATTTCACGAGTAAAACACATCATATGGTGTTTTAGAATTTCAACATTCAATAACAGTAAGCGTCATTCTAGATCCTGTTCAAGTGTGTGTGCGAAAACTCAATCATATAATTATCCACAGACCGGATTGGATTATCCACCAACAGAGTTCATGACTAAAACCATAAAGGTATAGGAAATTCATATACCAGACTGGGTTCTACTCTCCACTAATGTAGGCTTAAAAATTCAAAAAGATTAATAGGATTTGGTTCGGTCTTTGGAAAACGGCCAAGGGTATATCATGAATATAAAATAGGTTAACGTTATTAACTTAACGATACCCGAGGCATAACGCTTGGCTCAATCAAACTCGTAACCCCACACAGATCAATTCAAAACAACCCTAAACTTATATTTGAAAATGTAGTACTCAATTATCTAAACAAAACACAAATAGAACTATATTTATTCTTTTTTTATTATTATTAACGAACACACCCCCAAACTTATTTGATTTGTTACAATTTGACGGGTATGAAAATACAATAAAAAAATGACAAGTGAGTACTCAAATACCGAACCAATCGATAGTTCGTCCAAAACCCAACCACTCACTTCAAGTAGCATAAACAAATGCTAACTTGATTTCACTCAAATTGTGCCTTAGGTTTAGCGATAAAGGTTTGGAAAAAATTCAATTGGCCAGGGCATTTGTTACGTGTTCAGAATTGAAATGGCTAACAGACTTTGACAGGGTAACGAGGAATAAATGATATTACATGGTAAGCTTCAAAGGCTCAAATAATCAAAATGAATACCTAAATCATATCTCCTGAATTACCTAGCCTAGGATTTCACCTCAAATTTCCCCCAAATTGGATTCTAGAATTCCTATTGTCATGAACTTGGCTAACGGATAATCGACGTTAAATCAAGTGGATAGCTATACATTGAGTTTAAGTGCTCGTGCATGTTAAGATCCACAACAACTTTTACCACATTGAAATGTTAATCATACAGAACATACATGAATAGGCAGTACGCATGACCTCGAAAAACAATCAGGGGATAATTTCATCATCGGGTAATGGCCTAGATGAACTACAAAAGTCAGCACACAAAAACAACTAATAACATAAACACATACTAACACTAACCTAAACAAACATGCATACATTAAAAACAATACAACATAACTAGCAACAATAAAACATACTAAACATACTACATATCACCCCCAAACTTAAAACGGACAGTGTCCACAGTGACCCATCAGCGATCCCAATGAAGCATGATAACGAAGACGGGGGTTTAGAACACGTACTTGGGAGGCGAGACAAGCTCGCCTCTAAATCAAGTCGGCAGTGACGTATCTAATTTATTTTTGACTTGGGTTCCCTCCCAAGGAGTGCTTGGTTTATTGTCCTCGGCCTGACACAGAGAAGGGCTCGTCAAAGAGCGACTTCCGCCCATAGTATGTGTCGTACAACACCACATATGGGTCTTGGTTCAGAACGCCCTAAAGCTTGGCGAGATATTGCATTGTAAGGCTCGAGCTCTCAGCAAAACACATTTTCGATATATGTGCTTGGTTGCTCTGGATTAATGGTGCTAGAAGTAGTGGAGAACTAGTGAGCCACATCGGATCCTCATAAATATGATCGTCTTGGATCGATAGTGGCAACATTTGGTGGATCTCAAATGACGGATAATCACAAGTGTTATCTTGTGATTTTTCATCGTTTTCAAACTAACCCAAGTTCCTCCCGCTTGTTTCCAGTTCCTCGTGGTGGCTTTTAATGCATATGGTGTTTGTGTCTCTCAGTGCCACCACTTTTGACTTGGCCTCAATAAAGCAGATTAGTTGGCCAATTTGCGTATGAAGAGACGTTACAGTAGCATCAATTTTCATGCAGGTTGTCTCAATATTGTCAAGATGATCCTCATGCTTGTTGAGCCGATCATTCATTTTCCTCCAAAAAGCTTAAGTTTTCCCCATAAATTCAATGAACATTTCTTCAAATGTGGGGGAACACTCCTCCTATTGGTCCGGAATATCAATCCATGGCGCCAAAATAGAGAAACTATCCCCCAAACTTTGGTAGTTTGTTAAATAATTCTAACAGTAAAAAGCATACTCTGTCATGTCTTCCAGTACCTGATAGGATTCGTCCATGATTAATTGATCGAAAGAGGTGGCATTTTTTCCTTCAACTAACGTTCTGGTTGCGGCTATTAACCTATTGAGGAAGTTAAGTAGTTGACATTCCCTCTGGAAACGATGATTGGGAAACCAAAATAACAGCTCATTGTATCGATCCCAAGCATAATAAAACGGCTCAAAATCTCGTTGGAGGAAATGTAACAGTATTTGTTGATCTAACATCTTCAAGTACCCTGCATAAAAAAAATAAAACTACAAAAAAAAATTAAAACAAAATAAATACCTAAATTAAAATTAAGTTACTTACTCACAATGTCAACAACTATCTAAAAACCAATCCTCCACAACAGCGCCAAAAACTTGGTAGCGCATAAATTACGTCACTACTTTCACCGCAAGTGTATGAGTCAAGTTTTAATATAGATGGAAAGAGTTAGGGTTGTCGTATCCACATAGATTGGATTAGATGGTTGTTGAGTACTACGATTATCATAACCTAACTTTATTTAGGCGACTCAAATTTATATTTTTGTTAATAAAATATACTAAACTAAATTAAATTAATTATACTATAATACTAATATGAGACGTTTAGGGAAATAGATTATTTAGGGATTAACTTCATTTACTTAAATGTGTTTGATTTTGTCTAATTTACATTAACGGTATTCGACCTATCCGACAATCTCAGTATCGTAAACTCACTCACTACCTCTCCCGAGTGTAAAGTGAATGAATATGTGATTTCGCGTCAACGCCGAAATCCCCCTCGAGCGTCTATACGACATTTGGCCACATGAGTCTCGCCCCAACATCATGAATTGCACACTTTCTAACGCCCTCCCGGATAATTAGGTCATCGCGTTATATTTAAACTCTAGTCCGAATCCGGGGTTACCTCTCCCGAATGTCAAATCCCGATTTCTCAATATATCATAACAAGCATATAAAGGAAATTAAAGAACGGTAAATATAATCGAATAACGAAGAACAACCGTTAACGAAACACAATTAAAATAAATAATATTTTCATAAACTATATTAATCCCATAGACAATCCATGTTTAACTAATGGTTATAACTACATATACAATACCAAACGAGCTAAACATGCTCAAACAAACTACCAAAGTTAAGAAATAAAGAGAGAAACAAAAGAGTCTAGCCGTTATCCGAAGAATCAATGCTAAAATCACTCCGAGATCGTTCTCTCTTCTTGAAAATGTGATCTTCTCCTTTGGTTGTGTTGAGCACACCAAAATCTCCCCTTCAAATGCCTCTATAACCAGTCTCTCTTTCAAAATGGAGGAGGAAGAGGAATAAATGAGAAGAAAATATCTAAAAAAAAAACACTTTACAGGTACAAGGCTCACCGCTGCAGCGGTGGAATTGCAACAACTCTTTATACTTTGACCGCTACAGCGGTGGAACTGCAGATGTTGAAAGGCCTTTTTTCTTATTTTTTCACCATTCTTCCACTGCCATTCCACTGATTAGCTTGATTTTCAACCGTTTTAGTTCTTTTTCATCCCAAACACCTGATTTATACAAAAACAAATAAAAATTAATTAAAACACTGTAAAAAAATACTCAAAAACTACCAAATTTAGTTTAGAAATAAATGGATAAATTCCACCTATCAACAACCCAAATGTAAATACACTTGGTATGCCGAATAATATAAGCCCAGTCATACATGGGCTGATCCGGTATATAACAAGACCTTCTAATAGCGGCTTGGTTATCAGCTCTAAGGATGGCAGGTCAACCTTACCTACCCCCATGCTCACGGACGTGATCATCGTGATAACCCGTAATGGGATCATAGACAACAATCACTGCAGATAAATATAGAACGTGGAGAGAATAATGTGAAGGACGGTTGTGAAGTGAATCGGCTCGAATATATGTAAGGAAAGCAGGTATCATAGAAACAACTCTCATATTATAGTCTAAACTTTCTTTGATGGAATGGTTTGACTTATTCTCACGTCGAAGATTCTTTGGATGGCACCACATCGGTGTCCCCCCCCTTAGAACTAACTGGTTTTGCTGGTCGGATCATAGGCTGCGGAGGTTTCTAGTATGTGAGGAACTGTTACACGTACCAAAGAATTTTTGGCAACATCATTTGACGCCATCTATGGAAATTGAATAAAAAGAAGTTCACCGATGAGATGAGACAATTACAGTTAAGTGCAACAATCCTGAGTCAGTGAGAAGAAATCCCACTCCCCGTAGATTCGAAAACACTTATAGAGGCTTCAAATGGAGTTCATGATAAATGTAGGAAAATGAACCATGGGCAAAATTGGAAGGTCCGTAAGGCAGGGAAGAAATCAGGCAGCAGAGAAGTAATAGTTTCGACAAGCAGAATTGGGCCGATGATCACATTTAATAACGAGGGCTATGGGGATGTGGCTCGTCCTCATGATGACACCTTAGTAATAATGCTCAAGATCTCCATCTTTGAGGCACGAAGAATTCTGGTCGACATAGGCAATTTAGTCAACGTCATTTTTATTGACACACTCAATCATATGGGTGTTTCCAAATCAGATATTGGGTTAACCCAAATGTTGATAGTAAGTTTTAATAGAGACTTAATCTCTCCAATGGGGAAGATTACATTACTCGTCGCAGTGAGTAAAGATAGGGATGGATTGACCAAGGCTATGGAGTTCACCGTAATGGATCCAACATCCCCATACAATGCTATCTTGGGCTGGCCTTGACTTCATGCCATGGGGGGCCGTAGCATCAACACTTCATCAATGTGTAAAGTACGTGAAAGATGGTAAGATGGCCATCATCCGAGGAACCCCAGTTGTATCCAAGCAACGTTTAGTAATAACTAGGAAGATGAAGAAGACAACTGAATGACGACAGGAGCAGGGACTTATCAGAGCTGAGATCAATAGCCTAGCTCAAAAGCTGGGGCTCGTTGGAGCTCAAATCAACAGCCCTGCTCAAGAGCACATCAGAGTTCGGGTCAGTAACTCAGCACAAGAGATTGATGATTTTAGGGACCATCCGAGAGTCCTTTAACTAGCTGAACATGTCAGAGAAGTAACTTTCAGTCAGGGGGCCAAAAAGTTATTAATTGGCACATCACTGAGCAAAACTGAGGAAGAAAAGCTCATTAACTATTAGAAAGAAATTTTTACGTATTTGCTTGGGCACTTGAAGACATAAAGGGGATCATCCCTGAGGTGATGGTTCACCAACTTGATATCTTTAGGGCCTACCCTCTAGTAAGGTAGAAGATAAGGATGTTCAGTTCGAAAAAAAAATGAGGTGATAGAGTCGGAAGTACGGAGGCTGCTTAGAATAGGGCATATAAGAGAGGTGATCCACCCGAAGTGGCTAGCCAATCCAGTCATGGTCAAGAAGAAAAATAGAAAATAGAGGATGTGCGTAGACTTTACTGACCTTAACCAGGTATTCCCCAAGGATTGTTATCCAATGCCCAAGATAGATCAGATGGTGATTGCAGCTACTGGGCATAAGTTATTCTTCATGATGGATGATTACTCGGGGTATAATTAGATCCGGATGAATCATCAGGATAAGGAAGCAACAAATTTTATCACCCCTAGAGGTACATTCTACTATAGAGTGATGCCCTTCGGTCTGAGAAACGCAGGGGCGCCATATCAATAGCTGGTGAACCATATGTTCCAAGAAAAAATTACAGCAACCATGGAGGTTTACATAGATGATATGTTGGTCAAGAGAGCTGAGAAGAAAGATCATTTGGAACATCTGAAGAAGACTTTTGTAATATTACGAAAGTACAATATGAAGTTGAACCCTGAGAAGTGTGTATTCAATGAAGCGTCGAACAAATTTCTAGGTTTTGTGGTGAACAAGACGGGTATCATGGTTGATGATAGGAAAATAGAAGTTGTTCGAAATATAAAGTATCCCACAAGGATACGTGAAGTCTAGGTGCTGGCTGGAAGATTAGCTGCTCTAAACAGGTTCATCTTCAAATTTACAGACATATGTGTTTTTTTTTTCAAACTTTTAAGAGGAAGTAAGAATTTTCATTGGTACGAAGACAACGAACATGCTTTGCAATCCATAAAGGATTACCTAGGCTTTATCAAAACTTTAACCAAGGTTAACCCTGGAGATGAGCTGTACCTATACTTGGCGGTTACCACAGTTGAAGTTAGTGCAACACTGGTGAAAGAATGCACATGAGAGTAGAGGCTAGTATTTTATGTAAGTAAATCATTGGTCCCAGAAGAAACTCGCTACACTAAGCTTGAGAAACTTTCTCTGGCCCTAGTAACTGCAGCTCAGAAGTTGAGACCTTACTTCCAAGTGCATACAATCAATGTGTTGACCTCATACCCACTTAGGGCATTGATGCACAGATCAGAGACTTTGGGCCATCTCATGAAGTGGGAAGTAGAGATAGGAGAGTTCTATGTGGCCTTTAAGCCTAATATAGCAATCAAAGGCCAAGTGTTGTCCGATTTCATTGCTGAGCTAACACCTCTAGAAGGAATAGACATAGAGGATGGCGAATGTTCATCAACGCCAATAAGACCTTGAAAATTATGGGTTGATATAGTATCAAACACAAGAGGATATGGAGTTGTCATAATTCTGGAAACCCCAGAAGGTGATCAGTGCAAGAAAACTATACAGCTCGGATTCAGAGCATCCAACAACAAGACAAAGTACAAAGTTGTAATTCTGGGCCTGACCTTAACGAAAGAGTTGAGAGCCCTCTATGTAGAGGTCAGGTCCGATTCACAACTCGTGGTAAATCAAATAAACAGTGCGAACATGGTCAACGAAGAGAAGTTGCGCTGTAAATTGATAAAGTGAAAGAGTTGACGAAGACCTTTGACAGTTGTAAGATTGAAGCTATTCCAAGGACTTAAAATAAAAAAGCAGATGCCCTGTCAGTGTTGGCATCATCCTTTGGTCCAGATCAACAATCCAAGGTGGTGGATTATCTAGAGTAGCCATATGTATCAACTCTAACCAAGTCATGTCCTTGCGTTGGAGAGTTGGGACAAGAAGATGATTGGAGAGCTCATTTGGTACGTCACTTAAGTGAAGGAATATTACCAGATATCAAGGAATCATCTCAAAAAATCTTATATAAAGTATCAAGGTATATCATGATGGATGGCAAGTTATACCAAAGGTCTTTCACACAACCGTTGTTACTATGCTTGGGATCGAAATAAGCCAACTACATGTTACAAGAAATTCATGAAGGAGTTTGTGAGAACCATTAGGGAGGAATAAACTTGGCACACAAGACTCTTACGATTGGATATTACTAGCCAACGATGCGTAGCAATGTGAAGGAGTACGTCAAGAAGTGTGACAAATACCAACGATTCTCACAGACACCCATCCATAGTCCATGGCCTTTTGATCAGTGGGGGATGGACGTTCTGGGGCTATTCACGCTGGCACCTGAAAATAAGAAACATTTACTAGTAGTGATTTATTACTTCACCAAATGGGTGGAAGCTGATGCATTCATGTTTATGGGCGAAAATAAAGTTAAGAACTTTCTTTGGAAACAAGTAATCTGCCATTTTGGCATTCCGACAATTCTGATATTGGACAATAGAACCCTTTTTACTGGGGAAAAGTTACTTGGATGTATAATGAATTGAAGATACAACATCAGACATCAAGTCATGCTTATCTGCAGGCAAATGGGTAAGCAAATGTAACGAATAGGTTAATCAAAGAAGCACTCAAAAAGCAATCGGATGATGCTAAAGGTAAACGTGTGGAAGAACTGCTAGTGATCTTATGGGCCTACTGTACTGCTCTAAGAACAACCACGGGAGAAACACCTTACTCTATGACATGGCATGGAAGCAGTAGTCCTAGTAGAGATTGGTTTACCTTCGAGGAGAGATAACACGGTCATTCTCGTAGAAAAAGAGGTTGCTATACGCCAAGAGTTAGATCAGCTAGAAGAAAATGAGACCTGGCAATATTGAGAATGGTAGCTTATGAATCGAAAATGGCAAGGATATTCAACCATACAGTTTACCCAAGGCACTTTACAGTAGGAGAGCTAGTGCTTCGGAGGGTAATGCCACACTGCCTAGAAGCTCGATTACAAAAGTTGGCTCCTACTTGGGAAGGACCATACAAGGTGGTTAAGGTTAACAGACCTGGTATGTACTGGTTAGAAGATTTGGATGGTGTGTCGATTCCTTGGCCATGGAATATTGCGCAATTGCAAAAATACTTTGTGTGAGTCTCTTATTATTTGTTATGTTGTTTTTCATTAAGGATTTAAAGAAGAATTATTTGTTGTTTTAAGCATTAACTTTTGAATGAGTAGTTAAAGCCATTTATTTTTACAAATAAATTTTCAAATAATGACCAGTCGTACACTTAGGCTAATAAACGGTCTGAAACTGAGCTGCCGAAATCAGCTCATTAGTCGACTGATCTACCTAGATTAGCCCATCCATAAACTGAGTTGCCAATATCAGCTCGCCAACCAATTGATCTGCGTAGATCAGTTTATCAATCAAACTGATTTTCCTAGATTACCTCATTCCTAAATTGAGTTGCCAAGATTAGCTAACCAACTAACTGATCTGCATAGATCAGTTCATCCATGAACTGAGCTGCCAAGATCAGCTCATCAATCAAATTGGTCTGCCTAGATTAGTACATTCATAATCGGAGCCGCTAAGATCAGCTTATCGACCAACTGAGCTACTTAAATCAGTTCATCCATAAATTGAGCTGTCAACATCAGCTTGTCAACCAACTGAATTACCTAGATTAGTTTACTACCACTTAACCCACAAAAGAAACTACTTAGATCAGTTCTCCAATCAAACTAAGCTCCAAAGATCAGCTCATCAGTTCACCAAACTAACCAAACTGTTAAGATCAGCTCAACACACCGACCGAGCTACTCTGATCAGCCCACTCAGTAAACACTTAATGGAAAATTACTAGATCTCAAAGCTTTTGCTAAGCTACTCAAATTGATTTGGCAAAGACACTGAGCTATTTGCAACAACTCTTTCAAGAGCTAATGCGTGACAAATCGTCACATTTCAGGCCCGTAAGTACATTATTTCTATTAGTCTATTAAGACTCATGCAGTCCACATCATGTTTATTACTTAAACTTGATATGGAGAAGGGCAGATGAAGATTAAAAATATATCTCTTGAGGAATAGGAATATACTTCTTATTGGACCCTGATTTATCACCTTCACGGGCGAGGATTTACCCTCATTAAAGTCGTGATTGGAGAACTTACTCCCATTTATCCAAACTTTTATTATTAAACGTGATGTTTTAGAATCCATACTTTATGTCTAAACGATAAATGCTCCATTCTAGTCCAAGTACTATTTTGGAATTTCATTCAACACATTACATATGAAGTTCAACAGTTTCTTATAAACAATGGGTATGTCATTACAATCCAAAAAGGAAAAACTCTTGAACTTATCACTTCTTACCACGGAGTCAATACAAAATAGACGTAATTACATAAATCAAATTTTACCATCACAGAAATCCTTATCAAGATATTGTTCTTTTCCACTCTTGAACTTATCACTTTTTACCATGGAGTTCGGACTGGAAAATGGAGTTACATATGTAGGGGATTATTTGGTGACTAATAAGCCCATATTGTTCAAAAAATACTCTTGAGGCTTTTGTTCCAAAAAAAAAAACACTAGTCCGGTCCAAGAGAAGGAAAAGAGCCTATCTTCATAGTCTAAGTTCGAGTGGTAGAAATCATGCTCTTCATATTGGTTTAGTGCTCAAACAAAGGAGCGTATCTTTTTATTTTCTCATCGTTCTTGTCCAGAAGCTTCTCCCTCTCTGCCTTCAACACGCTATTATGAGTTTTATGGAGATGCACTAGGGCTTGCAACTCTTCGATTTGTTTATCTGCCACCCTCAACTGACCATGAAGTCCATGGAGTAGGGATATTACACAAAAATGGGTGGCATCAAGGGAAGCGAAGAGGGTACTAGCATCCTCGATGGCCCCGAAGCCTAGGGTGCCCTTTCATTAAAGGTGTTCATCATCATCATGGGTTTGCAAAAGCGATACCCTAGTCTCACTTCCTTCTTTATTTCCACCTGAACATCGATGAAAATATCGGAAGAAGATGATGATGAGGTCATATTTGAACTAAGATGAAAGAAGACAAAGAAGAAGAAGAGAAGAGATTAACAGAAGAAAATTTGTGAAGAAATCTCTAGGAGGCTTGGATTTAAATAGCCAAACCAGTGATTATGAAATGATAGGAAATGTGAAACTCAATCGTCGAAATATTTATGACGTATGAAGCAAAACGGCAGTAGCAAATATCGATAAAAAATCGACGATTTCCAAGATCAAATACAGTAGATGCTTAAATCCGGTCATAATTATCGAGCGTCATCATTACGAAACCGATAAGCTTAAAGGTGGAAAAGATGGTCGATTAATCAAGTAGTGCCTAGATGATCTGCGCAGTCTGATAGAGGTGCGACGTGAAGCTCAACAGACACCAAGGCTAATTCGCTAGGTAGGGCACAAACATGGTCAAGAGTGAGCTAACCTCGATAAAAGTGAAGCTAAATTTTATCAAAGTTGAGCTGAGCCTGATTAAGAGTGAGCTAAGCCTAGCCAAAGGGTAAATGATGTAGGAGAAATTCCCACTTGTGAATTATAGAAACTAGTGTTGAGAACCAATCATGGTCCGAGCGTATTAACAACCCAAATGTAAATACACTTGGTTTGCCTACTAATAGAAGCCCAACCATGCATGGGCTGATTTGGTATAGAACGGGACCTTCTAATAGCGACCTGGTTATCAGCTCTAAGAATGGTAAGTCAACCTTACCTATCCTCCCAAGCTCACAGGCATGATCGTCGTGCTAACCCGTAATAAGAGCATGGTAGCGCGTAGATAAGTCACTACTTTTACCGCAAGTGTACGGGTCAAGTTTTAGTAGAGTGGGAAGAATAAGAATTGTCGTATCCATAGGATTGGTTGAGATTATTATCGAGTGCCGCGATTATCATAACCTAACTTTATTTAGGCGGTAAAAATTAGTTTATAATTAAATATATTAATACTAAGTTAATTAATTAAACTATACAACTAATATGAGATGTTTAGGGGAAAAGATTATCTAGGGATTAACTTCATTTACTTAAATGTGTTTTATTTTGTATAGTTTACAATAATGATGTTCATCCTATCCGACAATCTCGGTATCGTAAACTCACTCACCACCTCTCCTGAGTGTAAGATGAGTGAATATGTAGTTTCGCATCAACGAATAAGTCCCCCTCAATGTCTTAACGACACTAGGTCACATGAGTCTTGCCCCAATGTTATGGATTGCACACTTTCTAATTCTCTCCCGGGTTATTAAATCGTCGCGTTGTGTTCACCCTAATTCGAATTCGGGGTTACCTCTCCTAAGTGTCAAACCCCAATTTCTCAATATATCTAAACAAGCATATAACATGATAAAATGGTAAACACAATCGAATAACGAAAAATAACCGTTAAAGAAACAAAATTCAAACAAACAACATTTTCATTTAAATTATATTAATCCTTAGACAATCTATGTTTAGCTAGCGGCCATATCCGTATATACAATGATAAACGAGCTAAACATGCTCAACTAATAAACCGAAGTTAAGAAATAAAGAAAGAAATGAAGAAAACTAGCCGGTATCTAAAGATTTGACGCTAAAACCGTTCCAAGATCCTTCACCTTCTTCGCTTTGTGTTCTTTTCCTTTGGTTTTTGTTGAGCACTCCCCAAAACTCTCTCTAATCTATCTAATCCTCTAATGAGGTCTTTCATGGCCGAAAAAAAGGAGAGGAAGAAGGAAATAGGGAACAAAATATAAAAAAATATCTAAAAAATATCTAAAATTTGTGTAGAGTGACCGCCGCGACGGTGGATGCAGCGGTGGGAGTAGAGACATTCTGTTGTTTCACCACCATAGCAGTGGATCTCACCACTGTGGCGGTAGATTTGCAAAGAGTTTAGGCCCTTATCTGTATTTTGACTGCCGCGGCTATGGGCTGGAGGTTCTAAATTTTGCCCTTTTGCTTATTTTTCCACCGTTCTTGATCAGATTTGATCGTTTATGATTCGTTTTCAGCTATTTTCACCCCATACACCTGATTTATACAAAAATACATAAACACGTATAAAAACGTAATAAATATACTCGAAAACTAACAGGTTCAGTTTGAAAATAGATTAGGTAAATTACACCTATCAGAGCATAGACAGCAATCACTGTAGCTAAATATGAAACGTGGAGAAAATCACGGGAATAATGGGTACGAGTTGAATTGGCTCGAATATGTGCAAGGAAAACAAGTATCATAGAGACAACTCTCATATTTTGGTCTAAACTTTCTTTGATAGAATAGTTTGACTTATTCTCACGCTGGAGGTTCTTTAGCCGACACTGCACCGATGTCCCTCCCTTAGAACTAATTGGTTTTTCAGGTCAGATCGTAGGTTACAGAGGTTTCTGACAAGTGAAGAACTGTTACATGTACCAGAGATTTTTTGGCAACATCAAATATATTACAAAAAAAATCCACAAATAAATCACAAAGAGAATATAATATTAAAGAATTATCTAACTGGACATCGAGTAGTATATATTGATCAAAACAATGTATCCCAGTGATTCAGATCAAGTTAAAAAATCAATAGTTTTTCCCATGAAACTATCACAAATTTATCACAAGAAATCTAGAGAGTTTATTTGTATTTAAGCTTTCTTTTCTTTTCCCTCTTGAATATTTTGAATCTCTATTTTCCACTTTGAAATTTTGAATATTGAACTCTTAAGATATAAAGTTTAAAGTGTAACAGTCCATCTAATATAAGTCAGATTTCTGAATACTTCCAATGACAAGTTTTAGGCTAGACATCCCTAGATTTTAGCCGTAAAATCCTAACCCCTTTAATCCTTCCTTTATTCCACCAAATTCAGCCTTTTTGACTAAGAATACAGCCTTAATAATGTCCACATTCAAGTCATAAATCAACTCTGTTGACTGGCCAAAAATTTAGGTTAAGTATGTTTTACCGAACAAAACAGGAAATCAGAAACATTAAGGATCAATATGAAATTTTGATAATACCCTCATTTTCAAAATTGTTTCTCATGAGAAATCTTATAAAAATATTTTTAATAAAAGAATAGCATTTCATAATATTTATAAAAACTATTTTATCAATATTTGTAGTTAAAAATAATGCAAAAAAAAATCAAAAAAAGTTTAAAATTTTGAAAATTCAAAACAAACTAGTCGACCGATTTGTCATTTCGGTCGACTGGTTTTTTTAACAAGGGTTCTGAGAACCTGATTTAACCAGTCGACTAAATCAAACTATTTTTAAAAAAAAACTCTAGGAACCTGATTCCATCATTTGACTGCTTTAGCATACCAGTCGATTAAATCACCGTTCTTCGCAAAAATTATGGGAACCTGATTCATCCAGTCGATTGGATTTCCAGATTAGTCGACTATTTTGATCCCCTTTTAAATTCTTCTGGTTACTGCATCAACTAGTCGACTAAATCACTTATTCGGTCAACTCTTTGAACTTGATTATTAAATTTCTAAATTTAGTTAAGACCAGTTGACTGAATTGGTGAATGAGTTGACTGATATGGGTTAACTGATATGTACTATTATAACCCTAACTCATCCAAAGAAGTTATCAAAATTTATCTAATTAGTTTGGCAAGCATTCTAATAACTTAATCACGCACAAATAAAGAAATTAACACATTGAAGTACAGTGCGTGATCCTAATCTGGTTAACATGAATTTAAACAATAAAATTGTTGTTTTACCTTAGAAATACAAAAAACATGTGTCTTGAAATTTTTTATCATCATGCCTCTGATCTTACATCATCTTGATCATTCATATTTCTTTCAATACTCAGTTTTGTTATATAATCTTCTTTTTCCCTTGTGAATCTGACTAATATACTTTTTACACTGTCATCATATCTTCTACATAATATTAGTCCAGACAAACTTTCAAGTTAATTAATATCAACTATTAATTGAAATATATTTTCAAATACCGTCTTCATTACAGTATAGATTTTAAAATTTTATTTTCTTTATCATATCAATTTTAAAAAATAATATATAAATACAAGAAATCTAACAAATTCAAACTAGAGTGGTGGTAGGCCTCTCCAAAAATCCTGAAGCCCATGGACTACCTGAAGCCTACCGGGTTTGGCTTAGCCCGTGCCCGGAATTAGGGTTGCCCGAGCCCAAGCCCATAGGGCTTTTGGTTAGGCTCGAGTTTTGAATATTTTATAGAAGCTCGATTTTCAAGGCCTGTAAGTATGTGTATGTGTATATATATATATATTTGGATTTTAAAATGGTTAAAATATATGTTTTTTTACAAATGGATGAGGGGAAAGGGAATTAAACATTGAACCTCTCATTAAAAAATCAATCTTACTAACCACTAGGTTACAAATCTTGATTATACATAAATATCTAGTGGAAAGACTTAAAGAATAATGTTCAATTGTCAATAACTTTAAGTTTTAAAACATTTATCCTTTATTCAAAAATATTTCTCTTTAATTAAATTTAATTTAAACTTTAAAATTATATTTTTTGAGACTTAATTTTTTGAATTTCTATATATATATATATATATATATATTATTCATGTTGATTTTGAGGTTTTGATGGACAATTAAATGTTGATATTTATATATTATTTATGTTGATTTCGAGGTTTTAATGGATAATTAAATGTTGATATTTTCTATGAAACTAATGTGTTTGTTGAGTGTTTCAGAAAAGAGTTTCATTTATTGGTTATATTGAAGATGTCATGAAGAAAATATCAAGGGTACAAAGATGGACAATGAAAAAATGAAAGGTGTTGAAGATCTTGAAGAAATTAGGTGAAAATAACTAAATACTCTTATACTCTTAATGCAACCTGAATTAGGATCACACACGACACTATTAAATGAGTTATATTTTTGTGTGTTTGATTTGATTTTTAGGATCCTAATCAGTGTTTAAATATGTGCTCCTATGTCAAATTGAAAAATAAATTTTTACCTAAGTGTAAATCATATTTAAAGTTGAAATTTGGGGTCAATTTAGTTAACTGAGAAAAGAAATCAGTTAATTGAATTAAACGATGAGTTTCGAAGCATAAATTGGTTAAAGAATTGACCAACCAGCATCAATCAGTCAACTAATCTGAAAAAAATTGGTCAACTGATTGAAACAGTGAGGTTTCAGAGCAAAACGTGAAGATCCTACATCAATTGGTCAACCGATCAAGAAGTGATCGGTCAACTAATGGGTCTAAGGCTAGAAAAGTAAAAGTCTCTAAAACAGTCAATCAACCGATTAGAGGGCAATCGGTCAACTGACTATGGTGTGTTTTGGTTGGAAAAACTCCCTAAATCAATCGGTCAACTTACCGTGGAGAGATCGGTCAACTGACTGCTTGTATGGTTTTGGCCTAGCTTGCACGCGGAATCAATTGATCAACCAATAGGGCAAATTTGGTCAATCGGCTGTTTTGGTTGAGATTTCGAAGAATTTGGAATTTCGGTAAAAAACTAACCATTTTTTTATGATTTCAAGGGAGTATTTCGGGGGATTTGAACTTACTAAAGATATGGTACATATATTTTGATATCCCTATTGATTTGGTCCGTATAATTAAATATTATCTCAATTTTAGCAACTAAATACTTTCTATCTTTGTGATTGATGTTTAAGAAATATTTTATGAACTTAAATGAGAGTTTTAAAAGTAGTTTTTAAGGAAAATACACCATAATTGAATGAATATGTTATATGGGGTCTATAGGTGCCTTTTAGAGGCATATATTTTGAAAACTAGTCGTTGGAATGCTTGATCTAATTCTATTATATAGACCTACGAAAATTAGAAAAAAAAATATATCAAGAACTTTCCTAAGCCTTTCTAAGAGTCATCATTCTGCTGAGATTATCCAAGAAAGATTTTGTGTTAAAGTTCTTGAGCTAAAACACTGTTGAATTGATTTCACCGATCTGTGCTATCTTGCGATCTTGTTTTCATTCCTTAGTATTTTCCTGGTAAGATATTTCTAAGTTATTGTTCTTAATTTAGATTTTATATTATTGTTGATTGATTGGATTTAAAATTGTTGAAAAATCGTTTTCAAATTTAAGAGTATAAAAATCTTTTTAAAACGATTTTGTATTATTATCTGATTACGTGCTATAATTTGTACTACCCACATTTGTTATTAATCATATATTAATTTGTCTCACTTTAATTCTATCAAGTAGTAAATTTTGAGACATTATTTGATTATAACTATTTTGAGATGGTAGAAGCTCTGAATGAGAAGAAATTCATAATTTTTTGTATTTGTGAGTTTGAGCGGATTAGACACGATTGGGTCGGTGTTTAGTCAGGGTAGCTAGGTTTCAATCTTTTTCGGTGAAAAAGGTTGAGATTTGATCTTTATCCTAAGGTATAAAAATGTTAAGTTATTTTTTTTTTCTTGAAAAGAACTAAGTTTTGATTTTTTCTGAAATTGAATTAATTTTGAGTGAATTGTAAAAGTTCAATTCTTAGCTGGGAAAAATATACTTGTGAGAGTTGTGAGGTTGTGATTCTTCCTGTAATAGAATTAGGTTAGTCTTTAACCAAGTAAAAAGATAAGGTTCTTCCTTAGTCTGGGAAAAAGGAAATTGTAAATGTTGATTCTGAGCCTAGGAAAAGAATCATTGTAAGAATTTGGTTCCTATCGTTAAAGGAATTAGGGGTTTAGAGGTTGCGAATCTCCGTGGAGCTCGGGGGACTGGATTAGGCAAGGTTAGCTTGCTAAACCAAGATATATCTTGGTGTACTGCATTTTTATTATTCTTTACATTTTGTTTGGGTGTGCACTTAGAATTAAACACTTATCCTTTGTGTAACGAAGATAATAATTGATTTAGGATAAATTGATTATTTGATAAATTAAGTGTTGAAAGTTTTAATTGTTTAAATTTTTATAACTACCCAATTCACCTCCCTCTTGGGTAGCTCACTCGGCCAACAATTCACCTAATACCTAATATCTTTCGCCGTTTTCAATTATTTGCTCCGTTTCGGTAATATTGATTGGATTTCCTACTATTATATTGTTGATTATTAATTTTAATTGTTTATTTATTCATATGTGATAATGGCTAACAAGAATTTCAATTTGTCTAATTCTTTAGATAATGATCAAAAACTTTATGAATTTGAAGTTGGATTCTCATCGCCAATTCAATTAGATCCAACTGATATAAGACTTCATTAATATAAGATTTTTTTTTACTTTATATATATATATATATATATATATATATATATTATTTACCTAATACCTAATATCCTTCACCGTCTTCAATTATTTTCTCCGTTTTTCATAACATTAATTGGATTTTCTACTATTATATTGTTGATTATTATTTTTAATTTTTTATTTATTCATATTTGATAATGGCTAACATGAATTTCAATTTATCTTATTCTTTAGATGAGGATTAAGAATTTCATGAATTTGAAGTTGGATCGTCATCATCAATTCAATTAGATCCAACTGATATAAGACTTTCTTAATATAAGGCTCAATTTTTTTATTATATATATATTATTCTAGTGATACCAAATATCCTTCACCATCTTCAATTATTGTCTCCGTTTTTTGTAACATTAATATGATTTCTTATTTTTATATTATTGATTATTATTTTTAATTGTTTATTTATTCATATTTGATAATTGCTAACATAAATTTCAATTTGTCTCATTCGTCTATGAGGATCAAGAACTTCATGAATTTAAAGTTGGATCCTCATCTCCAATTCAATTAGATATAACTGAAGCTAATACAATTAATATCCTTAGTACTACAACATTTGCATCAAGTTTTATATTCAATTTTCAATTTTCTTTAGTTAAGTTAAAAATTTGAATAGAATATTTATTTTATCTTTTAAATCATAAATAAATTTTAATAAAGTAAAAAAAAATTAAGTCTTATATTAATTTATATAAATTTAATTACAGAGAAATATTTTTGAAAAACGAATAACAAATATTTTAAAACTTAAAATTATTTTGACAATTGAACATTACTCGTTAAACCTTTCCACTAGATACTTAAGTATAATCAAGACTTGTAGTCTAGTAGTTAGTAAAGTTATCTCTCTAAGAAGAGGTCTAGTGTTCAAATTCTTTTTCCCTCAACAATTTGTAAAAAAAAAATATTTTAACTATTTTGAAATCCAAAAATATAAAAAAAAAAAAGCCCGAAAATTGGGCTTCAGGCCTGAGCCCGTATGTTTGAAGCTATGTGGGCCTATTGGGTGGGCTCGGGCTTCTTCAATTCATGATAAGCCCAGCTCGACATTGCTCGTTGGGCCCGGGCCCAGCCGGGCTTCAGATTTTTTGGGCCCAACAGGCCCAACCCGGCCCATTACCGACCCCTAAGTGGTGGTTTCTTGTTGATTGATTTGGCGTATAATTAATTTAATGATAAAGACTAATAAAATGGGCCATGGTGGTTAGTTGAAATTCATTGTCAAATGGAGTCAATAAATTGCTATTTAGACAAGTGAATGAACCCTTTACACTTTAGATCACCCAATGGTTATCTGAAGGCTTGTACTTAAGTGGATATCTAGCTTACCTCTTTTACGGAAGAACTAGAGTTTAAATCCCTTTTCCTACCATAAAAATAGATCACCCAATGGCTAAAACTGTAAACTCCTAATTTTTTTTAAGCACATTAAATTTTGAAATATCCAAATCATGTCAAGTCAATATTTACTCCTTACATCATTTGTTACGAAGAAATTCACTCACATGAGTGATTTTGTGTTTGACACGTAGTTATTTTTTGTCATAAAAAATGGTAAAGTTACTATTTTAAACCGATTTGACATGATTTAGATATTTTAGAATCTAACGTGTTTAAATTAAAAGTACAATGGCAAATGGCTAAAGTGGGATTTCTCTTAGACGTCAGTGGTTTCTTGTTGATTGATTTAGCGTATAATTAATTTAATGATAAAGACTAATAAAGTGGACCAAGGTGGGTAGTTGAAATTGATTGTCAAATGGAGTCAATAAATTGCAATTTAGACAAGTGAATGAACCCTTTACACTTTAGATCACTCAATGGTTATCTGGAGGCTTTACTCTGGTGGATATCTAATTTACTTATTTTATGGAAGATCTAGAGTTTAACCTCATTCTCCAATATATGTACTAAGGAAAAAGAAAAAGAAAAAAAGATCACCTAATGGTTAAAAGCGTAAACTCCTAACCCTTTTTTTTAAGCGCATTGAACTTTGAAATATCTAAATCATGTCAAGTCAATCTTTACTCCTTATATCATTTGTTACGACGAAATTCACTCACGTGTGTGATTCTTTGTTTGACATGTAGTTATTTTTTGTCATAAAAAATGACAAAATTACCGTTTTTTGTTAGACTGATTTAACACGATATAGATATTTCAGGATTTAATGTGTTTAAATTAAAATTACAATGACAAATGGTTAAAGTGGAATTTCTCTTAAACTTCAGGTGTACAAAGTATGAAAAGCTCTTTTTTTTTTTTTTTTGTTTTATTTTTTTTATCTCATAAATTTATTATATCTTTTAAAAAAATGAAGAAAAATATATTGATTTAATTTCAATTTTCTTATTCATCTTTCTAGCTGACCTTATTTAAGTGGGATAAATGCTGGTTGTTATTCATATTTCTAAAAATAAAAATTTTGAACATTAAAAGAAAGTTGTTAAAGGAAACGCTCTTAACTTTTTCTTTTTCCTTCATTAATTGAGGCTAATCACCTCCCACACGTATGCCATTAGGACGGCACCTACCCCTCCTTCCCACCCCCATAAGTACATCACATTTTTCATATTAGGCTTTTGTTTAGATTAATGAAACCATGGCCATCTCTAGGTTCCTAATTGCTTGTTTTTCTCATAGCTTTCATTATTATTCGTGTTGATCAAACTAATCAAATGGTAAGCAAGTCTCATCTTACAATCCATAATAAAAAAAAAAGTTAAAAAATATGTGATATTCGTATATTAATCGCATAGCATAGCGTAATATTCTTGTCTTGCATATAGAGAACTATTTAATTTTTTAAAAGTTAAGTGGTTGCTTTGATTGTTAGTATGATTTTTAACAAAAGAAAATTATACTTTGTTTTGCAGATGAACGTTAGTAAAGGGACAGTGAGCACTCGCCTCCAAAAAACAGGTATTATTTTTTTTTCATTTTCATAATCTATACTCATGAATATAGAAAATTAATCCTTATTCTTTTTATATATAATTAACGATTGATTCAAATACAGACTGTGATATGGCATGTGACGCGAGGTGCAAGTTATCATCAAGACTGAAAGTGTGCAAACGGGCGTGTGGGACATGTGCCCGATGCAATTGTGTGCCACCAGGCACTTCAGGGAACGAGAATGTGTGCCCCTGTTACGCCAAGATGACCACTCACGGAGGAAGGTACAAATGCCCTTAAGAAAAAGTAAAATAAAATAAATAAACTTCACTTCTTGGGTGATGATCAATTCGATCACCATGTGTCATAGGGTCGAAATTTTCACAGCAAAATTTGCAACCGAGTAATGGTCTAGTTGCACCGACAACTAGTAGCTTCTGTGAATGCACTGCCTCACAACGGAAATATATCGACAGATTGTAAACGTACACGTTCCTGTAACGAAATACAACGGGAATACACCGAAATACTACCGGAAACGCACCCACACAACGGTACACACATGTTTTACGGGAAAACCCAACCTTGTATTAATAAACTCCGGTTACAAGGAACCAATTATAACACTTAGTTTGTAAAATCCGCATGAATATATTCAGCCACAAAAAACAGACCAAAACAACAATATTTATAGGAGAAGACAGCAGTTGACAGCCCCAACTGCATAGGTAGACTACCGACACCTGTCCCGACACATGTCAGCACCACAGGAGTTGATTTTCCTGCCTGAAAACCCACCAAAACTGCCCAAGAACTGCCCAGAACTGCTCACACATGCCCCGTACATCTCTGGAAACCACCAGTCCATCAGCTCACAAGCTCAACATTCTTCCAGTGTTTTTGCACCGTCCCAACGTTTGCCCGTTGCCATCTTGTTCAATAATCTGCCAACGTTTCCCAACATTTTTCCACACCGCTGCATGGCCGAAACGCATCGTTGCGCCCAACGACTGCCAACGTTCTGTGTGCTATTTCCGCACTAGAATACACCGCTGCTCAACGGTGCGTCATGCCTTTACATGACTCAGCCCCAAAACGTAGCGTTGCGCCTACATTCTGTTTTGTTGCATCGTTCTGCCTAACGATGTCCCAAAACCGTATGTATTTTTCGCACCAAAATGCACCGTCGTTCCCAACAGTCCGTCATGCCGCACATATGACACTATTTACCACGTATCGTTGTGCCTCCGTTATACCATTTTGCCTCGGTACCGCACCGAGGTCTTCCTTTAGTCCCGTGACTCCCCACAAAAATCCCATTATCAACAACCTCTGCCAACGCCGCCAACGTGTGTCCACGTTGCCCAACAGCGCACCATTTTGCCAACGCCTGCCCAATAGCTTGGTCCAACGCCTCCCCGCTCCTCCAACGCATGTTGTCACATCCATGACACCATTTACAACGTAGTGTTGCACCTACGTTGCACCATTTTGCCTTGGTCCCACACCGAGGTCTTTCACACTGTCCAACACCCACTAGTGTTGTGCCACAACGCCTCTGCCTACCGACAGGCACCAAGTTGGTGCCCTCGTTGCCAACGAACCCATCCGTGCCGCATGCACCATGTCTGGTAGCGAATCACACCAAGTCGGTGCTGTTTGGTCCTCCAGCATTGTTAGGGTCTAACAGTGTGGTACCCAATATGAACAAAATGATATGGATATAGATATAATAAAATGTGAAATTGGTCCGAAATTATATGTATATTGGGTATTGAATGTAATGCAATGTATATTTATAATTATTTATATTATTAAGCATAATATTTTTATAATTTATTGAAATATATTTATTCCGGTAAAAATTAAAATTAAAAAATTGACAAAATCCCAAGTTTGATCTCATCCATATGAGCTAAATGACAATCAATCAAAGGATAGACATTATGCAATACTAGAGTTCACATTTTACTATTTTAGGACAACTTAAAAGTGAGTGTGTCATTTTTAGCATTTCCCATGCAAGTTACAACTCTCCTACTTCACACGCGCGGTGCGCACACACTATTCCCCTAAGGTGGCTGGCTATGAGCTGTCTCTTCTTTTCTAAGCGCTTTTTATTGGAGGGTTTCGTATAAAAATATGAAAATAAATAAATTAAAATTAAAATGCTGTCAAATTATAATTTAAAAAATGCAAATTCTGTGTGTTAAATTTTTTCTCTCTATAAATACAAGGCTCAAGTTTTCTTCTGACACACCAACTTTAATTTTAAGAATCTGCTTTATTAATTATTAGCCATGGCCATCTCTAAGCTTGTCATTTCTCTTCTTCTCCTCCTCCTCCTTTTCCACCCTGCAGAAGCTAGTCAAATGGTACTTCTATTTGCTCCTGCCTCTCCTCCTCCTTTTTCATTTTTTTTTTTTTTTTTAAAAAAGAATAAGAAAAAAAAAAAATGATTCTTAATTCCTCCTTTTTTTTTTTTTTTTTTTTTTTTTGGGAATTTTTGGGAGTACAGATTAGCGGCAACAACGCAGCAGATTCTCAAGTTGCAAAAATAAGTATATTTACCGTTTTTAATTCAATTAATGTTTTACTGACACAATCCTAAAAAGTAAGTAAAACATTGATTAAATTGTTAATTAAATAGATAAAATTCAATTTTTCAGATTGTGGAGCAGCATGTGTCGACAGGTGTAAGTTATCATGGAGACAAAACTTGTGCAAGAGGGCATGTGGGACATGTTGTGCCCGTTGCAACTGTGTACCACCAGGCACTTCTGGTAACCAAGAGCTTTGCACCTGTTACAATACCATGACCACCCATGGCGGAAGACGCAAGTGCCCGTAATATATATATATGTGTGTGTCTGTATTGTAGTAAATGTTATGTAATATAAATAAAATTAATAAACAAACTTTTAATTGTTTACAAACATAGTACCTGTTCGGAGGATCATTTCGAGGGTTAAGACCTCGTTTGAAAAAGAAAAAGAAAAAGAACTATTGCTGTGGAACTAAAGCATACCCTCTCAAGCCTTCACTCACATTTTGTTCCCTTTTATTCACCTAATTCCAACTAAAATAACTACTTTACAAAAATCCCAATTGCCAATAAATTACATTACCAACAAAAAAAAAAGGGTTTTATTCATTACCAGATCAAGAGCTTTGCCTTAAAAATCATGCCCATATTTTGAATTTGTAGCAGCCAATAGAGCCGCCCCGATCCCCGACCCGTCTTTCGAGTGTTCAATCACTACGTTTTTCGATAAGTCGGATCCCAAAAGCTCGGATATGGCTTCTTTCAGGTATGTTTTGTAATGGGGATAGTGTTCATACAACCCTCCATCCATGGCCACCACCGTCCTCTTCCCAAAGATGTAACCTTTAGAATCCTCCATTTTTTGGAGAATTCCGACAATTCCGGCGCCGGCCAACCGCCCGCCCCGCTTTGCAATCGTGTCGCATACTTCCACAACGATCTTTCTTGCAATCAGATCGGATTTCACCTGATAAATTTTTAAAAAAAAAAAACTTTATCGAAGATTTTAAGATAATGAATCATCGAGCTAGAATTTTATTTTCTTGATTTTTTTTTCTTTCTTCTCTTTTAATGTTAAATCTCTTTAAATTGACCGAAAAATCGGGCTCGTTTGGCTGTCCGCACTATCTTATTTTTGGTGGATTAATTTTTATGTCTTAAATTCACATACTGTTTGATTGAACAAATAATGATTTAATTGTTTTAGTTTAGTTAAATTTTTACTTAGATTCATAAGATTCAAGTAGAACAAGAGCTTTTTGCACTTTGCACCCTTGGAATTTTAGAGAAATCCCACTTTAGCCCCTATCCTTTTAATTTGAACACGTTAAATCGTGACGTGTCCTAATCGTGTCAAGTTAGTCATTCCGTCATTTTTTATGACAGAATTCACCCTTGTGGGTGATTCTATTTCGATCATAAAAAAAACGACGTCACCAATTTGGACTAAATTGACACGATGTGGATACTTTAAGGTTTAACGTGTTCAAATTGAAAGCAGAGGGATTAAAGTGGAATTTTTTCAAAACTTTAGGAATGCATAGTGTAAAAACCACGTAGAACAAAAATAGTTAGCTAGTTGGTTTGAGAGTGTTTAATTTCTAAAACCAAACACCAAAATATATTAATCTATAAATTGACTAATGATAAACAATTTAGTTGGCAGTCGTAATTTATTTTACTGGGTCATTTTTTCTCCTTTCTATAGAGTAAATGTCTCTAAATTCTTAAAAAAGGGAAAAACAAAAACTAAAAAGGGTCAATTTAGATAATTATTTTTTGAAAAATTACATTGTTGACTTGGTTGAGAGAATTTTTACATTTTAATATAATATATTGACCACAAAATATGAGCATTGGAATTTATAAAAGGGTATTTTTGCGACATGTCTTTAATTTTATCCTTAATTTCAAAAAAATTCTATACGCAATTGCAATTTTTGTTTTAATCCCACGAATTAAAAAAAGATGAAAGACCCAATACATGCGTTGCACTCTCGCAGTTATATTTATCGAGTTTGTGTACAAAATATTTGTAACAAATATTACACAAGTACATATAATATAAGTACATGTAATTTGTAACCTATAACTAATGTTACAAAGGTACATGTTACTATATTATACAAGCGTGAGCACATACGGGACTAATACGTAAACAAAAATCAATTTAAGGAACTAAATCAAAACTTATGTTTTAAATAGGACTAATAAGATATTACACTCGCTATTTGGGACTAATCACCAATTACCCCTTTATAAAATAAGTGAGGTTAATTTTGAGAAATTACCCCAATTTTGTTGTAGAGGATCGATCCAACGGCTTCAAGATCATCGGATGTATCCCACTGCATCGCACTTATATCAGGTGTCCTTAAAAAAGAACAGATCACGATGTGAATTTCAGTATTTGGCCTCTGTTTGTTTAGTGTTTCTGTTCCCATATTTTCCCTTATTGTTTCTGTTTTTTCTAGGAACAGAAAAGACAATGATTTTGTTCTCAATTTTCTAGGAACACTGGAACAGATACATTAAATCTGGGAACAAAAAAATATTTTTCTGTTCTGCTCCCAGACTTTTAGAACAATTTTTGTTTTGGGAACAGAACTGAATTGTTCTCGAATTTCAAAAACAGGAATCTTGTAACAAACGCCTCCTTAGATGGCATTTGTTTAGAAAATTTTAGTTTTCATGGAACATAAACAAAAATAGAAAATACAAGATATAAAAGAAATTAAGGGTTAATGACACTTTAACCTCCGTGGTTTACCTAAATTGTAGTTTACCCTTGTGGTATTTTGATAAGCACTTTACCTTTTGTGCTTTGAACTCAAGTAGAATAATTAAATTATTAACAAAATTATATGAAATGAAAATTTTACTCTTATATTAAACCCGATCCAATCCGGGGGTATAAATATCAATTAATGTTAAATAATTCATTAATTTTGACGTTTCGAGGTTTGACTATTAGTTTTAACAGAAAACGTGATGGTTGTACTATAATCTTATACCACAGCTGGGTAAAGTGCTTACCAAAATAACACGGGGTAAATTGCAATTCACGAAAACCACAGGGGGTAAAATGTCACAAACCCAAAAATAAATACCCGAGAACAAATGGTGATGACAATTTTTCTTGAGAACACTCCCCAAACAGGTCACTTGTCTCAGCCATCTTGAGTAGAACCCGTCTCACGATATCCCCAAGGTACATGCCTGATATTGTCTTCTCAAATATCTAATCTCCATCAACAACAACAATTAGAACGCAAGTGTTTCTATTCCAACTTCTATGTTTTTGTTCCTGGAATATTAGTAACAAAACCAAAATTACTGGAACAAAAAATAATTTTTAGATCAACTTTCTTGAAACAGAAACATAGATATAGGAACCAAAAAAAATGCTTATCTTATGCTCTCAAATATTTGGAACAGCAAGAATACCTGCTCACCGGGATTGATACTTTCGGCATCCATTTGTTTATCAAACTCTGTCAAAGGAAGACCGTTTGAGAATGCTCCCCACTCTGTATTAACAATCTGAATGAATATATATATTCGGGGTAAGAAAAATAGGATTAAAAAATATGGGATTTTCTTGAACAAATTATACCCAAAAAAATAAAAAATAAAAAATAAAAAATAAAATATACAAACCGTTCTTCCAGAAATGGAATGTAGGGTTTTTAATTTGGGAATTGCATCTTTTCTTTCTATGTAGCAAGCATTTGTTCCTGTTCCTAGAATAACGGCAACCTTAACATCGTCATCCCAGTATTTGGCACCGGCAAGTGTTCCCACAGTATCATTAACCTACTTGATTCAAACACAAGTTGCAAAGATTGGTTAGCATTTCATTTTTCGATTAGGTGGCATTTGTTTAGTGTTCTACGTTCTGATCCCAAAAAAATTGTTCTAACACTCATGGAACACAGCATAAACATTTTTTTCTGTTCTTGTTCCAGGAACCCCCAATTTTCCAGGAACAGAAACAAAAGAACAAAATCAAAACACTAAGGTTCTGTTTGTTTTAGTGTTTCTATTCCTACATTGCAGTTTTTGTTCCCAAACTATTTCTCAGATTTTTTAGGGGAAAAAAAAAAGAAACTTTGATCAGAAAAACTAGTATTTTATCATATATTTAGAAGAAATTTTTTAAAAATCATGGAACACAAGAACTATTTCTCAGATTTTTAGAAAAAAATTTAAAAAATATTGGAACAGAAAAACTATTTCTCAATTTTTTACGACAAACTTTAATCTTGTGAAAAAAACATTTCTCAGACTTTCAGAACAAATTTTAAGAAATCTTGGAACATGAAAACTAGTATTTCCCAGATTTTTAGGCCAAATTTTAAGACATCTTGGAACAGAAGAACTATTTCTCAGATTTTCAGGGCAAATTTTATGAAAACTTGGAACAAAAGAACGAATATTTCTCAGATTTTTAGACCACATTGTTAGAAATCTTCGAACACAAATGAAAACTATCTCAGATTTTCAGACCACATTGTTAGAAATCTTGGAACAATAAAAACTTGTATTTCTCAGATTTTGGGAACAATTTTTGAAGAAATCTTGGAACATGAAAAACTGGTATTTCTCAGTTTTTTAGAACAAAATTTATGGGGAAAAAGGAAACTATTTCTCAGATTTTGAGTACACGTTTTGAGGAACAGAATATAATTGTTCCCAGATTTCTGATATGTTCCAAATGATCATTAACTTACCAAGGCGGATACTCGCATATTTAGTCTCTGCCTTTCCATGGCTTCATTCAAACAAGCAACAACATCTTTCCCTGCCTGTACACACAAAAAAAAACCCGGCAGCACAACGTAAAACTACAGCCAAAAAAAGGGGGAAATAGTGTTTCCATTCCCTGATTTCTGTTTATGTTCCCCCCAAAAAAATGGAAACAGAAACAAAAATGTATGGAAAAAAACTGTTGAAATATAAGAACAGAAACACTAAACAAATGGAGCCTTACTGTTCCAGAAACTGCAAACCCCTTCGTCCATTTGATCAATATGCCCGAATCAATTGAAGTCTGCTTCACTGGAAAAGAAAATGTGAAGCCAATTTCTCTTGTTCTTCCTGGTGGCACACAAAACTCTCCACCTTCCTTCTCAGCAAATTTTGCCAGCCCAGAAGCAATGAAATCAAACAGCTCCTACAAATTTGGATATATTTAAGAAAAAAGTATACTAGGGCCCCATTTGTTTGTGTTTATCTATATTTTTGTTCTGCTCCCAGATTTTTAGAACAAATTTTAGGGAACACAATTGAATTGTTCCCAAATTTTTGTTTATGTTCCAAGTTTTTATCCCTTTTTGGGGAGAACAGAAACACTAAAACAAATATGGCCAAAATAAGTTGACATAGAAATTAGCATTTTTCAAAAAGAAGATGAATAAATCAATAAATTAATACAAACCTCAGATTTACCAAACATCAAGTCTTGCGGGATTGAGACTTGCTCGAACTCAGTGGCGATCACACGCTCATCTTTCCCGCCTAGTTGCACTCTCAATACTCGGAAATTCGTGCCACCAAGATCCAGTGCATAATACAATCCTTTCTCATTCCTTATTAAACATAATAAGATATAGATTATCAATCCAATTGTTTCAAAAAATAAAGGAGTACAAAAAAAATTGCTTGATAGACAAATGAATCCAACTCATTCGTGCATTTTTCATTAGCAGCTTAGTATTACATCAAATCCAATATAACAAGATATATACATAAGCACATATATAACACCTATTTTTTAATTAGATTAAGTAGTCTTACAAAAGTTAAAGATTGAACCATTTAATTCCACATTTGAATTCGGCCAAATTAAGTGATAAAAATGCCTACTAATTTTCCAAAATTACAAGTTGAAGAAATCTTTCCATATTAAGTTGAATTCAAATCAATAACTGTTTTTCTTAAATAAACATAATAATAATTCGTGATAATTATTATTAAGCAACGTGTTGAATTTTACACAGGTTGTTTCTGTTTGTTAAAATGGTTGAGTGAGTATGATTTTGAAGCTATTATTTAGACAAATGCGTTTGTGTAATTAAATCAAGCAAACAAGTAATCAAAATGTAGTTATTTATGATTATATTAAGAGATGATTAATGGAATTATAATTGACAATTGCCCCCTTTTTGCAGAACATATCTTTCAGGTAATTAAATATTTAATTGGTATTTAGGCTATGTAGTGGCATTAAATGAAGACAAACCTTTCTAATTAAGTAACCATGTTGAATTTAACACAAGCATTCCAAATGAATGACACAATAACAATTCATATGTTGAATTCAACACAAACTTCAAGTAGCAGTAATCAAACTTTCATTATTAAGTAACCTTGTTGAATTCCACACAGGTTATTTTTTGTTTGTTAAACTAATTGATCGAGATGTTATTTTGAAACTATTATTTAGACAAATATGTTTGTGTAATTAAATCATGCAAACAAGTCATCACAATGTAGTTGTTTATGATTATATTAAGAGATGATTACTAGAATTATATTTGGTAACTGTTGCTTTTATGCAGAAGACATATTTTGAGTACATATTTAACCAATATTTAGGGTATATAATGACAATACGACATTAGATGAGGATAAACTTTTCTAATTAAGTGCCTATATTGAATTCAACACAAATTTTCTCAATTAAATCACACAATAATGATTTGTATGTTGAATTTAACACAAACTTTGAACCCTATCAAATTTTCCTATTTAATCACGATGTTGAATTCCAATCGGGTTTTTCTATGATTATATTAAAAAAATGATTAATGGAATTATAATTGGTAACCGTCCTTTTTGGTATAAGATATATTTTGAGTACACATTTAACCGGTATTTAGGGTATGTAACGGTATTAAATGAGGGCAAGTTTTCCTAATTAAGTGACCATGATAAATTCAATACAAGGTTTCCTAATCAAGTGACCATGTTAAAAATTCAACGCAACATTTCCCTATAAAGTGACAGTTATAAATTCCACATGAGTTCTTTTTATTTGCTGAAATGGTTTATTGAGGTATCATTTTGAAGCTATTATTTAGACGAATGTGTTTGTGTAATTAAATCAAACAAACAAATAATCGAAATGTAGTTATTTATGATTATATTAAGAGATGATTAATTGAATTATAATTGGTAATTGCCTAGAAGATATATTTTGGGTACACATTTAACCGATATTTAGACTATAATGACATTAAATAAGGGCAAATCTGTTCGGATATTGCAAAAAGCGTAGAATGTAAATTTGGTAGTTTTCAGGAGCTCCCTATGTTTTAATCCTTATAATTCCATTTGTTTTTGGAAAAAAAAAATAGTCATTAGTTTTTCTGTTAGGTTCAAGTCACTAAACTGGCTAAGAAGGGTTAAAGTAAAGTAAAGAACTTTAATCATCGAATATAATCTTTAGTCATATCTCCAAAGTTAAAGATCAATTACGAGAGTAATTAAGTACATAATCGCAGTTTGAAATTCAAAATCAATTGATTTTGAATATTAAACCCGCGATTTGGGAATTCCGAACAAGATACTAAAAGTATTGTGTTTGGCATTACCCAGTCGGCAAGGCGTCGACATAGCTGAGTATCATCTTGAGATCACTTCCACCATCGACGGCGAGTCCAGCCCTCATGTCGGCGGCCATGGCGTCGGCCACATGGCGGAGAAGCGGCAGCGGAGTGGCGCAGTCTTTCTGCAGCTTCCTCAGGATTGGGGCGACCGAGACGGTGTTGGATAGGACGGCCATCATCGGCCGCGGGAGTGAAGTCACCCTAGGTGACCGTGAAATACGGAAGGAACGGACGGCCGGCGGGCTGGAGGCGACCGACATTGTGGATGGACGGCAAGATCAACGAGGAGGTAGGGAGAGGAGAACAAGACGGGGGACGTTGAAACAGAGCGTACACTCGTGAGCATTTAAGACCCAACCGCTTTATTAATTGGGACATTTTGAACAGTTATGTTCTATTCCTTCCCCTTATTTTTCGATAAGAATTAGGGGAAAAAATAGGTTGATATTGGATTTCATATTGACAACATTTCGGAGGTATTATGGGAAAATTATTATATATTTTTTTTTAAAATAATTTACTTATTATTTTTTATCTTTATAATTTTTATTTTTTTAGATAAGTATTGTGGTTGGTCATTAATAAAAGTGAATTTATCTATTTGTCCTTTAATTAAGTGGTGATACTAGTGAGTTGGGAGGTTAATTAGAAGACAAGAGAGAGTAAAAATAGAGAGAATTTGGCGTTGACTTATCGAAAAAGATGGTATAAGGAAGAAGACGGAGGAAAAAATAAAATGTAAAAAAAAAAGGATATGTTTGTTAAAAATTGAAAAGGTAAATTAATAATTTAAATGAATTTTTAAATGGTAAAATAATAAAGGAATTATAATTTTATTTCCATTTCAATATATGTGGTTAGTGTTTTTTGACTCATAAAAAAATAATTCTATATTACTAAATTATTTAATATCAAATTTATCTCGAGATTAATATCTCATATTTTGTAGAAATAATTTTTTTTTAGTAAAGTGAATGAAATTTAATACAATAATTATTCACATCGTCATAAAATTTCCCAATGGAAAATGGAGCTAATTTGTATTTATCTACTATTTTTGAATATTTTTAGCCAAAACCTAAGTGGTCGTTAATTCCATTGCTTGATTTTCATGTTTTATAAATTTAAAAATAAAATTATAATAATAAATTACACAA
This sequence comes from Eucommia ulmoides, assembly GCA_016647705.1. Classification (NCBI taxonomy): domain Eukaryota; kingdom Viridiplantae; phylum Streptophyta; class Magnoliopsida; order Garryales; family Eucommiaceae; genus Eucommia; species Eucommia ulmoides. The sequence goes on along the minus strand of CM028334.1, from coordinate 47,263,401 downwards.
TCCAGACCCTTTGCGATGTTGACGCACGATCTCTGCTTTGTTCTTGTTTGGATAATAAAATAAATTTATTCCTATTCGAATTCGGGTTACGAGTATATTACAATTCCTAATCCTTCCTTATATGTGGGCGAACTTCTATATGCTTATTGGGCCAAGAGGCTCCCCATCAAGTGCGTGCAATTACAATTTTTCTGTTATTGGGTTTGGTTGGCTCAATTTATTTGGGCCCATTCAAACCCACTTTGCATTTATTGGCAATATTATGGTTTGATTTCGAAAATACCGATTTCCTTTTTTTTTTTTATTATAGAGAATTTTTTTTTTTAATTCTTATTATTTTAATTAATATTGATAATAATATTAAATATAAATTCAATACTATTTAACTTCAACTTGATTAAATTTATGACTGAAAAATAAAGAGAAAAAAAATGTAAACAAAGTGACTTATCTAAAGAACAATCTAATATTTCTCCTTGAAAATATATAAGAATTTGTGGTATATCTCAATATAGAATACAACATACGTGGTAACGCGGGGGAAGGGGGAGGGGATTTACCATGCCACGTGTCTCCTCTTAGACTCCCTACATCACTAGCCAAAAATCATTTTTTTTTACCAACCTGATGTTTATCTACCCAAGTTGTTGACTATATCTGTTGTGGTATTGATTTGAGGACCTGATCTAGTGTACCCTTAGTTCCTTGCTTCACCAAAGTGAAGCCAACATCAATGTTCTCCTAGAGTTCACTTGTATGGGACAGGTTTTCTCCTCTCCAACTTCAAATTTCAAGCAGGCTAATAAAGGCTCTTGCACCTTTGGAGAAACTCATATGTAAACCTTTGTTGATGCCTCCTTTGTTTGGTCCACTATCTCAGGGCCGAGCTTAGAGTCGGTAGGGATGCCACAAAAAAAACGAATCGATGGATAATCGAGAGAAATCGAATTAAATGGTTTGGTTTTAAAACCGACTAAATTATTTGGTTGCAGTTTTGGTTTTGAAATTAGTAACCGAAATAGTTTTGGTTTTGATTTTGGGATAGAAACTACGAAACCGAACTGCAAAACTAATATTTTAGATATATTTTTTATTACATATATACCCTTATTTATATTTACAGTTTAACCTAATATATTTATATTTTTTATTTATTTATTTACATTTTCATCCCTCTAATATATACGTGTGTAAAGGGACTTAGAGTTTCATATTTGATTAGTGATTTCACAGTCATTCCTCTATTCCTTTAATTATGGTTACTGGTTATAAACTTTAGTTATGACTATTTTGTGGTTTGATTTTGTTTTTTAAAAAACTTCAGTTATGGCTATTTTCTGGTTTAGTTTTATTTTTTAGAATTTATGTTTTATATTTTAGTTATATTTTTGTTTATATATAAAAAATAATGGTCTACGGTTTTGCGGTTTTAGTTTTGTTTTTGGTTTTTATAAAATTGAAAAATATTAAATGGTTTCGTGGTTTTGTTATTTTGATTTTGGTTTTCTATAAATTTAAATGGTTTGGTTTTAAAACCGTTTAAAAAATATTGGTAGTTTTGGTTCGATTATATATATATATATATGAAAACAAAATAATATATAAAAAAAATAAATTCTTGTTGAATCAATATTTCAACTGTTTTTTCAATTATATTTTTATTTTATAAAAAAAAAATATGAGTATATAAAATTATTATTTATATGTTTTTTTTTTTTAATTAAAAAATCCCTTAGGGCATATTAGTGATAAAATAAAAAATGATTACATCTTGAGACGAAGAAGTCTCTGCCGATCCTCCCGTGAGATGGAACAAACGGAAGGAGGTAAAGAATTCTCGGAATGATAGAAAACAACACTACTAGTAGTGACATTGGCTAGACAGTCCGCCACAAAATTATATTCATATAGACGTGAGAAATTGAAATATCAAAAGATAAAAGAAAAAAATTAATGGTATTCCAAAGAACCGACACCGACCAAATAGGACAATCTTTCTTTATAGCTTGCACAAGCGCTAGTGAATCACTTTCCACAAGAAGTGGATGAAAACCTAAAAGGAGAGCCCTCTGAATACCGATGAATAAACCGTGTAACTCAGTGAGAAAGCTCGATTGGACCGAAAGAGGAGAATTGAATGCAAAAATCATCTTAGCCCTGAAATCTTGAATAACCCCCCGCAAGAAGCATGTAAAATGGAACTTTTAAAAGCCTCATCTACATTAAGCTTGAAATAACCCTTAGGAGGATGATTCCAAACACAAGGGATCGGACGATGAACATGGATAGCTCTCAAAGGATAGCCCAACAATGAAAGAGGATGGATCCCAAAAGCATAAGAAGAACTCTTGACCGGAACCTGAAGATTAAGAACAGAGAGCCAAGACCGCACTTTGAACTCGACCTAAACATGCGACATAATCACCTTGTCATGAATAGCTTTATTCCGACTCAATCAAATTTCCCAACAGATTAAGGATGGGACCAAGATTGATACCCATTTGCATCAATATCGAGTCCACCACCACATGATTCTGCATAAGCTTCCATAAGAAAATTTTGATTTTCAAATGAAGCTTGTGACCCCATAACCTCGAAAAAAGAGAACCAAAAGAACCCCCAACGTGACCGTCACCAACTATTGCACGCCACCCCGATTTAATGGAGAAATTGTCGTTTTCGTTCGGAATCCAGGCAAATCGATCCGATTCTGACGAACACATCGGAAAAGAATTGTGCAAGAAATCTTGCAACTCCGGCTCTAAATCAGACAATAGCTCATCTTCTCTTTGCATATAATCATGAACAGAAAAAAGATAATCAGTTTGAAAAAAGGTCAACTGCAAGGATTCCAAGACCCCAATCATCATGCCAAAAACTCGTCGACGATCCATCATCGATTCTATCTGGACATTCTAAAAAAATAATCCTTAGCTACTATCACGTCCTTCCATATTTTTGAACTACCCGGATGATCTTTCTAAAGAGAAATAGGGAGACCTTTCGTATACTAAGAGCGCATAAAACGACACCACAACGAATTTCCATTCACTAGGGACCAAATACATTTTAAAGAGAAAGCCAATTTCATGTCTCAGAGCTTCCACAAACCAAGACCCCTTGTTGACATCTTGACATATTTTGTCCTACGAGACCCAATGCTTCCGGTTACCATGATCATGCTTCCCCCAAAAGAAATTAGCAAAGCGTCTCTTCAACTCATCAAGAACACTATTATGGACGCAAGTCGAAGCTAACAAATGAAGAGGAAAGGAAGAGAGCACATGCTTCAAGAGGATAAGCTTACCCTCGCTCGATAAACGCTTCGATTTCTACTCCTCGATTCTATTTGACACCTTATTAATTAAATTACCGAAATCCCTTACTTTGAGATGACTGTATGCTAAAGGCACACCAAGATAGACGCAAGGCAAAGAACCCTAAAGAAAACTCGGTTACGAACAACAGTCCTTCTTGCAATAGGGTAATTAACATGCAAAAAGTAATTACTTTTGGACGAGCTTATTAATTGACCTGAAACAGTTTGACAGTCTTCTAAAACCCGCATAATATTTCTCAAACTACTCGACCCACCATTACAAAAGATGAGAGTGTCATTGGCAAACATTAGATGAGCATTCTCTTTTCGTCCCAAAAGGTTGAATACGACCAACCTCTATAGCGTTGAAGATACTCCTACTAAGAACTTCTTGAGTAAGAATATATAGCAAAGGGGATATCGGATCCCCTTGTTTGAGGCCTTTCGACGCTTGAAACCAACCCTTATACACCCCTTGGAAAACAGCCAAAAAAGAAGAAAATTGGAAGCAATTACTCACCAATAAATAATTTTGTTTTGTATATGCTAGGTACGATTTTTAAGTATTTACTTACTTACTATGACTATACCAAAATTAATTGTTGCACTGGAAATGATTCGTTAAGTGGTAGCGCGTGAAATACGCCGCTACTTACTCTCGCAAGTATACGAGGTCTAAGTTTTAATATAGTGGATCTTTGAAGATCGAATATCGTTCCTACAGGAAAAGTGTGAATAATTGAATACTGCAATTTACGTAGTCTCATATTATCCTGACGATTCAATTAATTATTTAAATTAAACTAATTAAAACTACTCCTAAAGATTAATTCTAATTACACTAATTTAGTAGGGATCGATTTCATTCACTTAGTACCTATTTGGCTTAGTTTAGTTATCAATAACGGTTATTATCACATCCAACAATCTCAGTATCTATAACTCACTCACTCCCTTTTCTGAGTGAAAAGCGAGCGAATACATGACTTCGCATTGACGCCGAAGTCCCCCTCGAATGCCTTTCCGAACACATAGCCACGTGAGTCTTGACTTAACCTCATGGATTGCACACAATCCAACTCCTTCCCGGGTTATTAGATCGTCGCGTTGTGTTTAACCCTAGTCCGAATCCGGGGTTACTTCTCCCGAGTGTCAAATCCCGTATTCTCGGTTTATCGTAATAAACATAATAAACGTGAAATAATGGTAAACACAATTGGAATTGGATAACAAACCATTAGAATAACTTATATTCAACCAAAGAGATATTTACATAAATTTCATCTAACCCTAACTAATCTCTAACTAAACTAACATGATCTTAGCCATTACAATATTAAATCAAGAGGAGATCATCATCATCAATAATAAACATTAAGTACAAATATGGAAACAAGAAAAGAAAATCCAAATCTTAAAGTGGAGTAGTCCACTTTCGCCAAAGAATGATCAATCCCGAGCTTCCTCTTCTCCATTGATGAACTTCTTCTTTTAGGTCTTCAAGAATTGACCAAAATCACTTCCTAAAACTAATCTAATCTACTTCCTAAATTATCTAATCCTATCTAAGGTGAAAAGGGCTCTCTAAACATCATAGGGCATAAGACAAAAATGGGGAAGAAAGTGGTTAAAGTAAAGGTTTGGAAAATATTTTCAAAATATCTAAAATTAGATATTTCTCACAGAGTGTCACCGCCTAGATGGTGGTTAAGTCAGTTTAGGTTCTAACGGATCTTCGCCTAGGTAGATGAATTTTCGCCTAGGCGGTAGTTGCTGGCACAAACATTCTAACAGATCTTCGCCTAGGTGGTGGTTCAGCAACCCAACTTCCTGCCTCTTCTCCATCTAGGCGGTGGTATTTATGCACCGAAACCTTATTCTTCATATTTTGTTCACCGTTTCTCCACTATTTTCGTTTGTTTATCACTTCTTTTCGTCCCTTCACCTGTTTTATACTAAAACAAACTAAAATGAAATTAAATATAACTAATACGCTAAAAAACTAACAAATTCAGTATAAAAATAGATAGGTTATTTCCACCTATCATTAAGCACCATCATCTTGATTTTAATCTTTGTACATGTATCAAATAAGATTATTTCAACTTACCATGACCACTTTGCCAGCCCTCCTAAGTCTCTACCTCAGTATTTCATTTCATCTATTTGTATTTAGTTTTTAGCATCAACAACATAGTTAGCCCCAGTAAACTATAAAACTTCATAGTATATCTTAATGTAGAATATAGCAGGGTAGTCTAGTTAATAAATGAGAATATGTGGTATATCTCAATGTAGAATATTAGTGTAGTCAATCCTTCAAATAAGAATTTGAGGTATATCTCTTTGTTAAACATAATTGTTGGTCCAAAGAACTATCTAAGAGGGAGAGAGAATGTGAATTGGGTAGTTACAAAATTTAAATAATTAAATCTTAAACACAAATAATCAATTTCTCTAAATCAATTATTATCTTGTTACGCAGCGAAAATGTGTTTAATTCTAAATGCATATCCAAACAAAATATAAATAAGTAATCAATGCAATACAAAACAATATATCTTGGTTCAATAAACTACTCTTACCTACATCCAATCTCTTGAGCTCCATGGAGATTCACAATCCATTAAACCCCTGATTCTTTTTCTAGGTGGGAACCAAACCCTTGCAATCTTGATTCATTTTACAAGTTTACAATCAACCTTTACAATTATCCTTTTCACAGGCTCAGGAAAAACCTTATCTTTTTACTAGGCTCAAGACTAACCTAATTCTGTTATAAGAAAAATCAAAACTTAATTCTTTTAACATGCTAAAGATCAAAACTATCAGTCCCTCACACTTTTACACTTATCATTTTCTTTGACTTAGGAAGACCTTTTACAATCACTCAATTCTATTACAGGGAAAATCAAAACATAATTCCTTTCAAGGAAAAAGAATAACCTAATTTGTTTTCATGATAAAGATCAAATCCTATTTTTTTTTTCATAGGAAAAATATTGAAATGTAGCTACCCTGACTAGACACCATCCCAAACGTGTCTAATCCTTTCAAACTCACAAATTCAAAACAAAATGTAAGTTATTTCCCACAAGGAGCTTCTACCACCTCAATACAAATATACTCAATTAATGTCCTGAATAATTACTATGTGATAGATACAATATGAGACAAATAAAATATGATTAAAAAATTAAGTAGGTTGCACAAATTTAGCACGTAATTAGATAATCAAGCAAAAATCGTTTAAAATAATTTTGAGGTTTTTAAGTTTAAAACGATTTTCTAAGAATCCTAAACCAAACAATCAAGACAAATATAACTTTTAAAAGCAAGTAATAAAGCTTGGATAAATCTCACTGGAAAAATACCGAAGATAACGATAATATCGCAATTAGAACTCAAGTTAGTGACACCAAACAACAAACACTCTAAATCAAGAACTTATATAGAATCACTCTTTGGAATCTCAGCAAAAATCTCACTTGTATTATTGCTTAAACTTATATTCTTGATGTTTCAAAACTTAATCCGACATGTCTTATTAAATAGACCTAGAACTAGCTCTCCAACAGTTAGTTTTTTAAAGATATGTCATAAAATGATATTTTAAGACCCCATATAACATCACCTTTCATTATAGGTATGTTCCACTTAAAAATACTCTTTAAAATTCTCATTTAAGTCCATAAAACTATTCCCAATTTAAAACCACAGGAATATGAAGTATTAAATCATTTAAATTAAAAGAATCTCAAAATATATGGACCATATCAATAGGGATCACATAATAGGTTGTACATATTTGAATTACATTTAAATCCCCCATAAATCTCTCTTGAAATCATAAAAATGGATAGTTTTGACCAAAACAACAAAATAGTTGTTGATTTCACTGTAGCAGTCGGTTGACCGACCAAAACAATGGGTTTCCCTCATTTTCACCCTTTATCCATAGAACTATTTGGGTGACTGAACCTAACCAATCAGTTGATTGAATTGATCAAAGTATTCACTTCATCATCCATTTTAGCCATTGTTTCAAACGGTTGATTGATTACTTTTCTCGATTAACTGATTGGATCTGTAGAACTCTATTTTAACTCTCAAAACTCACTGTATCATTAAGTCGATCGACCCCTTTTGCCAATTGAACGAATTGTCCCCAAAACACAATATTTTATACTTTAAAACACATTTTTCTTTTAGGTCAATTATCGAAATCATTTCACATAATGAGCACATAAAATATTTCATTTTAGGATCTTAACTTATCACTTCTTATCATGATATGCATAAGAGTACTTTATTTTAAGTGTCGTGCATGATCCAAATTCGGGTTTCATTAAGAGTATAAAAGTAAAGAGTTGTTTTCACTTAGTTTTCTTCAGTGTCTTCAAAATTCTTTCATATCTTTGTCATGTCCATCTTGCACCCTTTATATTTTCTTCATAGAGTATTCTTCTTAATCAATTGCATGGAACTATAAATATGAAATACTCGATAAAACCATTAGTTCCATAAAAATATCAATACTTAATTACTCATTTGAACCTTGGATTCAACAATATTATAGTCATTCCTACAGTTAATATATGTATATGTGGTATATCTCTATGTTAAATAGAATATTAAATGTTTAATTGTACTTCGAATTACAAAAATATCATCGAAAAACGAGTTCAAAGTAACAAACAAAATACCAGAGAAACATTTTGCTGTCATGTAACAAAGTTTTAAAAATCTAATAAATGCACGACATCTTACCCAATCTTCCGTATTTGAAAGAGATCCAATTATATCAATCATATCTTTTTCAAGAAAATAAGAACGAAATCTAGAATCGTCATCGACTAATCTTTCAAATGCCTTTTCAAACTTCTTAGCAGTTTCTAACATTTTATATATGAAATTCGACCTTGTTAGCACATCAAGGCATAAAAGACTTTTAGATTCGATTTTTAACATATTGACGCATTTTAAGAAATATTGGATCGACTAGGCAAAAATTTTACATATCTTATTGCTCCACGAACTCTTTGAATAGAATTATCCAATTCTTTTAACCCTTTCACCACTATCAAATTTAAGATGTGAGCACATCTCATATGTAAGAGCTAGTGAGCTAAAATTGTACATTTCCAAATTTTTATCACCTTTTATAAAAATTTAATAGTAAGATTATTTGAATTAACATTATCTACCATTAAAGAGAAAAATCCCTAAATTTCCCATTCAAGCAAACAATTCTCAATCTTCTTACCAATTGTCTCTCCCTTATAATCGTCAACAATACAAAAATTTAATATTCTTTTTTGGAGTTTCTAATCATTATTTAGGAAATTACACGTTAGACACATATAATTTAAATTCTGAATAGACAGCCATGTGTCTGTAGTCAAACATATCCTATGACCCCCTTCAAATTTTTTTTTTTATCAAGTTTTATATTTCAACATAAAAAATCTTCATTACTTCGGAGCAATTGTGTATTGAGAAAGAATATTTAACCATTTCGGTTGCAAAACATTACAAAACCTCCAAAACCCATAATTTTCCACATATCTAAAAGGCAATTCATCAATTATGATCATCTCGACATGAGCCTTTCTAGCGATCTCTTGACTAAAACTTAATGTCACAAGTTGAATACCCTCCTCCTCATCTTTTTTAGGTTTAAAACCTAATGTTGCTTGCACCTTAAGTTGTTCTCTGTATAGATATTTAGGGCAATTTAGCAAGTGGTTTTTTATAGTACTTCTACCGTGAATCTTTTGATTAACACTATAAACTTTTTTACAATATTTACATGATACTTTCGCTTCACCCCTATTTCAGTCCTATCAAAATGATCCTATACATCAGACACTTTTATTTTATATACTATACTTTTAGGGAGAAGTGACAGTTTTGAATCAATAATCTCATTCGGCTTGTCCATTTTCTCTTCATCTAGGGTCCATCACTAAAAAAAAAATATAGACAAAGAAAAGCAAATAGAAAATAAATAACATCACTGGAATATTTTCTAGCCAGAGAACAAATTGATGCGCCCCGATTTTTTGAAAGGAAAAAGAATATTAAACAATAAGAAGCGTAGAAGGAGAAAGGTTTCAAAAGCGCCGGTTTTCTCAAAAAGTACTTAGGCCATTTTTTTTAAAAAAAAATAAGGAGTCGCCACCTAGCATTGTTTTTAAATAGTATGCTAGGTCACTGAATTTTAGAAAATAAATTAAAAAGGCCTAAATAAAAATTAACTATAAAAAACACGGTTAAACCAAAGATTCATTTAAATACTCGAGGGTTGGTTATGCTCGGGGAAAGTGTTAAGCACCCCAAGACGCCCGTCCGAAGACAATACTTTATATCCATTTAAGTCCAATTAGTTTAGTCCTAACATTTTATTTTTATTTGGAAATTATTTCATTCTTATGAAATCTTTTTGGTATTTTCAAAAATAAGGTGGGAGAAGTTTTTGTATTTTTGGGAATGTTTCCCCTAGCATTGACTTTTATCAAATATTAAGAATTCGACAAGAATGGTTCTCAGGGGTTTTATGTATGTTTTCGAGAGATTTCTTTAATTTAAATAGGCAAACTAAAATAGGTGAATAAGAATGAAAATATGAATGTAAAAACTAACATTATATGAATTCTATTTTATGCAAAGTGACCTAAAAAACTAAAGGGTTTAATTTAAACATGTCATTACAAAATGATATAAATGCAGGAATTAACAATGAACACTACGTGAATTAACGTGATTATGTGTGACAAGAATTTAATTCTTTAGTATATAAAAAATGTAAGTGGTGCACGTGTCGTGACTAAATGTGAAGAAGTAGCACGAATTATGAATTTGAAAAAAAAAACCTATATGTATGAAATATAAAAAAGTATAAGTGGTGAAAGTATCTTAAATATGCCATCTAAATGATACAAGAAATAAATATGCTAGATGGATGCAAATAATGTCTATTTTAAGTTTTTTCAATTAATTTAAAGAAATCATGATTTAAAATTCGCTCAAATTCTATAGATATGAGAATCGCGAGAGGATCGTAGAAATAATTTTGTTGGAATTAATTTTTACGAAACTTAAGCGGAATCCCATGAAAAGATTTACCGAGAGAAGACATTTCCTAAAACCACTAAGTTCTAAATTCCAATCTAATTGGAAAATGGAAACGAGGTCACAGAAAACTCTCCCACGATTTTTTGAATCGTCGGATTCATTTTAAAGTTCGTAAGGATTAATTCCTAAGATTTTATTAATTTTATTAATTTTTTGGATTTTTATTTTTTATTTTTATTTTTAGGGTTTTGATAACAGGAATAAAAATAAAATAAAAAAAATATAGAAAAATGAATAATGAAAACATCCTTCACCTAATGGTCGGGGATTAAGATTAAGCACAAGAAACCTACCCCAACATTTTCATAAGATCATCGAATGACTTACCTTTTTTTTTTTTAGTTTTTTTCTTTTCTGAATTGAGACAAAAAATTAAAAAAATAGATATGAGTGTCCTTGTCTAAATACTCAAAGGTTCAGATTGAGAATGAGAAACCTCATCCCGACGTTTTTCATCGAATCATTGGACAACTAAAAATAATAAAACTTGCATGAATTTAAATTGTGAAGAAAATAAAATTAGTTGAAAAATTAAAGATAAACAAAAACATACATGTTCTAGGTCAATAATCCTGATGCTTGGTTTTTTTCTTCTCTGGTAGACGGCTTCTCGAAAGGACTTTGAGAATTACACTTTTAGGGGTAACTCTTCTCAATTTTAGAATGAATGAATTAGGAGGAGAATGGTCCTATTTATAGAGAAAGATAGGGCATGAAAATCGCTTAGAAAACCCTAAAAATTGGGTCTGGCCGCCTAAACTCAGTCCAAGTTAGATTGGGAAAGGTTAAAATTGGAAAAAAGGACAAAAGGGAGCCCTAGGGTTGCGGGCGCGTGAAGAACACGTGCCCTTTCACTGTCTCCATTCGCTATTGACATGTGGTAATCCTCATCTCTTTCTCTCTTGTGTGGCTGACCAATGCAGCAGGTGGGGCTCACTGTCTTCTCTCTCTCTTTATCTCTCTCCCTCGCTCTCTCTCTCTTTGTCTACTGTTAAAAGGGTCGTGGCCCCTCCCACTTTATTCTTTCTCATTCATCTTCACTTTCTCTCTATCTCGGTTTTCTTTCCTTCTCTCCTACTCTCTCTCTCTTCTTTTTCTCTTCTATCTCCTTATCAATTTTTTTTCTCTTCCTCTCCCATTTCATCTCTATCTCTCTCTCTCACTTTTGGTGTGACTAAGGGCGGGCCCACCCTTTTTTTTTTCTCTCTCTCACAATCATTTTCCACTTACCTCCCCATTCTTTCCTTCTTCAAATTTTCATTTTTTTTTCTTTATCTATCTATTTTTTTTTTTGTTTTTTTGAAAAATAAAAAAAATAAAAAATAAAGTAAACTAATATGATAAAGTATAAAATTTTTGTGGGGCGGTTAAAATGTCGTGTCTACAGTTGCCCCTCTTTGTCATGTAAGTTGCACTTGCTTGATAAAGATATGAGACCACGCCATTTTGATCGTCCTATTTTCTGATTTTTTTTTTTCAAAGCACATTTTCGATGATAGAACAAATAAAACACAAAAGTGACTCATGATGATGCTGATGACGAACGTATGTCCGTTTAGAGAATTGTTTAAAGTAAATAAAAAATGACTCATAACGAACACATGTACATTTAGAGTATTGTTTAGAGTAATGCAAAAATTGACTCATGACGATACTCATGATGAATGCATATCTATTTAGAAGATCGTTTAGAGTAATGAAAAAAATAACTTATGATGATACTCATGATGAACAAGTGTCCATTTGAAGGATCGTTTAGAGTAATGAAACAAATGACTCATGACAATACTCATGATGAACAAGTGTCCGTTTAGAGGATCGTTTAGAGTAATGAAAGAAATAACTCATAACGATACTCATGATGAACGTGTGTCTGTTTAGAGGATAATTTAGAGTAATGAATAATGACTCATGATGATACTCATAACGAATGAGTGTCCATTTAGAAAATCGTTTAGAGTAATGAAATGACTCATGACGAACAAATATCCATTTAGAGGATCGTTTAGAGTAATGAAATAAATGACTCATAATGAAGAAATGTCCATTTAGAGTCATAGAAAATGATACTCATGCTCCAAACCTTTTGGTTAGAGGGACAAAATAAAGTCCAGAGGTATAAAATGTGCCCCAACTTATGGCTGGGCAAGAATAAGAGATCAACGATATAAAATGTGTCCCAGCCTGCAACTGTGGTTGACTCTTAGATGACTGAACCTTAATAGGTTACCTATTGGTAGCAGAATATTATGTCGCTACTTTCAGCACAAGTGTACAGGTCAAGTTTTATAGAATAATGAATGAAAAGGGTTGTCGTATCCACAAGGATTGGATTAAATTGTTGCTAAGTACCGAGATTATCATAACTGAACTTTATTTAGGCGATAAAAATTGAGTTTTTGTTTTTTATAAATAATATACTAAATTAACAATTTATTAAACTATAATACTAAATGTATTATACTGTAATAGATTATCTAGGGATTAATTTCGTTTACTTATACGTGTTTGATCCAATGTACTTTACATTAAAGGTACTCAAATCTATCCCAAAATCTAGTTATCGAAAACTAACTCACTACCTCTCCTAAGTGTAAAATGAATGAATATGCGATTTCGCGTCAATATCGAAGTCCCACTCGAGCATCCATATGACACTTGTTCACATGAGTCTCGCCCCAATCTCATGGATTGTACATTTTCTAATACTCTCTCGGGTCATTAGATCTTCACGTTGTGTTTAAACCCTAGTCCGAATTTGGGGTTACCTTTCCAGAGTGTCAAACCCCATATTCTCAAATCAATCATAATATCATAACAAGCATATTATGGAGGTAAAAGAACAGTAAACATAATTGAATAAAGATAAACAACCGTTAACGAAACATGATTTACTCAAACAACATATATTAGTAAACTACGTCAATCCCATAGATAATCAGTGTTTAGCTATTGTCCATAACCATATATTCAACAATAATCCATATATACATGATCAAACAATAAAAAACGAGTTAAGAATAAAAAGAGAAATAAGGGAGAATAGCCATTATCTGAAGGTGGTGTCCGTAAAAATCGTTCCGATCTTGTTTCCTGTAATACCCTGAAAATTTTATATTTTTGAAAATATTATTTTAATATTTTGGGAGGGGGGGGGGATGATTTTATAAATTTGTTGTATAAATGTATACTTGATAATTTTTGGAGATTAAATGTTAAAGTTATATTTTTGATAATCTTTGAAATTAAATGTTAAATTTATATTTTTGAAAAAAAATATATTATTGGATTATTTTTTATATTACAAAAATTTATGGTATAAATATATATTTGATAATTTTTGGGGTGCTAAGTGTAATTATTGAGTTTAATTCGAATTATTAAATAAATGTGAGGTGTTAAAGGTAATAATTAGGTTTAATATGAATTATTCTATAATTAAGGGGTATAAGTGTAATTTTTCATTCCTTATATATTAAGAAAACTTTTTGTGGCCACAAAGTTGGGGGAAAAAGAAAGGACTTGACACATGTCCAAGCCTTGCAAAAAAAAAAAAAAAAATGGGAAAGAAAGTCGGTCATCACATAAAAAAGGGATATATATATATATATAGGTATTGTGTGTGTGTGGGTGTTCTACCATGAAGATAAAAAAAAAAAAAAAAAAAAAAAGAGTTATAGTTATCAATATTGAATTATTTTTAGCGATAAAATTATTTCGGCTTCGAATTTCATGTAGAATTTTTAACTCTTTTAATACATGTATTTAATTTTTTATTGTGTGATTTATGTTATTATTGTTGTTGACTTCTACCTGTTAAATTTTATGAAAAAAAATTACGACTATGTGAAAATTATGCCAATGTGTTTTATTTGCCGCGTTAATTAAATGCACGTATTTGAGGGGTTGTAGTTCTACTGAGCGTTGGCTTACAACTCCATAGTTTTTATTGTAGGGCCGGTGAGAATGAGACGGCGACATGAATTATACTAGAATTTTTATTTGTAATTGTAGTTAATTTTTACCATTGTAAAATCGATGCGATCAATCAATACTAATTACTGAGATTAATTCCTAAAGGAAATATCATATTTTTATTATTTTTGAATGTATTTGAATATAGTGCAGCGCCAGAAATTTTATTCGGATTTTTATTAAATTTGTAAAAATTATATTTATTATTTACTGTTGTAAAGTCGATTTGATAAATCGCTAACTATAATTATTGTCTTGTTGTATAAAACTCCACCTAATAAATATTAACTTCATTGATTGTGAAGAATAAATATTATGTGGATCATGGATTGAATTGTTGAAGTAATATAATTAATACTTATTATACTAAGTATTATGATAATAAAATGTTTTAAATAAGCACTATTATTGTAATATTCTAATAACCATTAAATCAAGTTTAATGGTATTAGGAAATGGGTTTATTATATCAATATTAGATTGATATAATAATAATAATAATAATAATAATAATAATAATAATAATAATAATAATAATAATAATGATGATGATGATGATGATGACCGATATATATATATAATTGTCGCTGTTGCATTCGTAAAATTTATCGGATTTTATAAAATATAATATTGGTAAATTTTTAATTGAATTTCTATTAAACTAGTAGAAGTTGTATTTATTATTTATTTTTGTAAAATTAACTAGATAAATTGAGTGTAATTATCGGTGTCGTGTTATAAAATTCCTCGACAAATTCTATGGTTGTAATTATCGTTGTCATGTGGTAAAATTTTCGTGATGAAATTATCTATAGGAGAAACCGAGTAGTGGCCCTGGGAAATCGAGTCGTTACATTTCTTCTACTCCAATTGTGTTCCTCATCTTTGGTTGGTTGAGAGCTTTTTAGAACACTAAAAAACACTCCCTATATATTCTAAGAGAAGTGGGAATAGATTAGGAACAAAAAAGAGCTAAAACAAAATATCTAAAAAATATCTAAAACTGCTGGCCATTGACTGCTGTAGCGGTGGGCATGTCGGTAGGCTTTATGCCCTTTCACCGCTGCAACGGTGAGAGATCAGAAACATTTTAACTCTCTGTTATTTCACCGCTGCAGCGGTGAAACTGCTGCTTTAATAGTTCATTGTGTTTCCACTGGTTTTCTCATTTTTTGACCGTTTTCGCTCCTAACCCCTACTTTGAACAAAAATAAATAAAAAAAATTAAAACATAACAAGAATACTTGAAAACTACCAAATTCGGTTTGGAAATAGATAGATAAATTTCACATATCAAATACCCACAAACTTGAAATTTTGCTAGTTCTCAAGCAAAACACCCATGTAATAAAATAAACTACCACAACTAATAATGAATTTAATTACTAAAAGCGAAAAAATAAAAACGAACTAAAAAAAATAACAACGTGTAACTTTTAAAATTCATCTAACGGCCAAAAAGTTTTCCCTCATTAGCCCCCAATCATATCGATTTCAAGAGTAAAATGCACCATGTGGTGTTCTATAATTTCAACAATCAATAACAGTAGCGCTATTCTAGATCCTGTTCAAGTGTGTGTGCGAAAACTCAATCATACAGCCATCCACAGATCGGATTAGATTATCTACCAACAACGTTCATGACTAAAACCAAAAAGGTATAGGAAATCCATATACCAGACTGGGTTCCACTCTCCACTAATGTAGGCTTGTAAATTCAAAGAGATCAATAGGACTTGGTTCAATTTTTGGAAAATGGCCAAGGGTATATCAGGAATATAAAAATAGGTTAACGTTATTAACTTAACGATACCCGAGGCACAATGCTTAGCTTAATCACACTCATAACCCTACATAGATCAATTTGAAACAACCCTGAACTTATATTTGAAAATATAGTACTCACTTGTTAAGACAAAACAAAAATAAAACTATATATATATATATATATATATATATATATATATATATTCAACAAACACCTCCCAAACTTATTTGATTTGTTTCAATATGACGGGTGTGGAAATACGATAGAAAACAACAAGTGAGTACTCGAATACCGAACCAATCAATAGTTCGCCCAAAATCCAACTACTCACTTCAAGTAGCATAAAAAAATGCTAACTTGATTCCACTTAAATTGTGCCTTAGGTTTAGCGATAAAGGTTTGGAAAAACTTTAATTGGTCAGGGTATTTGTTACGTGTTCAAATTTGAAATGACTTACAGGCTTTGACAGGATAACAAGGGATAAACATATAATATGGTAAGCTTTAAAGGCTCAAGTGATCAAAATGAATGCTTAAATCATATCTCCTGAATTACCTCGCCAATGATTTCGCCTCGAATTTCTCCCAAATCGGGTTCTAGAATTCCTATTGTCATGAATTTGGCTAATGGATAATCGACGTTAAATCAATAGATAGCTAGTACATTGAGTTTAAGTGTTCATGCATGTTAGGATCCACAATAACTTTTACCACAACAAAACGTCAATCACACAGAACACACATGAATGGGTATTACGCATGACCTTGATAAACAACTAGGGGATAGACTCATCATCGGGTAATGGCCTAGACGAACTACAAACCTCAGCATACAACAACAACAAACATACTACAAACATAAACATATGAACACTAAACTAAACAAGCATGCATACAATTAAACAATAAATTAACTTAAACTATATAACTAACAACAATAAAACATACTAGCATATTACACATCACCCCCAAACTTAAAATGGGCAGTGTCCACAGTAACCCAATCATCGTTCTCAACAATTAAAATATGGCATGCCGACGAAAGGGGTTTAGAACACGTACCTGGGAGGTGAGATAATCTCACCTTCGAGTGTAGTCAGCGGTGATGGATCTAATTTATTTTAGACTTAGGTTGCCTCCCAAGAAGCGCTTAGTTTATTGTCCTCGGCCCGACACAGAGAATGGATCGTCAAAGAGCAGATTCTGCCCATAATAGGTGTCATACAACACTACATATGGGTCTTGATTCAGAACGGCCCCAAGATTGGCAAGATTTGGCATTATTTGGCCCGTACTTTCAACTTGATTAATTGCCGTCTCGTGTGCTTGGGAAGCTTGAATGAACGGTGCTCGAAGCGGTGGAGAACAAGTGAGCCACATCAGTTCCTCATAAATGTGATCGTCTTGGATCGGTGAAGGAAACACTTGGTGGATCTCACATGGCTGATAATCACAAGTGTTTTCTTGTGATTTTTCATGGTCTTCAAACTGACCCAAGTTCATCCCTCTTGTTTCCGGTTCCTTAAGGTGGCTTTTAATGCTTGTGGTGTCTGTGTCTCCTAGTGCCACCACATCTGACTCGGTCTCAATGAAGCAAATGAGCTGACCGATTTGAGTCTAAATAGACGTTACGGTCACATCAATTTCAGCGTAGATCATCTCAATATTATCAAGACGAACCTCATGCTCATTGAGACGGTCATTCATCTCCTTCCAGAAAGCTTGAGTCTCTCCCATAAATTCAGGGAACATTTCCTCTAGGGTGGGGAAAGACTCTTCCTATTGATCTGGGGTGTCAATCCATGGCATCAAAATGGTAGAATTACCCCCCAAGCTTTGGTAGCTTGTTGAATAATTCCAACTCTGATAATCAAATGCCGCCATGTCTCCCAACAACTGAAAGGCTTCGTCCGCTGTTAGTTGGTTGAAAGAGGTGGTACCGTTTTCTCCTTAAACCTAATTTCTTGTTGCGGCTTGTAACCTATCGAAGAGGTTCAGTAGTTGACATTTCCTTGGGAAATGATAGTTCAGAAATCGAATAAGCAATACCTTATATCGATCCCAAGCACAATAAAATGCTCGGAATCTCGTTGAAAGAAATGCAACAGTACTTGTTGATCTAACATCTTCAAGTATCCTGCAGGAAAAACAAACTACAAACAAAAAATTATAAACAAAATAAATGCCTAAATTAAAATCAAGTTATTTACTCACAATATAAACAACAATCTAAAATCAATCCCCGACAACGGCGTCAAAAACTTGGTAGCGGAATATTACGTCACTACTTTCACTGCAAGTGTATGGGTCAAGTTTTATAGAATAGTGAATGAGAATAATTCTTGTATCCACAGGGATTGGATTAAATTGTTGCTAAGTACCGAGATTATCATAACCAAACTTTATTTAGGTAATAAAAATTGGGTTTTTGTTTTTTATAAATAATATACTAAATTAACAATTAATTAAACTATAATACTAAATATATTATATGGGAATAGATTATCTAGGGATTAACTTCATTTACTTATATATGTTTGATCCAATCTAGTTTACATTAACGGTATTCAAATCTATATGACAATTTACGTATTGAAAACTTCCTTACTACTTCTCCCAAGTGTAAAGTAAATAAATATATGACTTTGCGTCAATGTCAAAGTCCCTCTCAAGCATTTATATGACACTTGCTCACATGAGTCTCACCCCAACCTCATAGATTACACACTTTCTAATACCCTCCTGGGTTATTAGATTATCGCGTTATGTTTAAACCCTAGTCCCAATTCGGGGTTACCTCTCCCGAGTGTCAAACCCTATATTCTAAAATCAATCACAATATCAGAACAAGCATATTATGGAGATAAAATCATGGTAAACACAATCGAAAGAAGATAAACAATAGTTAACGAAACATGATTTACTCAAATAACGTATATTAGTAAACTACATCAATCCCATTAATAATCAATATTTATCTCTTGGCCATAACCATATATTCAATAGTAATCCATATATAGATGATCAAACAACCAAAAACGAGTTAAGAATAAAGAGAAAAACAAGAGAAAATAACCATTATCTGAAGGTGGCATCCGTAAAAACTACTCTGATCTTGTTTTCTCTACTCCAATTATCTTTGGTTGGTTGAGAGATTTTTAGAACACTCAAAAACACTCCCTATATGTTCTAAGATAAGTGGGAATGGATCAGGAACAAAAAGGAACAAAAACAAAATATCTAGAAAATATCTAAAATAACTGGCCATTGACTGCTGCAGCGGTGGGCATGTTGGTAGGCTTTCTGCCCTTTTATCGCTACAGCGGTGAGTGATAAAAAACATTTGAACTCTCTGTTATTTTACCGCTGCAACAGTGGCTTGACCGCTGCAACGGTGAAACTACTGCTTTAACACTTCATCGTTTTTCCACCGACTTTCTCATTTTTCAACTGTTTTCGCTCTTAACCCCTACTTTGAATAGAAATATATAAAAATGAATTAAAACATAACAAGAATACTCGAAAACTACCAAATTCAGTTTGGAAATAGATAAATAGATTTTACCTATAACCTATGTACCTTAGCATTATGCTGAGGATCAGGTTTAACATAGTTCACTAGACGCCCTTTTCAAGGCAACATATATACCTGGATGCTTATTTAGAGCTTTTAAATTTCAGCAGTAAGAGTTTCCAACTTGAGTCAGCAGGAAGGTGAGAGGACCTAGTGATAAGAAAATTCATGCTCCCGGTCTTTTGAAATCCCTGTAACGAACAGGAAAACACTTCCAAACAAAATCTTTAGTCTGAAAAAATTGGTCACCTTTGATGACTCATAATTCTATTTCCCCCCTTTTTTCTATCTTAGTCACTCGGCTTACAGCGCTTTGTCTCGGGGTGATTCGATGAGATTTTTTTACTTGAATTTAAGAAATTTGCTTTCTATTTCAGAGAAAGGGCCCGACATGCCTTGGGGGTAATTCAATGGGACTCTTTTTTTGTTTTTAATTAAGAGACTTTGCTTTCCAACTCAAGGGAGGGCCTGACATACCTCATCAAGGTCTCCTTGGCTTACTCGACTGGATTCCTATCTTTTCAAATTTCTAAGTGCTTTGATGCTTGGGGTTCTAATACTCCTGCATGCTCTGTGTTTTCTCAAGTCCTGAAAAACTAATTTAGTCTAAAAAATGGGTAAAATGTAGAAAATTACTAAAACCATTACCTTCAATGCCTGATATGATTTTTTATGAGATTTTGAGTTGAATTATAGAGGAAAATGGTTCCAATACATTTCTAAACCACGCCCAATGTTTTTTTTTTTCCACAAATTTTGATTCCATTCAAATCCATCAAGTTCTGATCCAAAGAAACATCGTATGTCCACCAAATTAGCCAGAACCAAAAACCTTGAGTGAACTAATCTATCCCCTTTTATTTTCTCTTCAAATCTCTTCCATATTTACACCGGCGCTTCTTGCTCGATCAGTGGTTTGACTATTTTACCTTTTTATTTTTTTTTTGAAATAGATGATCGAACTTACAATGTTTCGGGTGTAGTCGAGCTTAGTAATGAACTTGATCTTCTTTGCAAATTGAGACATTCTTGCAACATTTGAGAGCTTCTTCATTGGGATTATTGGCCTGGAATGATTTTGTTCCCTTTTTGTCATTGGGTCCGACAGTAAGCGATTTAGGATGTTTACATCCAGTTTTATCAAATCACTAAAGAACCACCAGAGACAGTGATAGGTGTGATCCACCTACATATTTCCAAATCGAATTAAGTTAGTTTTCGTGCGTTTATATAGTTGTTTATTATGTTTTAATTAATTTTCATACTTTTTGTATAATTAATTTTCATACTTTTTGGATGATTTCAGTGTTTCGTTTGTGATTGTTCTTTATAGTTTGATTGTATTTATCGTATTGTTTGTTTATCATGATTAGTTAGATAAATGGATAATATGGGGTTTTGATTAACCTTAGATTTGAATTTGGGTAAACAAATTCCACGATTCTATAACCCGATCGGAGTTTGAATCGTGGACAATCGATGATGTTGGGGTAAGACTCACATGACCTAGGGTCATTAAGACGTTGAGGGGGACTTCTTCGTTCACACAAAGTCACATTATATCCCCTATCTTACACTCGGAAGAGGTGGTGAGAGAGTTTTATAATGGAGATTGTCGATAGGGTAAACACAACGCACGATCCAATGACCCGGTCGGGAGTTGGACTGTGTGCAATCAATGATGCTGGGCGAGACTTACATGACCTAGGGTCGTTAAAACATTGAGGGGGATTTCTTCATTGACTCAAAGTCATGTATTCCCTCATCTTATACTCGGGAGAGGTGGCGGTAGAGTTTACGTACCGAGATTGTCAAATAGGTCGAACACCATAAACGTGAGTAAATCGAGATCGAACACGTATTTGTAAACACGTTAATCCCTAGGAAATTCGTCACCCTAAAATATATTAGCATATTAGTTTAGTTAATTTAGGTTATATTAGTATTAGTTTAATTAATTAAATAGATTTGTTTTCTGCCTAGATAAAGTTAGGTCACGACAAACGTGGTATTCGATAGTAACGACACCAATCCCTATGGATACGATAACTCGATCTTAATGATCACACTATACTAAAACTTAGACCTCGTATACTTGCGAGTGTAAGTAGCGGCGTATATTCCTATGCCCCTACCAAGCAGCTTGATCAGCTTGTAGCAATATATCAAAGCATCTTCAAGGCAATGGATGTTGATCTTTCAAATCTTTTGGTGATTTGGAACTTCTGCCAAATTCAGTCAAAGGCCTTTTGGATCTCACCATCGTTTGGCTGAACAAAATCTTCTTTTGTTTCTATTCCCATTGGATCGTGATCTAGCTTTGCATTGAAATCATATACTTTCACCCTCGCTTAGTCATATCACATACAACATATGCAATCAATTTTAGGTACCAAAAAGAGTAAGATTCAAATATTAGACCATGGTTTTGGATAAAACAATATTGCATTTATTGAAATTTAAAAGCCATTACAGAGAAAAAATCCTTTTCCATCCAAAATACTAACGGGATAGAAAGGTGAGTACACGAAAATGTCCTAATTTTATCAAAACTCCTAACAAATTGAAAATAAACGAGGAAACCCAGTTTTGCACCCTTTAGATTCTTCAACTTGAGTCTCGAGCACATGACTCACTCCAATCTCTACCAACATTTTAGTAAATATTGACTTTACCACTCCCTAAAGGTGCATGCTCAGGCAGTAGATTTAATTGACAATTTGGTATAGCATCATCAACCTTTTTGTTGGGGAATGTGATGGACCCCATCCGTATGAACTATCAAATCTTGTCTTTTAGTTCAAAGCACTACTCAGTCATATGTCCTGGAGTTCCAAAATAGTATTCATAGAAAGCATTTGAAGTAGTTGCTTTACTCCCTAGCTTAGGCTTGTAGGATGGAAAAGGCGTCAGCATCCCCTACTTCAAACTATTTTGGTACAGCTCAATAATGGACACTGGAAAGTCTAGTGGTTCTTTTTCATCATTTTGAAAGTTCCCCCCTAGTGGCATGAGGTAGCTATCCCGGGTGATATTGGGTTCTTGGCTTTAGGGTGTGGTTAGGAATTTGAGATGAGGGGGTTTTGGTTTGGCTGATATGAGGGTATATAGTAAGAGGGTGTTTGATAGGCTTGAGGGTAGTATTGGCGAGTGAGTTTGGTAAGGTGGAGGTGCGTTTTGGTAGTGGCGGGATGATTTTGGGAATTTAGTCGGTTTCGGGGGTAATATTGGTTTTGGAAATTTTGAGGAAAATGGTTGCAGTATTGTTTGTTTTGGTTCGAGTGGTTTTGGGGATAAGAAACTTAGGGATTATTTTGGTGAAGGGTTTTGTTGGAAGATTTGACTGATATTTTGTTATTTGTATTTACTAATATAGGAAAGTCAAATATGTAAATTAAGAAAATAGCTTATTAGGAAAGTGGCTTATTAGTCATTATTTAGTTGCTAATTTTATTACTAAGATTATGCATGATTGTTGTACAACCACTCCTATATGTAGTCTAGAATTGCATAATTAACAAATAATAATATTGATAATTCAAATCAAGATGGCATCAGAGCTAAACTAAAAGAAAAAACCCTAGCTTAGCCACCGACCTCTGTACCCTAATCCTTTTACCTAAAAATATCCTTCACTCTGTCATTGATCTCTCAGTCGATGATGAAGGATCCCTAGGCCTATGACGATATGTTAATCTTTGATCTCTCAGCCGATGATGAAATTGATCGACTGATGTCAATTTATCTCAGCTGATGATGAAATCGATTGACCTTTTATCTCTCAGTCAACGCTTTAATCAGTCTCAGTTGACGACGAAATCGATCGGCCTCCTATCTCTTAGTCGAAAATGAAATCAACCTCCTATTTCTCAGCCGACAATGAAATCAATTGGCCTCCCATTTCTCGGTCTCCGATGAAGTTTCCCCTTGCCTTCACCATGTCCGACATTACCTCAAAATCCATCGCAAGGTCCAACTAACTCATCGAACTAAAAAACCTCCTTTCCGAATCCCACTCCATCTAGATCATCTCTATTCGATTGAATGGAACCAATTTCTTGCGTTGGTCTCAATCGGGACGACTATATATCCGTGGAAGATGACGAATGGGATATATAATCGATGATGCAAAGGATGCAGCCCTCACAGACCCGCTGCATACAACTTGGGATGCTGAAAACTCCATGGTTATGACGTGGATCGTGAACTCTATGGATGAAGAAATCAGCTCCAACTACATGTGCTACCCTACAACGAAGAAACTTTGGGACAATGTCAATTTTATGTATTATGACCTGGGAAATCAATCTCAAAAGTATGAATTGACTCTAAAACTCCGTGATGTTCATTAAGGAGAAGATGATATCACCAAGTATTTTATTCATTGAAGAGAAAATGGTAGGATCATGATATGTTCAATGATTATGAATGACATTCGATCAAGGATTATAATTACTATAAGAAATTGGTGGAGGATGACCGTGTTTTTAATTTCCTTACAGGACTAAAACCGGAACTTAACAAAGTAAGAGGATGGATCATTGGACGTCAGCCTCTTCCTTCCATCAATGAGGTTTTCTTGGAGGTCCAAAGGGCGGATACCTGTCATAATGTCATGCTCAACAAGTAGTAGAATATTGGTCCTCTAGCTACTTCAATTGACCAGTCTGCCTTGGCTACCGTTGATGCCAACTTTAGCAGGTTTCAACATAGAGCAGAGGAACGCCCTTGTATATGGTGCAACTACTGCAACAACCCCTGTCATACACGGGAAATATATTGGAAAATCTATTAGAAACCAGCCAATTGGAAGAGCAACAAGTCGGGAGAAAAATCCAACCGACTCTATCCTTCTGTATGAAGTTGATACCACTCCATTTAACAAAGAGCGGATTGATCAACTTCTAAAATTGCTGACTGCCACTCCATCATTCGGTACTCCTAATGCTTCTTTAGCTCAAACAGGTAGCAACTTTAGAGCCCTTTCTTATTCCTTAAACTTAGTGCCTTAGGTCATAAATTAGGTGCTTCTGACCATATTACAAGATTTTTTCACCTTTTCAATACATATTCACCATGTTCGGGTAACAAAAGAATTAGGATTGCAGACAGTAGTTTCTCACCTATTGCAAGAAAAGGACAAATAAAAATCTCAGATAGCATTAACCTAAAAACGGTCATTCACATTCCTAAGCTTACTTGTAATCTCTTATCTGTAATTAAAATATCTCGAGATTCTAACTTTCATGCTATATTCTCTAAATCTCAATGACTATTTCAGGACCAGGGCTCGAGGAAGGTGATTGACAGTGCTAGAATGGTGGATGACCTTTATTACTTCGATGATAACTCCTCCAAGAATAAAACAACCCATGGCCCCTGTGGTATGAGTTTAACGTTTGTTCGTGATAAAAAAATGCTTTGGCATCTTAGACTAGGACATCCAAGTTTTCAATATCTTAAACATTTGTTTCCTATTTTATTTTAGAATGTGGATTGTTCATCTTTTTATTGTGAAAGCTATTTGTTAGCAAAAAGTCAGCGTACTTTTTATATTTCAAAACCATATCGTGCATCAAAACATTTCTATTTAATTTACATTGATGTATGGGATCCCTCAAAAATCACAACACGATCCAGAAAAAGATGGTTTGTGGCATTTATTGATGATCACATACGTTTATGTTGAACATATTTGATGCATGCAAAATCTAATGTAGAAACCTTGTCTAAAGATTTTGTAATACGCTCGAAAACCAATTTCAAGTGAAACTTGACATTCGTCGCACAGATAATTGCACAAAATATTTCAATGAATATTTAGGTAATTTTTTTTTTTAAACAAATGGTATTTTACATTAATCCACATGACGTGACACACCAAAACAAAATGGTATCGCTGAATGGAAAAATAAACACTTACTCAAAGTAGCTATGCACTCATGTTTTCTATGCATATTCCAAGATATTTGTAGGGCGGTGGACTTTTAACAACTGCATATTTAATCAATCGCATGTCTACATGTGTTCTAAACTACACCACACCATTTAATAATTTCAAAACACATTTTCCAACATCTAGGATATTAGCCAACCTGCTACTTAAGGTATTTGGTTGCACCTCCTACGTTCATATTCAAAGTCAATTTTGGTCTAAACTTGATCCTAGAGCAGACAAATGTGTTTTCATAGGTTATGCACCAAATAAAAAAGGGTATAAGTGCTATAATCCACAAACAAAAAAAATTCATGTTAGTATGGGAGTCATATTTTTGAAAATGTCTATTTATTTGACAAAAATTCCGTTCAGGGGGCGAATCTATTGGAAAGAAATTTTTGAGTCACTTATGATCCCCTTCCTACCACAGTCTTGAAACTATTACTCCAAATCAATAAAAAATAAGTGATGCAAATATTGAAAAACAAAAAGGGATCCCTACTAGTCCACTAGTGCCGAACATAATTCCCTTACAAACAGATCAAAAAATACCACGATCACACACTGAGTTGTGGGTTTATACTTATACTCGGAGAGTTACAAAAAAGAACAAAGACCAGCCTACTGTTTTGGCACAAAATCAATCCGACTCTCCAAGCAATGATCAAGATAAGCCTATCTCTCTGCCATCTCCTAATGAACCCTCTCATCTAGGTAATCCTATCTCTTTACCACCTTCTAATGAACTCTCTTATTCCAGTATTTCTTTAGATCTCAATATTACTATAGCCATCAGAAAAGGAATTAGAACATGCACTAATCACCCCATATCCAGATATGTGTCCTACATAAAACTTTACAAACTGTATAAAGCCTTTACTTCTAAGGTTACTGATATATTTATTCCAAGGAACATTAAGGAAGCACTAGGTAATTCAGATTATAAGTTAGCAGTTTTGGAAGAGATGAATACTCTTAAAAGAAGTAGTATGTGGGAAATAGTTGATTTGTCAAAAGATACAAAGATAGTCGGGTGTAAGGGGGTATTCACTGTCAAGTATAAGGCAGATGGAAGTATGGAACTTTACAAAGCAAGGCTTGTAGCTAAAGGATTCACACAGACATATGGGATAGACTACCAAGAAACATTTTCCCTAGTTGCTAAGATAAACTCAATTCGGGTTCTATTGTACCTAACAATTAATTTTGATTGGCCCTTACACCAATTAGACATAAAAAATGCATTTCTAAATAGAGACCTGGAGGAGGAAGTGTTCATGAGTTTACCACCGAGCTTTGAAAGAAAAATAGGACAAGGAAAGGTGTGTAAGCTAAGAAAGTCACTATGCAACCTAAAACAGTCTCCTAGAGCATGGTTTGAATGATTCAGAACTACTATAAAAGGTCATGGTTATCAATAAAGCCAAGAATATCATACTATATTCTATAGACACTCAACTGATGGTAATATTACTATTTTAATTGTCTATGTAGATTATATCATTTTAATAGGAAGTGATAGTGATGAGTTAGAAAGACTTAAAAGAAAACTTACAGATGACTTTGAGATCAAAGACTTAGGTCCGCTGAAGTATATTTTTGGAATGGAGTTTACTAGATCAAAAGGAGGCATATTTGTGAGTCAAAGGAAGTATGTACTCGACCTACTAAATGAAGCAAGGCTACTCAGGTGCAAAGCTGCAGAAACTCCAAGCAAACCAAATGAGAAATTACAACCGACAAAACTTGAAGTGGTGGTAAACCGAGAACAATATCAAAGGTTAGTGGGGCGGTTAATCTACTTGTCACATACCCGTCTATATATAGATTTTGCTGTAAGCATGGTCAACCAATTTATCCACTCACCTGGACAAGAACACTTTGGCGTTGCCTAAAACATCCTAAGGTACTTGAAGGGTACACTCGGAAAAGTAATTTTGTATTAGAAATATGGCCACCAACTAGTAGAAGTATATACCGATGCTGATTAGGCTAGGAGCATCACAAACAGGAGATCGACCTCCGGTTACTGAGCCTTTGTTGGTGGGAACCTTGTCACATGGCAGAGCAAGAAAAAAATGTCATAACTAGAAGTAACGCAGAAATGGAGTACAAATCAGTGGCTCACGGTATTTGTGAAGTATTATGGATTAAAAGATTATTAGAAGAGTTGAATATATCCAATTCATCACCTATGAAAGTCTATTGTGATAACAAATCAGCTGTTGTAATTGCTCACAATTCGGTACTACATGATCGGACAAAACATGTGGAAGTTGACAAACATTTCATCAAGGAAAAGATTGAGAGTGAACAAATATGTATGCCTTATGTACCAATTACTGAACAGATTACAGACATTGTAACAAAAAGATTACCAAAGAAGAGATTTGACTATTTAGTGGACAAGTAGACAATGAAAGATATCTTTATCCCAACTTGAGGGGGAGTGTTGGAAGATTTGGCTGATATTTTGTTATTTATATTACTAATATAGGAAAATTCAAATATGTAAATTAGGAAAATAGTTTATTAGGAAAGTAACTTATTAGTCATTATTTAGTTGTTGATTTTGTTCCTAAAATTGTGCATGATTGTTGCACAACCACTCTTATATGTAGTTTATAATTGTACAACTAACAAACAATAATATTGATTATTCAAGTTAAGAGGCTTGCTAGGGGGAAACAATGACAGCTACCTTATCTTCTCTTTTCTTTAACAGAGTTGGCCTATTTATCGGATCGGGCAAGGCCCTTTCAATATTTCTACTCCTAATTCCTTCTTCTGTCACCTAGACTTGCTTGATCGGATCGCCTAAGGAATCCATTTCTATGCTCGAGAAATCTTAAAAGAACGACGATGTTTGAATTGACTTGAATATCTCTAACTGAGCCTTTTCACTTAGCCTAGGGAAAACTTTGGCGGCCTCCTCCCTCCAACGGACAATGTACCTTCGGAAACTTTTATCTTTTTTCTTCAATATCTGGTAGAGGGTATTGTGGTCCGATGCATTATATTTATTAAACACAGACTACTCAGAGAAAGCCTCTACCGGATCTTCAAAGGTCTTGATCTGTGATAGGTCCAGGGCCATGTACCAACTGAGAGCCGATCCCATCAAGGATTGCTAGAAACATCTTCAGGCAAATGTCTTCATTCTGAGCATGAACTCCCAACTCTTCCTTGTAGATGCTGACATACCATTTTGGGAGGCCAATACCATCATACTTCATGAACTTCGGAACTACGAAGTTTTCTAGGTACACCACTCGGGGTGGTGTTGACAATTCCTTATATGTTGCTTTTCTGGATGGTTTCTCCCTTTTTCAGTTCTTCCACAATTCTTTCTAATTCATTTGTTGGCTCAGTAGAATACCCAAGAGGGAGGATTGAATTGGGTAATTAAAAATATATCAGAATAAAACTTGAATAAATCAAATAATTAATTCTATGTCTAAATTAATTATTATCTTTATACCACAGCGGAATTATAATAAATCTAAGTGTACACCCAAACAGCAAAAATAGCAAAGTAAAATATAGCAACACACAAAAGATTTATATTGGTTCATCAAGCTACTCTTGGCTAATCCAGTCCCCCGAGTTCCACGGAGGTCGAACCCACCACAACCAAGATCCCTTTAAAAGTAGGAACCAAACCCGCATACGAATTCTTTTACAGGCTCAGAATCAACCTTTACAATATCTTTTTCTCAGGTTAAGGAAGAACTTCTATTTTTTACAAGTTAAAGAATAACCTAATTCTTTTTAACACTAAGGCACAAGAATCAAAACCTCACAAAACACTCCAAGTATCATTTTCACAGGTAAGGATGAAACATTTATAAAACACTCAAAACGTAATTCTTATCAAGAAGAATCACTACCTCAATCTCTTTATAGGAAGAGACTGAAACCCAGTTACCCTTGATTAAATATCTCCAATGATATTTAACCCGTCACAACTCACTAATACAAAAATTGATAAAAAGTAAATCTCACTCGGAACTTCTACCACCCCAGATAAACAATTACTCGATTAATATCTAACTAGTGATAGAAATATGTAAGATACAAAAATCTGATTTTAACAAGAATATGGGTAGCAAATTGGAGCAAGTAATCAGATTCAATAAATATTTAGTAAAAATATTTTCTTAAAAAATCAGAAACAATTTCTAAGATCAATTTCTAAATATAAAATAATAAACAAGCAATAAATAATATGGAAAGATCTCACTCAGAATCCACAGAAATAATGATTAGAACAATGTACCTTCAAATCCGTTATCAGTAAAAATTGATCACAATTGATTCTCAGAATCACTCTTAAAATAGCTCACAATATCGTACAATGATAACTCTTATAAAATCTCTCTCAAAATGATATAGAATGATTAAATCTCTTAGAATGATTAGCCTTGCTAGAGAAATTCGTAGGTCTATTTAAAGGAACATGTAATCAGCCTTCTAACGGCTAGTTTACAAATGTCATGACAATTAAAAGCTCTTATAGACCCCTTATATCATAAGGACTTTATTTAGGTTCAATTTCACTTAAAAACATCTTTTAAATATCTTAATTAAACCCCCAAAGTATTTCTCAATCTTAATAAATAAGTATAGAATCTATTTCAAGTACCAAATTGAGAAACATTAATATTTAATGAACTATATTAATATGATTTAATTAGTATATGAACCATATCTTAAATGTAGATAATATCCCACAAATCTCTCTCAAATCTTAACAAAAAACAACTACTTTTGGATATAATCTCGGATCAAACTATATCTTGAAATAGCGCATTCGGTCGACTGTCCAACTTAGGTTGCAGCCAAACTATCGCCGCGGCGTGCATAGGTCGACCGCCCGGTCGACTCATAGATTCAAAGAGTTCAGTACTACTTCACTGGTCGACCTATCGATCGACTTGTTGATTCAGAGAGTTCAACCTTCATGGCCGGTCGACTTGTCGGTCGACTTAGAGATACAAGATATTACAACTTCCATGCCCGGTCGACTTACCAGTCGATTGCTGTGCCTGGATCTCTTCTCTGAATACGTTTTTAACTTATTTTCTTTTATGTTTTCGCCCCTTTAACCATTTTATTCTCTTGATTAACTCCACTAATATTCTTATATTCCATTTTAGTTATTCAAAATTATTTCTTCTTATTTCACATAAGAGCTAATAATTTAACTTAATCAAAACACACATAAAAGATAAAATACATTTTGTGTCATGTATGTGTTCCTAAATGGGATATTAAGAGTTAAGATTCACCTGAGTTGTTTTTCCTAATTTCTTCAAGCTCTTAATTTTTCATCAACATCTTGACATCTTCATTTATTATCTATTCAATTTGACGTCTTCATTACTAGAACTTTAAATCACTGAAACACTCAATTTAAATATTAGTTCCATCAAAACATCAATATTTAATTATTCATCAAAATCTTAGGGTCAACATCCTTCATTTTCAAAACCCAGGCTGAAGGCGGTCTATTTTCTTCCTTATTTTCGGTTTCAATGGTTGGGGCTGTTGATTGGCATTTGAATCATTGGGTGGATCAACGACTCTTTTCGAGTGAATGAAGATCTACAGTGCAGAAGGAGCTGGGTCTCTAGGTGAGGCCTAATAGACATGCCTTTGGTTGGGATATGCTAGCGCTCCATAGACGAAGGGATGAGGGCCCATCTGGGGTCCATAGTAGACTGGTACCATGAAATTTAGGCCAACGTGGTTTAGATTCGGCACTGAGTTTTCCATCTCGATACTTAGAGGGTTTCCATTTGATGATTCAGTTAAAGTAGTTTTACTGGACGAGGGAACAAGCACCTCCTGAGATTGGCTAAGTTTGTTGCCCCTTTCCCTCAACATGTCGATGGTTTCTTGCATCTGAGCTATCTCAGCCGTAGGAAGGTTTGAGATTGCCTTCTTATATCATCCTAAAATAAATCTGGGCTCGACTACGAGTAAAGATTGGACTTCGAATGAGGGGAACCATAATTGTTTTTCTTGGACCAATTTTCCTGTCTCGTTCTATTCTTACAACAAACCCATTTATTAGTCCACGTGCGTTTTAGGTAGTCTTAAAATCCATTTGAGTTCAAAGTTCTCAATTTCGACAATGACTGATCAAAATAGATAATGATTTATGAAAATTCTTTCGTTACTTAATCGAGATTTGAAATTTTGAACTTGTTTGTTTTTTAAGACTTCCTAAGACATCATAAATCTATCAAGTCTAAAACTCCCTTCTACGTCTTGTATTCATAGAATCTTGTGGAGATAATATGGATATAATAAATTGTACTTGTATCGGAAGCTTTACAACAATATAAGATCTAGAGATAAAAGAAATTAAAAAAAAAAAAAGCATCACAACTTATTTACAAAAATAGAAGGAAAAGATAACAAAATAAAATATAACATTCGGATATGGAATAGTTGGACTTATTTGGACATATTAGGCTCGACCCTCTAATGTCCTTAGCGAAGTCGCCAGCTGATATGCACTGATTTTTTGAAAGGAAAAGTGTAGAAGAAAAGGTATTGAGAGAAGAAGAAATTCTTCATTGATTTTGATATGTACAACAATGGTTTAATATAAACAACCCTAGCTGCAAAATAAGGAAAATAAACAGACTGCCCTAATCAAGGGATTACAATGAATCTCCCTAATCCTAGAAATCTACAGCTGTTAGTTGACTTTCCAAATCAAACTAATTTCCTTATTTCTCAACACTCATCCTCAAGCTGGTGAATATATATTTTCCATTCCCAGCTTGGATATAATCTCTTGAAACAAGGGTTCACTTAATTCTTTGGTGAGCACATCTACTAGCTGACAGTCAATAGAAATATATGGTGTGCAAATCAAGTTGTTGGCCCATTGAGCTACCCAAGAGGGAGGTGAATTGGGTAGTATTAAAATTTAATCCAAATAATAATACTTAAAAAATTCAAACAATTAATTTTATCTTAAAATTAATTATTATCTTTTATAACAGCGGATATGTGTTATTAACTAGGTGCATACCCAAACAACAGAATATAAATAATATAAAAAAACAAAGCAGAACACCACCATATATCCTAGTGTACCAATCTACTCTTGGCTATTCCAGTCCTCCAAGCCCCACGGAGATTCGCACCCACTAAACTTAAGATTCCTTTACAGGTAGAAATTAATCTCTCACAATGATTCTTTTCACAGGCTTAGAATCAACCTTTACAATCCCTTTTTGCAGGCTCAGGAATAACCTTATCTTTTTTCCAGGC
This sequence comes from Eucommia ulmoides, assembly GCA_016647705.1. NCBI lineage: Eukaryota > Viridiplantae > Streptophyta > Magnoliopsida > Garryales > Eucommiaceae > Eucommia > Eucommia ulmoides. The sequence continues at coordinate 47,230,397 of CM028334.1, read as the reverse complement.
TCAAAACTAACCTAATTCTATTACAACGAGAATCATGACCTAATTCTTTTTATACCTTAGGCTCAAGAATTAAATCTCACAATCACTCCAAGTATCTTTTTTCCAGGTAAGAATGAAACTTTTACAATTCACTCTCAATTGATCATAATTTGAAAGAATCACACCTAAACTCTTTTCAAGGAAAAAGAGTAACCTAACCTTTTTGTACTCTAGGAAAATATCAAATATCAATATCTTTATAGGAAGAGATCGAAACCCAAAGTTACCCCTATTAGATATTCCCAATAATATCTAATCCGCACACAACTCACCAATTACAGAATTGATAAACTTTTTTCCACCCAGAGCTTCTACTACCCTAGATTAATTAATACTCAATTAATGTCCCAATATTAGTGATAGAAATAAAATGAGGAAACAAAATCTTATTATAATAAAAAATGCAGGGTAGCACAATTAAACACGTAATGAGATTAACACACAAATCATTTTTAAAAGATTTTTATGCTTTTAAAGTTAAAAAATAATTTTTTAAAAAGATTAATTCACCAAGCAAATAATAATAATAATAAAATACTCAATTAAAGAATAATCTTGGAACGATCTTACCAGGAAAACACCGAATAGATTGCACGTAATATCACAAGACAGCTTAGATTGGTGACGCTAACTTAAATAGCGCTTTAACTCAAGAACTTCTCAATAACTCACAATTGATCTCTCAAAATAATATCAGAATGATGACTCTTAGAAAAGCTTAGGAACTGAATGATTCTTATTATTGTGTGTCTTGTCCACTTGTTATGTGAAATCCGTAGGTCTATATATAAAGAATTAGAACAAGCCTTCCAACGACTAGTTTTCAAATAATAAGTATCTAAAAAGCACTTATAGACCTCATATATCATTATGACTTAATCCTGGTATAATTCACTCAATAATATATGTTAGAATATTCAATTAAGTCCCTCAAATATTTTCTCAAACTCAATTAGATAAGATATAAAAAATTATATGTACCAAATTGCGAGATATAAAAAATATATGAACTATATCTATAGGGATGACAAAATATCAATGATATATATTTAATACTATCATATCCCTAAAATTTCTCTCATATATTAACCATAAACGGCTAGTAACGGCTACTATTTGATCAAAATCCTCGAAATCCTTCAAACCTGAAACAGACTCATCAGTCGACTGACTAATACCCATAAGTCGACCGACTGATTCAGGTTGTAGCCCAGCCAAACGTTTCTTGCTCATCGATTGACCGCCCATTCTCCATCTATTGACTGGACGATTCAGCAAGTTTTACAAGTCAACCTATCTGTCGACCTAACGATTCAGAGACTTCATGTATTTTACATAGGTCGACCGATCACACTGCACAAGTCGACTGATCCTGATGGAACTTCTTTCTTAATTTATTTCAATTCAATTCTTCAATATTTTTGCCCCTTTAACCGAATTCTTTTCTCAGTTAGCTCCACTGAATTCTTAAATTCAATTTTAATCAATCATCAATATTTCTTTTCCAATTACACATAAGAGCAAATAATTTAACTAATTAGGATACTATAAAAAACACACACATAATTATAAAAAATATTTTCATGTCATGTGTGATCCTAATCGAGATACATTAAGAGTAAAAATTTAACCTGAGTTGTTTTCCTAGGTTCTTCAATTTCTTCGGTCTCTCAACATCCATCATCTTTGTCAGTCTCTTCAGCATTTATTTTTTTATGATAATATCTTCACTAGAACTTATAAACTGAAATACTCAATAAATCCATTAGTTCCACAGAAAACATCAACATTTAATTGTCTATAAAAATCTTAGGATCAACACAAGCCACTTTCCAATTTCTCCTTAATGAAGTGTCTGTTGACCTCAATATCCTTTGTTTGATCATGTTGTACTGGGTTATGTGCGATACTGATTACTGATTTGTTGTCACAATAAAGTCTCATCGGTCTATCCTACTTAATCTTCAAATCTTCCAAAATAATCTTCAACCATAGTAATTCACAAACTCCTTGATCTATTGCTCGGAATTCTGCCTCTACTTTAGATCTTGATACCATATTTTATTTCTTACTTCTCCAAGTTACAAGATTTCCTCCAAGAAATGTACAATAGCTTGAGTTCGATCTTCTGTTAATTACTAATCCAGCATAATTAGTATCTGTATAAGTTTCAAGTATCATTCCATCACCCATTTTAAACAAAATTCCATTTCCAAGACTTCCTTTTAGGTACTGCAACACTCTATCAATAGCTTGCAAATGAATATACTTTGGATTTTGCATAAACTGACTGATCATACTAATAGCATAGGCAATATCAGGACTAGTGTGAGAGAGATAAATGAGTCTTCATGTAAGACGTTGATACATTTCTCTATTCACTATAATATCTTCTTCAGCCTCTCCAAGTTTATGATTAGGTTCTATTGGTGTACTCACCGATTTACATGCTAATTTTCTTGTCTCTTTAAGCAAGTCTGTAATGTACTTCAGTTGAGAGATGAAGATCTATTATTTTGAATGTCCAATCTCAATTCCAAGGAAGTACTTCAACTTCCCTAGTTCTTTGATCTCCAATTCACTTGCTAATCGTAGTCTAAGGGCATGTCATTTTTTCTCATCATTTTTAGTCACAATGATGTTATCAACATATACTAGGAGTGCAGTAACTCTCCCTAAACTTAAGTGTTTGACAAACAAGGTATGATCTCCCTAGCTTTATTTATATCCCATCGACACCATCACACTTCCGAACCTTCCAAACCATGCCCTCAGACACTGCTTAAGCCTATACAAAACTTTATTCAATTTACAAACCTGGTTCTTCCCCAAACTTCTACCATATCTAGGTGGGGTTTTCATGTGTATTTCTTCTTTAAGATCTTCATGTAAGAATGCATTTTTTTTTATATCAAACTGGTTTAAATCCCAACCATAATTGGCTGCTAAAGACAACAAGACCCTAAATGTATTCATTTTAGCAACTGGAGCAAATGTTTCATGGTAATCCACATCGTATGTTTAAGTATACCCTTTGGTCACTAATCTTGCTTTATACCTCTCCAAAGTATCATCTGCTTTATATTTCACTGTGTAAACCCACTTGCACCCCACCGGTTTTTTTCCCGCAGGTAAATCTACTATCTCCTTTGTTTTATTTTTTTCCAAAGCTTTCATCTCTACATTCATAGTTTATAACCATTTTTCATTAGATAATGCTTTAGAAAAGGTGGTAGGAATGAGAATATTGTTTAAGCTTATTAGGAAGCTCCTATGAGATGGTGAGAGTCTTCTAAATGTGACAACATAATAGAGTAGGTAACGGGGATGTTTGTGCATTCTCTGGTTCCTTTCCTAAGGGCAATGGGAAAATCTTGATCCGGGTCACTACTCAAGTGAGGTTCAGGCTCATGGAGTTCAGTCTTATTTAATGAATGAGAATCAAAAGAAGGATTGGGGTTAGAAATTGTTACCATGATTCCAGAATACGGTTATGACTCTTGGTCCTTCATAAGTTCAGGGACTGGAGAGGCTATCCGCCTTGAATATACTTAACCAAATAATCTCTTGTTATCTCAGGCAGGAGTAGACTCAGGATTCCTAGCAGGGCTTGACAAGAAAGGAAGAACAATAAGATCCTCCTTATCTTCTATTACTAAATTCTCCCCCTGAAGATAAGGGGTGGTGAAGTATGACTTCCTCTCACGAAAGGTAACATCTGCTGAGACAAATAATTTTTTTTTGAAGATGGATGATAATATTTATAATCCTTTTGGGTAGAGGAGTACCCTACAAAGATACACTTGATTACTCTGGGATCCAATTTTCCCCTGTTTTGATTGTGAACATGAACGAAGAACATACAACCGACTATTCTTGGTGTCAAGTAGTCAGTAGTTTGGAGATTAGGATATGACTCTGAGAGCACTTCCATAGGACTTTTGTAACCTAGGACTCTAGAAGGCAGACGGTTTATGAGATGTGTTGCTGTTAAAATAGCCTTACCCCAATAAGACTTAGGCACATTATTTTGGAACAAAAATGCTCGGGTTGTATCAAGTAAATGGCCATTTTTCCTCTTAGCAACTCCATTTTATTGTGGAGTGTTAACACAAGATGATTCATGAATTATCCTTTGTTGCTAAAAGTATAGGGTTAAAATCTGATTGAAATAATCTCTAACATTATCCGACCTAAATCTTTTGACTTTTACTCAAAATTAATTTGGAACCATGGCATGAAAATTTGGAAAAACAAAACTCACATCAGACGTATTCTCGAGCAGAAAGAGCCAACACACTCTACTATAATTGTTGGCCCAGTAGAATACCCAAGAGGGTGGTGAATTGGGTAATTAAAAAAAAATCAGAATAAAACTTCAATAAATCAAATAATTAATTTTATTCCTAAATTAATTATTATCTTTATATCACAACAGAATTAATTAATCAACTAAGTACATACACAAACAACAAAAATAAGCAAATTAATAATGCAGCATACCAAGATATACCTTCGTTCACCAAGTTACTCTTTGCTAGTCTAGTCCTCCGAGCCCCATGGAGATTCGCACCCACTAATATTCAAGATTCCTTTAACGGTAGGAACCAAACCCTCACACCGATTATTTTATAGGCTCAGAATCAACCTTTACAGTATCATTTTCAAAGACTCAGGAATAACCTCTACTTTTTACAAGCTCAAGAATAACCTATCTTTTTACAGGATAAAGATTAACCTGATTCTTTTTATCCCTAAGGCTCAAGAATCAAAACCTCACACAACACTCCAAATATTCTTTTACCCAGTAACGATTGAACCGTTACAAAAATAACTCACAACGCAATTTTATTCAGGAAGAATTACTACCTCAATCTCTTTACAGGAAGAGACTGAAACTCAGTTACCCTTGGTTAAATACCCCTAACAGTATTTAACCTATCAGACTACTCACCAATACAAATTGATAAGCAAGAAATATCACTCAAAACTTCTACCATCCCAGATAAATAATAACTTAATTAATATCTCAATCTAGTGATAGAAAAACGTAAGATAGAAAAATCTGATTCTGACTAAGATATGGGTAGCAATTTAGAGCATATAATCAGATTCAAAAAATTGTTTGTAAAAATATTTTCTTAAAAAATTAGAAACAATTTCTAAGATTAATTTTCAATAATAAATAAGTAATGCACAATAAAAATTAATTGGAAAGATCTCACCTGGAATCCACAGAATAATTAGATAAAGTAATGTAACTTCAGATCTGGTAGCAACAAAGATTAACAGCAGTTGATCTTCAAGATCGTCTCTCAGAAAAGCTCACAATATTTTATAAGGATAACTCTTATAAAAGCTCACAAATGATATGATATGATTTCTCTTCTATTTACTGCTTAATGATATATGAAATTTGCAGGTCTATTTAAAGAAGTATGAAATCAGCCTTCTAACGATTAGTTTATGTGTGTCATGATAATTAATAGTACTTATAGACCTCTTATATCATAATGACTTCATTTTGGTTCAATTCATTTAAAACATCTTTCAAATCTCTCAATTAAACCCCCAAAGTATTTCTTAATCTCAATTAATAAGAATAGAATCTATTTTAAGTACTAAATTGAGAAACATTAATATTTAATGAACCATATTAATAGGATTTAATTAGTATATGAACCATATCTTAAATATAGATAATATCCCCCAAAATCTCTCTCAAATCCCAACAAAAAATGGTTACTGTTGGATATAATCTCAGATCAAACAGTATCCTGAAACAGTGCATTCGGTTGACTGCCTAATTCAGGTTGTAGCCAAGCTATTGTTGCTGCGTGCATCGGTCGATCTGTCTATCGACTTGTAGATTCAGAGAGTTTGTTTTTCCTTCACTGGTCGACCTATCAGTCGACTTGTTGATTCAAAGAATTCAACCTTTCTTGGTTGGTCAACCTGTCGGTCAACTTAGAGATACAGGATGTTACAGCTACTTGATCCGGTCGACTTCCTAGTCGAATGTTGTCTTCTGGATCTTTTCTCTGAATACGTTTTTAACTCATTTTCTTTTACATTTAAGCCCCTTTAACCATTTCTCTCTTAAATAAGCTCCACTAATATTCTTATATTTCATTTTAGTTATTCAAAATTATTTCATCTCAATTCACATAGGAGCAAATAATTTAACTTAATCAATATACACATAAATGAGAAAATATATTTTGTGCCATGTGTGTGTTCCTAAATAGGATATTAAGAGTTGAAATTTACCTAGGTTGTTTTTCCTAATTTCTTCAAACTCTTAATTCTTCAATATCTTCAATATATTCAACTTCATGGTTTAGCATCCATTTAATTTGCATCATCTTCATCACTGGAACTTTAAATAACTGAAACACTCAATTAAAACATTAGTTCCACCAAAACATCAAAACTTAATTGTTCATCAAAATCTTAGGATCAACAATAATCATCAATGAATGAGACAAACCATCGTGCTCCAGAAATATTAATAATAGTGGAGGGACCCAAAATGTCACTATGGATTAAATAAAAGGGAACTGAACTTCATTTATTACTAATTGGAAAAGGAACACGCTTGTGCTTTGCAAACTTACAAACATCACATCGAAAGGACTCAATATTTAATCCCTTAAATAGACTAGGAAATAGTATTTTTAGAGTCTTAAATGATGGATGTCCAAGTCTCCGATAATGGAGCCAAATTTTTTCTTTATTTGATGAATAACACTCAGAACGAAATGACACAATTGACTTTCCCTTAGAGAAACTGAGATTACTTGGTGTTTTAAGGTAGTATAGTCTGTCCCATTCCTTAGCACATCCAATCATTTTCCTCGAAGCCTGGTCCTCAAATACAGGTAGGATAAAAAATCATACTGCATGACATGTTTTGAGTTAGTATTTTTTATAGAGACCAGATTCATGGACAATTTTGGTACATGAAGTATATTTTTTAATGTGAGTGATGGGCTAATTTTAATATCTCATATTCCTGCTATAGTGATTAATGACTGATAGGTGTAAAATACCTATTTAATTCAAAACTGAATTTGCTAGTTTTCGAGTATTTTATTGGAGTTTGAATACTTTTTTAGCTGTTTTTATTAGTTAGGAGAAGGGAAGTAAACAATCGGGAAACCGAGCCAAATGGTAGAGAAAAGGGTAGCCAAAAAGATGAAAAAAGAAGGTTTCAAAGAACAGCGCAATTCCGCCTGAAGTATCCACTGCCTAGGCGGAAATTCATTAGAAAGTTGAAAAAGCTGAAGAGTTGAAATCCGCCTAGGCGAAGTTTCCATCGCCTAGGCGGAAATCCATCAGAAGGTTGCAAGGGCTGAAGTATTGAATCCGCCTAGGCGAAGTTTCCACCGCCTAGGCGGAAATCCATCAGAATGCTGGAAGTGCTGAACTGCTGGAAGAGCTGCACTGCTGTAAATCCGCCTAGGCGAAGTAGCTACCGCCTAGGCGAAAATTCGTAAAAAAAAAAGGGGGCCCAAGAAGTTAGTCCTCCACCAAGGCAAAGAAACCATTGCCTAGGCGGAATTCTAACCGACTTAAACTCCGCCTAGGCGAAGATTCTACCGCTTATGCAAAATTCGCAAAACAACCCAAAATATCTGTTTAGATATTTTTGAACCCCTAGGACTATATATACCCCTTTTCCACGTATGAAACACAGATTTGAAGAACCCTAACCTTAGTAGAAAGCTCTTAAGCTATATTTTGAAGATCAAGAAGGAGGTTCATCATTCGGACAAAGAAGGATCACTTGTGGATCGATCATTAGCGACAGTGAACCGTTTCACTTTCAGATTTGATCGTTTCTCTCTTGTTTTTATCTTTGTAATCACTTTTTCATATCTAAGAATGTTGAATCCCTCTTATTTTGTATGGTAATGGCTAAGATCTTATAGTATTAGTTAAATATTACTTAGGTGTGGTTGAAATCATGTAATTGTTAAGTTGAATGAATTAGTGTTACTTTAATGTGTTGTTTATCTAAATCCGATTGTGTTTACCATTATTCTTGATATTATGCTTGCATTGATAAACCGAGAATACGGGGTTTGACACTCGGGAGAGGTAACCCTGGATCCGGACTAGGGTAAATACAACGTGACGTTCTAACCACCCGGGAGGGCGTTAGAACGTATGCAATCCATGACGTTGGCTAAAGACTCATGCGACCTAGGGTCGTTAAGGCGTTGAAGGAGACTTATTTATTGACACGAAGTCCTGTAATCCCCCGTCTTATACTCGGGAGAGGTAGCGGAGGAGTTATTGATACAGAGATTGTCGGAATAGATAGAAAACCATTATAGCTAACTTAATGACTTTAATTATGCATTATGTGAAAGAAATCAATGCCTAAGTAATTAGTGTAATTAGAACTAACTTCATAGTTGTCGTTTATCTTAGTATATTAAATAGAAAACAAACAAAATTTGATTAGTCGAGATAATATGAAACTATTGAAATTGCAATACTCAACCGAATTACCTGCCATTCCCAGTGGAACGATATCCGATCTTACAAGATCCATTATATTAAAACTAGACCTCGTACACTTGCGAGTAGTCCAATTATTGCGAGGAGGATGGTTGTAAATCCTCGCACGTACAAGTTTTTGGCGCCATTGCCGGGGACGGCAATGTGTTTTTCAATTATAAGTTGATAATGTGATCAAGTAGTTGGATGTTAATCACGATAATTCTTTTGCTTTTAAATTTTATTCAATTCATTTATTTATTTGATTTATGTATTGAATTTGAGCAGTGCATGTGGTATAGTCAATGTATTGTTAAACAGAAAGAGGAAAAAGCTACCGCAATGGCTGGGGGACGTGAAAATGTTCCGCAACCACCGGAGCCGCAAGAACTCCAGCCTCCGGAGCATGAGAGGCCACAACGAGTCCTTAGGGACTATTACTGGCCACTCATGTTGGACAACTATTCAGGGATCCGGAGGCAGCCGATCCAGGCGAATAACTTCGAATTGAAGCCCGCCCTAATCATTATGGTTCGGCAAAACCAATATGGTGGGAACCTTCACGAAGACCCCAACGTACACTTAGCAACCTTTCTTGAGATCTGGGACACCGTCAAGATTAATGGAGTTGCCGAAGATGTTATAAGGTTGAGGTTATTTCCGTTCTCCTTACGAGACAGAGTAAGGGGATGGTTTCAGTCGATTCAACTGGGAAGAATTAATACTTGGGAGGAACTTGCACAAAGGTTCCTCACTAAGTTCTTTCCACCCTCGAAGACTTCTTAACTCCGAGGCGAGATTGCGCAGTTTCGCCAGAGAACTTTTGAGCCTTTATTTGAGGCATTGGAGAGATTTAAGAACTTATTGAGAAGGTGCCCCCAACACGGTTATCAAGATTGATTTCAAACCCAATTATTTTATAATAGATTGGATGGCCAGACTAGAACGATAGTTGATGCAGCCTCAGGGGGATCGTTGTTGTCCAAAACCCCTACCGAAGCAAATGAATTATTGGAAGAAATGGCGGCTAATAATTATCAATGGCCAAATGAGAGGAACACGGGAAGACGGGTCGCTTCTATCCAAGAATCTGACCATATTTCAACGTTATCGGCTCAAGTGTTCAAGCTCTCGGATCAAGTAGTCACCTTGTCTACAAAATGAGCTTTGTCGAGTCAAGGGGAGGAGATAGCAGCAAGTTGTTCTCAATCCGGATTGGATAACGAGTTCGAGGAATGCCATTTTCTGAACAACCGTGCCTACACTTTCAGGACGGCTACCAATATTCCGACTTATTACAATCCTGGACTTCATAACCATGAGAACTTCCCATATGCGAATAATCTGAACGCTTTGCGGCCACCTCTTGGTTATGGAAATCAAGCTTCGGGATATCCTATACAATCTAATCGTCCAAGGCAACAACCACCAATACACAATTTGAAGTCAAATTTGGATGAGGTTTTGGGTTCATTTATGAAGGATACGCAGACTATGATGCGTGAGATGCATAATCGGATGAACAAACATGAAACACGGCTGGACTCTATTGATATCACTTGTACAAACACTAATGCCACAGTGAAGGCTCTTGAGACTCAAATCGCGCAGCTTGCTAGGGCCATTCAAGAGCAACAAAAGGGGAAGTTTCCAAGTAACACGAAAACCAACCCTCGGGAATGCAAGGCGATTAAGTTGAGGAGCGGAAGAGACGTGGAAGTGAAAAGGCCTATGGAAATCGAGCCGGGAGTGAGTCGTGAATTTCTGCATGATGAACCAAGAACTAGTGCAGAGGATGAAGTTGAACCAAAAATCGATGAAGGAAAGGAGAAGTCGAGTGAAGACGTGAATGGGGATAATAACAAAGAGAAAGTCGAGGAGAGAAGAAAAGATGAAAGGGTGATACCGGGGCGAGTAACATTTTCAGAGAATCCACCGATTCTAGCAACCCCATTGCCATATCCTCAAAGATTCCAAAAGAGGAAGTTAGATGCCCAATTTGAGAAATTTCTTGAAATCTTCAAGAAAATCTACATCAACATACCTTTTGCGGATGCATTGGAACAAATGGCTAACTATGACAAGTTCTTGAAGGACATCATGACAAAGAAGAGGAAGTTAGAGGATTACGAAACGGTGAAGCTAACTGAGGAATGTAGTGCAATACTACAAAAAAAGTTACCTACCAAATTGAAGGATCTCGGTAGTTTCACAATTCCGTGTACTATCGGGAAATCTCATTTTGATAAGGCGCTTTGTAATCTTGGGGTGAGTATTAATTTGATACCTTCTTCTGTTTATCGGAAGTTAGGACTTGGAAGTGCAAAGCCGACAACGATCTCTCTTCAAATGGCGGATCGTTCATTAACCTATCCGAAAGGAATCATTGAGGATGTGCTAGTGAAGGTAGATAAATTCATATTTCCGGTGGATTTTGTTGTGCTTGAAATGGAAGAAGATAGAGAAATCTCGATCATTCTGGGAAGACCTTTCCTTGCAACGGGAAAGGCCTTGATTGATGTGCATAATGGAAATCTAACGTTGAGAGTCAATGATGAAGAGATAAGGTTCAACGTCTTTAGAACTATGAACTTTCTGGATGAACCTCTCAATTGCAATTGAGTTGACGTTGTGGACTCTTGCATGAGGAAGTTCTTTCTTGCAACTATGGAGATGGATTCGTTAGAGCATACACTCACCAATTCCTTATCTATGGGGGATCTTCGTGAAGAAAGCTCTACCATGGAACTTGAGGTTGTGGACTACGTGCTGACTTTGGATGCTCAATCTAAAGACGTAGAAGATCCTATTCATGTGGCGAAGATTGAAAAAGTTGAAAACTCTCCCGAGGAATCAAATTCGCCTCACGGTGGGTTATTACTCAAGCAATTACCGGAACACCTTCGGTATATCTTTTTGGGAGAGAATTTGACCGATCCGATTATAATTTCATCAACTCTGACGGAAGAAGAGGAGAGTAAGTTGCTAAGAATCTTGAAGAGGCACCGATTCGCTTTTGCTTGGTCTATTTCGGATATAAAAGGAATTAGCTCCTCGGTTTGTATGCATAAGATTTTGATGGAGGATGAGTTCAAACCCTCCATTGAACATCAACGGTGGCTAAATCCGGCTATGAAGGAAGTGGTGAGAGCGAAGGTGTTGAAGCTCTTGAATGCGGGAATTATAAACGCTATATCCGATAGTGAGTGGGTTAGCCCAGTGCAAGTGGTACCCAAGAAAAGAGGTATGACGGTGGTGAAGAATGAGAAGGATGACCTTATTCCTACACGGACCATCACGGGATGGCGTGTATGTATTGATTATAGAAGATTGAATAAGGCGACGAGGAATTATCATTTTTCTCTTCCTTTCATTAACCAAATACTAGATCGATTAGCCGGATATGAGTACTATTACTTTCTTGATGGCTATTCAGCTTACAATCAAATAGCCATTGCACCGGAGGACTAAGAGAAGACTACTTTCACATGCCCGTATGGAACGTTTACTTATCAACGTATGCCGTTTGGCCTTTGCAATGCACCGAAAACTTTCCAACGGTGTATGATGGCGATACTTTCTGATATGGTGGAGGAGAAAATGAAAATCTTCATGAATGACTTCTCAATCTTTGGGTCGTCCTTTGATCACTGTCTCTACAATCTGGCACTTGTTCTTGACCGATATGAGGAGAAGAATTTGGTTCTAAATTGGGAGAAGTGACACTTTATGGTTAAAGAGGGAATTGTCTTAGGTTATAGAGTCTCTTCTAAGGGGCTTGAGGTGGACCGAGCAAAGATTGAAATGATTGAGAAGCTTCTGCCACCGATTAATGTGAAAGGAGTTTGAAGTTTCTTGGGGCATACCGGCTTTTACCGGCGCTTTATCAAGGACTTCTTGAAGACGGTGAAGCCGTTATGTCACCTTCTTGAGAAGGATACCTTATTTGAATTCAATGAGGCTTGCATGGAGGCTTTCAAGGCAATAAAGGAGAAGTTGATCACGGCTCCAATACTGGTTGCTCCGGATTAGGAAATGCCATTTGAGATAATGTGCGATGCGAGTGACTATGCCGTTGGCGCGGTGTTAGGCCAACGAAAGGAGAAGATCTTCCCCTTAATCTATTATGCAAGTAAGATATTGAATGATGCCCAGGAGAATTACACCACGACTGAGAAAGAAATGCTAGCGGTGGTCTTTGCTTGTGATAAGTTCCAATCTTATATCATTGGGTCAAAAGTGATCGTCTACACGGATCATGCGGCTATCTGGTACTTATTTGCAAAGAAAGATGCTAAGCCGAGATTGATAAGGTGGATTCTTCTATTGCAAGAGTTTGATGCTAAAATAAGGGACAAAAATGGGAGTGAGAACGTTGTTTTTGATCATTTGTCGAGGTTGATTCAAGAAGACGTTGGTGAGGAGTCTAGCATCACGGAAGTGTTCCCTGACGAACAACTATTTTCAGTGGAAAATGCACTTCCGTGGTATGCGAACATTGTTAATTATCTTGCATGTAACGTGTTACAACTTCAGTTGACGGAAGCCCAAAGGAGGAAATTTATTTTTGATGCAAAGTATTATCTGTGGGATGAGCCATTGCTATTCAAGAAATATGCTGATCAGGTGATCCGGAGATGTGTTTCGGAGGAGGAAATGGCTAGCATTCTCTACCATTGTCATTCATCACCTTGTGGCGGCCATTTTGGTACAACTCGCACAGCATCGAAAGTACTTCAATCAAGTTTTTATTGGCCTTCTTTGTTTAAAGATTCATATACGTTTGTGAAAAGCTGTGATAGATGTCAAAGGGTGGATAACATATCGAGAAGGCATGAGTTGCCACTGACGTCAATTCTTGAGCTTGAGTTATTTGATGTGTGGGATGTAGATTTCATGGGGCCATTTCTCCCATCATTTGGTAAGGAGTATATTCTGTTAGTGGTAGACTATGTGTCTAAATGGGTCGAGGCCGTAGCAACACCTACCAATGATGCCGAAGTGGTTTTGAAGTTCCTTCAGCACAATGTCATGACACGGTTTGGGACACCTTGAGCCTTAATCAGTAATGAGGGAACCCACTTTTGTAACAAAATGCTAAACGCTTTGTTGGCAAAGTATGGGGTTAGACATAAGGTGGCGCTACCATACCACCCACAGACAAATGACCAAGTTGAAGTTTTAAACCGAGAAATCAAGCTAATTCTGGAGAAAACGGTTCATACTAATCGCAAGGATTGGATGGTGAAACTTGACGATGCTTTATGGGCTTATCGCACGACTTTTAAGACACCGATCGTCACCGTATCAATTGGTGTTTGGGAAAGCGTGTCATTTACCTGTTGAATTGGAGCACCGTGCATTCTGGGCGATTAAGAAACTCAATTTTGACATAAAAGCTTCTGGTGCGCAACATCTCCTCCAATTGAATGAAATGGAGGAATTCCGGCACGAGGCTTATGAGAATGTAAAGCTTTACAAAGATAAAATGAAGAGGTGGCATGATAAAATGATAGTTCGGAGGGAGTTCAGTCCGGGCCAATAGGTTTTATTGTTTAACTCAAGATTGAGACTCTTTCCCGGAAAGTTGAAGTCCCGATGGTCTAGACCGTTCCGGATCAAGCATATTTATCCATTTGGTGCTATCGAGCTAGAAGACGAAGACGGACGAACTTTTCGAGTCAATGGGGAGTGGATCAAGCACTACTTCAAGGATGAAGAGCGAGTTGTGGAGAATATCTCCCTCGTTGAAGGATAGAGCCGGAATTCATCAACGTCCATGCTAGGGACGTAAAACCAAGCAACATCTTTTGATATGTCATCGAGGGTAACGAATATTCCCAAATTTTATATAAATTACTTTTTAGAGATCGTATTGATTTCGTAATACTATTTTTTTTGGTGAATTGATGAGGCTAGACACTTAGGATTGATTTGCATGCTAAAATTCATTTGAGAAATGAAGGGGAAATAAGAGGTGTAGAGAAAAAATGTGAAAACCTGAAGGAATCCAGCTTAAGTCCACACTGGCAAAACTTTTCCTAGGCAAAAAAAACCACCGCCCAGGCAAAAATTGGATAAAAAGGCTGAGGAAACATACTGGCGTAAATTTACCTAGACGGAAAAACCACCACTTAGGTGGAAATAGGAAGCAAAAAGCTTGAATTTTTACACTGCCGTAATTTCGCCCAGGCGGTAAAACCACCGCCTAAGCGGAAAATTGAAAAAAAGCTGAGTTCCTACACTGGTGTAAATTCGCTCAGGCAGAAAACCCACCGCCTAAGCAGATTTACAACCAAATCAGGGGTTTCACACTGGTGTAAACTCGCTTAGGTGGAAAACCCACTGCCTAAGCGGATTTACATGAAATCAGGGGTTTCACACTGGTGTAAACTCGCCCAGGCAGACAAACCACCACCTAGGCGAATTAACACCAGAAGGTTTTTAAAACGAAAAAGGCGCTACTTCGCGTAGGCGGAAAAACCACCGCCTAGGCAAATTTACATGAGCCCTGTTTTAAAATGCACAGTCCTCTTCGCAAACGACATTTCCCTCCTAAAAATTTCAAGAAACCTCTCAACTTCACCATCCCAAATTCCTTCCTCCCGTTAAAGATTCATTCTATAGTGCTAAAAACTTGGATTTTCACCAAGAATCTTCGTCCAAATGTGGAATTCCTCTTCCCATTCTCGAAAATTAGGGTTTGAACGGTGAAACAGTGCGAAATCGTCATTCTCCAGTGATTTGATCAAAAGTTTTCAACAAGTAAGTGTCAATGATCCGATTTTTCATTTAGTTGTTGAAATATTTGCTTCATTTACTCATTTATTTCAAAAATCATTGGATTTAATTAGAACCCTAAACCCCTTTAAACCCTAAGTTGCAGTTTTCATGCTATTTGGGATTGAGGAATGATAAATGGTAAACCCTATCATGTTTTTGTGTTGATATACAATGTGAATCATTTAGTTTGCGCTTCATTGCGACAAAAATGTGATTTGGTTATGGTTGGTGGGATATCTTGTGAGATTTGTATTGTTCGGCTTTGGTTGGCATATGTTTGATAAAATAGGGCATTGTGTGTTCGCTGACAAGGGTTTGAATTTCTTGTTCTATTGTTATTATTGTGGTTGGTGTTGTGATTTTGATTTTCAGGGAAAATGGCAAAGCGCCGTGCTGCCAAGCAACCATGAACAGACGAACCTCCGCTTGCTTCGGATTACAACTCCCTCAAATTTGTTTCAAAGCATGCTGAGGACCGGTACAAAGAGCATAAAAGTAAGCGGCCTGGTATCCGTCAGAGGGGGTTCGGACCTTTGAATGAACTCCTGGAAAAAATCATGACTGTTATCGTACAATGACGGTGGGAACAGTTCTATGCTCCACCCCCAACAGGAGAGTTGGCCCTTGTACGAGAATTTTATGCGAACATTGCGGAGGCCATGGGAATTCAAACACGGGTTCGAAACATTCCCGTTTTGTTCAGTGCCGATCATTTCAATGAATTGCTGGGATTAACGGGGCCCGAAACCTCCAGAGATTTATCCGATGCCACCACACCGACGATGAGTGCGATGATTCAGACCTTGATGAAGGGAAATGCCCAGTGGACAAACACATGGAAAGGTCAGGCAATCTTCAAGTCTCGGTTTCTGAAACCGATCCCAAAGATTTGGCATTCATTTATCTGCGCCAATCTGCTCCCAACCACCCATGTGTCCGATGTGTCCAAAGAGCAAGCGTTTATGCTCTATGGTATTGATAGAGGGACGCCCGTCAATGTCAGCTGAAAAAATTATTCATCCATAATTCATACTGCCAGGACGAAGAAGGGTGGCCTTCCTTTTCCCTTCTTCCTCACCGCGCTCTTTCAACGAGCCAGAGTTCGTATCACGTCCACACGCCCCTTTCTACCTGTAAAACCACTGGATCTTGCAATGATTAACAGGGTATGGAAATGCGGACCAGGTAAAAGAGAAGAGGGTCAGGAAGAGGAAGAAGCCGGCCCTTCGGAACCACCGACGCCTACAACCAGCCGCGACCAAATCATCCAAATTTCACGAGACATCCATAGTCTCCAGTCCGATATGAGCCAACTTCAAGCTAATTTGGCTCGGATGGAGAACTACATGGATTCCTATATCCGGCAACAAGATTAAAACCAAAGAGTTATATTTGAACATCTCGGAATCGACATAGCGCGTTATACACCGGTGCCGCCTTCCGAGACTGATGAGCTGCCACCACCATCCCCTCCACAATGAACGGTAGGAGGTTAGACTTGTATGTCTTCCCTCCTAGGTATGTGTCCACCCCAGTTTTCCATACATATTTATCTATTCTGCTATTGGGTTCGCTGCTTAGACAGTGAGGACACTTCCTCGTTCAAGTTTAGGGGTATATGATATGCAATGCAAGCATGTAGTTTTTTTTTTTTTTTTTTTTTTTGGGGGGGGGGGGGGGGGGGGGGGGGGGATATGAAGGATGAAAAAAATTTGATGTAAAAAGGGACAAAAATTCTTTTTGTGTACAAATTGTAGTTTATAATGATATTAATGTTAATTTTATTTTTTTTTGTAAATTTTGAATTTTTTTTGTTATGCATGTGTAATGTTTAGCCATGCATGTGTAAGGATCATTAGTATAAATAATGTTAGTTTGTAGAATTAGAGTAGATTTGTTAATGAATATAATTGTATGTGCATGCTGAGTTTTTTGAGTTCGTCTGAACCATGTCCCGATGATGAAACTTACACCCTAAATTGCATATTAAGGTCGGGGGTAATTCCATTCATGTGTGTTTTGTGTGCTTAGCATGTCGAACGCTGGAAGTGCTGAACTGCTGGAAGAGCTGCACTACTGTAAATCCGCCTAGGCGAAGTAGCTACCGCCTAGGCGGAAATTCGTCAAAAAGAAAGGGGGCCCAAGATGTTAGTCCTCCGCCAAGGCGAAGAAACCATCGCCTAGGCGGAATTCTAACCGACTTAAACTCCGCCTAGGCGAAGATTCTACCGCTTAGGCGGAATTCGCAGAACAACCCAAAATATCTGTTTAGATATTTTTGAACCCCTAGGACTATATATACCCCTTTCCCACATCTGAAACACAGAGTTGAAGAACCCTAACCCTAGTAGAAATCTCTTAAGCTATATTTTGAAGATCAAGAAGGAGGTTCATCATTCAGACAAAGAAGGATCACTTGTGGATCGATCATTAGCGACAGTGAACCGTTTCACTTCCAGATTTGATCGTTTCTCTCTTGTTTTTATCTTTGTAATCACTTTTTCATATCTAAGAATGTTGAATCCCTCTTATTTTGTATGGTATATGGCTAAGATCTTATAGTATTAGTTAAATGTTACTTAGGTGTAATTGAAATCATGTAATTGTTAAGTTGAATGAATTAGTGTTACTTTAATGTGTTGTTTGTCTAAATCCGATTGTGTTTACCATTATTCTTGATATTATGCTTATATTGATAAACCGAGAATACAGGGTTTGACACTCGGGAGAGGTAACCTTGGATTCGGACTAGGGTAAATACAACGTGACGTTCTAACGACCTGAGAGGGCGTTAGAACGTATACAATCCATGACGTTGGCTAAAGACTGACGCGACCTAGGGTCGTTAAGGCGTTGAAGGGGACT
Organism: Eucommia ulmoides; assembly: GCA_016647705.1. Classification (NCBI taxonomy): domain Eukaryota; kingdom Viridiplantae; phylum Streptophyta; class Magnoliopsida; order Garryales; family Eucommiaceae; genus Eucommia; species Eucommia ulmoides. The sequence goes on along the minus strand of CM028334.1, from coordinate 47,212,202 downwards.
TCTTCATTGACACGAAGTTGTGTAATCCCCCGTCTTATACTCGAGAGAGGTAGCGGAGGAGTTATTAATACAAAGATTGTCGGAATAGATAGAAAACCATTATGGCTAACTTAATGACTTTGATTATGCATTATGTGAAAGAAATCAATGCCTAAGTAATTAGTGTAATTAGAACTAACTTCATAGTTGTCGTTTATCTTAGTATATTAAATAGAAAATAAACAAAATTTGATTAGTCGAGATAATATGAAACTATTGAAATCGCAATACTCAACTGAATTACTTGCCATTCCCAGTGGAACGATATCCGATCTTACAAGATCCATTATATTAAAACTAGACCTCGTACACTTGCGAGTAGTCCAATTACCTCGAGGAGGATGGTTGTGAATCCTCGCGCGTACAATGACCCATTGGCAATGGAAATCTTCCTAGTACTAGGACAAGGGGTATAGGTGCTGAATTTATGTGATACATGTGTTACGTGATTAGTTTCTCCTGAGTCTATGATCCGTGAGTTGACAAAGGTTCTATCTGAAGCATTAAATCCAATGGAAATAGGAAACTTACCTGAATGTACCAAAGAAAAAGTACCCGAGGGCTTCTCAAAACCATAAGCGATCCCTCTAAGAAGGTTCTCCTTCATTCCCATAGCGTCAAAGCTATCACAAACCTTATCATATGATGTGAGAAAATCTTTCCCATCAAACGAGAGAAGTTCACTCATTTTGGCATCATGTTGCTTGGCATAAAACTGACATCCTTTAGGAGCTGAATTTGTTGTGATTAAATGTCGAGTTGCAAGTCAATGAACAAAATGGGCGATAAAGGCAAGAAGATTTGCGATCTAGTTCGCAATTTGATGGTGATTCTGGTTTGCGATTAAGGAGATCAAGGTTTCGCAATTCTAGTTCGCGATCTGGCAACGACAATGGATCTGGGTTTCGCAAGCTGAAGGAGGCGGTGAAAGGTAGGAAGTTTTGTGATCTGGTTCGCAGCAGCTGGTTAGGGTTTTGGAGTCACGATCTGGTTTAACGGGGCTAGGGTTTGTTTTGGAGTCATGATGTAGTCGCGATCAGGTTCGACGGCTAGGGTTTCGGTATGTGGGTGAGTCGCGATCTGGATCACTGAGTTGCTCATTGAGTTGGCTCACTTGATGCTTAAAAACAATCGAGGAGAGAGAAGATCCTTCGAAGTAAAAAAAAAAAAAGGACGACTGCACAACGAGTTTGAAAAATTGAAGGCACAATGAGCCTTCGATGACGAATCCTAGCCTTTGATTTTTCCGAAACTGGATTCGAAATCGTCCTATGCACTGGTCTGGAGAAGACTCTGATCTAGAGCAATGGTTGCAACAAAGGTTATGCCACTTTCTAGTTTTTCGGCTTCGAGCAAATCTGACAGCAGTGGCAGTGGCTAGGGCACAAACGGATTTCGACAACAGTGGTGTCAGCCAAACCTAAAAGTTGTCTCGACAATGAAGGCTAATTGAAGAACCAAGGACCAAAAAAAAAATAGGCAATGAAGGCCGAAGAACTACGATGATTAAGGTTGAGGAAAATTACGAAAAACGGAGGATCGAGCCTTACAGCGCTGATGCCATATAGAAGAAAATGTATTGATAGAAGAATATATTCTTCATTGATTTTGATATGTACAATAGTAGGTTAATATAGACAACCCTAGCTGTAAAATAAGAAAAATAAACAGACTCTCCTAATTAGGGGATTACAATGAATCTCCCTAATCCTAGAAATTTATAGCTGTTAGTTGACTTTCCAAATTAAACTAATTTCCTTATTTCTCAACAAAAAAAAATACTAAACAATAAGAAGCATAGAAGGAGAAGGGGTTTTAAAAGTGTCGGTTTTTTCAAAAAGTACTTAGGCCATTTTCTTAAAAAAATAAGGAGTCACTAGCTAGAATTGGATTTAAATGGTGTGCTAGGTTACTGAATTTTAGAAAAAAAATTTAAAAGGTCTAAGTAAAAATTGATTCCAAAAACACGGTCAAACCAAAGATTCATTTAAAGGATCGACGATTGGTGATGCTCGGGGAAGGTGTTAGGCACCCTAAGAAACCTATTTGCAGACGGTACCTTATATCCAATTAAGTCCAATTATTTAGTCCGAACATTTTATTTTTATTTTTGAAATAATTTCCTTCTTATGAAATCTTTTTGGTATTTTAAAAAATAAGGTTGGACAAGTTTTTGTATTTTTGAAAATGTTCCTCCAGTATGACCTCTTATCAAATATTAAGGATTCAACAAGGATGGTCCTCGAGAGATTTTATCTATTTTTCCAAAAGATTTCTTTAATTTAAATAGGCAAACTAAAATAGGTGAATAAGAATGAAAATATGAATGCAAAAACTAACATTATATGAATACTATTTTATGCAAAGTGACATAAAAACTAAAGAGTTTAATTTAAACACATCAATGCAAAATTATATGAATACGGAAATTAAACAGGGAACACTACGTGAATTAACGTGATTATGTGTGGCAAAGATTTAATTATTTAATATATAAAAAATATAAGTGGTGCACATGTCGTGGCTAAATGTGAAGAAGTAGCATGGATTATGGTTTTGAAAAAAACCTATATGCATGAAATATAAAAAGTGTAAGTGGTGAAAGTGTCTTAAACATGCCGTCTAAATTATATAAGAAATAAATATACTAGATGGATGCAAATAATGTGTATTTTAAGTTTACCCAATTAATTTAATGAAATCCCGATTTGAAATTGCTTCAAATTCTATAGATATGAGAATGGAGGGAGGATCGCAGAATTTGTTTTTGTTGGAATTGATCTTTTCGAAACTTAAGCGTTATCCCACGAAAAGATTTACCGAGGGAAGGGATTTTCTAAAACCAATCATTTCTAAATTCTACTCTAGTTGGGGAATAAAAACGAGGTCACGGAAAACTCTCCAACGATTTATCGAATCGTTGGATTCATCTTAAGGTTAGTAAGGATTAATTCCTAAGATTTTTTTTTTTTTTGGATTTTTATATTTTTTATTTTTTAGGGTTTTGATAAGAAGAATAAAAATAAAATAAAGAAAAAAAAATGATGAAAATATCATTCACCTAACGGTCGGGGATTAAGTTTAAATACGAGAAACCCACCCTGATGTTTTCATTAGATCATTGGACGACTTACTTTTTTTAAAAAAAGTTTTTTCTTTTATGATTTGTGACAAAAAATAAATAAAAAATGCAAAAAAAAAAAGAAAGAAAAAAGAACAGATATGGGTGTCCTCGTTTAAATGCTCAAAAGTTCAGATTGAGGATGGGGAACCTCATCCCGACTTTTTTCATCGAGTCATTGGACAACTAAAATGAATAAAATTTATAGGAATTTAAATTGCAAAGAAAATAAAATAAGCTAAAAAATTAAAGATATACGAAAACATACTTATTCTAAGCTAAGAATCCAGTTGCGCGGTTTTTGTTTTTTTCTCGCAAACAATTTCCCGAAAGGGCTTTGAGAATCACTCTTTTAGGGGTGACTCTTCTCAATTTTTTAATGAATGAATTAGGAGGAAAATGGTCCTATTTATAGGAAAATATGGGGCGTGAAAATCAGTTACGAAACCCTAAAAATTAGGTCTGATCGCCTAAACCCAATCCAAGGTCGATTGGGAAAGGGTAAAATTGGAAAGAAGGATAAAAAAAAAAAAAAAAAAAAGATCTCTAGGGTTGCGGTCGCGTGAAGAACACACGCCCTTTCACCTCCTCCATTCGTTGTTGACACGTGGCAATCCTCATCTCTCTCTCTCTTGTGCGGCTGACCAAGGCAACAGGTGGGGCCCACCGCTTTCTCTGTCTCTCTGTCGGCAGTCAAAAGGGCAGTGGGCCCCCCTACTTTATTCTTTCTCCCTCCTCTTCACTCTCACTCTATCTCGGTTATCTCTCTTTCTCACTATCGATTCTCTTTCTCACTCTCTCTCCTATTTCCTCTCTCTATCTCTCTCTCTCTCTTTTGGTTTGATAAGGGTGGGCCCACCCCTTTCTCTCTCTCTCTCTCCTATTTTCTCTCTCCCTTTCTCAATCATTTTCCACTTACCTCCCCATTCTTTCATTTTTCTAATCTTAAACCCCTTTTTTCTTTTATTTCAAAATTTCATTCTTTGTTCGTTTCCTTATCTATCTATTTTTTGTATTTTTTTGGGAAAAAAAAAACAAAAAAAACAAAGTAAACTAATATAATAAAGCATAATTCTTTTGCAGGGTGGTCAAAATGTCATGCCTACTCAAATTAATTTTCACAAAGAAATTAATTTCATCGCAAATTCATTGTGATTGAATAGAAACCCAAAATTTATCAGTTTGCCTTGAACAGATTAAAAAGATTAATGCAGATTAATCAAATCCAAAATTAATATTAACCAGTACACAATGAAATATTTTCTAACCGGAGAACAAATTAAGTAGATTAATCAGAATGTTTGACTTGACCAGATCAAATAGATTAATCAAAATTAAACATAATAATCGAAACCCAAAATTTATTAGTTTGAATTGAGTAGATTAAACCAAACAAAAAAGATTAATATAGATTAAACATATTAATCACCGGTAAACGGATTAAATGAATTAATACATAATACGATGTTGAAGTTAGGATAAAGAACAAATGTTTTGATTAAACAGATTAATCAAAACGTTTGAATTGAACAGATTAAACAGATTAATTGACATTAAACAAACTAAATAGATTAAACAGACTAATCGAAAACCAAAAATTACCAGTTTGAATTGAACTAATTAAACAAAATGAAAAAGATTAATACAATTTAATATTAAACGGATAGATCACTGGAATACAGACTAAACATATTAATACATAATACGATGGTGAAGTTTGAATACAGAACAAACGTTTTGATTAAACATATTAATAAAAATGTTAGAATTGAACAGATTAATAGAAGGAAAGAATCTTCTGCACAGCCCTAGCGTTCTTGGGTTTATGAAGAAACTATGGTTAAATTGGGTGATACATATATACACATAGCCTAAATGACGTCACTTCAGGCTGGCGGGTCAACTTGCGGAATGGAATACTAGACCCGCAAGCAGCCCGCTTAACATGCGGGTTGGGTTTTTCGGATCTATTTTGATGTGAATCTCACCAAGGATTAGTAAGATCCGAAATCAATTTAGGGTTTATTCGCAAATGATCGAATCTAAATTTAGATTTGAAAATGAAGAACACAAGAAAATACAAAAAGTTTAAAGATAGATTACTTTAACCCAACGTTTATGAACGAAATGCGAACTAATACTATAATTATTCTTATCCAATGATTATAATGAACCAAATATATAAATTTGAACGCCACAATAAACTATTGATAAGTTTAGAAAAAGTTCTCTGAATAATTAAAGAAAAAACTTTCACAATTTTATTAATAAAAGTAATATGTGAAATTCGTAGGTCTACGAAGCCCCTTAAATAGACAGCCAAGTGAATAAGAAAGAAATCCTAGTATACTTGGAAATTCGTGGGTCTACATGGAGGAAAAAGAAAACCCTAAAATCTAATTACTAAATAAAGAATAAAGAACCTTCCTAATTTGCCTTACATTTCTAGTTGGAAAAGGAAAAGATTTACTTGACAATCAAACCTTACAAATCATCAAATAAATATCCTAAATTAAAATTAAATATGCTGAATTTCGTGGTCTCATGCCTTGACCCATTTAAGTTCATGTTTAAGCCAATTCGTTTGTCTTGATGAGATGAATTAGGCTTTGAATGTCCGATAGGCTTAATTTGGGCTTAACTATTGTAGATATGGGCCAAGTATCTTGAATTAGCCCATTAAGTGTTGCATTGATTTTCCTTTGATCTGGCCCTAATAATAGGCCCAATTTGAAAATGTAACGGATCCTCTAATAGTGCTCATTAATTCTCATCATTCCCCTTCTCTTCAAAATGATTTCTCCTCGAATCTTCACTATAGTGTTGTTAATAGTTCGACAATCATCAAACTTTTGCCAAGTCCCATCCTTCCTAGGCACAAGTAGCACTCATACCACACACGGACTCATGCTTTCTCGTATGTGTCCTTTGGCCATAAACTCCTCAACTTGCTTTTGAAGTTCTTTTGTCTCTTCCAAATTATGCCCATAAGCTGGTTGGTTAGGAATTATTGCGTCGGCCACAAAATCGATTTGATGCCCGATCCCTCTATTTGGAAGACGTCCACTATGCACATCATTATGAAACATATTCTTATATTCCTGCAACAAATAAACAACAACACTAGGCAAAAATTTGTCAATTTCGTTAGTGGTAAAACAAGCCTCTTTGTACAAGAGTACAAATATAGGTTGATTTGTATAAAAAGTCATCTTGACATCATTCACCTTAGCATAAAAACTCACTTGTTTTTTTGTTTCTCTAATTTTTTTCACTCTCCTTTTCTTTTTCACTCTATTTTCTCTTTTTACTCTCATCTTTCTCATATTTTTTTGAACTCTCAATCTTACAAGTTTTTTTTCAACTCATTCTCTCTTTTCAATTTCATTTGATCCTTATTATCCCTTTGTTATTCCATGTCATCCTCCGCGACTTGAGCACTTAAAGCATGCAATTCCACAAGTAACTCTCCTTCCACTAAGTACTCTAGATTATCATCACAAGCATCCTCAAGTGGTGGCATCTGATGATCATCATTCTCGCTTTCAGTTTCCACTTCTCCATCAACACGTGCTATCATGGTCTTCTTATTTGGGCATTATGAAGCTATGTGACCTACTTCCAAACAACAAAAACATTCAATATCACGATTACAACTTTGGGTTTCGGTTTTATCCTTGTTAGTATTAGGCATATCATCTCTCATGTTCGGAGGTTCGGTTTGGGACGTAAAAACAACCCTTTCATCTCTCCTCCTATTAGGCCTCCATGAAGTGGAGGAGCTCGGGTTTTAAAATGACCGAGTTCCCTTCCTTTTAAGTTGTCGTTCCACCTTTCTTGTCATGTGCACCATGTCCTCCAACTCCACATAATGTGCAACTCCACCATGTTGGCAATCTTGCAATTCAGCCCATTCAAGAACTTTGCCATGGTAGTTTCTCTATCTTCCTCGACATTAGCCCAAATCATAGCGATCTCCATCTCCTTGTAGTAATCATCTACGCTCCGATATCCTTGAATAAGACTTTGTAACTTCTGGTACAAATTCCTATAGTAGTAACTAGGGACAAACCTCCTTCTCATTATGGCCTTCATTTCAGCCCACGTCTCGATAGGCCTCTCATGGTTTCGCCTTCTGTTCATCACAAGTTGATCCCACCATATTATAGCATAATCAATAAATGCAATTACAACAAGTTTTACCATTTTATGCTTAGAGCAGTTGTGGCACTCAAAATTCAATTCCATTTTCTTCTCCCAGTCCAAGTACGCTTCAGAGTCGTTCTTCCCTTGGAACAATGGAATCTTCATCTTGATGCTTCCAAAGTTATTATCGATCCGATCCCCATACCTATCACCTCTATTCTCGTATCCATGCCCGAATCTGCCTAAGCTCACACTAGATATCTGATCTTCTTCTTCTAGGTCATCCTAACCATCAATTCCATATTCATACAGAGGCAAATTCCTTTCTCGTCATTGTACATTATGAGCTTTAGGTGGTTGCCGTGAACTAGACTCAACTTTGCCTAGTCGTTCTTGCACTTCATCAAATTTCGAGTTTAATTGTTAAAACTTTCGCTCTAAGGCTTTGTAGAAAACTTTGACGTCCACGATGTCTATCATTTCCAATGCTTCATTAGATGAGCCTTTGTTTGTTTCTTAAGGCATGTTTAATAACCTGCAAAACAAAGTTAGCAAATCTCACAAACGCTCTCTCACGTGTTTTCCTCAAGATTGATAGCACTCGCGCTCGTGTTTCACTCAAATTCGACTTTTACCCTCTTATGATCTTACACTCTCTTACATTTTTTCACTATTTAGTTCATCCTTTTAGTTCTTTATTGAACTTAACCAAACTCAATCAGAAATTTCTCGTGACAATTCAAACTCAACAAATCAATTTCGCTAAGAATGAAATTTTGGACAAAAGTAAAGTGAACAAGAAGAGCACAAATGATAAGTTTGCGAAATAGAACAAGAAGAAATAAATTTCGAATTTCGGAGGTACCGAAATTTTTTTTTTTTTTTTTTTTTTTTTTTTTTGCAGTAACTTAAATCAAGATTGAAGATGCACAGTAGCAAAGAAAAAATAATGAAAATTTAACCAAATATAAATATTTCGGCCAAGACAGTTCAAGTATGAAGGAAAAGATAACGATGAACGAAGAAGAATAAAGAGGATAGGCGAAACCTGATTTAGACCTTACTCTGAAACCGAATGATGCGAACCGCACCAAGGATTAATGAAACTCGAAACCAATTTAGGGTTTCTTCTCAAAGAATCGAATCTAAATTCAAATTTGAAAACGAAGAACACAAGAAAATATAGAAAGTTGAAAGATAGATTACATTGACCCAACGTTTATGAACGAAACGCGAACCAATGGTATAATGATTTTGACTCAATGATTATAATGATTCACGAACCATAGATATAAGTTTGAACACCACAAAAAACTTTTGATAAATTCAGAAAAAGTTCTCTGAAGAACTAAAGAGAAAACTCTCACAATTTTATTAATAAAAAATAATGTGTGAAATTCGTAGGTCTACAAAGCCCCTTAAATAGCCGGCCAAGAGAATAAGAAAGAAACCCTAGTGCACTTGGAAATTCGTGGGTTTACATGGAAAAAAAAGGAAACCCTAAAATCTATTTGCTAAATAAAGAATAAGAAAGTTTCCTAATTTGCCTTACATTCCTAGTTGGAAAAGGAAACGATTTACTTGGCAATCAAGCCTTACAAATCATCAAATAAATATCCTAAATTAAAATTAAAACACTAATAAATAAAATAAATATGTTGAATTTCGTGGTCCTCATGCCTTGGTCCATTTAAGTTCATGTTTAAGCCCTTTCGCTTGCCTTGATGAGATGAATTAGACTTTGATTGTCCGATAGACCTAATTTGGGCTTAATTATTGTAGATATGGGCCAAGTCTCTTGAATTAGCCTATTAAGTGTTGCATTGATTTTTCTTTGATCTTATCCTAATAATAGGTCCAACTTGAATATGTAACGAATCTTCTGATGGTGCTCATTGATTCTCATCACATTTCACATATAGGTTGGGTTTTGGGGTGGGTAAAATTCTAGTTTTAGTAGGCAGGTGGACGGGATACGGGTAATTTCTGCACACCCCTAACAGCGATAAGGATAAGGGCCTTCAGGATGTCACTATTGAGCTCACCTATCTCGGGGAGGGAATATCGATTCAAGGACTACAGATCGAAACGAAAAGTCAGACGAGCTTGGACACATGCACAACTTTCATCTATGGATCCTCGAACCATAAAGGAGGCTTAGGGGCCAATTTAGTCATCCGAACACCCAAAGTTGATGTCCTTGAATATGCTCTTAGGCTTAGATTTAAAGCGACGAATAATGAAGTTGAGTATGAAGTAGTAATCTTGTCACTGAGAATACTGAAATTGCTTGGAGCAACCGAGGTTGAGGTGTACTCTGACTCGCTACTCATAGCTAACCAAGTTAACAAAAAATACACAGCCAAAGCGATGAAGATGAGTGCTTATCTCAACAATGAAAAGCTACTTGTGCAAAAAATTTCGAAAGTCAACGTCAAGCAAATTACGAGGGAGGAGACAAGCATACACAATCACTTACTCTTCCAAACAACTTCAAATAGTTGAAGGGTGTGCACAATAGAGAGTGGGACTTACACATACAAACAACTTCACATTTTCGAGATTTACAATCAATCAGACAACATTTTCTCTTATCATTGGAGGGTTTGAATATAGGACACTCTTTTCGGCATGAAATTTGTAGTCCAAAATATTTGGCGTGTGTGAACAAAGACTAAGGATACCCTATTTCAGAATATAAAGGAGTCAAAGAAGGGTTGTCATAAGGATTAACATGGGACTTGGCAAACGAAAATACTACCACAAAGGGGAAGAAGACAAAGCAAGCAGTTGAAGTGTTCGCTTTTTTTACAAAAAAAAAAAAAAAACAAACAAACAAAGAATTAACATTGGACTTGGCAGACAAAAATACTACCACAAAGGGGAAAAAGATAAAGCAAGTAATTGAAGTGTTCGCTTTTTTTACAAAAAATAAACAAAAAAATAACCACTTCTTGGAATCGTCCTCACATGTGCTCTGTTTATTTTTATTTTCATTTTTATTTTTTTGTAGCTTATAGAGAATGTTATTCAATCTTTACAAAGCAAGGTAAGTTCTCCAAATTCCCCTGCATATTTTTTTTTTCATTTTTTCTTATCTAAAGAAGGACAAATAAAAAAAGTAAAAAAACCGAAAAAGAAACTGTTCGAAGAGAACGTCAAAACAAATTTATTTACCGTCATTTACTTTCTCGTTTTACGCCTTCCCACGCTTTTATTTTTCTAGATTTACTTTATTGACATTTACTTTTCTGCTCTGCGCCTTTTCGTATATATATATATATATATAACGAGGACTTGGCTTAGATTATATGTATATGTATAGTACCAGTCTTAACCATGGCTATAAAGAAGAAATATTTTTGGAAAGGACTGCCATTTCCTTCGCTTATTTAAAATGAGGGGTAGGAAGGTCCTCTCGTATTCGACCTTTATCTAGGGAGGACTTACATATATATATAACGACTCGATTTCTCAAGGCCGCCACTAGGTTTCTCTCAAGGAGAAATAGAGTTGAAAGACAAACCACTCCACCACCATGCTTTTGCTGCGCCACTTCGATAAAGTAATAATAATATATTTTTCCAATTTAAAATTTTAGCTTTTATATAAATCCGTCTATTTTGTATACAGTTTACACAAAAATATGTCAACCACTCACTCCCAACAATTATTCTAACAGCCTCCAAATAAAACTCCCTACCTCCTCTAAACTCTACCTAGCACCAATAGTTGACCCATCTCTAACTGCAGTACATGAGACTAAGTATTTTATCGGTGTACTGTTTTCATAATAAAAATAATTTATGAATCAAACATAATTATCGAATACCACTTTTCGAAACATAATATAAGTATAACCACACACCGAGTTGAAATAAAATTTCACTGCCACCATTACAATAAAATGATGCTTTTAAATCAAGTAATCCAAACATTTCGATATATAATAAAATACGCACACAAATTTCTCTACTAGTCATAGGATCGTTTTACCTCACGATTGGGAGTTACGACGGTACTGTAACCTGTACGACTGTGCCATCTAAGGTGACTATCAAGGTTAGGGTCATTGAATATCCCTAATGGTAGGGGCAACGATCTGCAGGATTTACACTCCTGACAGGTCAATATATAATCACCCTGCAGGACTTGCTTAACAGATAACGATAAATATCCACCCTGCAGGAATTTCCTGACAAGTAACAACATATCCACATCTAGTACGACATACTCTCCTGACGATAAGACAACTATGGCATAGTCGAATAATAAAAATCACTTTCCACATTTTAAAAAACCTTACTTGATTCGCATAATGTTATAAAATAATCCATTTCAATAAACTTTTTTTTTCTTCACATTTTAGTACGAAAATATAATTTGACAATTTACATATAAGACAGTATACTCACCTTGATTTTTGTGCTAATAAAAATACTATCATTCGAATACAACTCGGTCGGCATCGCCTGCGAACTTAACAACCAACGAAAGGGCCTAAATGTAACGACCCGATTTCCCAGGGCTGCTACTCGATTTCTCCTATTGGAAAACTTGACTAAAACCGAATCACCAATATTTTTTTTCTTTACAATCGGATAAATTTTACAAACAACAGTGATAATTTTAATTATCAATTTTATAACAGTAACTAATAAATATAATAATTACAATTTAAATTTAACCAAATAACCAATCATTTATTTCAAATTATTTTGAGAAATTTTATAAACTATGGTGACGGTTTTATTTATCAACGATGATAATTTTACTAAATAATCAATATTTTAATTAAAAAAAAAATCAGATAAATTTTAGACACGACGACGATAATTAAAATTATCAATTTTTTTAGTCGATTTTACAACAGTAAATAATAAATACAATTTTTACAAATTTAATAGAAATTCGAATAAAATTCTTCGCGCTGCATTATTTTCCAATACATTCGAAAATAACAAAAAAATATGCTATTTCATTTGGGAATTAATCTCGATAATTCCTATTGATTTATCGCATCAATTTTACGACAGTAAATATTAACTACCATTATTATAAGTATAAATTCTAATATAATTTTCGGAGTTGATTCGTCTTCTCCAACCCTGTAATCAAGACTGTGGGGTTGTGAGTCAATACTTAGTAGAACTCCAATCTCTCTAATACGTGCATTTAATTAACGCGACAAATAAAACACCTTGACATGATTTTCACATAATTTTCATATAGTCATAATTATTTCATGAAAATTTACAGTTAAAATTCAACCACAATAATAATATAAATCACACAATAAAGAGATTAAATATATATATTGAAAGAGTTAGAAATTCTACTTGGAATCCGAGCCAAAGTCGAAATCCGAATCAGAATCAAAATTATCAAAAGCATTCGAACATATTATAGTTAAATAAATAACTATATTCCCCAATCCTCTTTTGCGGCTCCATCCCTTATTATATAATGAGAATCATTCTTTATCTTTATCTTTATCTTTATCATTATTATTATTATTATTATTATATGATAAAAAAATGATATGTGTCTTTTATATATATTAACATGAATTGTGCTGTCTTCAGAGAGCACAATTCAACTTATATATTTATTTTATTATTATTTATGTTTAAATTTTTTTTAAAATAAAAAAAAAAAAATTAATTATATTCCAAAACTCTTAAAAGTATATTTTAAATAAATCCTAAAATTTCTAAAATCAATTTAAAATAAACATTTAACTCTAAAAAATTATCAAATATTATTTATGCCATAAATTCGCAAACAGTCCCAAAAAATATTAAACTTTATATAAAATAATATTTTCAAGAATCTAAATTTTTTGAGTATTACACTAAACTAAGAATTTACTTAAATAACCCTAATATGTAATGCGTGACCATAAAATGCAATCTTTTCCATTCCCAAATTTTTAATTATTAAACGGCCAATTTTATAAGTTAATATTAACTGTATAAAAATTGCTATAATAACGATTACAAAAATTTCTTCCTATTAATAATTTAGGTTACAGAAAAATATTAATTGACTGTTAAAATATTATTCGTCAACAAAATACTAAAAATTGTCGTTTTGATAAAATTTACAATTTTTATTTTAAATTATATTCTTCGCAAGTTTGATATATCTATACTCACTATATTTATCGAACCCACATATATGTTTTTGACATATAAATATACATATATATTTATCCGTATAATTAGTCTCATAAATCGAACATGTGATATATTTTATTTTAACAATACATATATATATATATATACACACACACGTAATTACAGTGAAAAACACATACCTTGAAAGAGAGATTCATAAAGAAAAGATGCAAAAGGCTCGAAAGAGAAAGATTATGAAGAGAGAAAGAGAGTATAAAAGGATTAAAAAAAAAAACTTATATATAATTATATATACAAACACACACTAGGCGGATCACTTCCTTCAATGACATCTTTTTTCCATTTCCAATACTTGATATTGATGATAAGGTTAGGATGATATTTAATTTTAATTGTATATATGACCCATGTCAATTAATTACACTTATTACCCCAAGAAAAGTTATAAATATTTATTCAATCCTAAATCTTGATTTTTTTTTGTTTTTATATTGCATATTAACCCGTAAATTTTTTTAAGTAAAATTTACAATAACATCCTAGACTCAAATATTTTCTAAGTATTATAAAATACAATTAAAGATATATAAATGCCAAAAATCAGGTCTTACATATATATATATAAAATAAATCAGCTCATTTATATTCAGGGCCGTTTGATCAAGACATAAACATGAAAGACATTCGTAGCCATTGGATTACTTTTATCTTATACAACATATATTTTAGGGTTTGGAGCCGCAGCCTCTCACTCTCTTCCCCAGCCCTTTTCATCTCTCTCTCTCTCTCTCCCACCTCCAACGTCGCCGCTGAAATCGGCCAACTGCAACCATAGCCACCGCCACCGCCATCGCCATCTCCGTCGCTCTCGAATCTACCCAATCCACCCTCGGTTCCTACCTCCCTCGACGACGGCGGCTGGATCACCCTCGATTCTTTCCTCCCTCGACGATAGCGGCTAGATCTTCGGCCATATCTCCATCTCCATCGCCATCGCCATCGCCATCGCCATTGCCATCGCCATCGCCATCTTCGTCGCTCTCGACTCCACCCCATCCACCCTCGGTTCCTACCTCCCTCGACGACGGCGGCCGGATCACCCTCGGTTCCTCCCTCCCTCGACGATAGCGGCCAGATCTTTGGCCATATCTCTATTGATTTGGCCAGATCTGGCCAAATCGAAGTTCCCTGTACAGCTACCACCGCTGCCATTGCCCTCTGCAGGTACGCCCTCTCTTTCTCTACCTTTACGCCCTCTATCGTTCATTTTTCTCTTAGACCCTAGGTTGTGTAAAATCCGATTTGGCCAGATCTGGTGACCAATAGCTGAGCTTCAATAGTTGAATGCGCTGTTGTTGAGGTGCATTTCGCGTCAGTCGATTTGTTTGCTAAAACGAAACACATTTTCGAGGGCCTGTTTTGGTTTTTCATTGTTTTTGGGACATTTGGCGATTGAAATTAGGGTTTATGTTATGGATTTTAGTGTTTTTGGGATTTGAAATTAGAGGAGAAATGCATGCACATGTCTTTTTTTTTTTTTTTTTTTTTTTTTTTTTTATACGTATTTGTTGTTTATGTGCTTTTGGGATATTGTAGGGCAATAACGAGCAACGAAGAAGAGAAGAGGTGTCCCCTCTGTGCGGAGGAGATGGACTGGACGGATTTGCAATTTAAGCCCTGCCAATGTGGTTATCAGGTTTGGAGTTCGAAATCATATAGGCTCTAGAATAAATTCCCTTCCCCCTCTCCCATTATATATGTTTTGGTAATGGGATTTGCTATTTTCCGTGAGAGTACTTTTATTAGCTCTTTACATTGATTATTTGATTTGGGACCTGACTATGCAAAAGAAGAGTAGGGATTATTTAGCATAATTTTACCGTTTCATGCTTTTATTGTCATTCATTGCTTTAATTCGGGCCGGCTTGACCATGGAATTTTTCTTAGCATTGTCTCAGTTTTTTATTTTTATGTTTTGATTAAGTTACTTTATGGGTTTTAGATAATCATAGTAGTGATAATCTAGGTACAGTTTGAATGTTTTTTTGGGATTATTTTGTAGAGAAAATTACATGTTCCTGTTTGCGTTCCTGTTTCTGTTTTGTTCCTGTTTCGGTTCTTTTGTTGTTTCTGTTCTGTTCCTGTTCCTGTTCCAGTTTCTGTTCTGTTCCTGACTCGCCACCAATTGGAAAGATGACGACGATCGGCGATGATGTTCCAGTTGAGTTCTCGCCCCCTCAGAGTGAGTGATTTATTTTTCATATTTGTTTCTTTATTTTTTTGCTTAATTGCCTAAATATTAGGTTATTTATTTCTCAGATTTATAATTTTATTCTTTTTTTCCCTATTTTGTTCCACTTTTGTTCCTGTTCTGTTCCAGTTTTGTTATTTTATATATTATTTTATATTTTGCCTAAATAATAATTATTTTATATATTATTTCAATGTTCTTTTTTTTTTATTTAATTTCTGTTCTATTGTAGAATTAGAGAGAAGAAAGACAAGCTAGCGATGAAGGAGGGAAGCGACTGTAGAATCAGGTTAAATCTTAGCTCTTGAAAGGTTGAAAGGTTTTTAGGAATGCAGTCTGTTTAGGATTCTGTTTGTCTAATTTTTTAATAATAAATGCATAATTTTGTCATTCAAAATTTGATATATTATGAAGAAGTCATTCCAAGTTTATAGAAATCTGTTAGTTGAGTTTTGATTTCACAAGCATTCAACGTTCTTTGATCCTAAATGTGTTTGATTTCTCTGTTTCTGTTTCTCTTTTGTGTGTGTCCTTTACAATGTTGTTGAGAACATATTATCAAACTTGATCCTACATTTGTATTTTGTTGTGAACTCAGATTTCTGTTTAGTTGATTTACAATACATTCTCTGTTTTTTGTTTCTATTTCTGTTCCCTGTTTCTGTCCCTGTTTTTGTTCCCTGTTTCTGTTTCTGTTCCTGTTTGGTTAGTCCTCGTTAGTTGGTGAATGTGTTTTAAACTTGCAAATATTATTTTATAAATCAGTTGCCCATATCTTGGTCGGTTACATGGTTGCCCAAATCTTGCTTGGTTAGTTGGTTTGAGATTTATAAAAGTTCAATATCAAAATCATATCTACTTTCTTTAGTGTTTGATGTTACATTGCAGTGTTGAAGAATATATTCAACTAATTAAAAAAAGGCTGCAAACACCTTGCTGCAACTACAACGGCTTCTATCAGGTGAGCATCTGCATTTAAAATTAATCTGCACTATTCTTTTTGTTTTTTTGTTTGACTTAAAAAAAAAATGCACCCTTCACTTCTAAAATAAATATGATTTTCATCCCCCCAATTGGAATGCTTGAATTATAGTTTAAATTGTTTGAATAAAAAAAATCTAAATTTGTTCATATTATTTTTCAAAACTGTTACCTCCACTTTTGGATTCTAAATTTTCAAACAAGCAAAAGTATATTGATATCCACTATTTATATACCCACCTCATTAGGTGTGTGCATTTTTTGAAGGTTTTTGTGTTCTGTAATTTTTTTTTAATTGTTCAGTGATTTTTCTTTTATAATTTCAATAGAGATAATTATTCATTCTCTTTTTTTATCCATAAACAACCAACCGATGAATAATTATTGTGAAATATTAATTTACATCCAATTGATAGACAGTTTTTTCGAATTTTTTTTCTCTCAAATTTTTGTTTTTCTGATTGTTCCTAGATTTCTGTTCCACTCGAGCATGGAACTACCTTCTCCAAACAATAATTCCATGAAAAAAATCCCATACATTTTTTGTAGGTGTTGTTTGCTTTATGTTTTTGTTCTAAGCAATTAATTGCCATATTAAACCTAATAAGAATTTCAAAAACCAAGAACCAAATTGAATAGGTGGTGTTTTTTAGTTTTTTTGTTCCAAGCTAAGTTTCGGTTCCGTTCCTAGATTTTTCTACTTCCGATTTTTTGTTCCCATATTTTTGTATTTTTGTTCCCAGATTTACTATGTTCCCAGTTCTGTGTGTTCCGCTCTATTTTTTTTTTTCGTTTTTCAATCAAAATTTTTAAATTGTGTGTGGGTTCTAATTTATGCTCTATATAGATTTAATCGCAAGTAGAGATAGAGAAAGGTGTGAAATAAAGAATGTATGGATTTGTCGGGCTTTTTTTATACACAAAAAATACACAATTCGGACGGAACGCTCTTTGGTTTTTTATTGCCAAAAGGTGATGTTTGTTTAGTGTTTTTGTATTAATCGCGACTACGGAGCCAAAGGCAAACATCGAATTCGTAGTCCCGAGTTTCTCCGTTGGCTGTGGCTCTTTGAAACTCATGGTCGTTCCCAAGAAAAAGGTATAATTTGAGAGAGAGAGAGAGAGAGAGAGAGAACCTGTAAATGAATGAAAACAATTTAGGGTTTGTATATTAGGGTTTTTTTTTGTAATATGCCACAATTTAAGGGGTGTTTGATAAACTAATATAAGTAGTTATCAAGCCAAAGTTTTTATGCGATGGGATTTCATATCGGGGCTCAAGAGAGAGAACGCTTTAACAGAAAAAAAATGTTTATTAAACTGTTTTATCTCTTTTAAGCATCACTTTCTACTCCTAATTTACAATTATTGAATTTTTTTCATTTTTATTTTATGCAGAAATTATTGAAACAAAATACATATTGTGGAGGTAGTGTCACTCTCTTAGGTAAAACCATTCATTTTTTTTTTTCGCTTGTTGTATTTCTGTTGTTCACTCCCATTTAGGGCAAGGATCATATACTCATACAAGTTTAGATAACTTAGTAATTCAGTCTATGTTAAGATGAGAAGGTCTTATTGTGTTTGCAAAATTTGTGCTTAATATTCTAATTAGGATGAAATTAGTTAACCTAATAATTGGATGGAATTTTCTTTGATTTTCAAATATTACTATGAATTCTATATATAGAGATCTATTATCTTATAATAACTTTGAAGTTCATTTATCACATTAGATAAAGTTTCCTTTCTGTTTCAACCATCGCAAACATGTGGAAGTTCAATTTTTTGTACTTTTTATTGATTGAGGCTCCCGTAATTTGGTTTGAGAGTATGTTTAAGGTAATTTCAAGTAACCATGAGTGGTGGACTTATTTATTTGTTTGTCTTTAATATGATACTAATTTATTTATCCAATTAATCATTATTGTGTTTCTTTTTCATTAGACAATATGCAAACATGTGGCACTTCAGCCAAATGGAGATAATCTATGGCTTGATAGTCTAGAATTAAAGTTTCAATAGCTTTGGGTGGTAGATTTATATGACTAAGTTTATCGTATTGTATACTTTGGTATTATTGTCCATTAGAAAATATTTGTTTATTATGTGATCATGTTAGTTATTATCGTGTCTGAATGTTATTGGTCATGTTTCAGTGTCGTGTTGTTATAAAATAGCAATAGAGAATTTGGAATGTCATATAAATAAAAGGGAATATGCTTAATGGTAAGATTGTTCTATGGTGACCAGGAAGTCTTGGTTCGATTCTTTGTGGGGATTATATGATTTTTTTTTAAGTTCGTTTTTTTTAAGCACGTGCCTTCAGGCACGGGTTATACACTAGTATATATATATATATATATATATATATATATATATATATATATATATATATATATATTATACTTATTATATACACATTTCTTTTCTTTTATGTTCTTCCCATGTGGAAAAATTAAAAAATGAAAAAGTCAAAAAAGAAAAGAAAAAGTTTTACCTAAACTAAAATATGTGAAGGGGGGATTATCTATACCTTGTTTTAAGATTTCCCAATCATGTGAGAAACTATAAATGAGGGTTAAGGAATATCCTCCCTCCCAGTTGTTTAAGTTAAGGCTACTATGGCAAAAATACATGTATAAATTTATTTTGTTCAAAAATGAAAAAAAGAAAGAAAAAAACAAAAAAAAAAAAAAACATGTCTCTTTGTTTTTCTTCCTATTAGAATATAGGAATATTCCATTGTTAGTTTGTTATTAGTGGTTAGTAGTTAGTTGTGAGTTTGTTATTTTATCTTCTATATATTGTAATATTTTCTTATTCAATATTAATGAGAATGAGAATTTTGTATTTCATTTCATCTCTTCTACATTTCTAATATGGTATCGGAGCAATTATCTTCTGCTTGACGCTTTCTAAAAGAAACCCTATTCAAAGAGGGAGGTGGTGGCTATATCTACATTTCTTTCATCTTTAACTGAAAAATATTTTTCTTAAGAAGTGATTTTTTCTTCTTCTCTACAAATAAAACAAAAAAATGACTTTTCTTAAAATGTGTTTCTTTACTTCAAATATTTTCTAAAAAAAATAATTTTTATGAAATGTGTTTTTTCTTCTTAAGAAGGACAACTTTATTTTTTTTCTTAAAAAATATTTTTCTCAAAGATAAAACATGTAACTTTAAAAAATGTGTTTTTCACAATACATATATATATATATATATATATATTAGTGTATAACCCGTGCCTGAAGGCACGGACGTAAAACATACATCATCATTTGGGACAATTATATCAATTTGTTTTGTTATTCAAGCAAACAATGAAATTGTGGAATAAACAAATAGCTAATAAAGTGTATACATGAAACTTAAATGGTATAAGAATGTTTTACCTGATTCGAGAGCTAAGATTTAACCTGATTCTACAGCCACTTCCCTTCCTCGTCGATAGATTCAACCGCCGAAAACTACAAAAAATCAAATTCCAAGTTAAATCAAATCCATCAAAATTTCTTAAAATTGTAATTGAACTCTTTCAAGAAAAAGTTAATTCAACAATTTCATTAGTCAACAATAAAATACCACAAAACATTGTGTAAATAAATCAAAGAGAATCAAATGACAAAAGATAATATTCCAATAAGGAAGCGAGTGTGGGGTTTAGGGAGGGAGTAATGTATCTAAGCTGTTAATGGGAACGGAGGCAATGGCCATAGCCAACAATTTGGCAGAGAAATAATTGTGATGAACTTAGCTAGCTGACGACTTAAATAATACAAAAACTTATTTTAGAACAACAAACAAACTTGTGAAACAATTAAAAAATACCTTAATTCTAAACTTATTTTAGTTGATTACTTGGCAAGACTCTTGAGAGCGACGTTGTCCCTATCAAAGTAGGAAAACATGGCATGGTAGGCATATGAAACATTGTTTTCTATACTGTGAACAACAACAAATTATGAGAACATAAGCTCAAGTAACAAACTCCATAGCATCAAATAATAGCTCAATCTCAAACGAAATTATAAAATAAAACAATTAGAAAGAGATTAATCCATGAACACGATAAGGATAATAAAAAGAAAAGCAGCAAATCTGGACGATTTTCCAAACGAAAATTCTAGGAGAAAGTTTATCGTTTCAATTGAGCTACCTTCATACATTTAAGGAAAAAAAAAAAAAAAAAGCACAAATGTTTCAATTAAAACGGAAAAAACGCGTACATGTTTCAATATGATTTTTTAAAAAATTAGGCAGCAAAGTAAAATTTATGAACAGGAACAGAAACAGAAACGAAAACGGAAGCGGAAACATGTATATTTCTCTAATAGAGAAGAGAAATAGGGAGCAGGAATAGAAACAAAAACAGGGAACAGAAACAGGAATGGAAACAAAGACGGAAACAGAAACAGGGAACAGGAACAGAATAGAAACAGGGAACAGAATAGAAACAAATGCAAATTAAACCTAATTCGAGAGCTGGTTCAAGAGCTGAGATTTAACCAAATAAATAAATGAATACATACAAATATATAATGACACTGATTTTGAGCATTAACAACAAAAACCAAACTTTATCAAAAGAATTTTAAGAGAGAGACGTTCCAGATAATAAATTTTAAAAAAAACAAACAAAGAAGGAATTGAGTACCTGTGAAATTCAACCAAAATAGTAAAAAATGGAAGTTTTCAAGGTTTCTGATGATGAATTTTGAGATCGGATGAAGAAGTTTCTTAAAACCAATGCCATCAAATTCTCTTCTTGATGTAAACTTGTACAACAATTGAAAAGAAAAATTCAATCAATGAACAAATCAAATAGTAATTTGAGTGGAACATGGAAGCTGCTCTTGAGTGGAAGGAGTTCTTGTGAGTATATCAACTATTTTTTATCATTGTTTCTCAAAATATTTGATGCACACAACTAACAAATTAATAAGACCATTTTTGCTCAATTTTTTCTATCCGAATGAGTGTTTTAGGCTTAGACATTCAACTCAAATAATACTCCATTATGAGTCGAGGAAGAAATTGGGACATAGAGGTGAGGAAGATAAATCAAATAACAACACAATTTCTGCAAAATAAATACACACAATTCTCAAATATTGCCTATTATCGTGCAGACAAAGTTAACCCAATCACTTAAACTGAATCACTCAAATATTGCCTATTATCAACCCAATCACTTAAACCATTTCTCATGCCTACCATTGAAATGTATCGTGCATACAAAGTTTAGTGTTGGCATATATTGTATGCTATTCCTATCCAATATTTGCATTTGCAATTCAAACCACAAAATAAGTAAATTAGTCGAATTCAACTTGCTTCAAATTGAAAGTAAAAGTGAAGAATTTTTTTTATTAATCCATTTCTATAAAATGACATTCCAAAAAACAAATTATACCTTTAGTCTAACACTACCAAATCCACACTTCAATTGAGGTTACAAAACAACTGCACCCAAAGAATTAGTGAATTAAACTAAAATAAAAAGCACCATATACAATTGAGGTTAGATCTAATTGTTTACATGTGCGTGGGTGGTAAAATCTCATTTTCTCAAAGTTCTTGCCAAGAATAGTCTTATCAAGCTCACCACATATACAATCATAAGAAGACAATCTAGGATCCCCAATTTGCAATAGACAATAAAAAATCAAAGACATAAACTTGAAACACAAATTAGGAAGGAAAAAAAAATTGGAAACTGAAATAGAATAAAAATCAAGTAGTGATTAAAAAAAGGCATTGGTTATACAAAAAAACACAGACTTAAATATTGTTTCTGTTAATTAAAGGACTAATTCAAAAAAAATAAAAAATTCATTAGCTTCGCAAACGATATCTGTTGTAGAATCGGAAAGACAGAAAAGTCGGTGATCAATCTATCACACAAACCTAAAATTTGTTCGATCGTTTAAATAGAGAGAATACCAATCAACGATTCCATTTAAATAGCTGCAATTAACTTCAAAAATAAATGATAGCTGTATAATGACAAAAGGTAGAGAAAACAATGTAAAGAAAAATGGGATTTTTAACAACATTTACATCAGACATAAATTTAAGACTACAACAATTTGCAGTAAGAAGCAAATTTTAGAAGCAAAGAATTCCAAAAACACAATTGAGCAATTTGCAGTTCAGATATAAACAAATAAAATAAAGCCAAAACTCACTTACCATAGCGACCTCAAAGCCTCCACCGCGAGCTTCTCCATAAGGCCCAACGTCATCTCATAAAGGATCTCATTCGTAAAACCTAAACAGCTCAAAACAAACAAACTCAGGCTTAGGAATACACATTTTTTCATAAGTTCAAAATACAAAATAGCCATGTTGATTGTGAGATAATCAAATGCAAAATAACCATGTTGATTGTGAGAGAATCAGCCTTCACACTGTGTAAACCCGTTTCAGATCTGAAATCAAAAAAATCACAGAGGAATTAAAAGAAATTTCTGTTAAGGGATAGAGGGGAAAAATAGAGAAAGGGCATCAATTTTAAGGGTTTCGAAACCCAAAATCAAGAGAGAAAGAGACGCTAATTTCATAAACCCGTAAAAAAAATCAAATTCAAACCAATGAATTTCAAAACAAAGATTTTTAGTTTGAACGGCTACAAAATTGAATCAAGAGCTGTGAATCATGGTAGTTGAGAGAGAAAAAAAAAGGCTTACCAGGGAATCTGCGACGTCGGGAGCGAGGACCGTGAGCGATTGGAGGAGTCGACTATCAGCGGAGTTGTGACATTAGATTCGGCCGAGAGCTAAGCCACTATCGTCGTCTGGAGGAAGGGAGAAGTCATCGCGAGGGAGAAAGAAGAATCCGCTGCCATCGCGAGTGAAGGATGACGGCGTGGATGGCGAGGCGATGACATCACGGCACAATGGAGCGGAGGTGGCAGTGGCAGTGGCGAGGGGATGGCGGAGGAGGCTGAGAGGGAGTGGATCATGGGAGATTGAGTAATAGAGGAGATGAAGGCGACGGTGATTGCGATTGTCGGAAGTGGAGAGGGAGCGCGAGGGAGGAAGAGAGAGAGACGAACCCTAATTTCTCTAGCAGCTTTGGTTTTGATGAGAGAGAGGCAACCCTAAATCAGACATCCAATATTTATATGTAGGTTTATTTTGATCTAACGGGAACGAACATCTAGAGACATCTAACGGCTGTGAATGTAAATGAGTTGATTTCTTATATATATATATATATATATATATAAAAGAAAAAAGATATTTTTTTTTCATTTGTTTTAAAGCAAGTCATAAGAAAATAAAACTCTTTTTCAATTTTTCTAAACAAATATATTTCTTTTTCGAAGTTTTATCCATAAGAAAACTAAACCTTCGTTTTTCTTAAAAAATATTTTCAAAAATCAAAAATGTTTTTTTGATTTTTTTTAAAAAATTTTTTAATCATTTTTATTCGTTAATAAAAACAACAAAAATGTTTTCTTAGTCCTTAATTGTTTTTCTTAAATAAAGGAAATATCTCTTTCATAAAACATCTTGTCTTAATGGAAAGTCTTTAAAACTTTTGTTTTCTTTTCATGCATAAGTTTTTTCATCATAACTTGAACTAAAATGAAATCCCCCCGAGACCAAATTTATTGATTCTTCCATAATCGATAGGTGGTTTGAAAGATAATTATTTTTTCCATTTCATTTTACTTGTTTTATTTTACATGTGTTATTTGTTTTATTTTTTACTTATGTGTTCATAGCTTTACTCCATTTGCATGCCATAAATAAATAAAGAATAAGGGAAAAAGATTTTGTTAACCAACTAAAGTAAACAAAACTTACAATTAGTTTAATTTAAAATACTTAGACATTGGCTATTGTTTCCAAACGGGTGTCTTGGGGTGCTTAACACTTTTCCCGAGCATAACCGACCTCTGAACTTAAAGAATACTCTGGTTAAAACCGTTTGAGTCAAATTTTGGGTCATTTCAAATTTTTTTTTTTTTTTTTTTCTTTAATACCTGGTGACCTAGCACACATTTTTCAAAACCAATGTTAGGTGGTGACGCCAAGTTTTCATAAAATTCGGCCAAAATAAAAATAGTTTAAAATCGATGCCTAGAAAAATGTCTTGAACAGAGGCTCGACATCGTCGTTCAACTCAACTACATGTGAGCTAGACTCTATAGACGTGTCCCCACGGGGGCTGGTCTGACCAACTAAAGGAATTCTTCTCAACGATGAGCATATCAAATTAAGTACCCGAGGTATCGACAACACCCGACTACTCTACTCAAACAACTGTTATAACAACCACTAAAATATGGAAAGAGCGGTTACGATCTTGAAATAATGACCCACTATTCTTAAATCCCACCAAATTAGGGATACTAATGGCCGTGGGCCAAAATTTTAAAAAAGACTTGTCAAACAATCTTTCATCTCCCATAAATACTATAATAAGGGTCGGGCAGCGTTAGGGGTGTGCAACGAGTGGTTTGGACCAAAACTGTAGACCAAACCAACACTAGGCGGGTTGGATTAGTTTGAACTGTGAATCGCCCATTGATGTGCGGGTTGGGGGCGAGTTGAAGTATGCGGGTTGACTAGTTTAAATCGTAGGCTATTCAATAGTTTGTGGATTGGGTCTATTTTCGGAATTGGCTAACTAGAACAGTGGATTGCCCAAGGTAGTGAATGAATTTAGGAAGAAATTTTCACAAAGGCGGAGAATGAATTAGGATTTAGGAAGAACAGAGATAACAAGATGCAAGAGAAATGATTGATTGTGGTTGGAACAGATAAAAACCATAGGCAACGGTTTAAATATTATTTATATCATCACAAAATGACGTCCTTTTGTGCTTTATTTGGTGGGTGGGTTGAACCTATAAAAAAATGGACCAAACCATGACCTACCCATTTATGTGCGAGTTTCAAGGCTTATAACTCACGCAATGTGCGGGTTAGTATTGGATGAATTTTTAACGGTGCGGGTTAGTATTGGACGGGTTTTTTGTGGGGTAGTTTAGACAGTTTTGGCAGGTTGAATTGATCCGATGCACACCACTAGGCGATGTACATACAATTTTACTTGCCAATACTCTGAAAAAACTCTCTCAGAGCTACCT
Organism: Eucommia ulmoides; assembly: GCA_016647705.1. Classification (NCBI taxonomy): domain Eukaryota; kingdom Viridiplantae; phylum Streptophyta; class Magnoliopsida; order Garryales; family Eucommiaceae; genus Eucommia; species Eucommia ulmoides. The sequence continues at coordinate 47,186,417 of CM028334.1, read as the reverse complement.
ACTGATTCTCACATTGGAAGTGAAACACCGGCAATGCCCACCCACGATGCATTGTTTTCCAGGAACCTTAGCTTGGGGAGGATTACATTCCAAATCTCGAAGACCATGTGTGACAATTTATTTTTTTGCATCATCAATGTATAAAAAATTTGTGTTATATCCTTGTATAAAATACAACTTAATTTGTCCTATTAAAATTTTATAAGTTGTGATATATGTGTGTAGATAGAATATAGTGTGATCCGTTTTGGTAATATTTAAAATTTTGTAATATATCTGTATAAAATATAATGCAGTGAGTCTTGGTAATATTTAAATTTTGTGGTACATCATGCAGAATGTAAGCACGTTAATGTAGTTGGTCAAGTAAGGTATATTAATGAAGTTTGAAATACACAAAAGACAACTGATATAAAAAAAAATGAGGCGGAAAATTTTATTTGAAGAAGAAACGAATCTCTCTCTCCTTTTTCTACTGTCTCTCATGATGCCACTTTGTTTTATCCCTTTGTAAACCAACCGACAGAGAGAGAAGGGGGGGAACGGAGATGGAAGATGGATATGTGATAATAAGAAGACCAGAGATTGATACAAGTGTGCCGTTCCGTTCGGTAAAAGAGGCCGTTACTTTGTTCGGAGATAGAGTTCTCGCCGGAGAAATCTATGCCAGCAAGCTTAAACAGGTGATCGAACCATCTCTTAATTATCTTCTCCGGCCATCTTATCATAAATATATATAAACACTGTGAATATAATATCACTATGAATTTTGGGACCATATTAATTTTCTCTTAATGTGATTTAGATTTTTCTCTAAAATAAATGACAAAAAATAATACTCCACATGAATGTTTGGAACATATTAATTCTTTTTCTTAATGTAATATAGAATTTTCCTTTTTTTTAGATCCACAAAGAAGCAAGTGAAAATGACCATGCTACCACTCAAGAGATAAGAATCGTAGAGGCCGAGCTAGAGAAGACCAAACAAACCCTCCAAAACGCCCGGGAAGAAACACTTCTAATGGCGACCTGCCTCTCTTCTCTACAAGAAGAGCTCGAGCGAACAAAGAGAGAGCTCCAAAATCTAAAAGAACGCGAAATTGAAGAACAACTGCTCGGACTGGAGGCAGAAGACCTCAAATTTGTGGAAGATTATTCGGTAGAATTCGAAATCAATGAAGCGGAAACAAGTAAAGAGGGTGCGGATGATGAGTTTCAAAAGAGGGAAGAGAGTTTTGCGAATCCGCCATCTTTAGATGGAGTAGTACTCAAAAGGAACCGTTCTATAAAGAAGAAGGTGATGAAGAAGAAGAAGTCATTGATAGAGTTTATAGAAAAGATTTTCTCTAAGAAGAGAGGAAGCACTACGTAATTTTTTATTTTATTTTTTGTTTATTTTGATATATATGCTAAAAAAACACTTTTTTGCATTTGAGTAATTATTTTTCAAAAGTGGTTTTCAGAAATGTAAATGGGTTCATTTGATCTTAGAAAGTCATCATGACCTTGTTGTTGGTTCTCTTGTGCTATTGACACAATAAAACAAGTGAACAATTTATATATGAGGGATCGGATTCTGTCATTTTTTGGTAACCAAAGTGCAGTGTTTTATAAATATATTAAGTATTCAATTTTTTGATATTTTTAATTTAAAAAAAATTATTTTTATATAAAATTTTAATTGTAAAATAATTTTTACGATTTTATTTTTCTCTAAAATATTCTCTTTCTACAGTTTTTTCTTTCTTTTTTTTTTTTTTTTTTTTTTTTCTCAATTTAATATTTTTCCATCTATAATTTTCTGTATATAATTTATTTTTTTTTGTAAGATTTTATTATATTGGTATAAATTGTTGGTTGTGATAATTAAAAATTCTATGATATTAAGTGATAGGTGCTAAAAAAATTAAATAAATCACATATTACTTAAAATTTTAAATTATTTTTTTAAGTGATGTTTATTTTTTAAATAATTGTTTAATTTTATTATCAAACGCAATTTACTTAATACATTAAATTTTAAGTAATTAGTTGCGACTCGTGGTATGAAACGAGGTCTTCCTTTCTTATTTTGTCATTTTTTTTTCCACTTATTTTGAGTGGGGAAGGAGGTCAATCCTTAGCTTACATATATCACGCTTTGCACCACTAAAATTTATTATTTTGTACCCTAAACTTTTAATCACAACACATTATACCGACAATACTTGTTAATTGTGGTTAAGAGACCCAAGTAATTGGTTAAACCTGCAAGTGTCATTCAAATATGCCAAAATCCAATTGAAATCCCACCAAATAAAATATTTTCTATTGACTGGCCGAGTTATTCAAATGGGTTTTTAGACTCAACATAAATATTATGCCACTCACTTTCCTCTTCATTTCAAAAATATTTTTCATTCTTGAAACACCATTTAATTCACTATAAATTAAAAATCATTAATTTTTTTATTTTAATAATAATTTTATTCTTAATAATTTTAAAATAATTAAATAATTAAAAATTAAATTACATACTTATCCTTATTTCTAACATTTATCCCTTTCATCTTTTTATACTAATATCCCTATTTTGAAAAAGAAAAAAATCATCCCTTTATTTTTAACAAATTAAAAAAAAACTACGCCCTCTCCCCACGCCCCACTTGCCGGATCAACCACCACAACCCACCAGAATTTCTTTCTCCATGTTCATCTTTCTTCTTCTTCCTCCTTCTTACTCTTTCTCTCTCTTTCCAAATCTGTCATGACGGATCTATGAAGATCCATCGCAATCCGTCGCGATGGATCTGGGTGAGAGAGAAAGAGAGAAGGGGGGAGGAAGAAGAGGACAAAAGAAGAAAGAGGAAGAAGAAGGAGAAGAGGATTCCGGTGGGGCCGGTGGTGGGATTGGGTGAGGGATAAATGTAATCGTTTAAAAAATTAGAGGTAAAAATATATTTTTAAAAATAAGGGTATTTGGGAATATATATATATATTTGAAAAATAAAAGAAAGACATTTATGTCTTTTTACAAGAAAAATTGATCAAAATGGTTGTTTGATATTTTTCTAATAATAGAGGAAGATTGTGATTTTGGACAAAATAATAAGCAACGCAAGTGATAAATACCCCAAATATCAAGGTGCAGTTTTATCTTTACTTTTGTGTACGTTATAATCATAAAAGTTTTTTCTTAAAAAAGGGAAAGAAAAGAAAAAAAGAAAAACCATTCAATATTTGTCGCAGTAACAAAGCTATACAAAAAGTGAATACACAACCTGATACGACGATATGCCCAAAAATTAAGGAAAAGAAAACGAGAAGAGAGAAGACTTATTATGATACAACAAACGCACAGAGAAATTTCACTGAACGATCACCCTGTAATCAAGCCAAGAAATTCAACTTAATTCGATTAAAAGGGAATTCAACACAGGATTAATAAAAACGAAGATCAATCAAACAATAACATCGGATTTTCTTCCCCCTAAAATCATCCCCTCCTGCGACGACTTGTTGAAGAACTCGATACAATCAGCAATGGCCTCATTGTAGTGTGAGTGGGATGAGTAATATGAACTGCTGCATGAAGTTTTTGGGGTGTCAGGCGCGGTCCGGTCGCATGATCTCCGCCTAGGAGCCGCCGTTGAGCCACAGCCGGAGGTGGAGGAACGGGAAGGGAAAGAGAAGATGAGCCTCATCACAATTTTTCTGAACCTGTCAAAGAGCTTCATGGAAGAGAAGTTTGGTGAAACCCTAGATTTATGATGATGATGATCACCTCTCACTTGTATAACAAAGCTCTCTCTTGGAGTGGTGTGCATTCTTTCTGTCCTCTTTCTCTCTCTAGTTTCTCTCTCTTTGGGAAGTGTAATGGTATAATGCATGCCTGGTTTTATTCTATGGGGGAGAGTGTTTCAATGAGAGCATATTGAGGAGGAAGAGAAAAAAGATGGTGAATGAAGCATGTGATCAAATCATTGACATGGGCTTCACTTGTCCTAACCAAAGTACATTTGTTTATTAAGGTTCTTTGATTTTCTTCAAGAGTAAGCACTATTTTTCAATCCATTCACCTTTATTCACACACACAGACACATAGTTTTGTGTAAAAAGTTGGTTTAGCTATTTTTTTTTAAGAAGAATGAACCTGATACAGAAAATGATTTCTTTTATAAAATTTGAAGTAAAATTTTCTTATGAAAATTTGTCCATTCTTATAAAAAAAAAAAAAAAAAAAAAAAAAAAAAAAAAAAAAAACAAAACGAAATATGGCATCCAAACTTTAGCTTTATTATTCCTATGAAAGAAGCCAATACTGATAGTTTTTTTTTTTTTTTTTTGAAACTTTGAAAAAAAATAGGCAAAAAAAATTGGAATTAATTGAATTTTCAATTACTAATTTAAATCACATAAAAAAAGATTAATTAATATTAATCTCAAACAAAATTTCTAATCATGCCATAAACATATGTACAAAGAATAATACCAATAAACAATAAAAAATCAAGTCTCAGAAAAATTTCTTGCATGATGTAATTTACATCAAATATCACATGATGTTATAACAAACACAACAAATAGCTCAGAAAGGTAAAATATGGTACATAAAATATTGCAGTGTTAAGATAATTAAGAAGTAGAAGAATAATCATGAATTGATATTATGAAAAGTAATACAAAATAATACAATGATATACACATAATTTTAGGGGAAGTATGGGCTAGGGTTTTCCCCTAATGGGCCATGTGGCCCAAGCCCATATAATATATTAACATCCTCCCTCAAACTCAAGGCGGTAAGTGAGAGGTGAATTTGAGTTTGGAAACTAGAAAGTGAAAACGTCCGGTTGGATGAGCCTTAGTGAAAATGTCTGCTGTCTGATCGGTTAAACTAACGAATTGCAGATGAACTGTATTATGAAGAATATGATGGCGGATGAAGTGACAATCAATCTCGATGTGTTTTGTACGCTAGTGGAATACATCATTGTGAGTGATCTGAATAGCAATTCTGTTGTCACAGTGTAGGGTAGTGGCAGCAGGAGAAGAGATGTCCATATCAGCGAGAAGCCATCGAAACCAGAGAAGTTCTTAAGTTGCAGCAGCCATGACACGATATTCAGCTTCAGTATTAGAGCGAGCAACTACAGTTTGTTTCTTACTACGCCCAAAAATGAGAGAATTGCCCAAAAAGAAACAATAATCAGTAGTTGAACGTCTGTCGGTTGGGTCTCCAGCCCAATCGGCATCAGAATAAACTTGTAAGACAGGAGCAGATTGAGTTGAGAAATGAAGCTCGTGAAATAATATACCCTTAACATACCAAAGAATGCGAAGAACAGCCAAGTAATGGGCGATCCGAGGAGTGGACAAGAATTGGCTGACCTGATGAACGGCATAGGCAATGTCAGGGTAAGTAACAACGAGATATACAAGACTTCCAATCAATTGGCGATATAGAGTGACATCTTGAAGAGGTGAACCACCAAGTAGGGTAAGTTTGATGTTCGGCTCGAGAGGAGTAGTGGCAGTGGTTGAGTTAGTGATCCCAGTCTTGGAAAGGAGATCCGAGGCATACTTGGCATGAGAGAGAAAATATCCATCAAAACTAGATGAGACTTCAAGGCCAAGAAAATAGGTGAGCACGTCAAGATCTTTCATCTCGAATTGGCCACTGAGAAACTTTTTGAGTTCAGAAATACCACATAGATCATCTCTAGTAATAACCATATCATTCATATACAGTAAAAGAATGATAATACTATTGGCAGTATGGCGAAAAAACAAAGCTAAATCGTGAGCACTAGGTATGAACCCAAATCGATGAATAGTAGTACTGAATTTGGTAAACCAAGCACGTGGAGCTTGTTTCAAACTATACAGAGCACGTCGAAGTTGACAAACTTTATTTCGAGGGGCAGTCAGGCCAGGAGGGGTATGCATATATACTTCCTCAAGAAGATCGCCATTGAGAAATTCATTTTTGACATCCATTTGAAAGAGAGTCCATTTGCGAATGGCGGTGACGGCAAGAAGTGTACGGACAGATGTTAATCTCGCCCCAAGAGTAAATGTCTCTTCATAGTCAATGTCATATTCTTGAGCAAACCCCTTGGCAACAAGTCAGGCTTTATATCGTTCAACAGAACCATCAGAAAGTGTCTTGATCTTAAACACCCATTTGCACTCAATGAGAGTTTTTCCAGGGGGCAAATCAACAATATCCTAGGTATGAGTTTTGGCGAGTCCCTAAAGTTCTTCGTTTATTACTTTCTTCCAAAGAGAATTAGTACTAGCCTCCTTATAGAATTGAGGCTCATGCAGATGCAGTATAGTGGAAAAACAATAAAAATTAGAAAGATAATGCGGAGGATAAGTTACCCTGGTAGAGTGGCGATAGTGATCTGGGGCGTGGGTGCCAACGGAAGGTGGTACAGGATCATCAACCACAGGAGAAGTCTCAAGTATGGTCGCTGGAGTTGGAAGGGTGAGATCAACTAGTGGTTCTGGAGTGGGTTCAGCTGGTGGTTCTGGGATGGGTTTAGCTGATGGTTTTGGGATGGACTCAGCATGAGGTGTAGGACTAGGCTCAACTAGTGGTGCTAGGGTGGACTCAACATTAACTAGAACTATATCCTCTGGAAATAACTCAATGGATGGATCAATGAAAAATCTGGAGTTGGTGAGGGTTGACATGTCAAATGACCGTAAGGAAGAAAACATTTGATGTTCCCAAAAGATGACATGTCAAGAGATACGAAGGGTTTTAGAAATGGGATCCCAACACCGATACCATTTATGTTTGATGCCATATCCAAGAAAACAACACAGACGAGCCCTTGGTTCCAGTTTGTTGTATTTATGTGGTTTCAGAATAACAAAACAGGCGCAACCAAAGACTTTGAGTTCAGAATAATCGGGAGTTTTACCAAAAATGTGTTCAAATGGAGACTGGTTTTGGATTGTAGCGGAAGGAACACGGTTTATTGTATAGACGGTGGTGAAGGTAGCCTCACCCCAAAGACACTCAGGACATGATGAAGAAATGAAGAGAACGAGAACTGTGTCAAGAATATGTCTATGTTTGCGTTCGGCTCGTCCATTTTGTTGGGATGTACTAGGACACGAGTGATGGGGGAGCGTGCCATTTTTGCGAAGTAGGTTAAGAAAAGCACGATCCTTATATTCCATTGCATATCTAAGCAAAAAACTTTGATATTTCTAGAAAATTGGGTTTGAACCATAGAAGAAAATTCATAATATATTTGGAATAGTTTGGATCAATGTTTCATAAAAAATAACTATGTATATCGAGAGTAGTGGTCCACAAAGATAACAAAGTAACGAAGGCCACCCATTGAGGTATGAGGAGAGGGCCCGCAAATATCAGAATGAATTAGATTAAAGGGTGCAAGGGAATAGACTGACTTTCTTTGAAAGGTAGGGCTGATTGTTTTGCAAGTTGGCAATGAATACATTTGAAGAACCCATGCTGAACTGAACCTAGCTGACTACTAGAGATAAGCGATTGGAGTCGGTTAGATGAAGTGTGGCCTAAACGAGCATGCCAAAGTTGGGATGGTGAGAGAGACACTGGTGGTTGTGGAGATAAGGATAAGGAAGATGATAGAGACGGTGGTGGTGAGGTTGCACAGATGGATGAAGAGATATTCGGTTGTGGTGATGGTGGAGTTGGAGATGAAAGATGTAAACTGGTAAGTTCAAATAAACATCCAACCTTATGACCAGTCCCCAAGAGTTTCTTCTGTCTGAAGATCCTGCACACGACAACCACTATTAAAAAATATGACTTCAAATCCCAATTCACAAAGTTTCCCAACAGACAAGAGATTTAAGGTGAGTTTTGGAATCAAATATGTGTTAAGAATAGAAATATGGGAGGTAGAAATCTGACATATATGTGTAATAGGCATTTGAGAACCATCAGCAGTATGAATACTAGGGATATTCATCGTGGATAGTTTGGTTAAAAAAATATTGGGATCAGATGCCATGTGATTACAATAGGCAGAATCAAAGAACCAAGATGAATTACCTATAGTAAGTGAGAGAGTAGGGGAAAGATTTATACCAGTACCAATTTTGGAAAAGATATAAAAGATGAATGAGGCCAAATCTGCAATAGACATGGTGACAGTAAATGAGGTAGGGTCCGAACCCTCTTTGGCATTGAAAATGAGCGAAGAACCCATAGGCATCACTGTTGAACTTGGAGAAGTTGTTGTCACTGATGGATTTAGAATGCCAAAATTATACATGAACTGATATGAAATCTCCAAGAATCGGGCGAAAAATGGGTGAACCATCATAGAAACCACATGAATATAAAAGAAATTATATTCTGTGAGTCTCAAATCACAAAACGGAGGTCTGAAATAGAATCAGAACGTCGAAAAACCCTAGAAACCGGTCCAAATTTGTAGAAAACTGGTCAACAAAGCCCTGAACCAGAATAAAGAAGTACTAATGACATGGTAGGGGTTGAGGTAGTAGTCAACACTGATGTGGCAAAGGTCAATGCTGACGTGGTAATGACTTGGCACTGACGTGAGCACTGATTGGGCGCTAGGGCTAACGTGGCAGCCCAAAAAAAATCAACGGCGCGTGGATCTGACGCAGTTTGACAGTAGGTTGTTCAGGCCGCGCGTGTGAGCGCGTGAACAGTAATCAAGTGACTAATCTTACGTTTTTGGAATCGTCTCGTCGATATGGTTCCGATGGTATCTTGTGAGTTTTAATTTGGAGCTCTAGTTGAGGTGGTAAAGCCCAAAATTCGAGACTGCGTGGCTAGTGGTACTGCAGGTTGTTAGTGGCGCGTGTGAGCGCGTGAATACTCCGATGGCGGTGATTTTGGTGGCGTTGTGTTCGTCTATGCAAGACGAAGTTGGTGGTATGGTGGTTGTTTATACTGGAGTGATATTAAAGCTTGTAGCAGTGACAAACTCTGCTGGAGAAAAGAGACGGCGGCGACGGCAGAAGTTTTAGGGTTTCGAGAAAAAAAAATTAGATAAAACAGGTCCAGAAAAGATTTGTTCTTGATACCATGTTAAGATAATTGAAAAATGGAAGAATCATAAATTGATATTATGAAAAGTGATACAGAATAATACAATGACATACATATATTTATAGGGGAAGTGTGGGTTAGGGTTTTTCCCTAATGGGCCATGTGGGCCAAGCTCATATAATACATTAACATGCAGAATACTATGCAACATCACAACAAATATTTTTCTTCCATAATAAACTAAAATAAAAAAAATAATAAAATCAAAAGAGATGATCTTATTGAGAAATCGATGTCTTACCCCCCCCCCCCATATAAAGGCTTTCCATGGTTGGTCTTTAGGATTGATTGTCAGTCAAATGATTGTGAGTCTACGTATAAATCAAAATCATCATGTATCCCATAAGCTGATGTCGTGGAAGGTTCTTCTACTTGAAAGATACCACCAGAAGGAATTAAACAAAAGATATGATAGAGTAAGGATAGATAGTATCACACTTACGATACTTTATCGATTTAAATGATAACGAAATACAAGAAAGTTATTTGATCAAGACTATATGTTGTTTGACAATATGTCCTTAAAGTAACTTTCACCCCTGTTCATGTGCTTATGGCTTAGGTATTTGTTTCATAGAATACAACGATTATGATCGATCATTTAATACTAACACTCGAAATCAAAGGATCTAGTGGATAGAACAATTTTAGAACCCTCTCTCTAAAGAGTAAACCGACATAGACTCTCTTGTATAAATTATATAAGGTGAGCCAAATTTCCACACACACAAGTTGAGTGCTGAAGAAGTTATCCTTAAAGACCTGCTCCAACGCTTATAAATTACTCTTCAAATTATTCCATAACTGAGGTTCGACAAACTTGTACACTTCATCAATCAAAAGTTTCATGTAGGTATTTTGAATCTCAATTTCTCATTCATTTCTTAACGATTTTTGATAAATAAATATAATACGTTCATCTCTTTACTAAGAAGAACATAATAATATAGTCCTACATTCTAACCGACAATTAGGTCACATAAATAAATAATTAGGCACAAATTAATCCAATAATCATTTTTTATCCAACAAAAATAACAATAAAAAGCCTAGCCAAATGTGACCTACTAAACAAGTATTGGGTGATTCCATTGTCATTGGCTACTTTTTTTCGTTTTATTTTATTTTTTAAAATTCCAAAAAATGTAAAACAATAAAATTAAATATATATATATATATATATATATATATCAAAAAATAGGCCTAGAAATATCCTAAAACATTTCTTTGCTTTTTTGCTTTCAATTAAGTCTCACTTTTTTATGATAACCAAAAAAAAAAAAAAAGAAAAAAAAAAAAAAAAAAGGGGTATTAGATATAGATATGCAAAGAATACAATTGGATATTTTTATTTTTTAAAATTTATCATATATTTGCATATTGGATATAATATTGGATACAGTAAGTACGCGTATTCGCATTCGTATTTTTTCAAACAGAATAAATAGTAAATTAAATCCAAAAAAAGCCTTTGCTGCATCAGAAGTGGCCCCATTTTAAGGTGTTCACTTCATTGGCTTAGTGATTTTTCTAAGGTTACACATAAAGGAAGGGGACAAAGCAAAAAGTTTGTGCTTTTAAACTGCGGGCAATGCCAATCAATCATAGGCCGTGATAATCGCCTGCTTAAATGTTAAAGAATATCGTTGATTAATTCACATAAAAATATAAGAATTATAAATAATCCATATAAATTTACAAATAATTATCTGTAAAAATATAATTTAATTAAATACATTAAATGATTATTTATAAAATAAAAATTTAATTTAATTAACTTCTAAAACGAATGGATATATAAGGCTATAAAAAAATTGAAGAGTTTATATTTTAATTCAATATTATTTAAATTGTTCGTGAATGATTATTTATCTAATAAACAGATTTAAGTAAAAACCAAATCGAACGAGTTTCGAGGGATTTATTATCGAGAATATTTTACAAACAGCAGGTATTGGTTCATTTACCATCCTAAATTAGAGTGAGAAGATCAATTAATTAATGATTATAAAGTATGAAAGTTGGTAGGCTAGAAGGGCTGGACGGACCATGATGATTTGGTGATGCACTCCATAATTATGTCTCTTAACCCTTTTTGTAGATACAAATGTTACCATGATGCCATCCCATGAAGTATTTCTGAGCATTGACCTCGAGGACTTCGGACGCAGAAATTTCAATATGATTAGGCAACGGAATCGAATGAGGATTTTTCAAGAATTTCAAAAACATATGCATAAATTACATTACACAAAGGACGCTTTTGAGATTTTATTTTTTTTCCAAGTGTTTTTCGAAAAAGTCTCTTAGTTTACTCTCAATTTTTAAAAGTTTCATACTCAATTATAACTTGTGTTTTAATCTTGTGTATTAAAAAAAATACGGAAGACCCACTACACTCCCTGCACTCTTGCAGTTATATGTATCTAATTTGTGTATAAAATATGCTAAATGTAATAAATATTACACAAGTACATGTAATATAATTACATGTAATTCGTAACCAGTACCTAATATTATAAAAGTACATGTAACTAATATTACACAGACGTGAGCACATGCGGGACTAATACGCAAACAAAAACCAATTTAAAGGACCAAATCAAAACTTATGTTTTAAACATGACTAATAGCAAATTATATCCGCTATTTGGGACTAATCATCAATTATCCCTTTTTTTTTCATATCAACGACCCTTTTCGTTGTCCTTGATAAACGTAAACTCTCTAATCTATATAATAAATAAAGATGATATTTAAAAAACTGTTTTAATTAATAGTTCATATTGAGTTTGATAAGAATAAATGGATAATATTGTTCTAAAAAAAAATTGGGAGGAAAAACTTATGCCCAAATATTTTGCACTTTCATTTCCAAAACAGTTGAATTAAATTATATTTTTTTACCACTTAAGTTTCACATTTGTGTGTAATTGATTAATTTTTTGTCATGTGCAATCATTTTACACTTATAAATTAGAATATCTATACATTGCCTTTAGGGAATCCCTAGTCTCTTACATAAATAGAAATGAAAATTTAGTCCGGAATTCCTTAAATGAAAATTTGCCCAAAATGTAAGTGAAACTCTCTCTCGGCTAAATTTTTCTGGGATTTTTTTTATCTTTCCTGTTTTTTTTTTTTTTTTTTTTTTGATTTTACGGTATGGTGTGACAGGTTCATCTTACACGTATCTCGACTAATTACCTTTCTGAACGGTCTTAAGGGTACATTCTTCCAATTGACCTGATGTATTCAAGATTAAATTCAACTTTTAATTCTTGAAGTGATCCTCAAGAAAATTGAATACTGGTTAATAAGAAAATAAGATCTCTCTCCTTGTCAATCAAACCAACTCACTCTTGGGTATTACCGTCTCTAATTTGATCAGTTAAAGAAACTGATGATCGCTTAGCTATTTTCAACTATTGTCAGAAGCTAGAAAAATGTAACAACGAAAGATTATGAAGGGGTAACAATGGCATAAGAAAAGTTGCATTACAGTAAAGCTCTATATATGCAAGTATCATTCTAAATGCACACTCCTCTTTCTTAAATGCACACCCCTTAAATAAATTATTTAATTACTATGTTACCTTTAAAATCTATTTTCTTATATTTTCATCCATCTTTCTTTTTCATCCCTTTATTTTCTTCTCTAGCAAGCAAATATCGCCGGCGACAAATTCTCTCTCCCTCTCTCTCTCTCTCTCTCTCTCACACACACACACACTAACACCCCTTTCTTCTCTCTTCCTTAGCCTTTGTTTCTCCTTATCTTATTCTCTCACAGACATATCCAGTTAGCAAAAATTTAATCAAGAGAACCTCATCAGATATGATAAGCATATCTACCCTCTCTCTCTCTCTCTCTAGTTAAGAGTCAGGAACTTAACCAAAAGAACCTCCTCAAGTATGATAAGCGTATTCCTCCGACTATGAATCTTATCTACCCACATCACAACCATCATCAGTTGACAGGAATTTAACCAAGAGAACTTCCTCAAGTATGATAAATATATTCTACAATATCTCTAATTGTGTGCCCGAAAGAAATGATATGGTGTGGTTAAGTCAAAACTCATATTCCTATCATATGTATTTTAATCGATAATATAATTTATTGTGCTACCGATTGGAATCTCATTCTGATCGTCGCACTACTATATTTAGAGACTTGAATGAACTATATTAAATTGAATCACATAGGTCACGTCTCTTTTGCTAAGTGTAATAAATCTTTTCTTCTATACTCGTATATTCACGTGTATATCTCATTATACCTAATGAATACATTTGAAGGCTCGTAATTGAATAACACTGAGTATTATCAAATAATAATAACACATACATGTAATATACAACACCTCAAGTCAAACGATCACAAAATACAATCATACCCCACATATTTGATTTTGACTTAGGCAAAAATACCATGTAGGATATCAAGGATAATCATGTTCGGTCCCCTTACTATACGTAGTAAGTTCCTTGTAAATGTTCTAGTATCTCATACTAATGGATTCTAACCTAGATTGTTGAAGACCCTTTCTTAGCAATTCAATACCGAATAAAACAATTTAGAATATTGAGTTACCAAATGTCTTTAGTCTCCTCCTTTTTAATAAACATTAAATAGCGTAGTATTCTACTCAACATCCAAGGTCTATAGAAACATTGAAATAGTTAAATAATAATATTAAAATATCTTTTATTATTTACTTGAGATTATTATTAGAAACAAACCTACATAGGATAATCTATAGGGATCGATTATCCCCAACATTTGGGTTAACCCAAATATCTCGCAGCGTCAGGTCCATTGACTGAACACAATACATATGTTGCATAGGAACTTCATCGCAAATAATTAATTTTGGCTCTCTAAATAATTTGGCATACAATGATTTTTTACTGAAATGACAAATTAAATTATCAACAATGTCCAATGGAATATGAAATGTAGAATGTACAGTTTGACCTCCTTCACATAATAAGGATTTAATACTAGATGATGTCGCGGTAATGACAATGTGATAAAGACTATGATATTTTCTTGTTTTAGCCTTATATAAAAATGTTTTCTCTGTACCGGCACTACCATTTAAAATTTCATGATTTTCAAACACCGATGGAGTGATTGTTTCATATGCGACACGTTGAACATGATTAAGATGATCGATATTACCTCGTACATTAAGTTGTTGCGGTTCAATTTGCATTTGACGATGTTTGCATATCAATCTATTGCCAACTACCATATTCCTATTTTAGACAGGTAATAAATACCTCTTGAAGTCAATGTATTCTATCGAACCTAACATTTTGATGAACAATTAAACATTGATATTTTAAGTAAGTAATGTTTTTATTGAGCCGCTTCAGATTTAAGTTCCATATATTGAAATGAAAAAAAGATTTGATCGAAAAAAAAAAAGAATCATTGAAGAATTTATAACGGGTGCAAAATAAAGGTAATGAATATTTGAAGAGTATTGAAGACGTTGAAGACAATTAGGTGAAAAGAACTCATTATCTTTATGCACTTAATGCAACGTAAATTAGGATCACACATGACACTTTAAAATAAATAAATGTATTTGCGTTATTGTAAGAAGTAAGAAGTTTAAGGTTCTAAATTGGTTTTTATAAAGTGATAAATCATAAAAATATTTTTGGTTAAGGGTCAAATTGAAAAAAGAGTTTTAACACTTAAAATAATGTGTTTTCAGACCAATTCAGTCAACTGACGAAATTTTTCTGTTGACTAACGAAAAAAGTAGCTTAAGGAAGCAACATGGGTGACCCACTGGCCAATTCGGTCAACCAACAGATAGGGTTGGTCGACTAACAAATCTAGTAGATGAAATAGAGAAAAAGGAAAGCTTCTGGAGAATTCAGTCAACTAAACGTTGGGTCGATCAACTGACCAAGACAGAACAACGGTCAAAATATGGATTGTTGCGTAAGGGGCGGTTGATTGGCGATGGGCTCGGTCAACTGACAGAATCAGAACAGTCTTTTGACTATTTCTATTTTTAAGTCAAATTTTCTTATTTTTAACGATTTTAAATGATTTTTTTAAGGGATTTGAATATTATATATATATATATATATATATATATATATATATATATATATTATTTATTTCCCATTAATTAGGTCCATATATTTATTTATTCTCTTAATTGAATTGATAAAATACTTCATATTATTAAGGATTTTGATTTGAAAAAGTTTTAAGGACTAAATTGAGTTTTTTCAAGAATATTTTTAAATGAAACATATTTATTTTCAAAGTATATGATACATAGGGTCTTAAAGTTTCATTTAAAGTCATAATTTTTTTAAAACTAGTTGTTAAACCTCTAGTTCTAGGTCTGTTAAAATAAACCTGTGGGATTAAGAAAAAGTAATCAAGAATTTTCAGATTTTTCTTTCTAGAAGAGATTTGTATGCTGAAAATTATAAGTGAGATTATTAAAAGAGTTCTTGATCAAAGGGGCTCAACGTTTTTGTCACCGGTTTGTGTTTTGCTATCGAATTAACGTAATCATTTTCGACGAATCCCGGTAAGATCTTTCCAAGCTATTCATTTTTTTTTATTAGATTATCTAATTAATTGCTTGGATAATTTGTTTGTGAAAAATCATTTTCAAAACCTATTTCGTAAAAATCTTTCAAAATAGTTTTTATTTAAGAAATCTGATTATTTGATATTTGTGCTTTAAATTATTTAAAATCATATTTGTGCCTCACATAGAATCTATCACTTAGTATTTCGAGACATTAATCAAGTAGAATGGTATTAAGATGGTATAAGCTCCTTGTGGGAAGAAACTGGTAAATTTTTTGTATTTGCGAGTTTGAGTGGATTAGACATGTTTGGGTTGGTGTCTAGTCAAGGTAACTAGGTTTTAATTTTTAGCCTATGAAAAATATTGAGGTTTAATCTTTAGTCTAAAAAGGGATTAGGGTTTTTATCCTTGCCTGCAAAAAGATTAGATTAATCATTAGTCTTTGAAAATATTAGGTTTTAATTATTCCTGTAATAGAATTAGAGTGATTGTAATGGTTCTTCCTAAGCCTGCAAAAAAAATAAGTATAATAGTATGAGAGAGTGATAGGTTGATTCTGAGCCTGTAAAAAGATTCAGAGTTGTAAAAGTTGATTCTAAGTCTATGAAGAGAATAATAATTGTAAGTTTTTTATTCTTACATGGTAAAGGAATCAAGGGGTAGTGGATTGCAAAATCCATGTGGAGCTCGGGGGATTGGACGTAGTTAAGATTAACTTGCCTAACCAAGATAAATTCTTGTGTGTTACATTGTTTCCTTTCTGCATGTTTGGGTGTGCACTTAGTAAAACACATTTTTGCTACTTAACATGATAATAATCAATTAGGTAAATTGATATCTTGATTTAAATTTATTGCTTAATTTTTTTTAAACTACTCAATTTACCCCCCTATTGGGTAATTCTTTAGGCCAACAATTGGTACTAGAGCTAGTTTTAGCTCGATTAGGCTTAACATTCTAACTAAACACGATCACATAGAGTGCACTGAGGATAAGTTGTATGTGAATCTTCTGTTTACCCTAATATTGTATGTGAACCTCTTGATTGTCCTAATATTTTGTGTAAATCTCCTGCTTGTTCTAATAATCAAGGATCTGTTAATGAGAATAATAAAGATAGCGATAATAAGACTGCTGATAAGGCTATTGAGACATTAATTGCTCTCACATATGTTTTTGGCAAAGAAAATTGAAAACTTGGGCAGAAAATTACTATTTGTTGGCCCAAAGTGCTAACCAAGAGGGAAATGAATTGGGTAGTTACTAAAATTAAACAATTAAGTTCCTTAAATATAAATAATCAATTTTTCTAAACCAATTATTATCTTGTTATCTAGCGAAAATGTGTTTAATACTAAGTGCACACTCAAACACAATATATGAAATAAAGTAATGCAACACATAAGAATTTATCCTGGTTCAGCAAGTTACTTTTACCTATATTCAGTCTCTCGAGTTCCACAGAGATTCGTAATCTACTAAACCATTTGATTCATTTACCAGATAGGAACCAAACCCTTATAATTCTTGATTATTTTTACTGGCTCGAAATTAACCTTTATAATACCTTGATTCTTTTCACAGGTTAAAAATCAACCTAACATCTCTCACTTATCCTTTTTATAGGGTGAGGACGAATCTTTACAATTCACTCTTTAATTCAATTATAGACTGAATAAAAACCTAATTCTTTTCAAGGGAAATGAATAACCTAACTTTGTTTTACTGGACAAAGATCAAATCCTAATTTTTTTTCACAGCAAAAGATAAAAACCTAGCTATCTTGACTAGACACCGTTCTAAACGTGTCTAATCATCTCAAACTCAAATACAAAAAAAATATAAGTTTTTTTTCCACAAAAAGTTTCTACTACCTCAATACAGATATACTCAATTAATGGTTCAAATAATTACTACGTGATAAATATAATTTGAGGCAAATAAAATCTTATTAAATAAATAAATGGGTAGCACAAATATAGCATGTAATTAGACAATCAAGAGAAAAACCGTTTAAAAGATTTTCAAACTTTTAAGTTCAAAACAATTTTATAACAATTCTAAACCAAGCAATAAATATAAATATGACTTTAGAAAGAAAATAATAAGGCTTAGATAGATCTCACCAAAAAACACCGAAGACAATGATGATATCACAATTAGAACTCAAATTGGTAACGCCAAACAACAAGCGCTTCAGATCAAGAACTTGAATAGAATCTCTCGTAGAAATCTCAGCAAAAATCTCACACTTATAAAAGCTCAAATTTGATGTTCTTGATATATTTTCTCTCATTCCCACAGGTTTTATTAAATAGAGCTAGAACTAACCCTCCAACGGTTAGTTTTTCAAAAATATGTCATAAAATAACACTCTAAGACCCTATATAACATATCCTATTAATTTATGTATGTTTCATTTAAAAATATTCTATAAAACACTCATTTAGATCCATAAAATGTTACTCAATTTACAACTAGAAGAATAAGAAGTATTAAATCATTTAAATTAAGAAAATATCAAAATATATGGACTAAATCAATAGGGATCTCATAATAAGTCAAACATATTTGAATATCATTTAAATTCCCCAAATATCTCTCTTGGAATCATAAAATACGGATAGTTTTTTACGAATAGATCAAATCAGTCAAAATATTAGCTCAGACAGTCAGTTGACCGGCCATAGCCATTCAATCGATCGCCCTGTGGCAAGGCTGAAATAGTCATTGGCCTTATACCCAGTCGGTTGACTAACTCAATTAGTGGGCTTCCAATTTCATCAATTCACCATTTTTTGATTTGGTTGACCGACCCAAACCCATCGGTTAACCAAATTAATCAGAGTGCCCACTCCCTTACTTACTTCAGCTACTGTTTCATATGGTTGGCCAATTATTTTTCTCAATTGATTGATTAGATCAGTAGGACTCCATTCTACTCCCAAAACTCACTGTTTAGGTAAGTCGATTGACCCATTTTGCCGGTTAACCGAATGAACCCAAAAACACAACATTTTATACTTAAAAACACAATTTTCAATTAGGTCATTTATCAAAACCATTTCACATAAGGAACACATAACATATCTCATTTTAGGATCTTAAACTTATTACTTCTTATCAAGACACATGATAGGTGTAAATTACCTATCTATTTTCAAACCGAATTTGTTAGTTTTTGAGTACATTTATTGTTATTTTTATATGTTTTAATATGTGTTTTATTCTTTTTGTATTCAAACAGGTGCGTGGGGGTGAAAAGGTATGAAATCGGAGCATAAACGATTAATTCGTATCGAGAACGGTTAGAGAACGGTGGAAAAATGAGTAAGAAAGCAAGATTCTGAAAAGAGGCCCACTACCTAGGCGTCCAGACCACCGCCTAGGTGGTGAAGATATAGATAAAACATATTTAGCTATTGACAGCCCATCACCTAGGCGGTGAAGAGGTAGAATGTTTGGAGCAATCTCTCGGCCTAGGCAAAAATTCCACTGCCAAGGCAAAAATTCCACCGCGTAGGCCAAAATCCAGCAGAAAGTTTTCCTCATCTACCACCTAGGTGAACCTTAACCGATATACTTCACCTCCGCAGTGGTGAATCCCACCGCCGCGGCTGTTAGCCTCTGAGCAGTGTTAGATATTTATTTAGATATTTTGTCTATTTATACCTTTTTCGTCCTTCCCCCTTTGCTCCACTCTGGCCATTACAGCCCTTAAGGCTTAGGTTAAGATATAGAAAGAGTATGGGGAGTGCTCAAATATATCCGAAGGAGAAGATCAACACGCGGAGAAGGAGAATCGTTCGGCTGACGGTTTTAGAAGTTAATCTTCGGATATCGGCTAAGGTCACCCGTTTTTCCTTTTGTTTATTATCTTCTATGTATGTTTGAGCATGTTTATCCTAGTTTCAACTGCATAAACATCTATGGACTTAGGTTAAACGTGGATTATGTATGAGAAGAATATTATTTATAAAAACATAGTTTTGATTTAGTTGCGTTTCTTTTATGATTGTTCTTCAATGTTTGAGTGTGTTTATCACATTATTTGTTTATTGTGCTTAGATTTATATATTGAGAATATGAGGATTGACAAATCTCGAATTCGGATTAGAATAAACTAACGCCACGATCTGATAACTCGGTTGGGGTTAGGATTGTGGACAATCAATGATGTTGGGGCAAGACTCACATGACCTAGGGTCGTTAAGATTTTGAGGGGGACTTCTTCATTGATTTGAAGTCACGTATTCCCTTGTCTTACACTCAGGAGAGGTGGTGAGGGAGTTTTAGAACCGAGATTGTTGATAGGGTAAACACAATGCATGAAATCAATAACGTTGGGGCGAGACTCATGTGACATAGAGTCGTTAAGACATTGAGGGGGACTTCTTCATTGACACGAAGTCACTTTATATCCCTCGTCTTACACTCGGGGGAGGTGGCGATGTAGTTTACGAACTGAGATTTTGTGTGCAATCAATTAGGTTGGGGTAAGACTCATGCAACTTAGGGTTGTTAAGACGTTGAGGAAGACTTCTTCATCGACACGAAGTTGCATTATATCCTCTATTTTACACTCGGGAGAGGTGACTGAGGAATTTTAGATACCGAGATTGTCAAATACGTCGAACACCATTATTGTGAACTAAACGAAATCAAACGCGTTTAAGTAAATGAAGTTAATCCCTAGATAATTCATCGCATAACTATCTCGTATTAGTAATTAGTATAGTTAAACTAGTATTTTAGTATTAGTATTTAATTTTATATTCCATTTTTGTCGCCTAGATAGAGTCTGGTTATGACAATCGCGGTAGTCGATAGTAATCTCAACCAATCCCTATGGATACAATACCCGACCGAAAGGTCCATTATACTAAAACTTGATCCGTATGCTTGCGGTGAAAATAATAGTGCTTATTTAGCGGCCACTAAGTTTTTGTCTCCATTGTCGGGGATTATCTTGTTCATTTCTATTGATATTGTGAGTAAATAAATTAATTTTAATCTAGGCATTTTTAGTGTATATAATTTCGTTTGTAGTTTTGTTTTTGTTTTCCTATAGGATGCTTGAAGATGTTAGATCGACAGGTACTCTTGTGTTCCTTTTATTGCAAAATCTCGCCAGTCTTGAGGGCATGTGTTTAGTTGAGGACATTAAAACAAGCGCTTATTGGGAGGCAACCCAGGGTCACAAACAAGTTAGATACATCTCCGTCGATTTGAGTCAGAGGCGAGATCCTCTAGCCTCCCAAGTACGTGTTCTAAACCCTCGTCTTCAATATCATGCTATATACTATCATTGGGATCGCTGATGGCTCATTTTGGACGTCACGTGTTTTAAGTTGGTGGTGATGTGTAGTATGTTTTAGTATGTGTTTATGTTTTTAGTTAAATTTTATTGTTTTTATCATTTCCATGCTTGTTTAGGATTAGATTGGTTAGTTTAGTTTTTGTTTTGTGCTGAGTTTTGACGTCATCTGGGCCTTTACCCGATGATGACTCTGTCCCCTGATTGTTTTGAGGTCGAGCGTAAAGCTCATTCATGTGTGATTCTGTGTGCTTAACGAATCATTTTAGTAAAAGTTATTGTAGATCCTAAATGCACGAGAACGTAAACTCAATATAACACTATCTAATTAATTTGAAACCGGTTATCCTTCACTCAATTTCATGACGATAGGGATTCTAGAACTTTATTTGGGAGAAATTCGAGGCGAAATCCTAGGCGAGGTTGTTTAGGAGATATGATTTAGGCATTCATTTGATCGCTGGAGCCTTTTTAAGCCTACCATGATATATCATTACCTTTTGTTACCCTGTTGAAGCCTAAAACAATTTCAATGCTGAACACTTAAAATACCCTAACCGATTAATCTTTTTCCAAACCTACATCGCTAAACTAAAGGCACAAATTTGAGAGAATCAAGTTAGCAGTTGCAAATACTACTTAAAGTGAGCAGTTGGGTTTAGGGTGAACTTTATAATAGTTCGGTGTTCAAGTACTCACTTGTCGTTTTTGTTCGTTTTTTACACACCCCTTAAATATTACAAATCAAATGAGTTTGGGGGTGTGATGAGTAGTTAAAAAAAATCGTTTCTTTTTTATATGATAAGTGAGTACGACATTCTTAAACGTTTGTTCAGGGTCGTTTCTAAATAAACTATAGGGTTTCGAGTATGAGAGAGAGCCAAGCATATGCCTCGGGTATCATCACGTTAACGATGATTAACCTGTTTTGTATTTTCGATATACCCGTGGCCATTATTCCAAAACCGATCCACGCCCTATTGATCTTTTTGAACCTCTGAGCCTACATTAGTGGAGAATAGATCCCAGGTTAGGCTTATGTATTCCCTATACCTTAAAGGTTTTAGTCATAAACTATATTTAGGGATAATCCTATCTAATCAATGGATAGTAGTATATTTGAGTTTAATCACACACATACTTAAACAGGATCTAGAATGACGCTTACTATTTTTAAATGTTGAAATTCAAGAACACCACATGGTATGATTTATGCTTGAATTTGATAGGATTGGGGGCCGATGAGGGAAAATCTTCGGCCGGTAGATAATAATCAAAACTTACACATTTTTATTTTTAGTGTTTTTAGTTTTTAGTTTTTAAGTTTGTAAATAGTTTTTATATTTTCTTGTATTGTGTGGGTGTTTTGCTCGAAAACTAGCAAAATTCCGAGTTTGGGGGTATTTGATAGGTGTAAATTAGCTATCTATTTCCAAACCGAATTTGTTAGTTTTTGAGTACGTTTATAGTTATTTTTATATGTTTTAATATTTTTTTATTCTTTTTGTATTAAAACAGGTGCGTGGGGTGAAAAGATATGAAATCGGAGCATAAATGATTAATTCATATCGAGAACGGTCGGAGAACAATGGAAAAATGAACAAGACGGCAAGATTCTGAAAAGAGGCCCACTACCTAGGAGTCCAAACCACTGTCTAGGTGGTGAAGATGCAGAGAAAACATATTTGGCTACTGACAGCCCACCGCCTAGGCGATGAAGACGCAGAATGTTTGGAGCAATCCCTCGGCCTAGGCGGAAATTCTACTGCCTAGGCGAAAATTCCACCGCCTAGGCCAAAATCCAGCAGAAAGTTTTCCTCATCCACTACCTAGGTGAACCTTAACCGACATACTTTACCGCCACAGCGGTGAATCCCACCGCCGCGATGGTCAGCCTCTGCACAGGGTTAGATATATATTTAGATATTTGTCTATTTATACCCCTTTCCTCTATCATCCTTTGCTCCACTCCAGCCATTATAGCCCTTAAGGCTTAGGTTAGGATATAGAAAGAGTATGGGGAGTGCTCAAACATATCTGAAGGAGAAGATCAACATGTGGAGAAGAAGAATCGTTCGGTGGACGGTTTTAGCGATTAATCTTCAGATATCGGCTAAGTTCACCCATTTTTCCTTTTATTTCTTATCTTCTATGTATGTTTGAGCATGTTTAGACTAGTTTAAATTGTGTAAATAGATATGGCCTTAGGTTAAACGTGGATTATATATGGGATAAATATTATTTATAAAAACGTAGTTTTGGTTTAGTTGCATTTCTTTGATGATTGTTCTTCAATGTTTGATGATTGTTGATAATCAATGACGTTGTAGTAAGACTCATATGACCTAGGGTCTTTAAGAATTTTAGGGGGACTTCTTCTTTAATTCGAAGTCGTGTATTCCTTTGTCTTACACTCGGGAAAGGTGGCGAGGGAGTTTTAGAACCGAGATTGTCGATAGGGTAAACACAACGCATGAAATCAATGACGTTGGGGCGAGACTCACGTGACCTAGAGTCATTAAGATGTTGAGGGGGACTTATTCGTTGACACGAAGTCACGTTATATCCCTCGTCTTACACTCAGGAGAGGTGGCGAGAGAGTTTACAAACTGAAGTTTTGTGTGCAATCAATGAGGTTGGGGCAAGACTCACGCAACCTAGGGTTGTTAAGACATTGAGGGGGACTTCTTCGTTGACACGAAGTTGCGTTATATCCCCTGTCTTACACTCGGGAGAGGTGGCAGAGGAGTTTTATATACCGAAATTGTCAAATACGTTGAACACCATTATTGTGAACTAAACGAAATCAAACATGTTTAAGTAAATAAAGTTAATCCCTAGATAATCCATCCCATAACTATCTCGTATTAGTAATTAGTATAGTTAAGGTAGTATTTTAGTATTAGTATTTAATTTTATATTTCATTTTTGTCGCCTCGATAAAGTCGGGTTATGACAATCGCGGTACTTGATAGTAATCTCAACCACTCTCTGTGGATACGATACCCGATCGAAAGGTCCATTATACTAAAATTTGATCCATACACTTGCGGTGAAAGTGGCAACGCTTATTTAGCGGCCACCAACACACATAAGATTAATTCCTTTTAAGTGTCATGCGTGATCCTAATTCAGGTTGCATTAAGAGTATATAAGTAAAGAGATATTTTCACCTAGGTTTTTTTAGTGTCTTCAAAAATTTCACGTCCTCATCATGTTCATCTTGCAACATTTATATTTCATTTAATACATCTTCTTCTTAATCAAACTCATGGAATGATAAATCTGAAACAGTCAATAAAACCATTAGTCCCATAAAAAAAAAAATTTAATTGCTCATCAAAATATTGGATTTAACAATCTCCCTATTTTTTATGATGACAATTAACTTTAATGTTTTCTTCAAAATATATTGTAATCATGCTCCTCCTAAATTCTGGGACTGGAATTTAATCTCATTTAAGCACAATAATGAAAACATAATTAAGATATTTAACAAAAGCTAAAAATAATTTATTCCTTTAATTAATGCAATGCTTACATGAACAAATCCTTAAACATCAACTTCTCTCCCTTTGTCATCTCAAAACGTGAGAGAGGTGAACCCAAAAATCACTCTAGGCATACATCGTTATACCCAGCCATATCTAAATCTTGAATAATTTTCACGAATTAATCTTCAGCTAGAGGTTTGGTTAAAAATATCAGTAAGTTGATCAGAAGTATCAATATATTTCATAGTTTCATCCATTTTTCTAAATGTGATTATGAATAAACTAATGTTGAATCTCTATGTGCTTAGTTCGTGAGTGTTGTGTCAGATTCTTACTTGAGTATATAACACATTTACTATCATAATAAGTAGGGACCCCCTCCATACATATCCCAAAATCATATAATTGTTACTTAATATATAGAATTTGGGCGCAACAATTTCCAGCTGCCATATACTACGCCTCAGTCGTAGATAAGACAAAAACGTTATGTTTCATATTAGACCAAGAAACCAAAGCATGTCCTAAAAAGTGACATGACCCGCTTCTGCTTTTATGCTCAACTTTGTATCTGGCAAAATCAGCGACGGAGTAACTAGTTAACTTAAAGTCACTCCCTCTAGGATATCATAATCCTAGATCACTTATCCCTTTCAAATATTGAAATATTCACTTGATAACTGTTAAAAGCGATTCTTTTGATAAAAAATGAAATCTAGCACATAAGCATACATTAAACATTATGTCAGGTTTACTAGCAATATTCTATAATAAGCTACCAATCATTCCTCAATACATTTTCTCATTGACATTTTTTCCCTATCATCTTTTTCTATTTTTGTAGCTATTGCCATGAGCGTTTTGTACTCTTTAGCACCATCTAAGCAATAGTTTTTCAGTAACTCTTTTGTGTACTTAATTTGATTAGTGAAAATCCCTTCTTTCATTTGCTTAATTTGCAACCCAATAAAGAATGTTAATTATCCTATCATACTCATTTCAAATTCAACCTGCATAATCTAGGTAAGCTCTTAATGAAAATATTTATTAGTTAATCCGAATATAATATTATCAACATATATTTGTACTAATAGGATATCAGACTCATTCTACTTGATAAATAATGTACTGCTACTAAGACCCCGTCGAAAATTATTTTCGATCAAATATCGGCTAAGTCTCTCATAGAAAGCTCGCGGAGCTTGTTTGAGTCCATATAAAGCCTTCCAAAGTGTAAACACATGATTAGGTAATCTATCACTCTCAAACCTCGGTGGTCGTTCGACATAAACTTTCTCTGATAGAAACCTATTCAAGAATGCACTATTTACATCCATTTGATATAGTTTAAAATTACGTGAACATGCAAATACAAGTGTCATTCTAATATCTTCTAGTCTAACCACATGTGTTTCACCATAATAAATTCCCTCTTCTTGATTATAGCCCTATGCTACCAATATTGCTTTATTTCTAATAACCATGCTGATAGGTGTAATTTATCTATTTATTCCCAAGTTGATTTTGGTAGTTTTTGAGTATTTTAATAGCATTTCGTTTTTATTTATTTTGTCTTAAATTAGGTATTTGGGGTGAAAAGGGACTAAAACGGTCCATAAACTATCAAAGCGGTGGAAGAATAGTGGAGAAAAAAATCAAAACGGTTAAATCCAAAACCTACATCCACCGCTACAACGATGAAAATACATAGAGTTTGTTGAAGCTCCACCGCTGCAGTGGTCAAAATACAGAAAACTCCACCGCTACAGCGATCAAAATGCAGAGAGCTCCACCGTTGCAGTGGTCAAAACCACCGTTGCAGCGATTACCCTCCAAAATTCTACCGAAATCTCCACCGTTGCAACGGTGATTCCACCACTACAATGGTCATGCTGTAGATATTTTGGAATATTTTGAGATATTTTGAATCCTATAAATATTGTCCCTCTTCTCCCTAAACTAGAGATAGACATTTTCGGGAGTCTTGAGAGCTCCAAGGTCATTCGACCAATAGAAGATCACAACACGAAGAAGGAGGAAGCGTTCTCAGAGCGATTTTAGCCTCAGATCTTCGGATAAGAGCTAGTATCCTCGTTTCTCTCTTTCTCTCTTAGATTTGGTCAAATGTTTTTATATGCTTAGCTTATATTTAGTTGTATTTAGGGCTGCGGCCATGTGTAGCTGATAGGTGTAAAATACCTATCTATTTCAAAATCGAATTTATTAGTTTTCAAGCGTATTAGTTATATTTAATTGCGTTTTCGTTTGTTTTAGTGTAAAACAGGTGAAGGGATGTTAACGGGCGATAAACAAGTGAAAACGGTGGAGAAACGGATAACAAAACATGAAGAACAGGGTTTTGGTGCATAAAGACCACTGCCTAGGCTGAAGTTCCACCGCCTAGGCGAAAAAGAGGCAGAATGTTGGAGTGCTGAAGTGCTGAACCACCGCCTAGGAGAAAAAACCACCGCCTAGGCGAGAAAATGTCAGAATGTTGTGCCAACAGCCACCGCCTAAGCGAAGATCCGACAGAAGCTTAACCGACTTAAACCACCGCCTAGGCTGTGACACTCTGTGTAGAAATATCTATTTTCAGATATTTTCCCAAATCCTTCTTTTTAACCCCTTTCTCCCCCAATTGTTAAGGACTCGAGAACACTAGAGAGCACCGGTTGATATTTGGAGAGCTCATTCCACCTTAGTTAGGTTTAGATAATTTAGGAAGTAGATTAGATTAGTTTTAGGAAGTGTTCTTGGCCAATTTTTGAAGAGCTAAAAAATGAAGTTCATCAATGGAGAAGAGGAAGCTCGGGAGGATTGTTCTTTGGCGAAAGTGGAATACTCCACTTTGAGATTTGGCTTTTCTTCCCTTGTTTCCATCTTTGTACTTAATGTTTATTATTGATATTGATGATCTCCTCTTGATTTAATATTGTATTCGCTAAGAACATGTTAGTTTAATTAAAGATTAGTTAGGGATAGATGTAATTGTGTAAATACTCGTTTGGTTTATGTATGTTTCTTTAACGTTTGTTGCTTTTAAATCCGATTGTGTTTATTATTTGATGACAATATTAGTATTCTTGTTATGGTATTAGGGTTGGATTTGAGAATCTAGGGTTTGACATTCGGGAGAGGTAACCCTGGATTCGGACTAGGGTAAACATATCGTTACGACCTAACGACCCGGGAGGGTGTTAGTTAGTATGCAATCGATGACGTTGGGTCAAGACTCACGCAGCCTAGAGTCGTTAAGACATTGAGGGGGACCTCTTCGTCGGCACGAAGTTGCATATTCCCCCGTCTTACACTTGGAAGAGGTGGCAGAGGAGTTTACGAACAGAGATTGTCGGATACCTAAACTCCGTTATTGTTAACTAAACGAAATCAATCCATAATTAATAAACTTAGTTAGGAATAACCCACTAATTGTAGTTTAGTTTAGTTTAATGTTTAAATCATTTCTTTCATTGTCAGGATAACATGAGACTACGTAAATTACGGTATTCAATTATTTACACTTTTCTCTGTGGGAACGATATCCGATCTTCAAGATTCACTATATTAAAACTTAGACCTCGTATACTTGCTAGAGTAAGTAGCGGTATATTTTACGCCCTACCAGTAGCTAAACATATATTGTCTAGGGATCGATGTACTTCACAAAAATATTGTTTATATAAAATTGATGTTTTATTAATGGTTGTTTATGTTTATTCGATTGTGTTTGCCGTTATTCTATGTTTATATGCTTGTTTAAATATACTAAGAATATGGGGTTTGACACTAGGAGAGGTAACCCTAGATTCGGACTAGGGTTTAAACACAACGTGATCTAATAACCCAAGATAGAGTTAGAAAGTATGCAATCCGTGAGGTTGGGGCAAGACTCGTGTGACCAAGTCTCGTATAGACACTCGAGGAGGACTTCAGCGTTGATACGAAGTCACATATTTATTCACTTTACACTCGAGAGAGGTAGTGAATGAGATTTCGATACTGAGATTATCATATAGGATGAACGTCATTAATGTAAATTAGATTGAAACGAACACGTTTAAGTGAACGAAGCTAATCCCTAGGCAATAAATTCTCATAAATGTCATACCACTATATTAGTATAATTAGTTTAATTAACTTAGTATTAGTATATTTTAATATTAAAAACTACATTTTTATCGCCTAGATAAAGTTAGGTTATGATAATCGCGGTACTCAACGACCGTCTAATTCAATCCTTGTGGATACGATAACCCTACTCTTCCAATCTATACTAAAACTTGACCTGTACACTTGCAGAGAAAGTAGCGACGTATTCGTGCGCTACCAAGTTTTTTGCGCCGTTGCCGGAGATTGTGTTTTAGATTGTTGTTGATATTGTGAGTAAATGACTTGATTTTAATTTAGGCATTTATTTTGTTTATAATTTTTGTTTGTAGTTTTGCTTTTCATTTCTTATGCAGGGTAATTGAAGATGCTAAATTAACAAGTATTGATGCATTTCTTTCAACGAGATTTCGACCCATTTTATAGTGCTTGGGATTGATACAAGGAATTTTTATTCTGGTTTTCGAACTATCGTTTCTCGAGAGAGTGTCAACTATTGAACTTCCTCGATGGGTTACTAGCCACAACCAGAATGTGGGTTGAAGGAGAAAATGGTACCACCTCTTTCGACCAATTAACCACGGATGAAGCCTATCGATTGTTGGAAGACATGGCCGAATATGATTTTTACTATTGGAATTATTCAATAAGCTATCAAATCTTGGGGGATAGTTCCACCATTTTGGCGTCATGGATTGATATCTCAGACCAATAGGAGGAGTCTTCCCCCGCCTCGGAAGAGATATTCACTGAATTTATAGGAGAGACTCAGGTGTTTTGGAGGGAAACAAATGACAAGATCAATGAGCATGAGGATCGTCTGGACAATATTGAGATAGTCTACACCAAAATCAATACGACCGTAACATCTCTCCAGACACAAATCGGTCATCTTATCTGCTTCATTGAGGCCGAGTCGAAAATGATGGCACTGAGAAATGAACAATCCGCATTTATTTGTGAAAGCCACCCTAAGGAACTAGAAACGAGCAGAAAGAGCTTGGGTCAATTCAATAGCGATGAATCGAATGAGACGGGAACCCAAGCATAGATTGACGATTGTGATTCTTCACTATTGGAGATCCACATTGTGATGCCACCACCGATCCAAGATGATCACATCTACGAGGATCCAATGTTGTTCACTTGTCCTTCGCCGCCATTAGCAACGTTTTTTCATACCCACAAAGTACATGAGCCGGTAGAGAGTCTTGTTGAAAGCTCAAGTCGATCAGAGCCAAATTTCGCCAGTCTTGAGGGCGTAGTAAATCAAGACCCATATGTGGTGTTGTACGACACTTACTATGGGCAGAAGCCACTCTTTGACGAGCAGTTCTCTATGTCAGGCCAAGGACATTAAACCACATGCTTCTTGGGAGACAACCTAAGTGAAAAATAAATTAGATCCATCACTGCCGACTTCATTTGGAGGCGAGATTGTCTCGCCTACCAGGTATATGTTCTAAACCCCATTCGTCAGCATGCCTTATTTCAAATATTGAGATTGATGATTAGGACATTTTGGACACTGCTTATTTTAAGTTTAGGGGTGATGTGTAGTATGTTAGTATGCTTTAATTATTTTATTGTATGCATGTTTGTTTAGTATAGGATGTGTTTATGTTTGTGTCGTTGTTACATGCTGAGTTTTGCGTTCATCTAGGCCATTACCCGACACTGATATTACCCTTTGGTTGTTTTTCGAGGCCAAGGGTAATGCCCATTCATGTGTGTTCTATATGCTTGACAATGTCGTTTTGGTGAAAGTTATTGTAGATCCTAATTTGCACGAGCACGTAGACTCAATGTATAGTTATTCAATTGATTTGGGGCTAATTATCCATTAGCCAAATTCATGACAATTTAAGGATTCTAGAACCTGATTGAGAGAAAACTTGAGGCAAAATCCTAGGTGAGGTAGTTCAGGAGACATGATTTAGACATTCATTTGATTCACTTGAGCCTTTGAAGCTTACCATGATATATGTTTATCCCTCGTTACCCTGTCGAAACCTAAAATGTCGTTTCAATTCTGAACACATAACAAATACCCTTGCCAATTGAATGTTTTTAAAACCTATATCGCTAAACCAAAGGCATAATTTGAGTAAATCAAGTTAGCATTCATGTATGCTACTTGAAGTGAGCGGTTGGGTTTAGGGCGAACTTTTGATTGGTTCGGTATTCGAGTACTCACTTGTAATTTTTCGTTTGTTTTAACCACACCTGTCAAATTGTAATAATAAATAAGTTTGGGGGTGTGGTATGTTAAAAAAAAAAAAAAAAAAAAAAAAAAAAAAAAAAAAAAAAAAAACTATATTTAAATATAGTTCAATTTCCGTTTCTATTGACAAGTGAGTACGTCGTTCTTAAATGTTTGTTTAGGGTTGTTTCAAATTTGTCTATGGGGCTTCGAGAGTGATTTTGTTGCATGTATTGAGCCTTGGGTTACGTGAAGTTAACGACGTTAACCTGTTTTACCTATTTCATCCTTTATATTACGATAAACTTATTTAGTACCAATGACATGATGAAAATCAAGTCTACGAACTAGAGACCACACTTTATTTCACTCAAATTGAACTAACTCTTCTTGCATTGTAAAGATCCAAGACTCATCGGTTAACACCTCATTAATTTTCTTAGGTTTAATTTGAGATAGAAAAACAAGATTAATTATATCCCTCAGAGAGGATCTCGTACTTACATATTTTTCAAAATTACCAATAATTTCTTTTACCCAGTGTCTTGAAATTATCTTTATAGTAGGTGGTAAAGTCATCTCTTTGCTTTTTGACTCCTCATTCTTTGGATTTTGTTGTTCATTTGTTGTCTCAACTCCTTGGTTTTGCTTAGCCAGTGTACCTGCATTATCATCTTCCAAAACCTTTCTCGACACATCAGATTCCTCAAGTACGACATGTATAGATTCTTCCACTGGTAAAGTATGTTTATTATATATTATATAAGCTTTACTATTCGAAGTCTACCAGAGAAAAATATTGTAATTAGATTTTGCATTAAATTTACCTAAATTATCTTCATCATTTAAGATAAAATATTTGCAACAAAAAACTTTAAAGTATGATATATTTGGATACTTACTATTCCAAATTTCATAAGGGGTTTTATTAAAATCTCTTTGAATAGAAACCTTGTTTATGACATGGCAAGTAGTACTTACGGCTTCGGCTCAGAAGTATCAAGGAAGACAATTCTCATTCAGTATCGTTCTAACCATTTCGTGAAGCATTCTATTTTTTCTCTTTACAACACCATTTTGTTATCTCATCACTCTTTAATTCTCAGTCTCTATCACTGTGGATGTTAATAATGTAACATTGTTTCTCATTTTGAACACGTTTGTAAAATTTAGCAAATATAGAAGCAACTTCACTCTTCTTAGCCAAGAAAAACACTTATTTTAATCTAGAATAATCATCCACAGTCATGAATGCATAAAATTCACCTCCTAAACTAGTAATGGCATTCAGACCAAATAAATCAAGATGTAGCAATTCAAGACATTTAGATGTGGATGTATACAGCTTCTTCGTAAATAATGATTTAGATTGCTTACCTAGTTGACATGCATCACATACTTTATCTTTCACATATTTTAATGAGGGTAAGCCACATACTAGACTCTTCTCAAACAAATTTGAAATTATATCCATACTAGCATGCCCAACACGTCTATACCATAACCAACTATTCTCAGATAATGCATTTAAAGATGACCAATTTTGAGAAGAGAAATCTCCAAATGAACATGTATAAACATTTTCAAAATATGATACAATAAGTAATATGCTACTATCATGCTCATTCTTAATGATGCATCTATTATTATCAAAAATCACATTATAGCATTTATCACATAATTGACTAATGCTGAGCAAGTTAAGTTTAAAACCGTCTACTAAAAGAATATCTTCAATAGTAGTAGACCCATTACCGATATTGACTAAGACAATCGATTGACCGTCCACAACCATTCGATCGACCATCCTGTACTAAGGCTGAAATAGTTGTTGGCTTTATTCCCAGTCGGTTGACTGACCCACTAAATTGGTTGATCGACTCAAACCCGTAGGTTGACCGAATTGATTAGAGTGCTCACTTCTTTACTTATTTTAGCTACTGTTTCATATGGTTGATCGATTGTTTTTCTCTGTTGATCGATTAGATCAGTAGAACCCTATTTATACTCCCAAAACTCATTATTTTGATAAGTCGACCAACCCCTTTTTCTGGTTGACCGAATTGACCCAAAAATACAACATTTTATACTTTAAAATATATTTTTCAATTAGGTCATTTATCAAAATCATTTCACATAAGGATCACATAATATATCTTATTTTAGGATCTTAAACTTATCACTTCTTATCAAGACATACATAAGATTAATTCATTTTAAGTGTCATGCGTGATGCTACTTCGGGTTGAATTAAGAGTATATAAGTAAAGAGTTGTTTTCACTTAATTTTCTTCAACATCTTCAAAAAATTTCACGTCTTTATCATGTTCATCTTGCAACCTTTGTGTTTTCTTTAATAAATATTCTTCTTAATCAAACACATGGAACTATAAATCTGAAACACTCAATAAAACTATTAGTTCCACCAAAAATATCAATACATAATTATCCATTAAAATCTTGGATTAAACACTATTCTTGAAAACAAAAAGTTCAGTACCACTAAATCTCTTAAAATGAAGAATTTAGATAAATATTTTG
Organism: Eucommia ulmoides; assembly: GCA_016647705.1. NCBI lineage: Eukaryota > Viridiplantae > Streptophyta > Magnoliopsida > Garryales > Eucommiaceae > Eucommia > Eucommia ulmoides. Next base: position 47,153,101 of record CM028334.1, on the reverse strand, counting down.
AAACTATTGTATTTTTAAATGCTCTATCTGAAATTGGTAAGTTTCTTGAAAGAAGAAAATGCGTTTTTGAAAATTAATGTTTTGAATTTTCAGCATAGTAATTTTAAAAGGAAAAATATTAAAACTTTAAACAAAACTTTAATTATTGAATTGAATAATGCAAGATTTGAACTTGATAGAGCTCATTTAAAAATCCATTCTGTTGAAAATGATTTCGGATTCCTAAGAATGATCTTGAATTTTGGTATTCAGGTGAATATCAGTTCATTGGAATGGTCACTTGAAAAGACTCAAAAAGAGCTTAATAAGGCAGTGAATAAATTCAAGAGTACTGAGAAAACAAAAGTTGTTGAAAACCTAGTAGTCCCTAAAGCAGCTTCTCAATTTTAGTATAAATATTGTGCTCGTACATGAAAAGTTGATTATTCTAAGAAGCATGCAAATAATTTTATATGTTATTATTATGGAAAATTTGGGCATCTTGAATAATGGTATTATGAATTGAATGGTTACCCTATTAGATCCAGAAATAAATGGATACCTAGAAAAGAAAATATTCCTTCAAGTTTGAGTAATAGATTTGATGGCTTAAGGAGAATGAATGGAAATAATTTCCAAATGAAATATGTAAGATTCGCTGGATCAAAGAGGATGAATAAAAACAATATACAAATGCCTAAAATGGATGACGTCAAAAAGCCATAGGTGCAATTTTTCAAGCAAAATGATGTTTATTACAACAATAGAATGCAGTCTCAAAATCAGCAGAAATTGGTTTACAGAGTTGTAGATGACAAACAAAGACGTCCCCAAGGGCGTTAGAGGTACACCTAACTCATCTCAATTTAAATTGATTAAATTTGTTAAAGAGGTAGGTGGGCTTGTCGATTAAATAAGTCGGTAATGGTTTCTAAGACCTATGATAAATTGTGTTCATTTGTTGTCTTAGAAATATTGCATGGTAATTTTGAAAATCACATATATTTAAGTATATTAAAATATGTATATACGATTTAATCACATTATTTATATTGTGCATTGATTAATATTAGTAGGGGAAAAGTATAATTTAGACCCTCTAACTATTGACACATTTTTAAGTGGTTCTTCTAACTTTCGACATTTCATTTCAAACCCTCTACGTATCATAACATTTTTAAATGATCTTTCCGTTACAAAATTTGTTAAAACTAACAAAATCTTGGGGCAAAATGGTCTTTTTACCGTTTTTACATTTTTTTAATAATTTTTTTTTTCCTTTTTTATTTCCTCTCTCTCTCCCCCTCTCCCTACCACCTCCCTCTTCCTCTCTCTCCCTCTCTCACTCTCACGTCGTAACAGGGGGTGTTTTCACCCCTTGTTACGGGGGTGAGTTCCACCCCCAATAATAGGGGGTAGAAAACCCCGGGTGTTCTCGCCACCGACAGACAACACAGTGGCGGCAGTGATGTCACTCCTATTCTCCTTGCCCCATACCCATACAAATCCTGATAATTAATCAAAAAATGAAAACCCAAAAGAGAAAAATTAGTATTTTTTTAAAAAAAAAAAAAAAATTGGCAACTGGACCTTAATGAAGCTGGTGAATATGTTGGTAAGGTATGAGGAGTACTGATCTGGGGTGTAGACTTTGTAAAGAAAAGGGTTAACGTAGTAGTTCTGAAGGAAATTGTTGCTATCAGCGCCGACTAAATATAATGCGTCTTTGAGTATCGACGTCGCTTTTTGGCTGCCGGCAACGTTCGCTAATTGGACTGGTATTCTTTGTAGTACTGGAACTATTGAGACAGCAGAATTTCATGCTATAATGAAATTCAAAAAGCAAAAACTATAATTTAGTGGAGTGTTTGGTTGGATTACTTAATTCCCAAAACTCAGACGCCATTTCTGGCGACCAATGCAGACGCCAAAAACGGAGCAAGAACTCTCCATAAACCAACACCCATTTTGCTGAAGTTTGGTTTATGCAAATTGCGATTCAATAACAGAAATTTTAGGCTATTTAAGGTGATAATTTTGGTGATGAAAGAGATGGGAGAAGAAAAGTAAGCTGAGCAATTAATGAAAGAAAAATTTGCAATTATAATGCTGTGATCATTCAACTACTAAATGAGAAGCAGTGGGAAGTGGTTGGGCAAATCATAAATGGTGGTGGAATCGACCATTGGGAGAGGGGCACGGCTATGACAGGGGGTGGAACTCACCCTCATAACAGGGAGTTGCAGAAGATGCCGCAGAATCTGACATCAGTTGCAGAAGCCATGACCGTTTTCATGCGAGTGATCGGAGCTTCAAAAGAATCCTTGAGAAAAATCCTAGTAAGCAGTGAATTTGACAAATACCCAAATGAAAAACACATGCACTGTACAGCTCATTTGAGCCAGATGCTCGATCAATACTCCGACGAACTTCATAAGAGCTCCGACGCCTTCAATTCTATTGGGAAATTCCTCAAGCCAGAGATGTGCGTTCTAGAGGAAGCACAGGGGATTGGTTTACCCAATTTCATTCCTCTATCAGTCTTTCTCACGGTGTTACAGATGAGAGTCAAATCCATTGCCGAAGCTCCAGCGAAGTTTATCATTGAAGTTTGGGAGTACATCGAAAACGCTGTGATCGCCGTTTTAATGGAGCATTCCAACAACTACGTTCAATTCCAGTCGTTCATATGCAGGGCAGCTCATCATCTCGCAGCGAAGATGAAGGAGAAATCACTCAATTGGGTTACATAAATCATTGAAATGGAGAAGCTCATCGATTACACCTGCGATCCAAAGTACACGACGACATGCAATAACCTCATTGCTCAACAACAAACATTCAACGAAAGCCATTGCTAAAGTACCATGTGGATACCCAAAAACAACCCCTTTATTTTCACACCACCTGGTTTCTTGCTGCTGGATTCCTCCTCGTCGATCCCACCGCCGTTTCCTTCATCATCACCGTCGATCCCTTTCTTTCTACGCCTTCTATTGGCTGCCAGACTGGCGACATCATCGTTCATCCCATTGATTGTGGTCTAAAGAAACTTGCAAATAGAGGATAAATCATATTCTTGGGGAAAATCAGAGAGTTTCATATAGAGAGATGAGGAGGAGAGGAAGAAAGTTTACGCTGTTGAAGTGTTCGATGGAATGTCTGAATAGAAGTATGAACACACAAATAAAGAAGACAACATCTCCACCCAAAAAATCAAAATCAAACCAAAAAATTCCGATTCAAAATCAAACCAAAAAATTCCGTGTGAAAACATCGGAGAAGACAGCATCTCCACCCAAATCGTAGTCGATTCATCCTCAAGAATCCTCAATATCGTCACCGTATTGCACGGCTGAAAGAATAATTTCCAAGTTCTCAAATCACCATCTCTCTACAAAGATATTAACTCCAAAAACCTGTTGAATTTAACTTCGCTGCAAATCAATACCGTCGAAATACCTCAGTATTTCGTTGGCGATAAAGGTTACCCACTTCTTCCATGGCTGCTCACTCCATTTCTAAACCCCATCTCCAGCTCAAACGAAGAGAAATTCAATATGACCCATCAAGTGATGCGGCAACCATTGATGAAAATAGGACGTGGTTGACACCCCCTGCGTTTCACCAGGGGGTGTCTCACCCTCTGTGTTGCGGGGGTGAAACACCCCTGTAAATTACATGGGGTGGTTCACCCCTATTTCGGGGTGAACCACCCTTGAGTGACGAAGGGGAGAAGGAATGAGGAAGGAAGGGAGAGAGGGAGGACGAGGGAGGGAGAAAAAGATATAAGCGGCAGAGGGAGGGAGGGAGGGAGAGAGGATGAAAGAAGTCAAAATAAGAAAAAGAAAAAAGAAAAGAAAATAAAAATATTAAAAAATGATAAAAATATTAAAAAATATGAAATGACAATTTTGTCCTTAAATTCTGTTAATTTAGACAGAATTTCTAACGGAATGACCATTTAAACATGTTCTGATACGTAGAAGGTTTGAAATGAAACGCCGAAATTTAGAGAGACCACTTAGAAATGTGTCAATAGTTAGAGGGTCTAAATTGTACTTTCTCTATTAGTACACTTAGTTACATTATTGATAGCCTTTATTAATTTCATGGATTTCTCACGGGAAACATGCTATGCATTACATATGAATCGATCGTCATGTTCTCACTAATACAAGGTTTAAAGTAGTTGTTTTTCTTCTTCATGATAAATGACCTTATGAGTATTTGTGTATTACAAGAGCAATTACATAGGATGCATTTGCAACCCTGACTTGATAAATATATTTTGCTAGCATCATGTATCTCATATGTGGTGATCTCAATTGTGCTTAATTTGATCCATTTGGTTAACTTAATATATTTATTAATAGTATATCTAACTAGTTATTTCAATATGTGATCATGATATCCTGTTGTTAATCCTTGCATAGAACTAGTATCACTTATCATTGTATATGACCGAAATTGCTTGAAATTGGTTAAAGATCGTATAATGATTTTCTTCCAATTATATTTCAAAGAGTTTCATGTTATAAGATAATTCACATAGAAACAAATATTCATTTATCGAAACTCAAAGTTTAAGTCAATAATAAAAACGAGGTTAATTTAAGGAGATAATTTATTAGAATTTAATCTTCATTTAACTCAGGGTAAAACAATCTCATTCTTGCATGATTATATGTGAAATTTATGTGATATGAAATTGTCATTAAAAATCTTATTTACAAAAATTGACTCGTATATGTATGAATATCAAGCTTTTATTATATGCCTATACAGGATTCTAGCATTAGCTAATACTGTTTTATTGGTTAAAATTAAGTCGTGATGCTTATTAAGTTTATCATATTTTTCATATCACATGTTAAATGTTTTATAAAAATCAGTACTTAGCATGATCTATTTTGTTGGCAATGATCATATGAATTTAAGCTTATATGGTTGGTATTTTCTCTTGAAATCACGTTAATCAATTTTGATACCATTTGCATGATCATTTTAATATATATGATATATCAATCAGTGCTTATTAATTATTAAACTATTGATACATTTGCACGTGATTTATCCATTTCGATATTAGTTACTTAGTTGTATGCATGATTCTTAATATACATTATTTTCAACATACTTTCATTATCTTTTGGTTTTAATGATTACTATTTTAATAGGAAGCTGAATTTTTGTGAGATAGAAACATGGAAATATATGAATATTCATGTTTAAGCATGTATTAGACTTTAATCAATTAGATTTATAAAATTATCATAATTGAGACATGCTCTATGTCCGTATGCCTTATTATTGAAATGATTTTGATTATATCTAAAGAGAAGTTATCAATTGGTATTGTTGATTTCGAATTTTGGTCGACACCAGCAGTATGGTTCGGTCAGCCCTGGATGGAGTTGAAGAGGCCTGGAATGGAGAACTTCGATCTGTGTAGCTTCTGATCCGTGGAGAGGTCCCTGGTTAGGAAGGGGGGCCTCTATTGGAAAGAACCCAAAAACCTTCTAGATCGCGAAGAAGAGAACCAAAAGACCTTGTGATCCTTGAAGAGATGAACCAGCGCTTGAAACTGAAAATCTCCGAGAAGAAGAGCACCTAGAAACCTGCACAAAGGACTTGCCGGGATGGTCCCGGCGTGTCCCTTCAGGCGTGAGAATTAGCGTATGGGGGAAAGAGTTTATAGAGCAATTACCGAGAAGAGTGGGTAAAGTTCATCTACCATTAGGCAATTGCATTCCCTCTTTTTTATAGGCAATGTGGAGATTAGCTTAGAGGTTTAAGCATGGGTTAATGTCTCCTCAAAATCACATCTTGGTGTTAACTTGGTATGTAGCCAATGGAAATGTGCCAAGGGTTTCTTGTTTTGGTTATGTTTAGAAGATATTTGGAGATATTTTAGTTGGGGAAGAGAGCCATAATGATGTTTGTGGATATTTTGGGATATTTAGGAGATATTTTGGGATATTTTAGGAAATAAAGAACTGAGCCAATCTTATAAACTGAGGAAGACACAACCCTGATGCGGCCGGGATGAGGAGCTTGACTCTTGACCTTCCCGGATAGCCGGAGATGGGAAGAGAGAGGGTATGGAGCTTCTCTGTCCTGCCCTTCTCGGATAATTGGAGATGAGGAGGGGGCTTTGCCTGAAGAGCTATTTGAAGTCGATTTACGAGGAGAGTACTGCTGCGATGGGGAACATCGAGATGGAGAAAGGTTCCCCATCCCGGTGATGGCTTGTTGGCCTATCCTAGAGAGTGTTGAGACCTTTGGGATTGATGGCACGGTTATAGATGTTCTTCTGCCCGACACATTCTCCATACTCAGCCTTCAATGTGCTTTGAATTTTGTAGAGAGTTGCAGGCATGTGGTGGTCTTCGATTGGTTGTATCAGGGTGACCATTTTTTTCACTCATTAAGTATCATGAAATGAAGCATGTTGACTCAATTGAAATTATATGATTTCATTTTGTATTAAAATATTTTGATGATCTCTTGAAATTATCTCAAGATGATTCATATAAATATTAATCTTAAAATTTATTCTATTTATGTTCCCCACTTTTTGATGTGACAAAGGGAGAGAGAATATGATGTTTTTGTCCTAATATTATTGAGGGAGAGAATATGATATTAATGGAAAAAAAACATTATATGATATTTTTTATATTGTATGTGTTCTTCTAGCATGAATTCATGAGTATAATTTGAAAGTGTGTTCTTCTAGTATGAATTCATGAGTATAATTAGAAAAGAGAGCCAATAATGTTTTATGCTTAAATTGAAAATAGCATGAATTCATGAGTATAATTAGAAAGGGAGGGCAATAATGTTATATTCTTAAATTGAAAATCTTTTTAATAATTGTTTCTATTTCTCATAATGATTCTTAAACGAGTTAAAAATCCGTCTTCCGATATAGGGGGAGCGTGGTTATAACTTTTATTGAGAAAACATCAAAATTAATTGTAATCATAATAAAGGAGAAAATTGTTGAATCTAATGTTTTGTTGAACAATTCAACATTGATATTTTATGGAGCCAATATTTTTATTGAGTGGTTTCAGATTTAAGTTCCATATGTTGAAATGAAAAAAAGATTTGATCAAAAGGAAGAATCGTTAAAGAATTTACAATGGGTGTTGATAGGTGTAAAATACCTATCTACTTCTAAACCGGATTTGGTAGTTTTCGAGTGAATTAGTTATATTTAATTGTCTTTTTGTTAGTTTTTATGTAATTCAGGTGTAGGGACACAAACAAGAGACAAACGAGCGAAAACGGTGGGAAAATGGTGAAGAAATGATGAAAAAACGAGGTTTCAAGATCACAGAAGCCACCGCCGCGGCGAATAATCCACTGTCGCGGCGGTGAGAATGCAGAGAAATGCTGAATTGAGCAAAGTCCCACCGCTGCGGCGGAAGGTCCACCGCCATGGCAGTAAATGATCAGAGAGCTGAGGAATTATTCCACTGCCGCGGAGAAAATTAAACCAACTTACTCACCGCCGCGACGGTGACCTCTGCACAACAAACATATATTTCAGATATTTTGAAACCTTACACCTATAAAACATTTTCCCCTTATTTCCATTGAAATTGATTGGATGGTGGAACGTCCCTAACCCTTAGGAGGTGATCCTTGTCCATTTTTTAATAGCTCAAAGAGGAGATTCATCATTTGGGAAGAGGAAACACTAGCGGATCGATCTTCGGCGAAAGTGAAAACTACTCCACTTTAAGATTTGATCTTTCTCTCTTTGTTTCTATCTTTATAATTTAATGTTTTATTGTGAATGATGTTGAATATCTCTTGGTTTAATGTTTCAATGGCCAATATCATGTTAGATTAGATAAATATTAGCTAGGGATCGGTATAGTTGTGTAAATACTCGTTTAATTTAATATATATTTCTTTAATGGTTGTTGCTTTTAAATCTAATTGTGTTTATCATTTTATGACGACCTTAGTATGCTTGTAATGGTATTAGGGTTGGATTTAAGAATCTAGGGTTTGATACTCGGAAGAGGTAACCTTGGATTCGGATTAGGGTAAACACATAGTTATGATCTAATGACCAGGGAGGGCATTAGTTAGTATGCAATCGATGACGTTGGGTCAAGACTCACACGGCCTAGAGTCGTTAAGACGTTGAGGGAGACTTCGGCATTGACACGAAGTCAAGTATTCCCCCGTCTTACACTCGGAAGAGGTGGCGAAGGAGTTTAAGAACCGAGATTATCGAATACCTAAACTCCGTTATTATTAACTAAAACGAAATCAAACATGTATTAAGTGAACGAAATCAATCCCTAGTTAATCAACTTAGTTAGGATTAACCAACTAATTGTAGTTTAGCTTAGTTTAATTAGATTAATTTTAAAATAATTTTTTAACCGTCTGGATAATAGGAGACTATGTCAATCGCGATACTCAATTGCTCGACCCGTCCCTATGGGAACAATATCCGATCTTCAAAGATCCACTATATTAAAACTAGACCTCGTGCACTTGTGAGTAGTCAATATGCGAGAGCGTGTAACAAACGCTTCGACGTACAAGTTTTTGGGGCCGTTGCCGGGGATGGTGTTGAATGCGTAGAATTGATATTGCGACTAAGTAATTGAATATTAATCCAGACATTTATTTTGTTTTATTTTCTTTTATGTCCAGCTAGGGACAGTAAATCAAGCAAGTCACGTTTTTTATCCAAATCTGAAGGTATCAATTTTTATCCGATTTTTGCTATTAATTATTTTTTGGAGGCCGAGTTGGTCTCAGAGCGTGTTTGGAGGTAAATTAGGAAGTGAGTGTAATCGGAGATGTGTTTCGCAGTTAAAAATATTGAACAAGCGAAGTGGAAACGTATGGTGTAGAGCTGTCGTGTGAAAACTTGAAGAAAAAATGAAAATCTAGCAGCAGGCTCACCACCGTAGCCGTGGACGCACCGCCGCGGCGGTGAAAATGCAGAATGTTAAGTTTTCAGCATAAATGTCTCACCGCCACGGTAGTGGAATCTATCGTCGCGGCTGTGAAACAACAGAATGTTAAATTGTGAAAAAGGCGCTTCACCGCCGCACCAGTGATTCCCACCACTGCAGCAGTGACACGACATAATGTTTTGGTTTTAAAAAAACAAAAGTGCTCACACAACCGCGGCGGTGAGGCATCTGATTCTTTAAAACCATCCTACTATTACAAAAACCCTACAACCACTTTTGAAACTCCAAAATCTCCTTATTTTTTTCCTCCCAAACCGTTTCCAACCCTCAAATTCATCATTCCCTTTACAAAATTTGTGATTTCCACCACAAATCAAATTCCAAAAATCAATTTTAAAACCCCATTTTTGCGATTTTCAATTTCTATGGGATTTTAGTTTGATTTTTGGTAATAAACTAAGTTTCTATGGATTGTTAAATTGTGCGACACAAAATTACCTACTACATTGTTCATATTTTGTTGAAACGTTACGATTAGTGTGTGCTCAAGGTCAAATCCAACGGCTCTTTAGCGGGTGCTTCGGTATTGAAATGAGTGCTTATCCGCCTATGCCACATGTGCTGCCGCACCTTTTGCAACCACCACAATTTCCATTCCGACATGATAGTGGTGGCAATGACTTTCCTCGAATGAACGGTAAGGGGTGAGACTTTTAAGTCTTATCCCCTAGGTATGTGTCGGCACCTAATTTTACTTGTCATTGCTATAAACTGTTATTAGGTTCGATGCTTAGTCAGTAAGGACACTGCGTCTTTTTATGTTTAGGGGGAATGTACATCATGTTTTGTGTTGTAAAAAAAATAAAAATTGTGAAGGATGGAAATATATATTTTTGTATGTAAAACTTTAAATTTTAGTTAAGTTTTATTTTAATTTTTGTTTATGCATGTTAAATTGTTAGTTTAGAGTATGTATATTAGTATTTAGATTTAATATAGTATTGTTTATGTATGAAGTTGTATATGCTTAATGAGTTGTTGAATTCGTCTTGGGCTGTTTCCCGATGATAAAAATTATCTCTTAATTGTATATCGAGGTCGGGGATAATGCTAGTCATGTTTGTTTTGTGTGCTTAGAATGTCGATTAGGTAAAAATTATTATGATCCTTAAATCGCACGATCGCATGGACTCAGTGTACAATTATTTGAATGAATTGACGTTGATTATTCAGTAATAAGTTCATGACACAAATGAGGAATTTAGAACTTGATTTGGGGTAGACTTGAGGCGAAATTATAGGTAAGGTAATTCCATAGGCATGATTTAGGCCTTCACTTTCTTCGCTTAAACCTTTGTAGCTAACCTGAAAATTTTATTCCCTCGTTCCCCTGTCGAAGCCAATAAACCGTTTCAATTCTGAACTTGTGTCTATACTTTTTCCAATTAATTTTTTTCCAAACCATTATCGCTAAGCCTAAAAGTCAAAAGTGAGTGAAATCAAGTAGCATTAGTTATGCTAACTTGAAGTAAGCGATCGGGGTTTCGAAGGAAATATTATTGGTTCGGTATTAGTGTATTCACTTGTCAATCTTTTCGTTCTATTTGCACGCCCCTAAAATTGTACAAATTCGAATAAGTTTGGGGGTGTGACAATGTTCTTCAAAAAAACAAAAAAAAAAAAAAAAAAAAAAAAAAAAAAAAAAAAAAAACTATGTGAATATAGTTTTTATTCTCGTTTCTTTCAACAAGTGAATACAAAGTTTTTTAATTCTCATTCAGGGTTGTGTTTTAAACGTGTGAGGGTTACGAGAGAGTGATAGCGACAAGCGTTTGTACCTCAGGTATCGTTTTATCTTAACGATTTGTTATTTTCTATTCTTGCGATACCCTTGGTCACTCTCCAAAGCTTAACCAAGCCCTATTGATCTTTGAGAATGTCTGAACCTACATTAGTGAATAGTCGATCCCAGTCAAGCGTATAGTTTTCCTGAATCCTTTAAGGTACTTGTCTACTGAATGATCCAATCTGGAGTTTGATTAGTTATACATTTGAGCTCACACACATACACATTCCAATGGATCTAGAATGGTTTTTATTGAAATTAAGTGTTGAAATTCTAGAACACCACTTGGTGTGTATTATTTCCCGAACTTGATCAGATTGAGGGATGTTGAGGGAGGACCAACGTGGTCTCTTCGATTGAATTTGGAACTCGCATGTGTATACTTCTTCTTTGTTAAAGTTTTTCATTTTTAGATTAGTTGTTAGTTAATTAGAGTAGTTAGTTTAATTTAGTGTTAGGGTGTTTTGCTCGAGGACTCGTAAAATTTCAAGTTTTAGGGTATTTGATAGGTGTAAAATACCTATCTACTTCTAAACCGGATTTGGTAGTTTTCGAGTGAATTAGTTATATTTAATTGTGTTTTTGTTAGTTTTTATGTAATTCAAGTGTAGGGACGCAAACAAGAGACAAACGAGCAAAAATGGTGGGAAAATGGTAAAGAAATGATGAAGAAATGAGGTTTCAAGATCACAGAAGCCGCCACTGCGGTGAAGAATCCACTGTCGCGGCGATGAGAATGCAGAGAAGTGCTGAATTGAGCAAAGTCCCACCGCCGCGGCGGAAGGTCCACTGCCGCGGCGGTAAATGATCAGAGAGCTAAGGAACTATTCCACCATCGCGGCGAGAAATCCACCGCTGCGGCAAGAGTTAAACCGACTTACTCACCGCCCAGCGGTGACCTCTGCACAGCAAACAAATATTTTGAAATCTTGCACCTATAAAACATTTTCCCCTCATTTCCATTGAAACTGCTTGAATGGTGGAACATCCATAACCCTTAGGAGGTGATCCTTGGCCATTTTTTAAGAGCTCAAAGAGAAGATTCATCATTCAGGAAGAGGAAACACTAGCCGATCGATCTTCGGCGAAAGTGAAAACTACTCCACTTTAAGATTTGATCTTTCTCTCTTTGTTTCTATCTTTGTAATTTAATGTTTTATTGTGAATAATGTTGAAAATCATTTGGTTTAATGTTTCAATAGCCAAGATCATGTTAGATTAGATAAATATTAGCTAGGGATCGGTGTAGTTGTGTAAATACTCGTTTGGTTTAATATATGTTTCTTTAATGGTTGTTGCTTTTAAATCCGATTGTGTTTATAATTTTATGACGATATTAGTATGCTTGTAATGGTATTAGGGTTGGATTTGAGAATTTAGGGTTTGACACTCGGAAGAGGTAACCTTGGATTTGGACTAAGGTAAACACATAGTTATGATCTAATGACCAGGGAGGGCGTTAGTTAGTATGCAATCGATGACGTTGGGTCAAGACTCACGTGGCCTAGAGTTGTTAAGATATTGAGGGGGACTTCGGCGTTGACATGAAGTCGTGTATTCCCCGTCTTATACTCGGAAGAGGTAGCGGAGGAGTTTACGAACCGAGATTGTCGGATACCTAAACTCCGTTATTGTTAACTAAACCGAAATCAAACATGTATTAAGTTACCGAAATCAATCCCTAGTTAATCAACTTAGTTAGGATTAACCCACTAATTGTAGTTTAGTTTAGTTTAATTAGATTAATTTTAAAACAATTCTTTAACCATATGGATAATAGGAGATTATATCAATCGCGATACTCAATTGCTCGACCCGTCCCTATGGGAACGATATCCAATCTTCAAAGATCTACTATATTAAAACTAGACCTCGTGCACTTGCGAGTAGTCAATACGCAAGAGCGTGTAACAAGCGCTTCGACGTACAAGTGCAAAATAAAGGAAATGAATATTTGAAGCGTATTAAAGATGTTGAAGACAATTAGATAAAAATAACTCATTATCTTTATGCTCAATGTAACCTGAATTAGGATCATACACAACACTTTAAAATGAATAAATCCATTTGCGTTATAGTAAGAAGTGATAAGTTTAAGGTCCTAAAATGGTTTTTATAAAGTGATCAATCATAAAAATATTTTTGGCTAAGGGTCTAATTGAAAAAAAGGTTTTAACAATTAAAATAATGGGTTTTCGGGTCAATTCGGTCAACTGACAAAATGGGTTAGTCAGCTAAAGATAATAGTAGCTTAAGAAAGCGAAATGGGTGACCCATTGGCCAATTCAGTCAACCGACGAATAGGGTTGGTCGACTAATGAATCTAGTAGATGAAATAGAGAAAAATAGAAAGCTTCTGGAGAATTCGGTTAACGGAAAGTTGGGTCGATCAACCGACCGAGACAAAACAACGATCAGAATATGGACCGTTACGTGAGAGGCGGTTAACCGGCAATAGGCTCGGTCAACCGACAAAATCATAATTGTGTTTTGACTATTTTGGTTTTTGAGTAAATCTTCTTGTTTTTAACGATTTTAAATGAGTTTTTAAGTGACATGGATGTTTTACTTATATATATCATATATTAATTAGTTTTTATTAATTTAGTCGATATATTTTTTTATTTTCTTAATTGGATTGATAAAATACTTCCTATTCTTCAGTATTTTGATTTGAAAAAGTTTTAATGACTAAATTGAGTTTTTCCAAGAGTATTTTTAAATGAAACATATTTATTTTGAAAGTATATAATATATAGGGTTTTAAAGTGTCATTTAAAGTAATGACTTTTGAAAACAAGTCATTACAGCTCCACTTCTAGGTCTATTAATAGAAACCTGCGAGATTAAGAAAACGTAATTAAGAACATTCAAATTTTTGCATTGTAAGAGAGATTTTTACGCTGAAAATTATAATTAAAATTATTAAAAGAATTCTTGATCAAAGGCGCTCAATATTCTTGTCACCGATTTGTGTTTTGCTATCAAGTTATCGTAATTATTTTCAATGAATCTTGGTGAGATCTTTCCAAGCTATTCGTTTTGATTTCTTAGATTATTTGATTAATTGCTTGGATATTTTGTTTGTGAAAAATGGTTTTCAAAACCTATTTCGTAAAAATCTTTCAAAATGATGTTTATTTAATAAATCTAATTATTTAATATTTGTGCTTTAAATTGTTTAAAATCAAATTTTTGCCTCACATAATATCTATCTTAGTATTTCGGGACATTAATCGAGTATAATTGTATTGAGGTGGTAAAAGCTTCTTGTGGGAAGAAACTGGTAAATCTTTTGTATTTACGAGTTTGAGCGGATTAAACACGTTTGGATCGGTGTCTAATTAGGACAACTAGATTTTAATCTTTACGTTGCGAAGGATTGGGGTTTAGTCTTTAGCTTGAAAAAATATTAGGGTTTAGATCTTTAACCTACAAAAAAGATTAGATTAGTCTTTAGCCTTTAAAAAGTTTAGGTTTTAATTTTTCCAATAATAGAATTAGAGTGATTGTAAAATTCTTCCTAAACCTACAAGAATGGATAAGTAATAGCATGAAAGAGTACTAGGTAGATTCTAAGCCTGTGAAAATAATTAGAGTTGTAAAGATTGATTCTACGCCTGTGAAAAGAATTAGAATCGTAAGGGTTTGTTTCCAACCTGGTAAAGGAATCAAGGGATAGTGGATTGTGAAATCACAGTGGAGCTCGGGAGATTGGACATAGGTAAGATTAGAATGCCGAACTAGGATAAATTCTTGTGTGATGCATTATTTGTTTTCTATTTGTTTGGGTATGCACTTTTCTGAACATAGTTCTGCTGCTTAACAAGATAATAATTATTTAGGGAAATTGATATCTTGAATTTGAATTTGTTGTTTAAATTTTTATAGTTGCCCAATTCACCTCCTCTTGGGTAGATCTTTAGGCCAACATATTCATTCAGTATCATCTTCAAATAGTCTTCTTGCTACATATTGATCTTTAAGTGTTACATGTTCAATATTGTTTATTATGCGTAAACATTCAAATAGAGATGACCTTTTCACGAAAATTAATAATAAACGTAAATAAATTTTTTAACCAAAATTGGGAGATGCAAAAAATAGTCGATTGATTGCAAATCCCCTATGTCATGGTTTCCTAGTCTTTTAAGATTTATTCCAAACAAAATGCTGGAAAAATTTGTGACAAGTATAAACACATGCATCTGCATTCGTAACACAATATCTAAAAAATTCTATCAATGTCAACTTTTGTGACTGAGCTCGAGAAACGTTGACCTCCATTAATTCATTAGGATTAAAGACAAGTGATGCATTCCAGGCAAATGGAATGTTAATCGAATAATTGTTGGAATCTTCTCGTTTAAAGAAAAACTAAATAACCGCCAAGCAGTCTTAAACGGTCCAATGTACCTTGCATCAAGATACTACTTAATATTATCCACTAATCCCAAAATCCATGTCATCATATCACCTCCTTTATATATATATATATATATATATATATATATATATATATATATACTTGTTAATATATTTGACAACTCTTAATCCAACACAGACTTCAACGTTAATATGACAGTCAAACATTCTATAATGGTACAAAATTTAGGGGAGACATCTCTATTGAAAACGTGTTTCCCTCTGACTATATAAACTTTACCATTATCAAGGAACACAATAAATAGGATATCATTATTGATCCATATTTTTATTTTCTGTAAAATCTTGTAGATATTTCTTTGTGAATCTATTATTTTTCTTGCAAAAGGCTTGAGGATTTCGAGTACCACATAGTTCGTGCACCATACATTTTTTACGAACTCAAAAAGTTTTGGCTCCTCTTTTGGATCTAGAAATTTAGCACAAACTATTCTACGTACTTGATTATACATTCGAATTTTGTCTGGATCGGCAAGAAATATAATTAAATGCACGTGTGGTGGACCTCGTTTCTTAAACTAGACTATAAAAACATTGTTGCACCCCAAAAAAAGAAAATCCACAAGCATTTTTTGAAAACACCTTTGGAAAAACTTTCTTTTGAAATCTTTATTATTTTGGAAAAGAAATGATGCATTGAAATTTGGAGAAAAAATATTGGACTGAAATTTGAAGAAAAAAAGTTATCACCTTGCATTTAGTTTAAATGGTGTGCTAGATCGTCGAGATTTTAAAAAAAAAAAATTATTTTTTAAATGTCCCAAAATTTAACTCTGAAAATAGATATGGTCTAACCAAAATATTCAAAAAGTTTGGGGGTTGGTTATGCTCGAAGATGATGTTAGGTATACCAAGACACCCATTTGAAAATGGTATCTTTATCTAAGAAATCTTGAATTAAACTAAGTCCAAGTAGGTTAAATTTGGTCCTTAAAAAGTTTTTTTTTTCCCATCATTTTTGTTAGAAAAAAAAAAAAAACTAAAAATGCACCCCCCCCCCCCCCGGATCACCTTTTGATTATTCTTGAAATTAATAGTTGGCCTCAGGGGTTTTTGATATAGTGAGTTTTAAGATTGGGTTAACTTGGTTGAAGAATTAATGACGGAATATCTTGGATGCATATGAAAAATCCTCTTTTGCAAAAGAATGATTTTTTTTTTTTTAATATTGTTTTTGAAATATGTTTTTTTAGAATTAAAAAAAAAAAAAAAAAAACACGTTTGAAGTTTTTTTCTTTTGAATTTTTTGGTGTTTGATTTGAAGGGAATTTTTAGAAGAGAGGTGAAAGTGAATGATGGTTATAAAAAAAAACTTGGTAAAGAGTGTGTGTGTTTGTGTGTATTGTCCTTTCTTTCTCAGCCGTTCACTCCATCTCCTCACCAGTCCTAAATCACCAGCCACCTGTCACGGACTTACTTTCTCCAAAGTAACCGTGTGACACTTAGTCTCAATTCCAATTCCTTGGGAAGACTAAGTAAGCCTTGCCAAGATAACCAACCAAACAAAAGGGAGAAAGGAAGCTAGAAAACTTTTAGAGAGAGAGAGAGTTTGGGAGAATGAGAAAGCTTGTATTGCAATTCTCAACTTGGTGAGGAGCAAATGAGCTCCATCCCCTTTATATAGGCCAAGGGCCTTACAATGGATAGCTGAGATCGTTTTGATCTAAAGGCTACAATCTATCATCTAGAGAATTCTATGAGATATTTACAAAGGAGTATTCTAGAATAGATTTCTCTAGGGTTCTCCATAGTTCTCTACAATATTTTAGAATATTCTAGAAACTATGAAGCCTCCATGGTAACCCTCTTCCCTACCCTTATATATACATGACTTGGCCTCTATACTTAGAGAATTCTCCAAGGAAGGCTGCCAAAGTCAAAAGAACGTCACATTCTTCCCTACCTATTTTCGTGACACCCCTCGTCGCGCTTTCGTCGTTGAACCTCTGGATATGATCTGCAAATTGCCACATTAAGTCTTCGCACACCCAGCTCGCCTCACTATCCGGAAGGTTCTTCCACTTGACCAAGTACTCGTGGTAGTTAGCATGCCTCTCCTCCGTATAACCTAATCGGCTAATATGCATTCAACCTCTTTGTTAAAAAAGGTTATTATGGAAATTAGCGCCCGTTTTGATGCCCCGCGTCTTGGTTCTTCCATATCTTCATGATACAGCTTCAAGATGCTAACGTGGAAGACAAGGTGGATCTTCAGCTTTGGTGGGAGAAGGAGTTTATACGAGACCTTCCCCATACGTTTTATTATCGAAAAGGGACCTTCATAGTGCCGATAAGGCCCTTGTAAACTTTCCTTAGAGTTTTGAACTACTGTGGCAAAAGTTTCACAAAAACCAAGTCACCCTCATTAAACTCTAGCTGCCTTCTAGACTTATTCACCTATTTCTTCATCTTCTTAGTTGATTTGTCCAGATATGCCCTAACCATATCGGTTTGTTCATTCCACGTCTTCACAAACTTATACGCGGAAGGACTTTTCCCATCATAGCTTGCTACTAAGGCATTGGGCGTTAAAGTCTGCCTTCCCATAACAATCTTGAAAGGGATTTGGTTTGTTGCCTCACTCTTTTGCAAGTTGTACGAGAATTGTGTCACGTCGAGTAGTTTGGCCCAATCAATTTCATTAGAACTCATGTAGTGTCGCAAATATAACTCCAATAGTGCGTTAATTTGCTCTGTTTTCCCATTGGTTTGTGGATGGAAGCTCGTTGAGAAGTTCAAGTCTGTCCCCAATAGCTTAAACAACTCTGTCCAGAATTACCCGAGGAATCGAGGGTCTTGATCGCTAACAATATGTAGTGGAACTCCCTAGAGTTTCACCGCGTGTTTAAGGAATAGTCGGGCTGTCTCTTCCGCTGTACAGTCAGTTGGTGCAGGAATAAAGATAGTGTACTTGCTGAACCGATCAACGACAACGACAATGCTCCCACAACATTCCGACTTCGATAGTGCTGATATGAAGTCCATAGAGACAGTTTCCTATGGATGTTCTAGTATGGGCAGCGGTTCTAACAATCATGTTGGATGTTGTTGCTCCACCTTGTCTTATTGACATACAAGACAAGTTCTAACGTAGGCCTCTATGTTATCCCACATCCGAGGCCAATAATAAGCATCCCCCATTAGCGTCATGGTACGCCGCATGCCAGGATATCCCGCCCACTTTGAATCATGACTTTCATTCATCAAGTCCTTCCGTAGGTTTTGCCACTTAGGGACATAAAGTCTGTCCCCTTTCATATACAAAATACTATCCTTTAGCCAAAAGCTCATCGTCTTCCCCTCGTTGGCTATATTAATGAGGCTCTTGGCTAGTGGGTCATGTTGTAGTCCCTCTTTTATGTGATCCACCAATGGGCATTTCAGACTACTAATAGATGCTAGCTCGGCCTTATGGCTTAAGGCATTGGCAACCACATTAGCCCACCCGAGCTTATCCTCCAGGTGATAGTTAAACTCGGCAAGAAAATCCTACCACCATACTTGCTTCGGGCTCCGCTTCTTTTGCATTTGAAAATAGCTTGTGGCAACATTGTCGGTCATGATGACAAACCGAGACCCCAAGAGGTAGTGCCTCCAAGTTCATAGGCAATGAACAACAGCAATCATTTCTTTCTCTTGTAAGGTGTAACGCCTCTCAGTGTCATTTAACTTTCGGCTCTCATATGCCACGGGATGCCCTTCCTGCATAAGAACTCTCCCAATGGCAAAGTCAAAGGCATCCATGTGAACCTTGTATGGCTTGGAGTAGTCGGGCAAGCACAAGACCAGCTCTTCCGAGATGGCTTTCTTCAAATTGTCAAAGGCATGTTGGCATTTCTCAGACCATTCCTATACCTTGTCTTTCTTCAATAGATCAGTGAGAGGGGCAACTCGAGTTGAATAGCTCCTTATAAATCGCCGGTAATAGTTGACAAGTCCCAAGAAAGAACGTAACTCCATCACTTTTGTGGGTGGTTCCCATTCTTGAATTGCCCTCACCTTGCACGTCTTCATCATTATCTTTTCTTGTCGCATCTTGTGGTCAAGGAAGGTATCTTCTTCTTGGGAAAACGAATATTTTTCCAACTTGACATAGTGCTCTTTTTCTCGTAGTACTTGGAAGACTTGTCTGAGATGTTGGATGTGTTCGTCCATGGTCTCGTTATAGATGAGAATGTCATCCAAGTAGACTACAACAAAACGATCAAGGAATAGGTAGAAAATCTTGTTTATTAAGGTACAAAAAGTGGCCAGTGCATTGGTGAGGCCGAAGGGCATTATGAGAAATTCAAAATAACCATACCTTGTTAGACATGCTGTTTTGGACTTGCCTCCTTCGGCAATTCAAACTTGATAATATCCTGGCCGCGGGTCCAGCTCGGAGAAGTATCGTGCTCTAGGGAGTCGATCAAAGAGGTCCACAATCAAAGGAATCGAGTACTTGTTCTTGATCGTGACCTTGTTGAGTATCTGATAGTCGATACACATCTGCAACGATCTGTCTTTCTTATTTTGAAATAGCACCGGTGCCCCATACAGTGCTTTAGACACCCGTAAGTGTCCGGCATCCAATAGCTCCTTCAGTTGCCTCCTTAGCTCTTAGAGTTCGGGGGGTGACATCCAATAGAGTGCCATGGCCAAAGGTTTGGCATCTAGTTCCATCTCCCTCTGGGTTGGTAGCAATTTTAGTAGCTCTTTCAGCATAACGTCCTTGTACGCCTCAAGGACACCTTTGATTTCAATCGGTACCTCAAGTAAGTCGGGAACTAGTAGGTCTTCGGTCGTTCCTTTCATTACCGCAAGGTAGTTGGCTTCCCCCTTCTTGAATGCCTTTTTGAATTGCATAGTGGATAGGGCTTGTTTTTCGATCTTAGCGGTACGTTCCGCAAGAATCATGCAAGTCTTGCCACTATCCATAATACACACCGAATTTGTAAAAGGGATAGGGAAAGCTTTTACCTTGTCAAGGAATTCCATCCCGATCACAACCTTGAAGTCGTCCATTGGTACCACCGACATATCCATCGTACCTTCCTATTATCCAATGTTGGCATGTACGCCTCGTGCCACACCTCGTATCAGTTGGGCCGTCGAGTTCACGGCCTTTATTGCGCCTCATTCCTTAAAGAAATTGAGCTTTAGTCTTTTTGCCTCGTCCGCCGAAACAAAGTTATGACTTGCCCTGGTATCGATTAGGGCCTTAGTAAGCATTATGTTGATCTTTGCTTCAACGAACATTAGCCCATTCGACGGAGCTTCCAGTACGGAACATTTAGCCTTAATGGCGTTTAAGAGCCAAAGAGAACCCATGTGTACCTCTTCTTCTTGTTGGCTATGTTGTTCCTCATACTCCATTGTCATAGCATTAAAGGCCTTCCGTTTAGGACACTCCCGCACCCAATGTGGCCCATCTCAAAGGAAACAATTGCTTTTGGGATAAGAGCGGTCCTTGTCTTTGGAATTCGACGACTTTTCTTTTCTAAACGAGGGTTTGTGACCCCCAACATCTTGAGATACCTTGTCTCCCCCGCCCTTTACCGGATTAAACTTATTGGGCTTATCTTTCGCCTTGGGTGCTTCGCCCCTGGAACTATAGTCAATGAGCAATTCCACTGCGGCTATAGGGTCCGAGAGACTTTGCATGCCTCGACGTCTTAATTCTGTCTTGGCCCAATTTTGTAATCCATCAACGAAGTAAAACAATTTATCCTTATCGCTCAAATCTGGGATTTCCAGTGTCAAAGCGATGAACTCTTTCACATATTCCGAGATTGACCCAGTTTGTTTAAGCCGACGAAGCTTTCCCCTTGCTTCCGCCTCAGCATTTTTAGGATAAAATTGTTTCTTGATTTCCCTTTTGAAATCGTGAAAAGTATCAATTATACACGTACCTTTAGATATTTTCCCATCTTTCTGACACCACCACAATAAGGCCATATTCGTAAGGTACGTCACCGCGTTGTTGATTTTGGAGGCCTCACGTACTATCCCCTTTGTGGCAAAGTAACATTCCAGTCCCCAAAGGAAATTTTCCAATTCCCGAGCATTTTGCCTACCCGAGAAAATGTTCGATTTTGGAATATCAATGTCCGAAATCGTGCGAGTGGTAACGGTCCCTGACGACACTGCTCGCTTGCACAAAGACCAATCTGATCGGACTTCCTCTATTTCAACCTGAATTTTGAAGAGTTCTCCTTCGTAATAGCTTCTTAGGATTTCTTCCAACTCAGCCCGAATGTTGGAGAGTTCGCCTTCACAGTGGCCTCTTAGGCTTTCTCCCAACTTGACCCGAATATTGGAGAGTTCACCTTTAAAGTGCTTCTGTAGGTTCTTTAACTCTAAGAAAACTTGATCTCAAAGGGCACGTACCTCTCCTCATAGTGAACCACCATGTTCACAAAGAGACACCCACATAGCTTCATTGATTGCTTGGTCCTTCGACTCCAAGCTTTGAAGCTGTTGTTCCATGTCCTCGAAATCGGACTTCACCTTCGCCAAGGTGTTCTCAAGATGGGTCACCCAACCCTCAAGGCTCAAGGAAGCATCCTTAGACTTGTTTATCTTACCCTTTTGGGTTAGGGATGGCTCTCTTCTCGACCGTGTTCCATCACAGGTTCCTCCAAAACTGAAGTTTCAGTTTATGCCATTACCACAGTCCAAACACAATTCCTCGAGCTCTGATACCAACTGTCATGGACTTTCTTTTCCCAAAGTAACCGTGCGGCACTTAATCTCGATTTCAATCCCTTGGGAGGACTAAGTAAGCCTTGCCAAGACAACCAGCTAAACAAAAGGGAGAAGAGAAGCTAGAAAGCTTTTAGAGGAAGAGAGAGAGTTTGGAAGAATGAGAAAGTTTGTATTACAATTCTCAATTTGGTAAGGAGCAAATAAGCTCCATCCCCTTTATATAGACTAAGGGCCTTAAAATAGATGGCCGAGATCGTTTCGATCTAACGGCTACAATCAATCATCTAGAGAATTCTATGAGATATTTACAAAGGAGTATTCTAGAATGGATTTCTCTAGAAGAGTGGGGAAGGTAATGGAGTTACCTAGGGTTCTCCATAGCTCTCTATAATATCCTAAAATATTCTAGAAACTATGAAACCTCTATGGTAACCCTCTTCCCTACCCTTATATAAACATAACTTGGCCTCCATACTTAGAATTCTCCAAGGAAGGGTGCTAAAGTCTAAAGAACGTCACACACCGCACACTTCCCTTCTCTCTCTCTCTCTCTCTCTCTCTCTCTCTCTCTCTCTCTCTCTTCTACAAGAAACAGATGCCACCATACAACCCTATCCTCTAAACAACAACGACCACCGCACAATCCCAGCCGCTACCGCCAATCTTACTAACCCTAATACGTCCAAACATTAATTTCACCTCTGAACAACACACATGCAGAGCAGCAACGTTCTCTCACCACTTTTGCTATGCTAACATCCACTACCTCCTCTGTCTTAGCAACTAGTGAAAATACGAACATAATTGGTGGTGGTTAGTGAAGATTGAAGATGATTGGATCTGATGGGCAAAATCATTCACGTACTATATTTCTTCTTCCTTGTCTTCTTCTTCTTCTCCGAAACCTTAATCCCATTCTCCTTGAAATTGATTTCTATTTATAATTTGGAAAAATATTAACTTCGAAGCGGGTCTTGCGTTAGCTAAATCTGAGGTTAATGTCTCTATATTTTCATTTTCCCCTTCCATCACAGGTACAAACGCATCTTTATCTTTCTCTTAATCTCTGCACCAAACTCTTTCATTCTCTTCCTCTCAATTTCTTCAGTAGATGTCCAAATCTTGAAATTTGTTGTCTGTGTGCAATTGAGAGATGTGGATAAAACTTGGAAGTGTTTGTGTAGATGAATTTTGTTTTTCTTATCCTCCAATCTCTCCGATGTGATGAACAATAATTATATATTGTTCGAATTTATAATTACATTTCTTTGGGGCCCCCGAGAATGATCCGGCTATTGTGAGGAAGATAAGGGACATAATCGATAACTATAAATATGTTGATAACCATAAATATGTTATGGGGTAGCTTATCAACTACACTAAGAGTGGTATGGATTTTTATTGCATTGTATGAAATTAATACTGGCATTTTTTAAAGTTCTTTTTTGTACTTTTTTATCCAAATTTTTTTGGATTACAATGTTTAGATATATTTCCACTTTCTTTTGTATAAATAGGGATATGTACAATATTTCATTAGACTACAATTAGAGGGAAGGGAATATGTTGAACCACTACACAACAAGATAGCACAAAACAGGTGTCCATTCTTATTAGGTAAGATTCAAATTTGATAAGTTGGCATTTTTCATTTTTTCTGTTTCTTTTGTTTTTCTACGGTTATTTTTTTTCTATTTTTCTGTTTGTTTTTTTTTTTTTTTTTTTTTAGTTCTGTTTTTCCTATTTTTCTACTTTTTTACTCTTTTGTATTTACCTTTATGAGATTAATTACAGTTTTTGTTGATTAATTATTTTAAGTCTTTTTTTACCTAAATATGGTTATTACTCTCTTATGTAATAAGAGAAAATTATTTTATTTAACCTATTTTTATGCAATCATGTATTTGTTGTTGTATTTGATTTATTGTGTGTTGTGATAAAAATAAAATTATATAACTCAAGTGGTGGTGGTGTTTATGCAATCCTATTTTATGTCCTTTTTACAAAAATTTTTTGTTTGCTTCCTAGGATTAGGAGTTTGGTAGTTTTGAGTTTTTGTGGAGTTTTCGATGTTTTAACTTCAATTAACAAAGAATTACAATAACTAGATTGAAAATTTTAATCGAGTTTGGTGTTTTAATTTTGATTTTTGCAAGTTGGTACAAGTATGGAAGCTATAATAATAAATGAAAATTTTAATTGAGTTTGATATTTTAATTTTGACTTCTACTTTTGTGTCATGTTTGGTTCAAGCATAGAAGTTGTATCATCGTTCTAGGAATAGTTTATTGTTATTATTGATTTCCATTTGAGTCGTGCTGATTTTTTTGAATTTGCACTTTTCGGTTTAATAGTTTCTTTTGAGAAACTTTGTTTTGCTTGATCCGTTTTTGTGTTTATAGATTTGTGTTTCTACTATATTGTTATTGTAATTCCACCGGTGGGAAGTTCGATGTTGAGTTTTATATATCGGTCGACATGTTTATCATTTGGGTTTTATTAGATATGTTTCTTAATTCCTTTTTCATTTTTGTTGATTTAATTGATTAATGTCCTATTTGTTTGGGTAGTGTTTGGTGTTTTGGAATTGGAGTCATGGAAATGGAACTATTTTACAGAGTCTATTTTTTATTCTTTGGCTGCAGATGGAAATTGATCTCATTTCTAAAAATTTCCCCCAGTTGCCATGAAATTTTACTGCCTTTTGTAGATTGTATATTTTTAATAATAAGAGTTTGGTTTTATTCCTGTATGATATGCAGCAAGATCTTTTTCCTGATTAACTCATGGTATTACCCAAAAATAATTTGTGATGAACTTCGGGGATGTGAGCTGATATTGTTTTTTTTTTTTTTCTTTCAATGGGACAATATTAACTTTACAGTTATTGTTTTCCTTTTTTTTTTTTGCTTTTTTTCGCTTGAAAAGAAAAAGGGAACAAATTGACTTGGAGTTGCATTATCATTTGGGTAACATTTGGAATTATGGAATTGGAGCCAGGAGATTTTGGGAACACACTATAAAGAACCAGTTTCTGTTTTTGAGAAACATAATTTTTGTTCTATTCCCAGATTTTTTTAAACAATTTTTTTGGTCTCTAATATCTGATATTTGATTTTTTATATTTGGGTTTTTTATTTGCACTTTGTTATTTTTTAAAATTTATTTTTTTACCATTATTTTGTATGTTATTTTTGTTTTTTATTTTCTTTGTTCGTATTTATTTTTTATATTTTATTTTTAATATTTTGTTTTTGGTTTATATTATAGATTAGACGAATAAGAGTAAAGGTTAACTACACCCAAATATGAATGCCAATGGTAAATAGACTATTCTCTTTTGTTTATAGAGTTTTGGGAGAGTTTTCATTAAAAATTGTGTGAATATGATTTTTTTTTAATTATCTAGAGATTCTATAAAACTTATTTTTATTTTAGATTTAGCTCTAAAAAGAATATTTATTGAGTTGTATTTGTAAGTTTGACATAGAAGTTGCTTAGCTTCATATTCTTGATGTGGAAATATCTTTTGAGAGGTAAAACTTGATAATGGTGCTTTTATGAGATACATTTATATTTTCGAATTTCTTTGTTTGATGATTTTTTTTTCGGTTTAGCTGATGTCTAATTGTAATATTATTTTAATAGTTGAATATTTATGTTATTAGATATTGATTGTGTTGTATTTGTAATTTTAGTTGATGATGACGTTTAAATGTTATTGTTGATAATTTAATAAAATAGATGTAAAATATTGTACAAATAAAAGGGATTATATCAATTTTTTAGGTTTAATTTTTTCAACAATCGTGCCTTCAGGTACAAATTATACGCCAATGTGTGCGCGCGCGCGCACGTGTATATATATATATTAACAACGACAAAACCTTACCAAAAAAAAAAACAAAGCATTAAGGTGGCATTTGGTTAGTGTTCTCACTTTTCTGAACCCAACTAGAATGAGTTGGGTTGAGTTGAATTGGGTTGCGTTGAGAATTTTGAGAACAGAATTGCGTTTGGTAATAATAATTTTTATTTTGTGCTGAGAACAGAATGTGTTTGGTAACGATTTTATCCTAAAACTAATTTTTTTTTTTTGAATTTTTTTTTTTGCGTTTGGCGGCAGTTGTTGGCGGCCGGACGGCGATGGCGGCGGTGGTGTTAGACGATGGCCGAACGGCCGGACGGACGGCAACGCACAGTGTCCGGCAACGATCGCTGGAAGTAGCCAGCGGCGGTGGACGGTGACCGGTGGCGGTGGACAGTGGCGGGTGGTGGTCAGATGGTGGCCGGAGTTGAAAACTTTGGGTTGATTTTTTTTGGCACAAAAAAAAAAAAAAAGTTTTTTTTGTTTCTCATTTCCTTAATATTTTGAGAATCAATTCCTATTTTTTTGGTTGGGTTGAGTTGAGTTTTGTATTTACCAAACGCGTTCCCAAATATTAAACTCAGAATTTTTGGGTTGGGTTTGGTTGGGAACACTAAGGTGGCATTTGGTTAGTATTCCCACTTTTTTGAACCCAACTGGAATGAGTTGGGTTGAGTTGAATTGGGTTGGGTTGAGAATTTTGGGAACAGAATTGCGTTTGGTAACGATAATTTTTGTTTTGTAACGATAATTTTTGTTTTGTACTGAGAACAGAATGTGTTTGATAATGATTTTATCCTAAATTAAATTTTTTTTTTTTTGAATTTTTTTTTTGTGTTTGGCGGCGGTTGATGGCGGCGGCGGTAGTGTTAGACGGACGTCTGCGACCGGACGGTGGCCGGCGACGGCGGACGGACTGCGACGCACGGTGTCTGGCAACGGTCGTCGGAAGTGGCCGGCGACGGTCGCCAGACGACGGCGGCGACCAGTGATTGGCGGCGGTGGATGGTGACTGGCGGCGGTAGACAGTGACCGACGGCGGTGGACAGCGGCGGGTGGTCGTTGGACGGTGGCCGGAGTTGAGAATTTCAGGTTGAGTTTTTTGGGCACAAAAAAAAAAAACAAGTTTTTTTTGTTTCTCGTTTCCTTAACATTTTGAGAATCAATTTCTATTTTTGGGTTGGGTTGGATTGAGTTTTGTATTTGCCAAACGCGTTCCCAAAAATCAAACTCAAAATTTTTGGATTGGGTTTGGTTGGGAACACTAACCAAACGGGGCCTAACCAAATGGGGCCTAAGTAAAATGTACTTGAAAATTGAATGCTTGTAAAGTAAACAAATAAAATAACAATCAATCCATTTTTATTTTTTATTTCTTTGGCGTCGTTTCTTCGAGCCCACGAATAGATCTCGTCTATTATAATATTTTGTATCCTTACGATATTTTGTCAAGTCTATAAAGTAACCCGTTTACTTTTAAAACCGTAATAACATTATTTAGTGAGGTGTTAGGTTAAATGTCCTTTAATCCATGGAGTTTTTTTTTTTTTTTTGTGGGAGGGGAGATGTTCCTGTGTGTGTTCTTGTCCATTTGGAGAGGGGTGGGCTGCCTTATATAGGCAGCCCACTGCTACTGCGCATCCAGGGATGCACACATATCCCTGGATGTGCGGGGAGTTGCCCCTATTATACTAACACGTTTTAGCCTCCATAAAAGTGGTATTTTAGGAAATTTCATCCAAGCCACTCCATCAAGTCTTTTCCACTTTGGATAATGTTTAAAAACACTCCTAAACAACCCATCCACTCCAATATAGAATCCAAGACTTTCATCTTCTGAAATAGATGGAAAATAAGAAAAATTATTACTAAATGCACTTTTAAAACAAATCTTTAAATTGATGATAAAAAAACAATATTAGGTCATTCAAAATTCTACTAGATTCTCAATTCCTAGGAAAACACTTGAAATTGCTGGCCAATTTGATGAATTTTCAAAAATACCCAAACTTTTGGATCAAAATAGAATTTTTTTCAAACACTTTGGTCACACTTGATTTCTTTAAAATTGACCTTTGCAATTGAAATTGATTGATTAAAACATGATAATTGCTTCATTGCTTCTATTTTTTTATCAATAAAGCACGAAAACAATTTTTATAAATTTTTAATTTTGACCCCGAAAGTTTTTTTTGACTTTCCAAACCTCAATTGGAGCTCCGATTCGATTTTTCTAGAATTAACCACCATTAGAAATTAAATTTTCATTTGAATGTCAATTTAAAGTTTTTCAAAATTTAAATTAAGTCCCTAAATGTTCCAATTTGGGAAGTCATCACAATTGGCTTCCTCGGTGGCCTAATTGGTATTATAAGGCTTCCATTGAACTTGGTTTAAGATTGATTGATTTTTTCAAAGATTAAATTTGAACCTTGGGTCCCAATATCAATCTTTTGAATTTTCAATTGAATCCCAAAACTCCTTGAATTATATATATATATGTATATATATATATATATATGTATATATATATATATATATGTATATATATATATAAAGAAGTTCACTTGGCTTTCAAAATATATAATTATGGTTCCCCATCTCAAGTTGGATAACTTTTTTGATCTAATTGAATTTTTGAAACATTAAGTTAAACCACAAAGATTTAATTTATTATTTAGCCACTAAAGCTTCTAACTACAATTTTAAAGCTCGAATTAATTCTTGAAACCTTCAAATCAAGACCTCCCTTTAAATTCAAATATTTTTTAAATTCAATAGACTTGGAAATTTATTATTTTTGTTCTTTTTTTAATTTTCCTTTATATTTATAAAATTTATTGTGCTGGTGGGGGTAATATGTGATGTTTACAACTGTCCATCTTTGTCGTGCGAGTTCACTCATGATGACAAAGACAAAAGAGACACACCATTTTGTTCTGCCGAGAAATATAGAGTGAAAATGGAGAAGTATGACCGAACCCACAATGGGCTACCTACGTTTCCTAAGCATGGAGAAAATCAGGTCAAGACGTACTTCGCAATGAGTACATATGAAATATGTCACGAAGCAAGGAAGAAAATGAAAATAGTGGACCATAGGTATCCAGTCCGGGTCATGAAAATGCTTCCTAGCACTCGGTAGTAAGGAAAGTGAAAAAAGTACACCTTAGGAAAGGTCGAAGGACTATCCTAGGGTAAAATGTGCTCCAGCCAACGGCTGGGGTAAGATAGACCTAGATCTCATGGGAGAAACCAAATTGGCTAGGGTACACATGCTTAAAAAGAAAACTTATCTGGGCCTAGACCTGGCTTGAAATTATTATAAAAGTTTAGATGAGATGTGACCGAACCCATATGAGTTGCCTACATACCTTGGGAATACCAGACATCGGGTCAAACAAAGTTTAGATACAAGTGTTTCTTGTATTCAATGGCAAAGAAATAAAAAGTGCTCCCTAGGGAAAGTCAAGGAACTATCCCAGGATTACATAAACAAATGGTACAGAAAATTATATGGAGAATTACATACATCATCCATTCAACCATATGGTTGTGGAATAGGATTTGTTTGAACACCGGGATCAATAGATGAATTTTCTAAGTCATATGTTTTTTATTCTCACAAAAGTGTTCATTGGTAAAATATGGCCAACATTTTGTAAATATAAAATTTAATACATTAAGATCCTTTAAAAATTGATACTTTATTAAGTAAAATCATTGCTTATATTTTTTTCATAAGTTATAACTGGTTGCTCAATGTCTAGAGTTGAGTATAGATTTGGAGTCACGGACAGAGTCAAAGTATAAACTCTTTCTCGTTCTCTTCGTGCTTGTTGAGATATAGCACGCTTCGATATTTCATTTTCACTGGATGCTCTTCTCAGATAATAATAATTCAAATTTGTGTGAACGCCACTTCAATAGATTTATTCTCTAAATAAATAAAATAAAATAATTATTATCTTACCTTATTTAAGAACATATAAGTGGTTGTTCAACGTCTAGCATTGAGCATTCACTTAGACTCGCAAACAAAAAACTTTCCATAAAATTTTGTAGAGAAGGTAAGTTTGCGTCAGAAATAAAATATATTTCACTATCCACTGTTGCTTGTGTAGTTTGATCCCTACGAATGTCCATACTTCCTGGGGTATACAAAGTTGAAGTCATTGATGACCCATATAATTTTGTAATCGTTTTTTTTTTTTTTTTTTTTTTTCGTTTTGGTAGAGGCTTGAATGAATCTTCTAAAAGTTGTTGTCCTTTTTCAAGATATTGATTGTTGAGAAAATTTAAACGATCAAATTTATCATGTTCTCTTCGTGCTCGTTGAGCTTTAACACACCCAGATATGTCATTCTTATTGGAAGTTCCTACAAGTTGACTTTCCAAAATCTTGTGTTCCCTTTCTCGGGCCCTTCGTAATCATTGGGCAAAAACAGTATCTGATATGACATTTTCATTGAATTTATGTTGACATGAATTTTATCAACCTACAAACGTGCATTATCGCAAAACAATACAGATAACATCACAATGATATCAATCGAAACTAAGAGTACGTATAAAAATTATATGAAATAAATCAAATAACTTAAAAAAACAATAATATAATCAATTGAAGTATAAGATCAAAAATAAGTAAAAACTAATTAACTAATTGAATTGAATAGTAGAATCGTACCACATTATTAAGGTCATTAGGCTTTCCTTTTCCTCTACTATTTGAAATAGAGTTTTTATTCTAGAAAAACCATCATCATTTGTCTTTCAGTCTTCCATAATCAAACAATTTTTCTTACATTGAAAAATACATGTAACGAACAAATAAATATATATTTTAAATAAAAATATATCACCATGACTTTTCTTAGGTAGAAAAAGGCAAAACTAAAAAATTATAATGCCTTATTTTATATATGTGTGTGTGTGTTATTGTTATTGTTATTGTTATTTTAGGAATTTTAAAGATTAAGTTTGCATGAAATTTGAAAATTGTCATTAATTTCTTAAAAGTGAGTCGATTTATTATTAATATCAAAAATGTCTAGTTATAAAAATTAACACAAAAGTGAGAGAACAATACAGATAGAATTATATATAATGTCACACATTTATATAAAAAAAAAAAAAAGATATTCTAAACCAAACTTAGGAATTAATCAGACAATACATTCACGTATCCACAAATTTGAATATGACAAAGAAATAATAGAAAATGTATATTATTCTCGTGACATAAAATTTAAATCTAAATAAAATTGATAATGAAAAATATAAGGTTATAATAATTCGACAACCAAATTTAACACACTTCACATCATTAACAAATAAGAAATAAATCTATTTAAGTTATAAAATTTTGGAAAAAAAAATATTATACAATCTATATAAAATACATTAGAGAATGATCTTTTTATTTTTTATTTTTTCCCTCTTTTTTCTTCTTTCTTTCATTTTCTTTTCTAGTAAGCAGACATTGTCCGCCGCTGCTGCCGACAATGGATTCTCTCTCTCTCTCTCTCTCACACACACACACACACACATATACTAATGCCCCATTCCCCAGCTTCTTCTTCTTCTTCCTCTCTCTCTCTCTCTCTCTCTCATACACACACACACTCTTATCTCTCTTTTTCTCCATAAAGAGAGAAAGAGAGAGAAAGAAAAAACAATAAGAAGAAAAGAAGGATGAGAATGTGGAAATGGAGAAGAGTTGAAGAAAATGGCTTTAGATAGAGGGGTGGGAGGGACCAGGGGCACCGGAGAGGTTAGGGGTGAGGGTTAGTGAATGTTTTAGAAAATGTGTTGGTGGGTTAGTGAATGTTTTAGAAAATATAATGGTTGAAAAAATAAAGTTGTTTTAAAAACAATATAATAGTAATTTCAAAATATTTAGATTTTTTATGGGTTAGTGATTTTTTTAGTCCCTCAGTCGGTGTTTAATTGGCCCTTCTATTTAGAAATACACACATTGGGTCCTGACATTTTAATTTCGTTTCCAATTGGCCCAATTTACAAATCTGTTAGGTCAATTTTAACGGTCAACATTATAGTAAGGGCATTTTGGTCATTTTGTGTCTAAATTAAATTTTCTTTGTTTAGCTTATATGGATTAATTACATTTTACACCCTAATATTTCATTTTACCTATATTTGAATGGAATCCCCACATAGCTCTTGATTGACAATGGCTATAAATTTGAAGAAATTAATGGAGTCTCCTTGAACTTTTTGATTGATAAAGCTCCAATCTGCCGTTGGCTTTTTGTAACAATGTCTCTACTTTCTCATCTTGGATTAAAGACCCCTGTTTTGATGCCCATTAAAGAACAGTAAGCACTCTCGCTTGACCAAACTCTCCGATGTTGGTACGTATAAAGCGATGTAGCAGAGAAAATTCATGCCTATGCTCTGAACTTGTTCCCGCGAAGTAAACAATTTGGACTAGATGTTTGGTTCCTCTGGCATGGATTATCGCTTTCGAGTGATCGATGTGGAGGTAATTATCCCCGACATTGAATTTCAGTAAGGAAACGCTTGCTTTCCTCATAACTATGGCTTTTCTTTCGTTGAGAAGATGGGCCAGTAAGCTAATTATCCTCGTTTCAATAGTCTGGAAAGTTCGGGCGAGGTTTCTAATGGCCTTGACGCAGGGGATTAGGAGTTCTGAATCAGCCTGATCAATGATCATCTGACGTGGATCGACAACAGCCTTGTATGTCAACGAGTTGGGTTTGAACGCGGATTGTCTCAATTCAGTGTCCTGTTCTACCATTGTCATGATCTCCAACACCACCATGGCGGAATTATACTACACATCTTCTAGCATGACTAGATTATCCATGGAAGCCGCATATCAGAAACCCCGCTTAAATTGAAATTTTGAAAGAAGGGGTTTGTAGAGATTGAAGAACATGATGCAATCCTTGAGTTGGGCTTCATGAGATTTCTAAAATCGGGTGTGGTGGCTGATGTGGGAGAATTTTTGGCTTCAGCATTAACGTTTAATAGAAGCCAAGTGAAAGGTGATGCCTAGTGGGCCAGATTATAATATTAAAACGGCACATAGGAGGCCCAATATTTACCTTGGAATGAGCCAACTGCAGCTAGCCCACAATCACACGGAGGTGAGCTCATAAGAGCAGCCCAACACCTGAATAATGAAGAGTCCAACACAACGACCTAGTCCGACAGTTCATTACAATGGATCCAACCAGTGGGAACCTATAAAGAACTAATCCAACCCCACGATCCCATGCTATGTGATATTCGGAACAAACCCAATGAAATAGCAGCAGATCGTGGGGAGGCAATTTCACCAATAAATGACATGAACGTAGAGGTTTATAAATAAGGGAAGGTATTAACAGTTTATATTATGTTCAAGTACTTGAGTTTTCACCCTAAACCAACTAACTTATTCTTTCACTGGAGTTTCTTTGGCTGACATCATACTCGTGTCCCCTTGAGTTTATCGGTCTTGTAGATTATTGGTTTTGCAAGTTGTTGGAGATCTTTGGTATCTTGCTAGAGGTTTTTGGAAACATCATTTGGTGTCATCTGTGGGAATACAGTCGAAAAGCTTATCGTAATCAAGATGAGAAAAATATGAACGAGGGAAGTCAATCAAGACCATAGCAATAAAGCTTCGCCGTAAGAAAACACTGAAACTTTGGTGGAAGTCCTAGCAGCGGTTCAAGCTGATGCCCCATTTGATGTCCAAATTATTGACTTGAGAATCAATACTTTGGCTGAGAAGATGTCGACAATGGAGGGCATGATAATGTGGATGGCACGATAATGTGGATGACACAACAAATCGCTAAGAATACCCAGTAGCCACCACCTGATAATGATGGTTTTGGAGAGAAAACAAAATCCCTAAAAGTACCGGAACAACCATCTTAGGAGGAAAGAGTTATCCAAGAAGACATCAGAGTTCACCCAGTTGAAGAGAGAAGATTGGTCAGCAGATTGGAAAATATAGTTTCCATCCAGGAGGTCAGGGTTAAAAAAAAAAAAAAAAAAAAAGACTTGCCAGTTGATGAGTTGGAAATGGTACTAGAAAGAACAAAGCTACATTTTACCTCTAACATCATGAAGGTTCCATTCTCGAACAAGTTCAATCCAACTAAGTTCGAAAAGTACGATGAGAAAATGGATCTAATTGAACATATCTGCCAATTCAAGTATGTTATGACACTTTATGGAGCGGGAAACTCAAAATTATGTAGAGCATTTGCTACCACCCTAAAGAGGTCCGCTTTGGAGTAGTTACACAACCTACCACCTTGGTCCATCTCGTCATTTACTGAGTTTGAAAAACAGTATGAATCATTTTAAGGAGGAGATAACATGTATCGATGGATGCGACACTAATATCATCATAAACACATTTACATCAGGGTTGCGTCATAGGCGACTCCAAGACTCACTCATAAAGCATAACCCAAGGAATATAACTAAGCTCATAAAAAGGGCGATTCCCTATACGAAGCTGGAAGATGTTAAATACCCGAGGGAATAAAGGAAAAATTATAATAGGATTCAATAGTGATCTCAGCTCTCCTAAAGGAAAAATTACTTTGTCAGTAACAACAAGTAAAGAGGATAACCGATTGACTACAGCCACGGAGTTCATGGTGATGGACTCCTCATCCCCATACAATGCGATCTTGGGATGCCCATGACTTTATTTTGTAGAAGCCATGGCGTCCACCTTCTACTAGTGTATAAAGTATGTGAAAGATGGGCTGATAACAGTTATCCAAGGGGATTAGGTGGCACCCAGAAAATGCTTTGTAACAGCAATGAGAGAAAATAAAAAGACCCAATAGCAATTAAGATTAGAGCAGAAAGAAGCTCCACCTAACACCTTAACTTAGGAAATAGATGATTTCAGAGAACACCCCAGTTTTCTTCAGTCGGCAGAGTAGGTATAGAATTGACCTTCAAAAATGAAAGGAAAAAGTTTATGATCGACACGGAATTAAGCCAGCCCAAGGTAGATTTTAGACGTGTTTGCATGCGCCCCAGAAGATATGAAAGGGATTGATCCCAAGGTAGCAGTACATTGCCTTGATATTACAAGATCTTATCCTCCAGTCAGGGAGAAAATGACTTTTAGTCCAAATAAGGCTAAGAAGGCTGCTCGTAATAGGGTATATAATGGAGGTAACATACCTGATGTGGTTAACCAATACCGTGCTCATTAAAAAGAAGAACGAAAAGTAA
This sequence comes from Eucommia ulmoides, assembly GCA_016647705.1. Lineage (NCBI taxonomy): Eukaryota > Viridiplantae > Streptophyta > Magnoliopsida > Garryales > Eucommiaceae > Eucommia > Eucommia ulmoides. The sequence goes on along the minus strand of CM028334.1, from coordinate 47,118,075 downwards.
AGGATCTGTGTGGACTTCACTATTCTCAACCAGGCATGCCCCAAAGATTGTTATCATGCCAAGGATAGATCAAATGGTGGATGCAACTGCAGGACACGAACTGCTAAGCATGATAGACGCGTCTTTGGGTTATACTCAAATCCAGATGGATCAGTAGGATGAAAAGAGAATATTATTTATAACACTAAGAGGTACGTATTGTTATACAGTGACGCCATTTGGTTTAAGAAATGCAAGGGCAACCTATCAACGATTAGTGAATCCTATGTTCCAAAAAAAAAAATTGGGAAGACAATGGAAGTATACATTGACAATATGTTAGTCAAAAGTGCCAAGAAAGACGATCACCTAGCACATCTGGAACAAGCCTTTGTTATTCTGTGAAAATTCAACATGAAGTTGAAACCCAAAAAATATGTGCCTTTGGAGTAAGATCAAGAAAGTTCTCGGGTTTCGTAGTTAATCAAGTAGGGGTAGTAGTGGACTCTTGACAGATAGAAATTGTTCAAAATACAAATATTCCCACCACTGATAAAGAAGTTCAAGTGCTAAGTAGAAGGCTAGCAGCGTTGAACAGGTTTATCTCCAAGTTTACTGACAGATGTACTCTCTTTTTAAAGATCTTAAGGGGGAGTAAGAGCTTTCGTTAGGATAAAGACTATGAAGATGCATTGAAATCTATCAAGGACTACCTCAGTTCAATTGAAACCCTGGCCAAGGTGTCCCCTGGTGACGAACTCTACTTATATTTTGCGGTAACCTTAGTTACTGTCAGTGCGGCGCTGGTGAAGGAAGATCAAGGAGGGCTAAGGCCAATGTTTTATGTAAGTAAGTCATTAGTCCTAGTTGAGACACAGTATACTGAGCTAGAGAAGCTCGCCCTGGCATTGTTAACGCCAACTCGGAAGTTGAGGCCTTACTTCCAAGGACACATGATTAATGTGATGACCTTATTCCCCCTCCGAGCAATAATGCACCGACCTGGTGCCTCAGGTTGGCTAATGAAATGGGTGATAGAATTTGGAAAATTCTTCATCAAGTACAAGCCACGAAAAGCAATTAAGGGGCAAGCAGTGGCAAATTTCATTGCCGAACTAACCTCTATTGGCGAAGACCCAGTAGAAGATGAAGAATTCTCAAAGCATCAATTAGATTGTGGAAGTTATGGGTTGATGGATCATCAAACATAAGAGTATGTGGTATAGGCGTAGCCTTAGAAACACCTGAAGGAGATCAGATTGAAAAAGCAATTCAGCTCGAATTTCGAACTTCTAACAAAGAAGTTGAATACGAAGCAGTAATCCTCAGATTAATTTTAGCAAAGGGGCTAGGGGCTCATGATATTGAAGTACGATCTAACTCCTAACTGCTAATTGACCAGGTGAATGAAGTGTTCTCAATAAATGAGAAAATGTTGCAGCTCTATATGAAAAAGGTATAGGAGTTGGTGAAAACACTTCAAAGTTACAAGCTGGAAGCAATTCTAGGTTAGAAAATGAGCAATATGACATACTCTCAGTTTTGGCATCATCTTTTGGACCAAACCAGAAGTTAGAGATGGTGGAATTCCAAGAGAAACCATTCATCGCAACATCAACTGACCTATGTGCCAATATTGGCGAGTAAGACGGGAGGAATCATCTAGTAAGACATCTAAAGGAATGGACTCTGCCCAATGATCGAGATTCAGCCTAGAAAATCTTGTATAAGGTGTTAAGATACGTCTTGATTGATAATAAATTATATTGGAGATCTTTTACACAACTGTTGTTACTCTGCTTGGGGCCAAAAGAGGCCAATAATGTTCTGCAGGAAATACACTAAGGAATATGTGGGAACCACCAAGGAGGAAGAACCATGACACACAAGGAACTTATGATTTTCTATTACTGGCCATCAATATGAAATGATGCACTTGAGTATGTCAGGAAGTGTGACAAATTCCAAAGGTTATCAAATGATATCAAGGTTCCAAGTCAGAAGCAAACCCTGATCCACAGTTCGTGGCTTTTTTCTCAATGGGGAATGGACATCCTAGGACCATTCACCCCAGCACCAGGAAACAAAAATAGGGGCTTGTTGTGATTGACTATTCATCAAGTGGGTAGAGGTAGAAAGACTTGCAACGGCGGGAGAGAACAAAGTAAAAATTTCATTTGGAAGAATGTGACATGCCGCTTCGAGATCCTAACAATATTGATATAAGAAAATAGAACTCCATTCACTGGGGGAAAGATAGGAAGGATGTATAAAAAACTAAAAATACAGCACCGAACATCAAGTCCAGCATACCTACAAGCGAATGGACAACCAGAGGTAAGAAATAGATTTATTAAAGAAACATTTAAGAAACGGATGGATAAAGCTAAAGGCAAATGGGTAGAAGAGTTACCAGGAATCCTATTGTCCTATAGGACTATGCCCAGAACAACTACAGGGCAAACTCCATACTCTATGACATACGAGATTGAAGTTGTAGTTTTAGTAGAGATAAGATTTTCCTCAAGGTGTGATGGCACGATCAATCTCGTTAAAAGCAAAACAACCCTACGTCGAGACTTGGACCAGCTTGAAGAAATATGAGAGAAAGCAGCGCTACGAATGGAAGGTGTACAAGTCCAAAGTTGCAAAAATGTTTAACCAGGAAGTTCCTCTGAGGTACTTTGGGATAGGAGATATTGGTACTCTAACGAGTAATACCACACCATCCAGAAGAACCTTTGGGGAATTTAGCCTCTAATTGGTAAGGACACTATAGAGTGACGAAAATAAATAGACTAGGTGGTTGGAAGAATTAGACAGAGTTCCAATACCACAACCTTGGAACATTGAACACTTACGAAAGTGTTTCGTTTAGAAGTTTGAATTCTTTTTGCTTTGATGTTTTTCAAGTTTGAATTTATTTTTTTTTCAGTATGAACTGTGCTTTAAGTTTGTTTCATTCTGAAAGCATACGATCTATTGAATATAATCAACTAGTCATCAATTGCACAAATAAGGCATAAGAAAAATAGAGTAAACCATGAAAAGATGGTTCAAACCAATAAATGTGATAATGAAGGAACGAACTAACAGATCAGTTTGGAATAAATAAAAAATGGTGATAAAAATCATCGTGTGAAACTAATGGCGAATTGATAAATCGATTTTGGAATAAATCACAAATAGTGATAAAAATCACCAGATGTGAAACCAATGGCAAACTGATAAATCAATTCGGAATAAATCACAAATGGTGATAAAAATCACCAGTTGCGAAACCAATGATGAACTGATAAATTAGTTTGGAATAAATCACAAATTGTGATGAAAATCACCAAGTGTGAAACCAATGGCAAACTGATAAATTAGTTCGGAATAAATCACAGATGTAAAACTAATGATGAACTGATAAATCAGTTTGGAATACATCACAAATGGTGATAAAAATCACCAAAATGTGGACTTAATGGCGAACTGATAGAAATGTTCGAAACAAATCATAAATAGTAATAAAAATCACTGTTTAAAAATAAATGACAATCTTTTGATATCAGTTTGGAAATAACACTAATAGTGGTTACAATCATTGTGTGAAATTAAGAGGCAAACTGACAAAATTAGTTCGAAAGTAAAACTAAAAACGATAAAAATCATTGCGTAAAAAAAATGAGAACGAGCTGATAGATTCAGCTCAAAGTATATCACTCATTGTAACAAAATTATAAAATATGATAGGTTACTTTCAAATCTAGTCTACATGACCACTATTTTGTTCATTCCTTAAAGTCAACTGCAAGTTCATAACGTTCAAAGCATGAAAAAGTTATGAACGAGGAAAAATAAGAAGAACATAATAGAATAAGAGATAATGAATAAAGTTAAACAATATGCAAATAAATGCAAGCATAAATGAATGCAAACATTTATAAACACAAAAAGGCACATTGTTCAGCAAAATGCATATTTCATATGAAGAAATGGGAGTTGTTCAACACCGTCAAAATATTAATACATAAATAAAGGAAAAGAGTTGTTTAAATTACAAACAAGAATAAAAGAAAAAGAAGTAAGAACTTCTTCAGAAAACTAGGGTCAATAGGAAGAGGAAGAAGACCATCAGTCTGATTCCGGTGAAGGGAGTAGACCTAGATCCGCTGAATCCTCAAAAAAGTGATAAAAATATTATTCTTTGTTCTAACTAAGTGCCAGTACCAAAGAAATTATTTTTTTGTTCCTTCTTCTCTTCGTTTTTCTCCCAAAACGTCTTTCTCTTATCATCCATGATCTTCGCATAACCTTTGTAGAGATGATCCTGGCCCTTCAGGTCTTGGAATTCAGTGTCAGCCTCCTTCAAACGAAGGCAAAGCTCTTCGAGTTGGGAGACATCACTTAAGTGAGTCGTATCAAGGGACTGGTAGTAAGCACGGGCTTTTTCTATGCAACGGAGACGAGGGTGCTCGTCAGTAAGGTCTTTACCATCATCATCGACTCTTTGAAGTGATAGCCATTTTTTATCTCTTTCTTCCTCTCGACTTCAATATTGTTAAAAGTAGTATACATTTTTTAAGAAGGAAATTAAAAGTTGAGAAAGTGGAGAGAGGATGAATGACAGGAGAATGAATGAGAGATGAAAGATATTGGTTGGTTTGGCTTTAAATAGCCAAACTAAGGAGCAAAATGGAAAAATAAATGAAAACAAATCGCCAGGCATGGAAAACGCTTATAAAATTTAATGACATGAGATGACATGGGGGAAAGTACAATAATTATGAGTACGAGTTCCAAGATTAAGAACTACAGCGACTGCTTAAATAGATTAATAATTAGAAAATTATCATGTTTACAAAGAAGACAAAAAGATAAAAAATGAAAAGACAACTAAAAGATCAGGACGACCTCTGCTCCTTTGCAACATCCGATTGGGAAGCAATCTGGAGCTCTACTGGGGTTGGAAGAGCTGGATGAACGGTGAGCTGACTTAAAGATGAGACCAATGAAAGGTTAATGGTCATTAGCTCGGAGCCAGTAGGCATCACCTCGGCTTTAACCAGTGCAAGCTCGGCGACTAGGGAACATGGATTAAAAGTATTTCCAATCACCTCGGGAGTGGCTGAGAGAAGTTCAAAAGCGACTAGGGGAGGGACTGCCATGTTAGCCACACTATTCTTATTTTAATCGTTTTCTCCCTCCAAGGCCTTATCCAAAAAAGGGGATGTTGAGCTAAATTTACTCATTCCTCACAAGGTCTTTTGGCAGAACTTGAAGCCTATCTCCTAGAGCTCCACCCTAAAACTTTCAATCTGTTCCCAAATATTCTTTAGTCTTCAACTTAATAGCCCTATTTAGCTCATCCACAGTATAGGCCAACCCAGCCGACCTAATCCCTAGTGTAGCAACCTTGGCTTGCTCGGAGCTTAATTCGGCCCCCAGAGAATTCTTATCTTCCACGGCACGATGGAGAGCATCTTTCTTTATCCTTACCTCAACCTTCAATGCATTATTTTCAGTTCGCAAGGCGTTGACCTCATCCAACATAGATGAGAACTCAGTGAAAAACTTATTATTTTCACTTATCAGCCTCACGTTGTCTCGATGGAAGCTTTAACACCGAGCACTTGTGGCCTAAAGTCCAGCCTCAACTTTCTCTTTAAAGGACCTCTCTATCACAATATCAGTTTCCAAGGAAACTTTCTATTCTTGGAGGGCACGGAGATCCTCCTCTAGCCTGCTTGACTCCGTTAGTTGGTGCATAATTTGGGTATCCAACTCTGCCATTTCATCAAAGCTACCAGCTAATGATAAAGTCAGGTCAATACCCTACAAATCAAACACATACTTAGACAGAGGTTCCTTCAACAACTAAGGATACAAAGCCTACTATGTACGAGAGAATACTTGGAGGTTTGCGCAGACAATAGCTCTAAAGAGCTCAGCACGGCTATGGGTCCCAAATTTTGGCTCTACCTTTGTCCCAAATTTTTTCTATGAGGATACGAATGGAATCATCAGAGATTTCTTAAGAACCACGAACAAAAGGACATGTCTTCTTTAGAACCTGGCACATCTGCTCTTGAAACATGTCACAATTGGTCGAAGAAGCAGAGATATCATAATAGGACGTCGTGGAAGGAGAAGCAAGGAGAAGACGAACAATAGGGGTAGATATCCTGAGAACACGAGCAATAGGGGTCTCGGTAGCACAAGTGACGAGCTTAATACCCCGAATTTCAGTAGGGAGATAGACTTGAGCACGTGGGACTAGCACATAAATAACTCCATCCCGATTCCTTCTACTTAATGGTTGGATTCCATTGAAGTGTGAAGATAAGGATAACACAAGCTGACAAGCCACGGGCCAAAGAGTCGTGGGCTGAAAAACCACTGGCTGAGGAGTAATAGGCTAAGAAGTCATTTTGAGCATTCTCTTCCTTTTTCCCAGGGCCAGGCTCTTAATATATCCCACCTGCTCGTCATCCATATTGTCTAGTTCAAAGGGGTTGTATGTCAAAACCATATAAGAACGGATCTCTGGAACTAAGAGTCTTGAGAGCTCGTTCACCACTTTGGGAATATGATGAAAACTCTTGCAAGCTTCGTCACCTGCACATATGAGTTCCTTAATGTAATGCTCTAGATTAATGCCAAGTGACGAAATGAAACAAAGAAAAATGATGAAAATTAAAGTGTTTAAACACGACTGGAGGATGCCCTTTCTCCTCAAATGAGAACTCCCAATCACTCTTGAAGAAGAGATATAGTCTTTTCCAACCTTTTACCGAAGTTGGAAGATCGGTAAGAAAATAATACTTCTTTCTGGATAAATAGTAAAATCCATTAGTCTTATGAAGGAATTTTAAGGAACATATGTTTCTCGTCATTTTAATGGAAAGAGGGACATCGTTTTCCCTTGGAAAAAGCTAGGCCTCCCAAATTTTGTTGAAACCCATTTGGAATTAGCTGGGTTGGGGTGATTTCTAACTAATGAAAAGCTCACGAGGAAAATGAGTAAAAAGAAGGACGAGACCATACTCAAACATCCAAACAAATAGGAAAATTCCATCATCACTTGGAATCCTAATGGTGATCAAGTTAGGAATATTGTATTTAGTTCAGAATTTGAGAAGGTGTTCTTCCTTGAAGTTACTAGCACCGTGATTTTCCTAATTTACAGGGGAATTGGTGGAAGGAAAAACATCGGTAGTCTTCGTCATTGAGGAGGAATGGAATGTGAAAAAAGCAAGAAATTGACCAAGAAACTAGAGAAAGAAAGCAAGAACACTAACTGAACTAGGATCGACACGAAGAGAAGATGATCTTTCATCTCAATTCTTCGATCTATTCCTTCATATGAATCCGAATCATCACGAAAGTCTGGAGGACAAATGATGTGAGAGGATTTCTCGCTTCAGCATTAGCGTTTAATAGAATCCAAATGAAGGGTGAGGCCTCGTGGGCTAGATCATCATATCAAAACGGCCCAGGATGGGGCCCCAATATCTACCTCAGAATGGGCTAGCTACAACTAGCCCACAGTCACATAGAGGCGAGCCCATAAGAACAGCCCAACACCTGAATAAGGATGGGCCCAACATAGCGACCCAATCCGACGGATCATTTCAACGGATCCAACCAATAGGAATCCATAAAGAACTAATCCAACCCCATGATCCCATGCAACGTGATATTCAGAACGACCCCAGCGAAATAGCAGCAGATTGTGGGGAGGCGATTTCACCAATAAACGACATAAACAAAGAGGTCTATAAATAAGGAAAGGTATCAACAGTTTATATTATCTTCAAGTACTTAAGCTTTCACCCTAAACAGGCTAACTTATTCTCACGCCGGAGGTTCTTTAACTAACCCCACACCGGTGTCCCCATAAGCTTATCGGTCTTGTAGATTATTGGTTTTGCAGGTTGTTGGAGATATTAGGCATCTTGTTGGAGGTTTTTGGCAACATCAGAGGGTATGGAGGATATTGAAAAACACATAAGAGATAGAGAGCCAAAGCGTTGGTTCGTCGTTGTCTTCACTGGGAGGTGGAGGGGAATGAAACAGATGGGTAGGGTTGAGGGCTTGGGACACAAACCAACGACCAAGTGGGTGTGAGAAGGGAGTTTTGGAAGAAGTGAATTAAATATATTTTTGACTCTTAATTTTAGAATAATTTACAAATGGACCCTATTTAATTAGTTTGAGTAAAAGAACGAAATTATCCTTATTTTTAACATGAAATGACAAAAATATCTTTACTTTCACGTTGACCATTATGATTGACTTAATATAATTGTAAATTAGGCTAATTGAAAACGAATTTGAAATGTTAGAGACCCAATGTGTCTATTTCTAAATATGAGGTGTCCATTGAACACCGGCTGCATATGTGAAGGATAAAAAAGAATCATTAACCTCATTTTTATAAAGTGGAGATGAACATATTTAAAAAAAAATGGTTTAAAAACTGGGGTCCACTATGTTAAGATCCAATTCTACATAAATATTTGGGCCTAGAAGTCTTCCATGCAGCCAAGCATGTCTAGTCCTTGAGTATCAAGTGGATCTAGACGGGCCATGGCCCTCCCCCTCAAAGATCTCAAAATTAGTATCCTCTATATTTATATGATTTAGGAAAATATTACCCATTAATTGATATTTTTCAATTAATGCTAATTTAAAATTAGCTTTTTGAATTTGAAATAAATTTATTTTTGAAATTACGTTAAATTTTGGACTAATTAGCATAAATTAAATCGAATTAGAGTTATTGTTTAGGATATGGTGGAAGCTCCAAAAGTTTGAACTTAATTACTGAAAGCACCCACAACGTATTGCAATTTCAAATTTAGTTTAACACTTTATAAAATATGGTTACCACACTATACACACAGGCCTTCCCTTGCCGCTTCCCACTTCATCAGTACCTTCGACTATTCCCAATTGTCGATTTTTATTTATTTTTAATTACATTCATCTATTATTAAGTATATTTTCAATTATATATATTTTTTTATTTTAGTATTATTTATTCGTATATTTTTTACTTACATTCTTGTATTTGTTTATTTTTATGTCTATTGTATTTTTAGTTAAATTCGTGATTTTTTTTTTTTTTTTTTTTTTTGTTTATTGAACTAAATGTAATTTTGGTTACATTCAATAATTTTTTTTTTTTAATATAATTAATATTCATATATTTTTTATTTATATTCAAAGTATGTAAAATATAAATAAAAAATATATATACTAAACATGTAACTAAAAATATGTACATGCATAAATGTAACTCAAAAACAAATAAATGAATGCAATTAAAATAAATACAAGAATGTGCTTCAAAATATGGTAAAAAAATGTAACTAAGAAATATAATTAAAAATGCAATAAAAAAAATCGGGTGGCCAGAGGTTAGGCACCTGTAGGTCTAGTAGCCTGCGGCGGTGGGTGGCACTAGCAATTAGGGATCCGAACTCTCATTGAAAATGTTTAACCTCGGATTAGGAAGTATTAATCACAGTGTAAAACACAAATTAAAATGTAATGAAATGATTTCTACTCAACTTAAAATTAAAATAGAATTAATTATAGGGCATTGGCCAATTACCCTTATTTTTAAATTAGAGTTAACTTTAATTCAATTTGCATGTTTCTCCCTTTTAACACAATTTACTATGTTATAGCGAATTAATGAATAAATGTTAAATTAAAATAAAATACATATCTTTATAAGTAATTTGAAGACAAGTGCCTCTTTTTTTAAATTAGAATTTATACAAGAGTTACCTCCTGTCATTTCGACTAATGCCAAAATCACTCTTTAATATTGTCATAATACATTTTGTTGATAAAAATATCATTTAAACATATTTTTTCCATATTTTCTTATTTTATAATTTTTATTTTTATTTTTTTTCTCTTTCTCTTCTCTCTTGTTTTTATTTTTAATTTTTATATTTTTAGCTTTTCTAAGTATTTATTTTTTATTTGTTTTATCATTATTTTTTTTATATATGTAGTGTTTATTGAATACAAAAGAAAATCAAAATTAAAAACTAGAAAACAAAAAGAAAACTTTAAATAAAAAGAAAAAAAAAATTGTTTTATTTTTATTTTTCAAATTCTATTTTTTTATTTATTTATTTATTTATTTTCTAGATTACTACTTTTGATATTTTAAATTTTTCTATGAATACTATACCAAAAAAATTAAAATAAATGAAATAAAAAATAGAGAATAAAATAATAAAATTAAAAAATATAAAATAAGAGAGAGCAAAAAATAAAATAAAAATATGATGTTGTGAAGATATTTTGGTTAATAAAACTTAATAAAGGGTACTTTCAGTAACTAAATTAAAAAGAAAAGGAGTGTGTCAAATATTATTAAAATGATTTATCGAAACAACTGAGAGTATTTCGGTTTAAGCTCTTCAAAATAGCAAGGGTTGTTGAATATACCATAAAAAATCAATAAATATATTTGTGAGTAAGTGTAATGTTATTTTCAAACATTTTAAAATACTGAAATTATTACCAATTTCCTAAGGCATGCTTGATGTTACTTACAAACACACGCGAGTCACCATCACCAAGAAATTCATAGTGAGATTTGTTTGCTCGACAAATAGGAAGTTTCTCAAGAGACCAATTAATTAATTATTTTTAATGGTTTTCGGTAATTTAACCAATTTGATGAAGAAAATATTTCCATATTGGAATTCGGAGATTGAAAAGGAAAAAGAGTAAGTGGAATTTATTTATGAAATGAAAATTGGGAACGAAAGAATGATTGAAAAAGAAGAAGAAGACTTCTAATATCTATCCAGAAAATCCCCTTGGGGCCCCGCTTGGGTTGAGGAATGAAGTCATGAACTGAAGTAGTGAACCTAAAAATAGGAAAGCTTTCTAAAGACGAAAATGATGTTGTTTCTATGTAATGTACGGGCAGGCGAGCCAACTCGCTACGATAAGAAGCAGACCTGCAATCTACTCATGACCCATTCAGATTGAGAATGCAAGCCCATTTGGATTGCGGCTTCAGCTTGGGTCAAGTGGTTTAGGGTTCAATTTGAGCAGGTGGGGGCATGTTTGTAGGGTGGCCAAAAAAAACTGCATACCCCTAATACATTCACATGTCCACAAATTTAGATATGATAAAGAACTAATAGAAAATAAATATTATTCTAGAAAATAAAATTTAAATCTAAATAAAATTGATGATGAAAAAATAAGATTATAATATCTTCAACAAGCAAATGGAACACACTTCACATCATTAACCTACAAGAAAAAAAAAAATCTACATTAGTTATAAAATTTTGAAAAAAAAATACACAATCTATATAAAATATATTAGAGATTGATCTTTTTATTTTATTTTTTATAGTTTTTCCCCCACTTTCTTTTTCCTCCTTTCATTTTCTTCTCTAGCAAGTAAACATTGCCAGCCACCGCCGACGATGATAGACTCTCTCTCTCTCTCTCTCTCTCTCACACACACACACACACGCCTCCTTCTTCCCCTTTCCCAACCTCATCTTCTCCTCTTATTCTTCTTCCACGCTCTCTTTCTCTCTCTCTTACACACACACACTCTTATCTCTCTCTCTCTCTCATCTCTCTCTATATATATATAGAGAGAGAGAGAGAGAAAGGGATGAGAGTAAGAGAGAGAAAAAAAAAAGTATACAAGGGGATTGGGAATGGGTTAAAGAAAATGGTCGTAGAAGGGTGGGAGGGACCAATAGGGGGGTTAGGGGGGGGGTTAGTGAATGTTCTAGAAAATGGGTTGGTGGGTTAGTGAATGTTTTAGAAAATAAAAGGTTAAAAAAGTAAAGTTGTTTTAAAAAGGATATAATAGGAATTTCACAATATTTAGATTTTTTTTTATAAAGTGGAGATGGACATTTTAAAAAAGGGTGATTTTAATTCGGTCTCGAAACCTACCATTTCTTATTTTTACGAAACCCCAACTCAAAAAAAAAAAAAAAAAAATTTTGTACGACGAAAATGTCCCTAATTCATTTTTAAATAATTAAAAATATACACTACAATAAATATTTATTTATCACTATCACCACCGCTATAAATACTAATTGACATAATCACCAACACCACAACAAACACTCTTATTACCGTCACAATAAATATTTTTAATCACCACCACCACAATCAATATTTACTATCAAGATTTGAAAGACATTATGACATTACGATTTCCAAGGTTTAGCTCCTACAAAATAACAAACATTCACTATCATCGCCACATCCATAGTGAAAAAATTACTCTCACGATAAATATCTATTATTACCGCCACTACCACCATTAAAGCAAAAATATTCACTATGCGGGTTGGGCTAATTTGACCGTGGATCGCCCAATAATGTGAGGGTTACTATAGGCAGTTTGCATTTAGGTGTAGGTTTTTTTTTGTTTTTTTTTTTTTTTTTATTTATTTATATATTTCGGGTGGTTTAGGTAAATGTTCACGTTTGATTTTTATTTTTTTTTATAAAATGACATTGTACATAAATAATATAAAAATAATGATCGAGGAACAGATGACTATTTTCTAAAAATATCTGAGGAATTTTTTTTTATTATGTTAGTTGGAGGTCTATTTTTTTATTTATATATCTCTTAAAAACTATATAATAAATTTCTCTATTTTATGGGGGGTCTGTTATGTTTTTTTTTTCTTAAAAAAGGTGTTTTGTCAAAAGATTTTCTGGGCTTAGACTTCATTTTAATTTTGATCTGGGGTTATCTCAAATTGTTCCATTGAAAAAAAAAAAAAAAAAAAAGATTGGGCCCACTAAGCGAAGATCCAATTCTATGGCTATATTTGGGCCTAGACGTCTTTCGTGCGGCCAAGCATGTCCAGTCCTTAAGTATCAAGTGGACTTGGATGGACCATGGCCCTCCCCCTCAAAGATCTCAAAAGTAGTATTCTCTATATTTTATATTATTTAGGAAAACGTTACCCATTAATTGATATTTCAAATTAATGTAGATTTAAAATTAGTTTTTTGAATTTAGAGTAAATTTATTTTTGAAATTACGTTAAATTTTGGACTAATTAGCATAAATTAAAACGAATTAGAGTTATAGTTTAGGATATGGTGGAAGCTCTAAAAGTTTGCACTTAATTACCGAAAGGACCCACAACATATTGCAACTTTAAAATTAATTTAATACCTTATAAACCATGGTAACTATTGAACCTAATATTTTGATAGAAAATTAAGTGTTGATGTTTTATGTTACTAATACTTTTACTGAGTGATTTCATATTTAAAGTTTCATGTAATTTGATTAGAAAGAGAAATCGTCAAAGAATATATAACGGGTGCAAAATGAAAATGATGAAAACACGAAGAATATTGAAGACATTGAAGTCAACTAGGTGAAAATAACATTTTACTTATATACTTTTAATGCAACTTGAATTAGGATCACGCACGACACGTTAAAATGAATTAATCTTAAGTATTTTGTGATTGTTTAGGGTCTAAAGTGTGTTTTATAATGTGCCAAGTAACATAAATGATTTTGGTTAAGGACCTAATTGAAAAAAATGATTTTAATGCTTAAAATGATGTTTTTTTGGGTCAATTCGGTTAACCGGCGAAAAGGGTCGATTGCCTAACCAAAACAATGTGTTTTGGAAGTGGAATTGGTGACTTACTGGTCAATTCGGTTAACCTAAAAATTGGGTTGGTCGACTAACGAATTCAGTAGTTGAAAGAAGAAGAATGGTGAAGTCTCTAAACCAATTGGTCAACCGGCCAGCGAGGTCGGTCAACCGACTAGGTGCAAGCCAACGGTTATTTTTTGACCATTGGATATGGGCCGTCAACGAGTAGTGATGGGTGGTCAACCAATGTGCCTAGTCAAAGTTTTGACTGGTTTGTTTTCTTGGTCAAAGCATCTCGTTTTTTATGATTTCAAGAGAGTATTTTGAGAGATTTAACTGTTATTCAAATATATATCATATACTAAATGATTCCTATTTAATTGGTCAATTTAATTAAATAATATTTTAAATAAAGTGATTCAATACTTCATATTTTTATAGATTTTGATTTGAAAAAGTTTTTGTTGGCCTAGTGAGCTACTCAAGAGGGGGGTGAATTGGGTAGTATTAAAAATATCAGAATATAACACTTCAAAAGTCAAACAATTAATTTTATTCTAAAATTAATTATTATCTTTTATAGCAGCAGATTATGTATTATCAACTATGTACACACCCAAATAACAAAATATAAATAGTGTAAGTAATACAGCACACATAAATTTATACTGGTTCACCAAGTTACTCTTGGTTAATCCAGTCCCCCGAGGTCTGCGAAGAGTCGCACCCACTAAACTCAAGACTCATTTAAAGGTAGGAACCAAACCCTCACAACGATTATTTTCACAGGTTCAGAATCAACATTTACAATTTCTTTTCACAGGTTAAGGAATAACCTTTATCTTTTTACCAAGAGGAAGATTAACTTAATTCTATTACAGGGAGAATCACGACCTAATTCTTTTTATACCTTAAGCTCAAGAAATAAACCTCACACAAATACGTTTCAAATATCCTTTTACCTGGTAAGGATTGAACCGTTACAATTCACTCACAAATTCAATTAAGGAAGAATTAACACCTAATATTTTTATACTCTAGGCAAAAATCAAAATCTCAATCTCTTTACTGCAAGATATTGAAACCAACTACTCTTGATTAGACACTCCCAGTAGTATCTAATCCGATACTCAATCACCAATTAAAAATAATTGATAAGTGATTTTCCCACTCGAAGTTTCTACCACCCCTGATAAATTCAAACTCAATTAATGTCATGATACTAATGACAGAAAAGTGAGAAGTTCAAAATCTGATAAATAAAGATAGGTATCAAGCAATTAAGCACGTAATCAAATTTTCTCGAGGAATTGTTTCAAAAATAATTTTCAATAAAAAATCTAGAAAATAATTTCAAAGATCAAATTTCAAATAATAAATAATATAATCAAGCAACAATTAATAGTAAGTGTTGATCCCAAGATTTTGATGAACAATTAAGTATTGATGTTTTGGTGCAACTAATATTTGATCAAGTGTTTCAGTGATTTAAAGTTTCAATAATGAACATATCAAGATGTTGAAGAATTATTAAGAGTTTGAAGACATTAGGGAAAATAACTCAGGTAAATATAAACTCTTATTATCCCGTTTAGGAACACACACACGGCACAAAATGAATTTTATCTTTTATGTGTGTTTTGGTTGAGTATATTTATTTGCTCCTATGTGAATCAAAAAGAAATATTTTTGAATGACTAAAATAGAATATAAGAATATTAGTGGAGTTCATTTGAATATAAATATGGATAAAAGGGCAAAATTATAAAAGAAAGTAAGTTAAAAACGAGATCAGAGAAGAGATTCAGGAGGGGGGAGTCGACTGAGGAGTCGACAAAAGAAAGAAGATGAACTCTCTGAATCTGCGAGTTCAGAGAGAGGTCGACCGATAGAAGCTTGGCAAACTCTCTTAACCTGCGAGTAGACAGAACGGTCAACCGATGGAAACTTGGCAAACCCTCTGAATCTGCGAGTTGACTAAGGAGTCGACCGATAAAGTACATGGGCTACTTCCAGTATCCTTCAGTCGACTGGGCAATCGACTGGACGTGCAATTTCTGGATATTGGTTTATCCGATTTTAAATCCAAAAATAGCCCGTTTTGGTTAAAATTTGAGAGAGATTTCGGGGATATTCTTAACATTTGGGATATGATTCATATACAAATTAAATCATTTCAATATGGTTCATTAATTATTAATGTTTCTCAATTTGGTACATAAAATGAATTCTATACTTATTTGTTTTGGTTGAGAAATACTTTGGGGATTTAATTGATAGTTTTAAAAGTTGTTATTAAGTAAAATTGAACCTAAATGAAGTCCTCATATTATGAAGGGTCTATAAAAGTATTTTATTGTCATGACACTTGTAAACTAGCCGTTAGGAGGCTGATTACATGTGCCCTTATATAAACCTGCGAATTTTCTAGGAAAGGTAATCATTCTATTCATTCTAAGAGATAAAATCAGTCTATATTTGAGAGAGCATTTATAAGAGTGATCATTCAATTATACTGTGATCTGTTGTAAGAGTGATTCAGATAATCAACTGCGATCAATTTGTGTTGATTCCGGAATTGAAGCTATATTGTCTTTATCATTAATTCTGTGAATTCTAGGTGAGATCTTTCCATATTAATTATTACTTGTTTATTATTGTCTTTGAAAATTGATCTTAGAAATTATTTTTTATTCTTTAAAGAAAATATTATTTCAAACAATTTCTTTAATCTGATTACGTTCTCTTATTTGCTACCCATATATTGTTAAAATCAGATTTCTGCATCTCACATAATTTTATCACTAGTTGGTATATTAATTGAGTTTATATATATCTGGGGTGGTAGAAACTCCGAGTGAAATTTACTTAACAATTTTGTATTGGTAAGTTGTGATGGGTTAAATATCATTGGGGATATTTAATTAAGGGTAGCAGAGTTTCAGTCTCTTCTTGTAAAGAGATTGAGGTAGTAATTCTTCCTGGATAATAATTACGTGTTTTTGAGTGATTTTGTAACGGTTCAATCATTACCGGGTAAAAAGATATTTGGAGTGTTTTGGTGAGATTTTGATTCTTGAGCTTAAGTGTTAAAAAGAATTAGGTTATCCTTTAGCCTGTAAAAAATAAAGATTATTCCTTAGCCTTTGACAAGAAAATTGTAAAGGTTGATTCTGAGCTTGTAAAAGAATCAGTGTGCGGGTTTGGTTCTTACCTTTAAAGGAATCTTGGTTTTAGTGGGTGTGACCTCCGTGGAGCTCGGGAGACTAAATTAGCAAAGAGTAGCTTGGTGAACCAGTATAAATATCTCGTGTGCTACTTTCTTAATCTGTCTATTTTTGCTATTTGTGTGTGCACCTAGTTAATTGATTAATTTCTCTATGTTATAAAGATAATAATTAATTTAGGTATAAAATTAATTATTTAATTTATTGATTTTTATTCTGATTAATTTTTAATTACCCAATTTACCCCCCTCTTGGATATTCTACTGAGCCAACAATTGGCATCAGAGTTGATTTAACTTGAATCTATTTTGCTAAAAAAGATCATATGGCACACATAGTAGGCACACTAAGTAAGAGGCAGTCTATGCACCGACCACCTTTATTTGCAGGTGGAAGTTACTCATTTTGGAAAGACAGGATGATAGCCTTTCTACAGGCTACAAATTATGACGTGTGGCTAACAATAGAGAATAGTCCATTTATTTCAATGGAAAATGGAGTTGAAAAGAAGAAAGAACAACTCACTACTTCTGATAAGCAGAAACTCTCTATTAATTCTCAAGCTATTAATATTCTCTTTTGTTCTTTAGATACTAATGAGTATTCTAGGGTTTCAAGTTGCAAGTCCACAAAGGAGATGTGGGATAAGCTACAAGTCACCCACGAAGGGACAAGTCACGTGAAACAATAAAAAATCAATGCACTTATGAGAAAATTTGAGCTGTTCAGGATGGAGGAAAAATGAATCGATTCATGAGATGTATACTCGTCTCAACAACATATGAAACAACATGAATCAACTTGGAAAACCATACTCCATAGAGGATAAAGTACGAAAGGTCCTAAGGTCCTTGACAAAAATATGGGAGTTAAAAGTGACGGCAATCGAGAAAGCCAAGGATCTTGGCAAATATGACATCGATGATCTAATTGGTAATTTAATGACTCATGAATCAGCAATCAAAGGGTACGAGGATGATACTAGAAATAGAAAGAGGAAATCCTTGGCACTAAAAGTTAAAAAAATTGAAGAAGAAGATGACAGTAATGATCAAAGTCTTGATAGTGAGCAAGAGAATAATGTATCACTTCTCACAAACAATTTTAGAAGAATGACTCGGCGCACATTCCGTGGTAAAAGAAATCTCAACATGTCCAAAGTAGAATGCTACAACTGTCGTAAAATCAGTCATTTTCAAAATGATTACCCCAAACCGAAGAAGGACAAGGAAGAGGAGAAGAAGAAGAAGAAAGTAAAGAAGAGTAAGAAGAAATCGATGAAGGCTACTTGGGATGATACTGATTCAAGTAGCTCGGTAGAATCAAATAGTGAGGATTCATCAATGCTTGCTTTAATGGCCACTGGTGGTGAGGTAACCGATTGTTCAAGTTCTTGTCCTTTAAATTTTTATGAATTATTTGATATTTATCAAGAACTTTCACATTATTATAAAAATCAGTGTTAAAAAATAAATGCCCTTCAAAGTACAATTAACACATTAAACAAGTAAGTAGTAGATTATGAATTTGAAAACAATTAGTTGAAATCTAAATTGATGGATTTGCAATCAATTGTTCTCAAATTTATCGGCGGTGAAAACAATTTGAAAATGCTTTTGGGAAGTTCACGTGGAATTTTTGATAAGGCTGGTGTTGGATTTCAGAAAAATCTTAAACGAAAACGCTTTCATAAATTCTTTTCTGAAACCAAGGATCTTGTTAGATGTTTTAAATGTAACGTTATGGGGCATACTATTTGAAGATGTTTTGCAAAACTATCTTATTGTAGACAAGTTTGGGTTCCGAAAGGGACAAAAATTGTCCTGACTAACTAGATTGGACCCACGTAGGCTAGGTACCACTTAAGAACTATTTGAGGTGCTCCTTGCAGGTTATTTAAAAGTATCAATAAGCAAGGACAAATGGTTCCTAGACAATTGTTGTTCTCGACACATGACGGGAGATAAAAGAAAATTTACATCTTTGACACCTAAAGATGGAGGTCATGTGACTTTCGGAGACAATGCAAAGGGTAAAATTATTGGTATAGGTAATATCGGTAATGGTACTACTATGATTAAAGATGTGTTACTAGTTGATGAACTTAAATATAATTTCCTTAGTATTAGTCAACTGTGTGACAAGGGATACAATGTTATATTTGATCATGATAGATGGATCACTAAGAATAGTCGTGATAGTAGTATTTTATTAGTTGCATCACGTTTTGAAAATGTTTATACTTGTTCTTTTGATGATTTTAATTCTCAAAATTTATCTTGTTTAAATACTTTATCTGAGAATAGTTGGTTATGGCATAGAAGACTTGGGCATGCTAGTATGGAGTTAATTTCTAATTTATCTAAGAAGAATCTTGTACGTGGCCTACCTGATTTGAAATATGTGAAGGATAAAGTATGTGATGCATGTTAATTAGGCAAGCAAGTTAGATCATCATTTAAGAAAAAGATGTACATGTCCACGTCTAGATATCTTGAATTATTGCATCTTGATTTATTTGAGCCTAATTCTGTTGCTAGTTTTGGTGGTAAGTTCTATGCATTTGTTATTGTTGATGATTATTCTAAATTTACCTGGGTATACTTTCTTGCTAAGAAAAGTGAAGTTGCTTCCGTTCTTACTAAATTTTGTAAACGTGTTTAAAATGAGAAGCAATGTTCTATTATTAACACTCGTAGTGACAGAGGAAGAGAATTTAAGAATGATGAAGTGATAAGTTACTGTGATGAGCATGGTTATGCTCACAACGTTTCTGCACCAAGATCACCGCGACAAAATGGTATAGTGGAAAGAAAGAACAGAACGCTTCAAGAGATGGCCAAAACAATGCTAAATGAAAATTGTTTACCAACCTACTTCTGCGCCGAAGCAGTAAGTACCGCTTGTCACATAGTAAATCGGGTATCAATTCGTAGAGGGTTTAATAAAACCCCATATGAAACCTGGAATGGTAAGACTCCTAATATCTCATATTTTAAAGCATTTGGATGCAAATGTTTTATTTTGAATAACAAGGATAATCTTGATAAATTTGATGCTAAATCTGATTATGAGATTTTTCTTGGATATGCTATTAACAGTAAGGCTTATAGAGTCTATAATAAACGTACTTTAATAGTAAAAGAAACTATGCATGTCATTTTTGAGGAAGTTGATCCATACTTGTCGAGAAAAGTTTTGGATGATGATGTAGGAATCTTAAATAACCAAAACAAAGGTAATGATACAACAAAAGAGTCTCAACAAGAGGAGGAACCTAAGGAGAAGGATTCGACTTTACCAAGAGTTATAAAGAAAGTACCAGGGCATTCAATTAAAGAAATCATTGGTAATTTCGAAAAAAGTGTAAGTACTCGATCTTCTCTTAGGGATATAATTAATCTTTCTTTCTTATCTCAAATTGAGCCTAAAAATATAAATGAGGCGCTAATTGATGAATCTTGGATTTCCGCAATGCAATATGAATTAGTTCAATTTGAGCGGAATAAAGTATGGTGTCTTGTTCCGAGACCAGATTTTCATCCAGTTATTGGTACTAAATGGGTATTTAGAAACAAAAAGGATAAATCTGGTATGGTAATTAAAAATAAAGCAAGATTAGTAGCACAGGGCTATAATCAAGATGAAAGAATTGATTATGATGAAACTTATACTCTTGTTGCTAGACTAGAAGCAATTAGAATGCTACTCGCTTTTGCATGTTCACGTAATTTTAAGCTATATCAAATGGATGTAAAAAGTGCATTTTTAAATGGCTTTCTAGCTGAAGAAGTTTATGTAGAACAACCCCCAGGATTTGAAAATGACAAATTTTTCGATCATGTTTTTAAACTTCGCAAGATTTTGTATGGGCTTAAACAAGCTCCGAGAGCTTGGTATGAGAGACTTAGCCGATATTTGATGAAAAATGGTTTTCGAATGGGTATTTGTGATATAACACTATTTGTAAAGCAAACTGATTATGATATTCTATTAGTACAAGTATATGTTGATGACATCATTTTTGGATCTACTAATGAGCATATTTGCCAAGAGTTTGCTAAGATAATGCAGGTTCAATTTGAAATGAGTATGATGGGAGAGCTGAATTTCTTTCTTGGATTACATATTAAGCAAACCAAAGAAAGAATATTTGTGAACCAAGCTAAATACACCAAGGAAATGTTAAAGAAATATGGCTTGGAAAGAGCTAAAGAGTACAAAACTCCCATGGCAACAGCTACAAAAATTGAAAAAGAGGATATGGGCAAAAGCGTTAATGAAAAGATGTATCAAGGTATGATTGGTAGTTTATTGTATTTAATTGCTAGTAAACCTGATATTATGTATAATGTTTGTCTTTGTGTTAGATTTCAGTCTTTTCTTAAAGAATCGCACTTAACTGTGGTTAAGCGAATTTTTCGTTATTTAAAAGGGACAACTAACCTAGGATTATGGTATCCTAGGGGGAGTGATCTAAATTGGTAAGTTACTCCGATGTTGACTTTGCCGGTTGCAAAGTTGAGAAAAAAAGTACAAGCGGATCATGTCATTTGTTAGGACATGTTTTGGTTTCTTGGTCAAGTAAGAAACAGAATTCGATAGCCTTATCCACTACTGAGGCTGAATACATGGCAGTTGGTAACTGTTGTGCCCAAATTTTATATATTAAGCAACAATTAAATGATTTTGGAGTATGTATGGAGAAGTTCCCAATATTTTGTGATAATAAAAGTGCTATATGTCTAAGTAAGAATCCTACACAGCACTCACGAACTAAGCACATAGAGATTAGATATCACTTTATTCGTGATCACATTCAAAAAAGGGATATTATTATTGAGTATATTGATACCTTCGACCAGCTTACTGATGTCTTTACTAAACCACTAGTGGAAGATCAGTTTGTGAAAAACATTTGCGGTTTGGGAATGGTTAGGCATAATGATGTTTACCTAGAGTGACTTACATGTTTGTTGTTTTTCCTCCTTCCCTACCTAAATTGTTTTTTGAAGATGACAAAGGGGGAGAAATGAGTGATGTTTTATTTAGGAGGAGAATTTTAAAACTGTGTGTTTTAATCAAAAGGGATAAATTTTAAAAATTATGCTTTATTGAGTATTTTTAAATTGTGAATTATTGAAATCTTCATTATGATGTTTAAATGAGTTAAATAACCCGTCCTCGGATTCAGGGAGAGTATGGTTATATTTTATTTTTAAAGAAAACATCAAAGTTAATTGTCATCATAAAAAATGGGGGAGATTGTTGATCTCAACATTTTGATGAACAATTAAGTATTGATATTTTGGTGGAACTAATGTTTGATCAAATGTTTTAGTGATTTAAAGTTCAAATAATGAAGATATCAAGATGTTGAAGAATTATTAAAAGTTTGAAGACATTAGGGAAAACAACCTAGGTAAATATAAACTCTTAATATCCCGTTTAGGAACACACACACGGCACAAAATGAATTTTATCTTTTATGTGTGTTTTGGTTGAGTATATTTATTTGCTCCTATGTGAATCAAAAAGAAATATTTTTAAATGACTAAAATCGAATATAAGAGTATTAGTGGAGTTCATTTGAATATAAATATGGATAAAAGGGTAAAATTGTAAAAAAAAGTAAGTTAAAAACGAGATCAGAGAAGAGATTCAGGAGGAGGGAGTCGACTGAGGAGTCGACCAAAGAAAGAAGATAAACTCTTTGAATCTACGAGTTGAGAGAGAGGTCGACCGATAGAAGCTTGGCAAACTCTCTGAATCTGCGAGTCGACAGAACGGTCGACCGATGGAAGCCTGGTAAACTCTCTGAATCTGCGAGTCGATCGATAAAGTGCATGGGCTACTTCAAGTATCCTTCAGTCGATTGGACGAGCAGTTTCTGGATATTGGTTGATCCGATTTTAAATCCCAAATTAGCCGTTTTTGGTTAAGATTTGAGAGAGATTTCGGGGATATTCTTAACATTTGAGATATGGTTCCTATACAAATTAAATCCTTTCAATATGGTTCATTAATTATTAATGTTTCTCAATTTGGTACAAAAAATGAATTCTATACTTATTTGTTTTGATTGAGAAATACTTTAGGGATTTAATTGAGAGTTTTAAAAGTTGTTATTAAGTAAAATTGAACCTAAATGAAGTCCTCATGTTATGAAGGGTATATAAGAGTTTTTTATTGTCATGATACTTGTAAACTAACTGTTAGGAGACTGATTACATGTGCTCTTATATAGACCTGCGAATTTTCTAAGAGAGGTAATCATTCTATTCATTCTAAGAGATAAAATCAATCTATATTTGAGAGAGCATTTATAAGAGTGATCATTCAACTATACTGTGATATGTTCTAAGAGTGATTCTGATAATCAACTGCGATCAATTTGTGCTGATTCTGGAATTGAAGCTATATTGTTTTCATCATTAATTCTATGGATTCTGGGTGATATCTTTCCATATTAATTATTACTTGTTTATTATTGTCTTTGAAAATTGATCTTAGAAATTGTTTTTTATTCTTAAAAGAAAATATTCTTTCAAACAATTTCTTTAATCTGATTACGTGCCCTTATTTGCTACCCATATATTGTTAAAATCAAATTTCTGCATCTCACATAATTCTATTACTAGTTGAGATATTAATTGAGTTTATATACATCTAGGGTGGCAGAAGTTCCGAGTGAGATTTATTTATCAATTTTTGTATTGGTGAGTTGTGACGGGTTAAATATCATTGGGGATATTTAATCAAATGTAGCAGGGTTTCAGTCTCTTCTTGTAAAGAGATTGAGGTAGTGAGTCTTCCTGAATAAGAATTACGTGTTTATATGTGATTTTGTAACGGTTTAATCATTACCGGGTAAAAGGATATTTGGAGTGTTTTGGTAAGGTTTTGATTCTTGAGCCTATGTGTTAAAAAGAATTAGGTTATTCTTTAACCTGTGAAAAGTAGAGGTTATTCCGTAGCCTTTTGAAAAAGAAATTGTGAAAGTTGATTCTGAGCCAGTAAAGGAAGCAGTGTGCGTGTTTGGTTCCTACCTTTAAAGGAATCTTAGTTTTAGTGGGTGCGACCTCCATGGAGCTCGAGGGACTGGATTAGCCAAGAGTAGCTTGGTGAACCAGTATAAATCTCTGGTGTGTCGCTTTCTTAATCTGTCTATTTTTGTTGTTTGTGTATGCACCTAGTTAATTGATTAATTCCTATGTGTTATAAAGATAATAATTAATTTAGGCATAAAATTAATTATTTGATTTATTAATTTTTATTATGATTAATTTTTAATTACCCAATTCACCTCCCCTCTTGGGTATTCTACTGGGTCAACAGTAAGTAGTTTGGAAAGATCTCACCAAAATTTCACTAAAAAAATAATGATTAGAATAGCAATAAAACTTCAAATCGGTAGTAGCAATAATCCACAACAAATATTTCTCATTAACAACTCTTAGAAAAGATCTCAAAATTCACTCAGTATGATTACTCTTAGAAAACACGAGAGCTGAATAACTCAGAATGATTTGGATTTTCTTGATTTCTGATTAATTTCATGTGAAATCCGTAGGTCTATTGAAAGCCTCTTAAAACAAGCCCTATAATGATTAGTTCCCATAAATCATGACATTTAATTACACCAATAGACCCTCTATATTATAATGATTCATTCCTGGTATAATTCACTCAAAATATCTCTTAAAATATTCAATTAAGTCCCTCAAACTTTTACCCAAACTCAATTAGATAAGATTGAAAAAATTATATGTACCAAATTGAGAAATATTAAAACTACTTGAATCATATCTATAGGGATAATTAAATATTAATTAAATAACTCAAAACATAACAGATCCCTAAGATATCTTACATATCTTAACCATAAAACGGCTAGTAACGACTACTTTTTGAATAAAATCCGTAATTTCATAAATCCTGAAACAGCTCCATCTGTCGACCGACTAAGTCCCATCGGTCGACCGCCTAATTTAGGATGTAGCTAAGTTAAAACTTTTTACCCATCGGTCGACTGCCCATCCATCACCTGCTGATTGGACGATTCAGAGAGTTTCATAAGTCAACCTATCTATCGACTTAGAGATTTAGAGAGTTCATTATCTGATCACAAGTCGACTCACCTGTCGACCTAGAGATTCATAGACTTGTTGTTTTGTGTTCAGGTCGACCTACCTGTCAACCGAGAGATTCAGCAACTTCATTCATTAATCACCGGTCGACTTACCTATCGGCTGAGAGATGTTGGAATCTTCTCCTAAATTCGTTTAAATCCAATTTTATCAACGTTTTCGCCCCTTTAACCGATTTCTTTTATCGGTTAGCTCCACTAAAAACTTAAGTTCAATTTTAATCAATTTATCAACATTTCTTTTTTAATTACACATAAGAGTAAATAATTTAACTAATTAAGATTCTATAAAAACACACATAATTTTAAAAAAAAATATTTGTGTCGTGTGTAATCCTAACTGGGATACATTAAGAGTTAGAATTTAACCTGAGTTATTTTTCCTAGGTTTTTCGATTTCTTCAAACTCTTAATTTTCCATCATCTTTGTCATTATCTTTAGTATTGTCACAATATCTTCATAATTATTTTCATCACTGGAACTAATAAACTGAAACACTCAATAAAACCATTAGTTCCACAAAAAATATTAACATTTAATTGTCCATAAAAATCTTAGGATCAACAGTTATAAGGATTAAAATGAGTTTTCCCAAGAATATTTTTAAATAAAAAATATCTATTTTGAACATATTTAATATATGGGGTATTGGGACGTCATTTTTAGTCATGACATTTGAAAACTAACAGTTGAAAGTCTATTTAAAGAGACTTGTAGAATTGAGTTTTAATCATCATAATCATTCGATGATTTGATAAACATGCTGGGACGAAGCATTCCTTTTAAGCTTAACCTTCAAGCGTGCGATGAGGATATTTATTATTATTATTATTATTATTATTATTATTATTATTATTATTATTATTATTATTTATTTATTTATTTTTCTTATTTAAGTTGTTGCTATACTAAAAAAATTTTAAATTAAATTTTTAAAAATAAAAAAATTAATAAATTATTTTGTAAGAATTAATTCAAAAGTCTTAGGGTAAATTCAACGATTCAATTTATTGAAAAAAATATTTCTTTACCGATAATTTGATTTTCCAAACAAAATAAATTTTAATAACAATGGGTTTAGCAAATCATTTTCTTCGGTAAGTTGTTTCGTTAGATTTTAATTAAGTTTTGGAGGAATTAATTTTAACAAAACACAATTTCCATGATATTTCCTTGATTCTCAGTTTCATAGAATTTAATGGAATGTCAAATTGGAATTTCTTTAAATTAATTGGGCAAATTAGGAAAGTAAGCATTTTGTGACATTGCATTTATAAAATAATATAATATTTCATGTCATTTTGCATTTTGACTTTTGCATTACTTAGAAAATATTTAGGTAGATTTGCCTATTTAAATTAAAGAATTTTATCGAAAACATACATAAAACTACCCCCCCGAGGACCAATCTTACCGAATCCTTAATATTTGATAAGAGGTAATACCGGGGGAACATTCTCAAAAATGGCAAAAACTTGTCCCATCTTATTTTTAAAAAATACGAAAAGTATTTCATAAGAAAGAAAGGATTTCGAAATAAAATAAAACGTTCGGACTGAAATTAATTAGATTTAATTGCACATAAGGTACCATTTTTGGACGGGCGTCTTAGGATACCTAACATTTTCCCTGAGCATAACCGACCCTCGATCTCTTTAAATGAATCTTTGGTTGGATAGTGTCTTGGAGTCAATTTTTATTTAGGCCTTTAAAATTATTTTCTAAAAATTCGGTGCGCTAGCAGACCATTTAAATTTAATGCTAGGTGACGACAACTTATTTTAAAATGGCGTAAGTACTTTTTTTGAAAAAACCGACGCTTTAAAAAAGCCCTTCTTTTGTTACGCTACATTAGTATTTCATATTTATTTTTCTTTCAGAAAAATGGGGCGCGTCAACTAACGACTCCATTGGGAAAAATTAGAGGGTCGAGCCTAATATATCCAAATAAGTCCAACTAATCCATGTTCGATTGTTAAATTTTATTTTGTTATCTTTTCCTTCCATTTTGTAAATAAGTCGTGATTATTTTTCCTTTCTTTTCTCTCGGGCTCTTATATTGTTGTAAACCCTCTGACACAAGTTCGGTCATCTTGTATCTATATTATCTCCTCAGGATTCTATGATACAAGATGTGGAAGAAAGTTTTATACTTGATTGATTGGTGATATCTTAGGAAGTCTTAAAACTAAATGAGTTCAAAGTTTCTAATACCAATTAGAATTACGAAAGAAATTTCATAAATCATTATTTGTTTTGATCAGTCATTATCGGAATTAAAAACTTAGAGTTTGTATAGGTTTTAAGGCTACCTAAGATCCACCAGGAATAATAAATAGGCTTGTTGTAAGAATAGGACAAGATAGGAAAATTAGTATAAAAAAAGTGATTCCAATTCCCCCCATCCGAAGTCCGATCTTCACTCGCAATCGAGCTTAGAATCATTTCAAGATGGCATCAGAAAGCAATCCTGAATCTCCCCACATAGCCTAGATGGCTCGGATGCAAGAAGCTATCGACATGCTGATGGAAAAAGTCAACGACCTAAGCCGACCTCAAGGGGTACTTGTTCTCCCGTCCAATAGAACTCCCGTAACTGAATTAGCGAATGGAAATATTCCAAGTTCTGGGACAGAGAATTCAGTGTCGAATTCGAACCCTAATAGCCCGAACTTCTCGGTGCTGGTCTACTATGGACCTTAGTTCGACCGTCATCCTTTTGCCTATGTGCGCTAGCATATCCTAGTCAGGGTCATGTCTATAAAGTCTCACCCAGAGACCCGGTCCCCTCTACATCGTAGATTCTCATTCTCTGGAGAGGGTCGTTACTGCATCGAATGATCCGAATGTTAAATTGGCACCAACCATCGAAATCAAAAACAAGAAAGAAGATAATGGACCCCCTCCATCCTGGGTTCTGAAAATGGAGAGGCTGGAGAGAAATGTAGGAGAGTTGAAAAGAGAAAAGCCTTCTAGAAAAGCGGCATACAAGGAAGTGTCAGCACTGCCCTAGGTGGTGTATCCAGAAAACTTTGTAGTCCTGAAATTCACAAAATATGACATTACTGGCCCCCCTAGAATGGCATATCAACATTTACAAATAGGAATTGGGAGTTCATACTTGGAATGGAGATTTTTTCCCAAAGATGTTCTATCGATCGTTAAAGGGTCTAGCCCTTAGTTGGTAGATGACTCTGGACTTGTCTCAGATTAAAACCTTCAAGGACTTGGTAGGGGATTTTTGTGAGCAGTATGTGTACAACATAGATGTTGCACCAGATCTTAATACCCTCTACCAGATACTAAAAAAAAAAGATAAACGATTTCGAATGTATACTGCCCGCTGGA
Organism: Eucommia ulmoides; assembly: GCA_016647705.1. Lineage (NCBI taxonomy): Eukaryota > Viridiplantae > Streptophyta > Magnoliopsida > Garryales > Eucommiaceae > Eucommia > Eucommia ulmoides. The sequence continues at coordinate 47,089,731 of CM028334.1, read as the reverse complement.
GGGAAGAGACTGTCAAAGTTGTCCCTCGACTGAGTAAAGAGGCTTAGTTAGAGAAATTCAAATCGATTCAAATGCTACCGTTCTATCAGGGTATTTAGAGTATAGTAGTGGTTTCTTTTGGCTATGCAATCAAGCAAACCGAAGTGATAGAAAAATGGATAAGGAATAGAAAGATCAAAGGGGCCTCACCCGATCCGACAAAGAGGTCAACTCTTCTAAAGAAGAAAGAGAATGAGATAGCCATTGTCGTTTCCCTCTAGCAAACACTTCACCAAAACAACCTCCAAGCTTCCTACTACCCGAACTAAAACAACCAATACCATAACCATCTCCCTCAAAATTGCCAAAATCAAAATTACCCTCAGAACCATTCATATTCCCAAAGCCATCCCCGCTACCAATAGGAAAATGTACCTCCCCTTACCAAAACCATACTACCCACAAGCTTACCAAACACCCACTTACTATACGCCCTTCTATCAGCCAAACCAAAACCCCCACTTCAAATTCCTAATCATACCCTAACTCTAGAAACCCAATATCACCCGATTTATCTACCTCGCACTATTGGGGGAAACTTTCGGAACGATAAAAATTAACCACTAGACCTTTCGGTTTTAATCACCGAGCTGTACTATAATTGTTTAAAGCAGAGGATGTTGTTGCCTCTTCCATCCTGCAAGCCTAAGCTAGGGAGTAAAACAACTACTTTAAATGATTTTTGTGAGTACCATTATGGAACTTGGGGACATACGGCTGAGTAGTGTGTTAAACTAAAAGACAAGATCCGAGATTTCATACAGATAAGGGCCATCACGTTCCCTAACAAAAGGACTGTGGCTGTTACACCAAATTGCCAACTGAATCTGCTGCTTGAGGATGTACCTTCAAGGAATGGTGTAGTCGATCTTCACCAAAATGTTGGCGGAGATGGTAGCGAGTCGTGTGCCCGAGGCTCAAGTTGGAAATTCTAAAAGCTGTAAAATTGGGATCCTTGTTCACTTTTGATTTGTTAGGTATTTTTGATAAAATTGGGACATTTTCGCATACTCACCCTTCCATCCCATTGGTTTTTTGATAGAAAATGATTTTTTTAGTAATGGCTTTTTGAATTTTAATAAATGTGATACTGTTTTATCCAAGCTATGGTCTAATGTTCGAATTTTAATCTTTCGGGTACCCAAATTGCCTGCATATGTTATATGTGATATGACAGAGCAAGAAAGTAAAGTGTATGGTTTCAATACAGAGCTAGATCATTATCTAATTGGTGTAGAAAAAAAGGACAATTTTGTTCTGCTAAATGATAGTAAGATCCAAAAGACCTTTAACCAAATCCGACAACAATCCTGAGTGCCGGAAGATTCGAAAATCAAGATTGTCATCCATTTCCCTAATAATGTTTTGATATTATCGCTGCAAGCTAATCAAGATATCTTCGGTGTTTCTTTAGTGATTTGATAAAACTAGGTGTACACATTTTGGTTCGCATGTTGTTAGACCAACGGCGAAAAAGGAACACAATCATTCCAGGTCAATGATCCTGATGAAGAAGTCTCAAATGTTACAAGATGGTCTCAATTCACAAAAAAGATGACGTTTATTTCTAAGCTCGGCTGCCCCCAAACAGTTATAAGTTCGATCATCTATTTAAAAAAAAAAAAAAAACGAAACGAAAAAGAAAACAATAAAAAAAATAAAAAATAAGAAAAAAAAAAAGAAAAAGGAAAAAAGGAAGGATAAATTAGCAAAAAACGCTAGTGCAAATATAGAAGAGATTTGAAGAGAAAAGAAATAGGATAGATTGGTTCAAGGTTTCCGCCTTGGGTCAATTTGGTGGGCAAGTGACGTTTCTCCGGATCAAAACTTTTTGGATTTGAATGGAATTTGAATTTGTGAAAAGAAATATTGGTTGTGGTCTAGAAGTGTATCGGATCCATATTGATCTACAATCTGACTCAAAATCTCACAGAAAATCATAGCGGGTATTGAAGGTACTATTTTTAGTAATTTTTAATATTTCCCCTTCTTTTTTTTAAATTAAATCATTTTTGCAGGACTTGAAAAAACACAGAGTATGCAGAATTATTAGAACTCCAAACATTAAAGTACCTAAAAAATTGAAAAGAGAGGAATCTAGTCAAGCAATCCAATGAGACCTTGATAAGGCATGTTGGGCCCTCTTCTGAGTGGGAAAGCAAAGTATCTCAATTAAAAGCAAAAAAAAAAAAAAACAGTCTCATTGAATCACCCTGAAGCATGTTGGACCCTTTTCCTGAGTTGGAAAGTGAAGTTTCTAAATTCAACTAAAAGAATATCATCGAATAACCCGAGGCAAGCGCCGTAAGTTGAGTGACTACGATGGAAAAAGAGAGAATGGAATTGCGGGTTATCAAAGGTGACCAATTTTTCAGACTAAGATTTTGTTTTAGAAGTGTTATCTTCTCCACTTACAGAGATCTCAAAAGGCCAGGAACATAGATTTCTTTATCACTAGGTCCCCACCTTCCCTTCGGCTTAAATCGAAAACTCTTGCTGCTGAAAATTTAGAATCTCTAAATGAGCATCCAGGTATGTGTTTTGCCCTGAAAAGGACGTCCAGTAAACTACACTAAACCTGATTGGCGCAATACTAAAGTATGTAAGTAACTTGTAAATGTTTGGTCATTTGAGAGTCAGCCCCAACCGTAGGCTGGGGTACATTTTATATCTTTGATCGCTCATTTTTACTCAGCCACAGGCTAGGGCATATTTTATACATCTAGACTTTCTTTAGTCCCCCCAGCCAAGATGGCTGGGGTATGAGGTTTTTTTCATTACTCTAAACGATACTCTAAATAGATACTTGTTCGTCATAAGTATCATCATGAGTCATTTTTTTTCATTACTCTAAATGAACATGTGTTCGTCATGAGTCATTTTCTATCACTCTAAACGATTCTCTAAATGGACATTTGTTCGTCATGAGTCATTTTTTTCTTTACTCTAAATGATCCTCTAAACGGAAACTTATTCGTCATTAGTATTGTCAGGAGTCATTTTTTAATTACTCTAAACGATCCCCTAAACAAACATATGTTCATCATGAATATCGTCATGAGTCATTTTTCATTACTCTAAACGATCCTTTAAACATACGTTTGTTCGTCATGAGTATTATCCTGAGTCATTTTGTCATTACTCTAAATGATCCTCTAAATAGACACTTGTTCGTTATGAGTATCATCATGAGTCATTTTTTTAATTACTCTAACCGATCCACCAAACGGACACTTGTTTGTCATGAGTATCGTCATGAGTCATTTTTCATGTTTAATTTTTTCTGTTATAGAAATGCTTTGAAAAAATCAGAAAATTGGACGATTAAAATGACATGGTCTCCTATTTTTATCAAGTAAGTGAAACTTGCATGACAAATAGTGATAGCTGTAGATACGATATTGTGACCGCCCCATTAAAATATTTTATGCTTTATTTATTATTGTATCTTTTATTTTATTTTATTTTAAGAAAATACAAAATAAAAAAGAAGAAAGAAAAAAAAATAGAAAAAGAAAAAATAAGAAAAGAAAATAGAAAAGGAAAACAAAATAAAAGAAAGGAGAGAGAGAGAAGGAGAGAGAAAGAGAGAGAAAAGAAAGAGAAGAGAGAAAAATTCGATTAAAGAGAGAGAGGAGAAAAAGAAAATGGGGCCCACGGTTAGAGGAGAGAGAGAATGAAGAGATGAGAGAAAGAGAGAAAAGGATTTCATGAGAGAGAGTGAAAAGGAGGGGCCCACCTTTGGTCAAAAAGTGCACCAAAAAAAGAGAAAAATGACACGTAGCAGCTTCTTAGGGTGCCAGTTGTTCGTATCAGTGCAAGAGATCTTTCCTAATGGCTTTTTCCTTATCATGATCAAATTAGGGTTAGGATTTGGCAACCAGGGTTACTTTTTAAAAAAAAAAAAAAATCATTCCATATTCTTTCGTATAAATAAGACCATTCCCTCATAGTTTAAGAACTCAGAAAATTCAAAGAGAAAGCCTCCTAGGGAGCGATTGTCAATGGAAGCCCATTCGGGAAGCGATCTTTGAGAGAATAAAGACCGTATGTCGAGGACTTTTTGCCAGGGTAGGTATATTTATTATCCATTAATTCTTTATATTGTTTTTTTTTTTTTTTTTTTTTTTTTTTTTGCAATTTAAATTCCCGCAAGTTTAGTTTCCATTAGAATCATCCGATGATTCGTTGAACACGCCAGAACGAGACATTCCTTTTGGGCGTAACCTTCGAGCGTGAGATGAGGATACTTATTTATTATTATTATTATTATTATTATTATTATTATTATTATTATTATCTATTTTACTATTTAATTATTTATTTTTTATTTAAGTTGTTGCTATGCCTATTTTTTTTTAAATTAAAATTTTGAAAATAAAAATAAATAAATTATTTTGGAAGAATTAATTCTCACAAGTCTTAGGATGAATTTAATGATTCAATTTATTGAAGACAATATTTCTTTACCGATGATTTGATTTTGCAAATAAAATAATTTTAGAAACAATCGGTTTAGTAAATCGTTTTATTCAGTAAGTTATTTCGTTGGATTTTACTTAAGTTTTGGTTAAATTAATTTTGACCAAACATAGTTTCTGTGATATTTCCTTGATTCTTATTTTCATAGAATTTAGGAGAATGTCAAATTGGAATTTATTTAAATTAATTGGTCAAATTAGAAAACTAGACATTTTGTAACATTGCATTTATAAAATAATATAATACTTCATGTTGCTTTGCATTTTGACTTTTGCATCACTTAAAAAATATTTAGGTTGATTTTCCTACTTAAATTAAATAATTTTATTGGAAACATACATAAAATTACCTCTGAGAGACCATCTTTACTGAATCCTTAATTTTCAATAAGAGGTTATACCGGGAGAACATTCCCAAAAATACCAAAAACTTGTCCCTTATTATTTTTGAAAAATACCAAAAATATTTCACAAGAAGAAAGGGATTTCAAAATAAAATAAAATGTTCGGACTTAAATTAATTGAATTTAATTGGACATAAAGTACCGTTATTGGACAAACATCTTGGGGTGCCTAACACCTTCCCCGAGTGTAACCGAGCTCTGAGCTCTTTAAATGAATCTTTAGTTTGATCGTGATTTGGAGTCAATTTTTACTTAGGTCTTTTAAATTGTTTTCTAAAAATCCGGTACCCTAGCACACCATTTAAACCTAATACTAGGTAATGACTCTTTATTTTAAAATGACGCAAGTACTTTTATGAGAAAATCGATGCTTTAAAAAATCCCTTCTTTTTTGACGCTATATTAATATTTTATATTTCTTTTCCTTTCTAAAAAATAGGGCGTGTCAATTATTTTTTATAATCAGATTTATTTGCCTCACATTGTATCTATCACATAGATATTATTACGGATATTAATTTAGTGTATCTATATTGAGGTGGTAGAAGCTCATTGTGGGAATAAACTTGTTATCTTTTGTATTTACAAGTTTGAGCAAATTAGACATGTTTAAGTTAGTCTCTTGCAAAACGATCAGGGTAGCTAGGGTTTCGATCTTTTCTTGTGAAAAAAATTAGGATTTGATCTTTGTCCTGCAAAATGATTAGGTTAGTCTTTTCCCTTGAAAATATTAGGTTTTAATTATTCCTGTAGTTGAATTAAGTGTGATTGTAAAGGTTTTTCCTAAGCTTGCGAAAAGGATAAGTGAGAGAGTGATAGGTTAATTCTGAGCCTATGAAAAAGGATCATGGTTCTAAAAGTTGATTCTGAACCTGCGAATAGAATCGGGATAGTTAGGGTTTAATTATGAACCTGGAAAAAAAAAAATTAGGCTAGTCTTCAGCTTGTGAAAAAGATTTTAAGAGTTTGGTTCCTACTTGTGAAAAGAATCAGGATTTAGTGGATTAAGAATCTTCATGGAGCTCGGGAGATTGGATGTAGGTAAGAGCAGCTTTCCAAATCAGGATATATCGTTGTTTGCTGCATTGTTACCTTTTTGTTTGTTTGGGTGTGCATCTAGATAATCACTTTTCTACTGTATAACAAGATAATCTTCAATGGAGAAAAATTGATTATTTGTGTTTGATTTAATTGTTTAACTTTTTATAACTACCCAATTCACACCACCCTCATAGGTAGCTCTTTAGGCCAATAATTGGTACCAGAGCTAGTTTTAGCTCGATAGGCTTAACATCCTAGCTAAAAAGATCATATGGCGTACCACTTAAACACTCTAGCTGATGGACAATCTATGCATCGTCCTCTATTATTCACAAGTGATAACTATGCATTTTGAAAAGACAGAATGATCGTCTTTTTTCAAGACACTAACTATGATATGTAGCTGGACATTGAAGATGGTCCACACATTCCTAAAAAGAATAGAGTGGTTAAGAAAAAAGAACAACTAACTCCCTTAGATAAATAGATATTGTCTATTAATTCTCAAGATACTAACATTCAATTTTGTTCTTTAGATTCAAATGAGTATAGCAGGGTTTCAGGTTGTGGACAGGCTAAAGAAATGAGGGATACATTGCAAATCACACATGAGGGGACTAATCAAGTGAAGTAATCTAAAATCAATGCATTTATTCATCAATTTGAACTGTTCAGAATAAGTGATGCAGAACAATCCCAAAAATGTATACAAGATTCAACAAAATATGTAACAATCTTGGTCAACTTGGAAAGTCATATTCCATGTAGGATAAAGTACAGAAGATTTTTAGATCGTTGACTAAAGTTTGGGATCCAAAAGTGACTGCAATCAAGAAAGCCAAGGATCTCCCCAAATACACTATTTATGAACTCATTGGTAACATAATTGATGCGAACCTCACCAAAGATTAGTGAGACCTGAAACCAACTTAGGGTTTCTTCGCGAAAATCGAAACTAAATCAGATTTTTGAGCAACTAAAAACACAGAAATTGAAAGATAGATTACCTTGACCTAACGTTTATGAACGAAATGTGAACCAATGGTATAATGATCTTGAACCAATGATTATAATGAATCATGAACCAAAGACATAAGTTTGAACGCCACAAGAAACTCTTGATAAGTTCAGGAAAAGTTCTCTAAAGAACTAAAGAGAAAACTCTCACAATTTTATTAATAAAAAATAATGTATCATTTTCCATGGGATACAAGTCTCTTAAATAGATAAAAGAAAAAATCCTAACTAGTGAATAGTGCAACCGTGAACAGTGTCGGTGAACAGTACATGAATAGTGGCGACCACAATAGAACTAAAAGGAAACCCTAGAGGACTAAGGAATCCTAGAAAAATAAGAAAACCAAATTCCTAATCTAAAAAGGAAATAACTAATTCCTAATCTAAAAAGGAAAAGGCTAAATTAGCAATCTTGTCTTACAAATTATCAAATAAATAACTAAATTAAAAATAAAACAATAATAAATAAAATAAATATGCTGAGAATTTCATAGTCCACATGGCTTAGTCTATTTGAGTTCATGTCTAAACACATTCACTTGCTTTGATAAGATGGATTAGGCCTTGATCGTCATTTGGGCCTAATTTGGGCTTTATTGTGTTCGATTTAGCCCAAAGCTCTTGAATTAGCCCATTAAGCGCTTCTTTGATCTTCTTGAATCTTGCCCTAGTAATGGGCCCACTCGGGAAATGCAATGTGTCCTTTGATGTTGCTTGTTGGTTCTCATCATCTCCTCTCTCTTCAAAAGGATTCGACCTCGAATCTTCACCGACTTCACCGACTTCAAATGGAGAAAGATCATAAACATTAAATGTAGCACTAATGTTATACTCATCTGGAAGATCCAACTTGTACACATTATCATTGATCCTCTGAAGGACTTGAAATGGACCATCCCCTCTAGGATGTAGCTTGGTCCGCTTATGGGCTGAAAATCTTTCTTTTCTTATATGCACCCAAACCCAATCACCCGATTCAAAGATGACTCGTTTACGGCCCTTATTTGCTTTGTTTGCATATTGCTCATTTTTCTTCTCTATGTGTTGTCGTACACTTTCATGAAGTTTCTTCACCATCTCAGCCTTCTTTTGTCCATCCAAACTAGCCCTCTTATTGACTGGCAAAGGCAACAAATCCAAAGGAGTTAGTGGATTAAAACCATAAACAATCTCAAATGGTAAAAAATCAGTAGTAGAATGAACACATCGATTATAAGCAAATTCAATTAACGGCAAACAATCCTCCTAATTTTTCAAGTTCTTTTGAATTATAGTATGCAACAAAGTAGATAAAGTTCAATTTACTACCTCGGTTTGTCCATCCGTTTGGGGGTGACAAGTAGTTGAGAACAATAATTTAGTTCCCATCTTTCCCCCACAAGACTTTCCAAAAATAGCTAAGGAACTTAACATCACGATCAGATACAATACTCTTAGGAACACCATGGAGACGTACTATCGCTCTAAAGAACAAATCAGCGACGTGGGTTGGATCATCAGTTTTATTACAAGATATAAAATGTGTCATCTTAGAGAACCTATCAACAACCACAAAAATCGAATCCCTACCTTTCCTCGACCTAGGAAAGCCTAATACAAAGTCCATAGAAATATCCATTAGGCGCACTAGGTATGGGCAAGGGAGTGTATAATCCATGTGGTAAGACTCCAGATTTGGCTTGCCTACATGTAACACACCTAGCACAAACACTCTCCACATCACGTTTCATCTTTAGCCAAAATAAGTGTTCATGTAACACGTCTAAAGTCTTTCTCACACCAAAATGACCTATCAAACCACCCTCATGTGCTTCATGCACGAGTAACTCACGCATAGAACTATTAGGCACTCAAAGTCTATTTTCTCTAAACAAGTACCCATCTAATCTATAAAACTTACCAAACGTTGTCTTCTCACATGCACCAAATGCACTAGCAAAATCATCATCATTAGCATACAATTCTTTAACATATTTAAACCCCAGTAGCTTTGTATTTAATATAAAGACAAGGGCATATCTTCTGGAGAGTGCATCAGCCACAATATTTTCCTTACCTTGTTTATATTTGATTACGTAAGGGAAGGTTTCAATGAATTCCATCCACTTGGCATGTCTTCTATTTAACTTACCTTGTCCCTTCAAGTGTTTCAAGGACTCATGATCGGTATGTATGACAAACTCTCTCGGCCACAGGTAATGTTGCCAAGTCTCCAATGCTCTCACCAACGCAAAAAGCTTCTTATCATATGTTGGGTAATTCAATGCTGCCCCATTTAGCTTTTCGCTAAAGTATGCTATTGGCCGATTTTCCTGCATCAAAACAGCTCCAATGCCTATTCCTGAAGCATCACACTCAATCTCAAAAGTTTTAAAAAAATTAGGTAATGCTAATAAAGAAGCACCACATAACCGTTCTTTAATCTCATTAAATGCACGCTCATGCTCCATACCCCCATTTAAAACCCACGGATTTTTTAATAATTTCAGTGAGTGGTGCGGCTAGTGTACTAAAATCTTTAACAAAACGATGATAAAAAGTAGCCAAACCATGAAAACTTCTTACCTCTATGATTGACTTAGGTGTGGGCCATTCTTTGATAGCCTTTACCTTTTCCTCATCCACTGCAATCCTTTCTGAACTAACAACATAGCCAAAAAACACAACTTTATCCAAGCAAAAGAAACATTTCTTTAAATTTGCATATAATTTTTCTTTTCGCAGAACATCAAGCACACAATGCAAATGATCAATATGCTCATCTAAGCTCTTACTATACACCAAAATATCATCAAAATAGACCACAACAAACTTGACTATAAACGCACGCAATGCATGATTCATTAACCTCATCAATGTACTTGGTGCATTAGTTAGCCCAAAAGGCATTACCAACTACTCATACAATCTATATTTAGTTTTAAAGGCAGTTTTCCATTCATCACCTTCTTTCATCCTAATTTGGTGATACCCACTTTTCAAATCAATTTTAGTGAAAATACATGACCCATACAACTCATCTAACATGTCATCTAGCCTAGGAATGGGATGTCGATACTTTACCGTAATGTTGTTAATAGCTCGGCAATCAACACACATACGCCAAGTTCCATCCTTCTTAGGTACAAGTAGTAATGGTACTGCGCACGGACTCATGCTCTCTCTTACGTGTCCTTGGCTAGCAACTCCTCCATTTGCCTTTGAAGTTCCTTCGTCTCCTCTAGATTACTCCTATAGGCTGGTCGGTTAAGAATTGTTGCACCCGGCATAAAGTCAATTTGATGCTCAATGCCTCGAATAGGTGGTAATCCACTAGGCACATCATTAGGGAACACGTCCTCAAATTCCTGTAATAAAGAAACAACAACACTAGGCAAAGATTGGTCAAATTCGTTAGCACTAAAACACGCCTCTTTGTACAATAGTACAAATATATGCCGGTTTGCATACAAAGCACCCTTGATATCACTCGCCTTAGCATAAAAGCTCACTTGTTTCTCTGTTTTTCTCTCATTTTTTCCACTTCTTTTTTGCTTTTCACTCTCTTTTATGTTTCCACTCTCTTTTATCTCATCTTTTTTTGAACTTTCGGTCTCACAAGTTTTTTCAACTCATTCTCTTTTTTCAATTTCATTTGATCCTCATACACATGTTTTGGAGTCAATGGCACAAGAGTAATGGTTTTATTGTCTTTGACGAATGAGTGCCTATTCTTGAACCCGTCATGAATAACCTTCCTATCAAATTGACATGGCCTGCCCAACAATATATGACCCGCATGCATTGGAACAATATCACAAAGTACTTCATCCTCGTACTTCCCAATTGAAAAGGAAACTAACACTTTCTTATTTACCCGAACCTCCCCCACAATCATTCAACCACTGCAATTTATAAGGTCTAGGGTGTTTCAAGGTATGTAAATTCAGTTTCTCTACTAAAGTAGTGCTAGCCACATTAGTGCAACTTCCCCCATCAATGATCATATTACATAACTTGTTGTTAATGTGGCATTTAGTATGAAATATATTCTCAATTTGTTGTTCCATGTCATCCTCCGCAACTTGGGCACTTAGAGCACGCCTTGCCACAAGTGACTCATCCTCTACCGAGTACGCCACATCATCATCACAAGCATCCTCAAGTTGTGGCATCTGGTCATCATCACTCTCACTTTCGATTTCCACATCTCCATCAACACGTGTGATCATGGTCCTCTTATTTGGGTATTGTGAGGCTATGTGACCTACTCCCAAACAACGAAAGCATTTAATATCACGGTTACGAGTTTGGATTACGATTTTACCTTTGTTGGCAATGGAAACATCATCTCTCCGTTTTGGGGGTTCGGTTTTGGACTTTGAAACAGCCCCTTCGTCCTTCCTCCTATTTGGCCTCCATGAATTAGAGGAGCTTGAATTTTGAAATGATCGAGTTCCTTTCCTTTTAAGCTGTCGTTCCACTTTTATGGCCATGTGAACCATGTCCTCCAACTCCACATAATGTTGCAACTCCACCACGTTGGTAATGTCCCGATTCAGCCCATTCAAGAACCTTGCCATGGTAGCTTCTCTATCCTCCTCGACATTAGCCCGGATCATAGCGACTTCCATCTCCTTGTAGTAATCATCTACACTCTGATAGCCTTGGGTAAGGCTTTGTAATTTCTGATACAAGTCCCTATAGTAGTGACTAAGGACAAACCGTCTCCTCATGATGTCCTTCATTTCCGTCCACGTCACGATAGGCCTCTCATGATTCTTTCTCTTGTTTATCACAAGTTGATCCCACCATATAGCATAGTCAATAAACTTAATTACAGCAAGTTTTACTTTTTCTCCTCGGAGTAGTTGTGGTGGCACTCAAAGATCAACTCCACCTTCTTCTCCCACTCCAAGTATGCTTCAGGACTGTTTTTCCCTTGGAATGAGGGTATCTTTACCTTGATGCTTCCCAAGTTATTATCAATCCGCTCCCCATGTCTATCTCATCTATTCACATGTCTACTCCCAAATATGCCCAAGCTTGCATTAGAGGCATGATCATCTTCATCTAGGTCATCCCCATAATCATCTTCATACTCGAACTGAAGCTGATTCCTCTCTCTTCGTTGTACATTAGGAGCTCTCGGTGGCTGCCCCTTTTGTGCACTAGACCCAACTTTGTCAAGTCGCTCATGCACTTCATCAAACCGCAAGTTCAACTGTTGAAACTTTTACTCCAAGGCCTTGTAGAAAACTTTTGTGTCCATTATGTCCATCCTTTCATGTGCTTCATCGGATGAGCCTTTGTTTGTTTCTCGAGACATGTTTAGTAACCTGCAAAACAAAGTTAGCAAACCTCACAAACACTCCCTCACGTGTTTGCACTCAAACTATGTCACTCCACTCGTGTATCACTCAAATTCGGCTTTTACTCTCTTATAAGCTCACACTCTCTTGCCTTTTTCTACTCTTTAGTTCCCACTTTTAGTTCTTTATTAAACTTAACCAATCTCAATCAGAAATTTCATTGTAGCAATCAAAACTCAACAATTTGATTCACTAAGAATGAGATTTTAGGAACGAAACAAAGGGAACAAGAAGAGCACAAAGAAAAGTTTATGGAATAGAACAAGAAAAAATTATTCTCAATTTTTGTTTGGGGGGGCTGCTGAATTTTCTCTTTTTTTTTTTTTTTTTTTTTGTTTTTGTTTCTTTTTTTTTTTTTTTTTTTTTAAAAGCAGCAACTTTAAATCGAGATTTGAAGAAGCACAATATTTAAACGAAAAATATGATCAGAACAAAGATGCACCGCGTTTTTTTTTTCAAGATTGGAGCAGATTTGAATTAGAATGAAAAGAAAAAAAATGCAATAGATCTGATGATATAATTTGGTCAAAAAAAAAATATGAAGGAATAGATACGAATGAACGAAAAAAAATGATAGATAAAACCTGATTTAGACCTTACTCTGATTTCCAAATGATGCGAACCTCACCAAGAATTAGTGAGACCCAAAACCAACTTAGGGTTTCTTCGCGAAAATCGAAACTAAATCAGATTTTTGAGCAAACTAAAAACACAGAAATTGAAAAATAGATTACCTTGACCCAACGTTTATGAACGAAACGCGAACCAATGGTATAATAATCTTGACCCAATGATTATAATAAATCACGAACCAAATATATAAGTTTGAACGCCACAAGAAACTCTTGATAAATTTAGGAAAAGTTCTCTGAAGAATTAAAGAGAAAACTCTCACAATTTTATTAATAAAAAATAATGTATCGTTTTCAATGGGATACAAGTTTCTTAAATAGATAAAAGAAAAAACCCTAACTAGTGAATAATGCAGCCATGAACAGTGTCAGTGAACAGTACATGAATAGTGGCGGCCACAATAGAACTAAAAGGAAACCCTAGAAGACTAAGGAATCCTAGAAAAATAAGGAAACCATATTCCTAATCTAAAAATGAAATAACTAATTCCTAATCTAAACAGGAAAAAGGCTAAATGTGCAATCTTGCCGTACAAATTATCAAATAAATAACTAAATTAAAAATAAAACACTAATAAATAAAATAAATATGCTGAGAATTTCGTGGTCCACATGACTTGGTCTATTTGAGTTCATGTCTAATCACATTCACTTGTTTTGATGAGATGGATTAGGTCTTGATCATCATTTGGGCCTAATTTGGGCTTTATTGTGTTCGATTCAGCTCAAAGCTCTTGAATTAGCCCATTAAACACTTCTTTGATCTTCTTGGATCTTACCCTAGTAATGGGCCCACTCGGGACAAGCAATGTGTCCTTTGATGTTGCTTGTTGGTTCTTATCTAGGTATGACCCATGAATCAACTATTCATGGATACAAAGATAGATTAGGAAGGAAATCAAAAAGGAAAAAAGAGATCTATGAAATAAACATGAGATGATTGAGATTCTAGTAGTTTCAGAACATCAAATAATAATGAGGAAACTGCGACGTTTTCCCTAATATCCAAAGGGAATGGGGTACCTAAACGTTCTAGCTCTTATCCTTTAAATTTTGATGAATTATTTGTTGTCTATCAAGAACTATTGCATGATTATAAAAACCAGTGTTCTCAAATTAGTGCTCTATAAAGGACAGTGATTCCATTAAACAAACAGATTGAAAACTATAAGGCTAAGAACACTTCTTTTAAAAATCAAATTTCAAAAAATATCTCACGTGTTTTAGAAAAGGAAAAAAATGAATTAAAATCCAAAGTTGGGGATTTAAATTCTATTGTTCTCAAGTTCACAAATAGTGACAATAATTTAACAATACGTTTGGGAAGTTTTAGAGGTGTTTTCGACAAAGCTGAGAGATTTAGAAAAAATCTTATATTAAGAAAGTTGTGAAATATTTTAATTGTAACATTGTGGGACATACCATAAGAAATTATTTTCAATCAAAAATTAAAGAAAATAGGTTTGGGTTCCTAAAGGAATAAAGAAGGCTCCAACTAACAAAATCACACCCACATAGATTAGGTACCATCTAGGAACTTTTTGAGATTCTCCTTGCAGGCTAATTTAATAAACATCTATGAGTAAGGACAAATTGTTTCTAGGAAGTGGTTGCGCTCAATACCTGACAGGGAATAAAGTAAAATTTACATCTTTGATACCTAAAGACGAAAGTCATATAATTTTTTAAGACTGTGTCATGAGTAAGAAAATCAGTTTAAATATGCTAGTAAGAATTTCTAAGACCTATGTTGTTTTACATGTTCTTTTGATGTCTTAGAATTATTGTATAATTATCAGATAAGTGTTATGTTCGAAAATATGTGAAATTTATGTGATGTGAAATTATCATTAAAAAATTTTATTCACAAAAATTGATCACATTATTATGAATATCATGCATTGATTATATGCCCGCATGAAATTTTATTACTAAATAATATTGGTTTATTGATTAAAATTTAGTCATCTGATGGTTATTCCTTGTATCACATGTTATTAAGAGACGTTTGATAAAATCAGTGCTAAGTATGATATTATTTGTCGGCATATCGCATGAATTTAATCTTGCATAGTTGGAAGACAAGAATGGATAAAATTAAAAATGAAACTATTAGAGAGGATTTAGAAATAGCACTCATCGAAGAGTAGATGAGATAAAATCGTTTACGGTGGTTTGAACATATGCATAGAAGACTCATAGAAACACCAATGAGAAAATACGATTTAGTTCAAGTGCGGGGGGCTACTTGAGGGAGAGGTAGGCCTAAGAAGACTTAGAACAAGACTATTAGATTTAATTTGATGACATTGAACATGACTGAGGGGATGGCCCTTGATCGTTCATTATGGGGTAAACAGATTCATGTAGCCGACCCTACTTAAGTGGGATAAAAGTTTAGTTGTTGTTGTATTATTTTTTTTAGCCTATCTGTATGATCATTAGGGGTGTGCAAGTGACTCGAAATACCGGACCCATCCACTCCAACCGCCCGACCCGGCCCACTGAAAATCGGGTTTTTGATATAATAGGGTCGAAATCGGGTGTAAATATATAAGTTTTTCGGGTGTAGGGTTGGATACCAGGTTTACATACCCCCAGACCCGTACAACCCAACCCATCCAACTCCTCACACTTAAATAGGAATTTTAGGGTTTCTTCTGCTTATTTCTCACGTCGCCTCAGGCTCTCAGCGACCCCTAATCACTCCTCATTTTTCTTTTGTTCTTCATATTCTCTCATTCATCGATTCTTCACTTATCTACTCTCTTTATGATGATTCACTTCCAATATCAGCAACGATGACACAATCGAC
This sequence comes from Eucommia ulmoides, assembly GCA_016647705.1. Lineage (NCBI taxonomy): Eukaryota > Viridiplantae > Streptophyta > Magnoliopsida > Garryales > Eucommiaceae > Eucommia > Eucommia ulmoides. The sequence continues at coordinate 47,073,951 of CM028334.1, read as the reverse complement.
AAGCTTATTTGAAAATGGAAACCTTAGATTTGACTGCTACATCCTTAATTTCGAAGAAGGAAACCTTCAATTCGAGTAGATCTGTTCCAATTTTTTGGTGAGTAGATATTCGAGTAGATTTGTTCCACATTTGTTGGTAACCTCAATGGTGAGTAGATATTGTTTTTTCAACTTTTTATTTCCAATTTTTGTGTTTCCTATTAGTATAACTATTATGTTCGTTATTCTTGTGATGTTTTTATTTAATCGCTCTGATTCCAAACCCAACCATCTCCAACTAAATTCCAAAACCACTCGCCAACGTCGAATTATCGATCGCCGTCGGTCGAGAACGGTTGACGAAAACCCTACCCCGATACATATCGCGTGGGGTCTCGGATTTGCACAAAAAAAACCCAACCGACGTGTGCACAACCCTAATGATCATCTAAATATGTATAGCATAACAATTTGTTGATACAATTTGCACGTGGATATCCCTATAGGCATTAAGTGTCTAGCATACTTCTAATGTCTCCTATTTTTTAAATGATTATTATTCTAGAAAGGAGCTGAAATTTTATGAGATAAATGTGCACTTATCTATATTTAAAGCGTTCATTAGATTTATGTTAATAGTTTCATAAATTATCATTGAGACATGCTCTATGTCCTTGCACTTTATCGTTGAAATGATTATGATTCTATCTAAAGAGAAGTTATTAATTGATGTAATGAAATAAAGGATGTTGTCTTAATTGAAATTATATGATTTAATGCTGCATGTATTGAAATGTTTTGATGATATCTTGAAATTGCCTCAAGATGATTGAATTAATCTTAAAAATGATTCTCTTCGTGATCCCCACTTTTTGATGTGACAAAGGGGAAGAGAATATAATGCTTTCGCTCTAATATTATTAGGGGAGAGAATGTGATATTAAGGGGAAAACGTTATATAATGTTTTTGAATTTATATGTGTTCTCCTAACATGAATTCATTAGTATAATTAGAAAGGGGGAGAAATTTCTTCCAAATTTATAGGGGGAGAAATTTCTTATTATGTTTGTGTTATATTGAAGATGATTCCTAAATGTTTCTCATTATGGTGCTTAAATGAGTTAAAAGAGCCCAACATCAGATTTAAGAGGAGTATGGTTACATTATCTTTGTGAGACAACATCAAAGTTAATTGTCATTATCAAAAAGGGGGTAATCCTTAGCCTGTGAAAGGATTAGGTTAGTCTTGAACCTAGGAAAAAGATAAGGTTATTCTTGAACCTGTGAAAAATAATTGTAAAGATTGATTTTGAGCCTGCGAAAAGAGTCATTGTGAGGGTTTGGTTCCTACCTATAAAAGAATCTTGAGTTTAGTGGGTGAAAATCTCTGTGGGGCTCGGAGGACTGGATTAACCAAGAATAGCTTGGTGAACTAGGATATATCGTGGTATTTTATTTTGTTTCTTTATATCATTTATATTTTATTATTTGGGTGTGTACCTAGTTAATAACATATATCTGCTACTATAAAGATAATAATTAATTTTAGGATAAAATTATTTTTTTGAATTTTGAAGTATTATTATCTGATAATTTTTAATACTACCTAATTCACCCCCTCTCTTGGGTAGTTCACTGCGCCAACAATTGGTATCAGAGCTGGTTTTAGCTCGATTAGACTTAACATTCTAGCTAAATCAATCACGTGCACACACCATGAATTATGTGTTTTGTGTATCCTCTTTTGATAGTGGTAAATTCGTATATGAAAATGTGGTTTATGATTCTTGTGATTCTTATGGTAGTGATGGAGATGATGATGATTAAAATGTCCATGTTGTTATGAAAAAATTACTTTCTTTCACACTACTTTTTGCTAAAAAGAGCTTGAGTTTGAAAAAAAAAAATTCTTCTAAAAATGGTGGAAAAAGTGTCCGAAAATCTAAAGTGCATTTGGATGATTATTGTAGTACAAAAGAATTTTTGGATGTTGTTTTTGAAATTAATAATTTTCTCTCTAAAGTGGATTCTCTTGAAAATGAAAATAGAGTTTTAAAAAATATTTTTGATATGATTTCTAGGCAAAAGTCAGATCTTGTTTCTAAAATCGATTTACTTAAGAACAATTTTGAAAAATCAAAATCCGACCTTAAGATTATTTCAAGAGATTCTGAGAATGATTTTTCTAGGCAAAATGGATATGCTTCATCGTCTCATCCTTCATCACAAGCTAGTGATAGTTTTGTTGGTATTGTTATAAATGATTCTTGTTTTACATCTCGTGCTTTTTATGATAAATTGGATTTGAGATATTATTATTGTAATAGGGTTGGACATTTTAAAGTATTATGTCCGTTTTGGAACCCTAAGTTTACGTCTAATAAGGACGGATCCAAAATGAAATGGATACCGAAGAGAACTATTGAAAAATCTTGTGCAGAATTACATAATGTCGGGAGTGGACACGATGAAACAAACAAAGAAGTTATATCAAAGCCAAGACAAGAAGTCACTGCAGTATTCAATTCAATTATTCACACTTTTCTCTGTAGGAACGATATCCGATCTTCAAAGATCCACTATATTAAAACTTTAGACCTCGTACACTTGCGAGTGTAAGTAGGCGTGCGCAAAATCGCCCCACACCAAGTTTTTGGCACCGTTGCCGGGGATTGGTTGTTGTCAAATTCTATTCCCGTCAACGCCTACCAAGTTTTTGGCGCCGTCACCGGGGATTAGTGTGAATTTTATTTGATTATTGTCAAATTTTGTTCCTGTCAACACATACCAAGTTTTTTTGACATTGTTGACGTGGGATTAGTTTGAATTTAATTGAATATTGCAAAAGAAACGCGGTATTGGCTCAGAACTTAAGTTTTAAATAGGAAAACCAAATGTATCGTATCCTAGTTCCATCAACACACCAAGTCTTTGGCGTTGTAGACGTGAGTTTAGTGTGAATTTTAAGTTGATATTGCGACTAAGTGGTCGAGTGTTAATTCTGACATTTATTTTTGTTTTGTTTTTAATTTTTATTTTTATTTCATTGTGTTAATGAGATCAAGCAGGGCGAGAAAATATGAAGAAGATTGGAATTCTTAAATCTCAATCCCGAGATGGAGCTTATTGCAAATGATAAGGACTGAGAGGAGAAGCCGACTTCAAAACCATGATCTTGATCCGACTAAGCATTTTAGCCCAAATTCCTTGTCTATGGGGAATTTTGGTGAAAAATACTTAGTGACACAAAAGTCGAGCTGGGGACAGTAACTCGAGTGCTATGTTTTTTGAAATGAACTTAGGGTATCAAATTACCTGATTTTTGTTACTATTTATTTGATTATTTATTCTTTTTGGAAGCCGGCATGGCTTCGTAACGTGTTCGGCAGTGAATTTAGGAGTGTGGACACTTGGGAAAGTATTTTAAGTTTAAAAATATTGAATAAGCGAAGTGAAAACGTACGGGGTGGAGCCGTATTTTGAAAATTTGAGAAAAACATGAAAGTGGGAGCTTCAGGACCACCGCCCAAGCGGTGAACCACCGTTTAGGCGGTAAAAATACAGAGTGGGTAAAAACAGCCCACCGCTCAGATGGTAAAAATACAGGATGCACCAAATTTTCAAAATATGCTCCACCGCTTAGGCAGAAAAACCACCGCCTAGGCGGATTAACAGCAGAACAAAACATTTGCATACTTGTGTAATTTCGCTTAGGCGGAAGAACCACCGCCTAAGCGGAATTTCGTCAGAAGGTTTGATTTTAAAGAAAAGAGTTCCACCACCTAAGCGGTAGACCTTCTGCTATTAAAAACAGCCTGTCGCTCAAAAATTAAAAATGCAAGGTTCCCTCCCAAATCCTCCACCTTCTCTCTAAAACCTCACTCCCAAAACGTTCCAAATCTTGAAAATCATCCGTCCATTACCAAAAGTGGTCATTTCTATCACAATTCAACCTCCAAGAATTAGATTTCCACCCCTATTTTCGAAAATTTAGGGTTTTGCGTGAAAGGAGTGATTTCTTCATTTTCTTTTGATTGGACCATTAATTCTCAACAACTAAGTTTCTTTTACATTACATTTAGTCTGGTTGTTGAAATTATTGGTTGGTTTGCATGATTATATCAAAGAAATCAATGGATTTTGAAATTTTGCCCAAAAACCCTTAACCCTAGTTTCGCGATTTCGTAGTTCCATGGGTTTTTGGTTTGATTCTTGATGATACATATGTTTAATTGGATTGGTTGAGTGTGTGAACTAATATAGGATGTCACATTTGTGAAATTTGTTTGAAAAATTCAAATGGGTATTCGATTTGGGATGAATGTGTTCTTGACAACATGATTAGGGAGGTTTATGTTTTTCAAATGTTCATATATGATGAGGTTGTGTTGGGTTTTTGTGATTGTGATTGTAGAAAATGCCGAAAAGAGCAGCAAAGAAGAGGGCCAGAGGAGAAGGGTCGAGTTCAAACCCTAGGGTGCCGACCGACGTTGACTATGATGCCACCTGCTTTGTGTCAAAACAAGCGGAGGAACACTTTAAAGAACACGAAAAACATCGTGCCTGCATACGTTAACGGGGTTTTGGTCCGATTGAAGATCTCCTGGTGGAATTTCAGAATGAAATCCGAAGCCGCCACTGGGAGCAATTCTGCAAATCGCCACCCCCAAGCGAGATCACTTTGGTCAAAGAGTTCTATGAAAATGCCACAGAGGCCATTGATGATCTAGCAAGGGTTCGGAACCAACCTATTATCTTCAGCCCCAACTTCATTAACCATCTCTTTGGGCTGTCGGCACCGAAGTCACTTGAAAGCCAGGACCCTACTTTGCATAAGGTCATCCAAACAATCACATCTGGCACTGTAAAGTGGAAACACCAGGGGCCGAATGTCGCTACCTTTTCGGTGAGATGCCTCAAACTAGTTTCAAAAATCTGGCACTACTTCATCTGTGGAAGCCTCCTGCCAACATTACATTTGTCAGACGTCTCAAAGGACAGGGCCTATTTGATCTATAAAATTCAGACCGGACAACCAATCAACGTTGGATTTCTGATCTATTCATCGATTTTACATACTACGAAAACAGTAAAGGGTGGGCTCCTGTTTCCATCACTATTGACCCATATTTTTAGAATAGCTGATGTAACTGTATCCGGGGGAAGCCAGTATGACCCTATCGCTCCACTTACTCTGTCAGCGATAAATCGGTTGTAGAAGACTGGGGCGCAAGAAACACCTGAACCTGAGCCTGAGGAAGGGGAAGAGCAACCAGATGATATGGCTGAACCTTCTGGAGCCCGAGATGAAAACTCCCAAGAGAGGATAAACAACAAGCTTCAGACCATCCTCCAGAACAAATTCAAGATTGCTTCTTTCCTAGACCAATTTTCGAGGCAACAAGATCGAGTCCAACGGAAGATTTAGGAGGGTCTTGGCCTTGAGATGGATGATTACCCTCCGATGCCATCTGTGCCACCACATCTACTTCAGAGACCACACTCTTCTTCCCAAAGTGATGATGGTAATGATTCGTCTTCAGGTGAACAGTAGGGAATAAGTCTTATTCCCTAGGTATGTGTTCAACCCATTTTATGTGCAAGCATGCTATATGTTTATTGGGTTCGCTGATATTGGAACACTGCCATGTTCAGGCCTAAATGGTATGGATTGGATGATAGTTTAGTGGATGTTCATCCATTTTGACTTTTTGCAGAAAATGATGAACAAGTACTATTATTTTTTGAACAAAATGAAAATTTTTGTTGTATAGACCTTTATTTATTTATGTATTATGAATGTTTTAATTTTTAAATTTTTAGTTTAGTTAGTTTAATTTTTGTTTTTGAATGTTTAGTGATTAGATTAATTTATGTATGTTAGTATTAGAATTAGTTTAATATTGTGTATGTATAAAGTTGTGTTTGCATGTTTAGATATGAGTTCATTTGGGCCAAGATCCGATGATGAGAATTATCCCCAAATTGCATATTGAGGTCGGGGGTAATACCTTCCTAATGTGTTTTGTGTGCTTAACATGTCGATTGGGTAAAAATTATCTCGATCCGAAAATTGCACGATATTTGAATTCAATGTATAATTATCTGAACAATTAGACGTTGATTATTTGATATTAAGCTCATGATAGAAAATGAGGAAACTAGAACTTGATTCAAGGAAAACTTGAGGTGGAATCCTAGGTAAGGTAATTCCGGAGACATGATTTAGGCCGTCAATTTTTCGCATGATCCGTTGTAGCTAACCTGAAAATTTTCATTCCTTATTTCCCCTGTCGAAGCCGATAACGTAATCAATTCTGAAAACGTTTCAAATACTCCTTTCAATTAAATTTTTCCTAACCCAATGTCGCTAAGCCTAATTTTAAAAAAATTGAGTGAAATCAAGTGAGCGGTTGGGTTTCTGATAAATTTTTATTGATTCGGTATTAATGTATTGACTTGTCACTTTTGTATTTTTTTTTTGCACGCTCCTAAAATAATTTTGGGGGTGTGTTTCTATCATTTCTTTTTTACATATTCCTGAAATTTTACAAATTCGAATAAGTTTGGAGGTGTGTTTCTCTAACTTTTTTTTGCACTCTCCTAAAACTGTAATTATTCAACTTAATTTAGGAATATGTTGTAAAAAAAAAAAAAACATGAATATTGTTTTCATTTTCTTCTCTTTCGACAAGTGAATACCAGGATTTCCGTTTCTTATTCAGAATTGTACTTTAAATATGGTAGGGTCATGAGAGAGGATAGCGACAAGCGATTTTACCCCGGGTATCGATCGATTAAACCAAAATTGTTGTTTTTATTCCAGTAATACCCGTGGTCGTTCTCCAAAGCCAAACCAAGCCCTATTGATGTCTGTGAATATCTAAGCCTACATTAGTGGATAGTAGACTCCAATCAAGCGTATGGTTTTCCTGAATCCTTCAACGGTTTAAATTATGAGCTTAACGATTGAATAATCGAATCCGATATTTGACTAGTTATACATTTGAGTTCTCACACACACACTTCAAATGGATCTAGAATGGTTTTTATTAATATTGATAGTTGAAATTCTAGAACACCACTTGGTGTGGGTTACTTCCCGAACTTGATCCGATTTAGGGATGTTGAGGGAGGAATAAATTGGTCATTTCGATTGAACTCTATATTTACATGCATATACTTCTTTTGTGTTAGTTTAATTTTTCATTTTTAGTTAGTTAGTTCGTTAGTTAGTTTAGTTTAGTGTTTGTGTTTTGCTCGAAGACTAGCAAAATTCTAAGTTCGATCCCCGACAACGGCGCCAAAAACTTGTACGCGCGAGGATTCACACCATGTTTCCTCCTCGCGGTAATTGGACTACTCACAAGTGTACGAGGTCTAGTTTTAATATTGTGGATCTTTGAAGATCGGATATCGTTCTCACAGAAAAAAGTGTGAATAATTGAATTGAATACCGCAATTGACGTAGTCTCGTGTTATCCTGACGACGGAAAACGTGAATTAAAATTAAACTAAGCTAAATTACAATTAGTGGGTTAATCCTAACTAAGTTGATTGATTAGGGATTGATTTCGTTCACTTAATACACATTTGATTTCGTTCGGTTAACAATAACGGAGTTTAGGTATCCGACAATCTCAGTTCGTAAACTCCTCCGCCACCTCTTCCGAGTGTAAGACGAGGGAATACGCGACTTTCTTGTCGACGAAGAGGTCCCCCTCAATGTCTTAACGACTCTAGGCCGCATGAGTCTTGACCCAACGTCATCGATTGCACACTAACTAACGCCCTCCCGGGTAGTTAGGTCGTAACGATGTGTTTACCCTAGTCCGAATCCAGGGTTACCTCTCCCGAGTGTCAAACCCTAGATTCTCAAGTCCAACCCTAATACCGTTACAAGTATATTAAGATCGTCATCAAATGATAAACACAATCGGACTTAAAACAACAACCGTTATAGAAACATATATTAAACCAAACGAGTATTTATACAACTATACATTTCCCTAACTAATCTCTAAATTACACTAACATGTTCTTAGCCAATACAACATTTAATCAAGAGGCGATCATCATCATCAACAATAAACATTAAATACAAATATAGAAACAAGGGGAAAAAAGCCAAATCTCAAAGTGGAGTAGTTCACTTTCACCAAAGAACAGTCCTCCCAAGTTTCCTCTTCTCGCTTGATGAACTTCCTCTTCTAGTGATAGGTGTAAAATACCTATCTAATTCTAAACCGAATTTTTCAGTTTTCGAGTACTTTATTGAAGTTTGAATATCGTTTTAGCTGTTTTATTAGGCAGGAGCAGGGAAGTAAACAATCGGCAAACCGAGCGAAATGGTACAAAAATGGTAGCCAAAAAGATGAAAAGAGGAGGTTTCAAATAACAGAGCAATTCCGCCTAGGCGAAGTTTCCACCGCCTAGGCGAAAATTCAGCAGAAAGATACAAAAACTGAAGATTTGAAATCCGCCTAGGCGAAGTTTCCACCGCCTAGGCGGAAATCCGTCAGAAGGTTGCAAGGGCTGAAGTATTGAATCCGCCTAGGCGAAGTTTCCACCGCCTAGGTAGAAATCCATCAGAATGCTGGATTGAATGAACTGCTGGATTGAGCTGCACTGTTGTAAATCCGCCTAGGCAAAATAGCTACCGCCTAGGCGAAATTCCATCAGAAAGATAAGGAGCCAAAAATTTAGTCCTCTGCCTAAGCGAAGATTCTACCGCTTAGGCAGAATTCTAACCGACTTAAGCACCACCTAAGCGAAGTTTCTACCGCTTAGGCGAAAATCGCTGAACAGGTCAAAATATCTGTTTAGATATTTTTGAACCCCTAAGCCTATAAATACCCCTTGGCCACGTCTAAAACTTGTTGTTGAAGAACCCTAACCTTAGTAAAGAGCTCTTAAGCTATATTTTGAAGATAAAGAAGGAGGTTCATCATTCGGATAAAGAAAGATAACTTGCGGATCGATCATTAGTGACAGTGAACCGTTTCACTTCCAGATTTGATCGTTTCTCTCTTGTTTTATTCTTTGTAACCACTTTTTCATATCTAAGAATTTTAAATCCCTCTTATTTTGCATGGTATATGGCTAAGATCTTATAGTAGTAGTTAAATGTTACTTAGGTGTAGTCGAAATCATGTAATCGTTTAGTTGAATGAATTAATGTTACTTTAACGTATTGTTTGTCTAAATCCGATTGTGTTTACCGTTATTCTTGATATTATGCTTGTATAGATAAAATGAGAATACAGGGTTTAACACTCGGGAGAGGTAACCCCAAATTCGGACTAGGGTAAATACAACGTGACTTTCTAACGACCCGGGAGGGCGTTAGAACGTATGCAACCCATGACATTGGCTCAAGACTCACGCGACCTAGGGTCGTTAAGGCGTTGAAGGGGACTTCTTCGTTGACACGCAGTCGTGTAATCCCCCGTCTTACACTCGGGAGAGGTAGCGGAGGAGTTATTGACACAGAGGTTGTCGGATTAGATGAAAACCGTTATAGCTAACTAAATGACGTCGATTATGCATTATATGAAAGAGATTAATACCTAAGTAATTAGTGTAATTAGAACTAACTTAATAATTATCATTTATCTTAGTATAGTAAATAGAAAACAAACAAATTATGATTAGTCAAGATAATACGAAACTATGTAAATCACAATACTCAACCGAATTACACGAATTTTCCAGTGGAACGATATCTGATCCTAAAAGATCCATTATATTAAAACTAGACCTCGTACACTTGCGAGTAGTCCAACTATCGCGAGGAGGAAACATGTGTGAATCTGAGCGCGTAGCATCTAGCTCTTCAAGGATTGGCCAAGAACACTCTTTACAACTAATCTAATCTACTTCCTAAACTAATATAATCTAACTAAGGTGGAAGAGAGCTCCCAAGAACAACCAAGCCCTCTCCCACGTCTATGGAGTATCTAAGGTGTCAGGGGTTCTTTTAGGTTTGGTGGAGAAAAGGGTTAAAAGGAGGGATTTGGAAAATATCTTCAAAATATCTAAAAATAGATATTTCTGTGCAGAGTGTCACCGCTTAAGCGGTGGTTCACCGCTTAGGCGGTGGACTTAAGTCAGTTAAATTCTGTCGGTAACTTCGCCTAAGCGGTGGTTTTTCCGCTTAGGCGGTGGCTGCTGGCAAGATATTTTGTTGTTTTCTCGCCTAGGCGGTGGTTTTCTTGCCTAGGCGGTAGTTCAGCCCTTCAGCACTCCAACATTCTGCCTTTTTTCCGCCTAAGCGGTAGAACTTCCGCTTAGGCGGTGGTCGTCATTCACCGAAACCCTATTTTACACATTTACTTCACCGTTTCTCCACCGTTTTCACTTGTTTCTCGCCCTTTCACCTGTTCTACACTAAAACACACTAAAACACAATTAAATATAACTAAAATGCTTGAGAACTAACAAATCCGGTTTAGAAATAGATAGGTTTTTCACACCTATCAATCACCAAGGATCCACAAGCGACATGTGCAAAGTGAAAAGATGCATCAAAGACATAATGTGAAACTACAAAGAAGCCACAAGCTACATGTGCAATTAGAAAAGAATTATCAAAGTCAATATGGGATATCACCAGGAAGCCACAAGTGACATGTACAAATGAAAGTATCAGAAAATCAAATGACAATAATCAAAGTTTGAGAGGATACAGATAGGCTAAGATAAATTGCGTACCCAAGTTAATCATCGGTATAAATGAGGTAAAGAGCAAAGTTGTCCCAAAAGAGAGAAAATATACTCCTAACCCTCTACATTTTAAATTTGTTAAAGAGGGAGGTGTTCGACTTACCAAACAGGTAAGTTGGTAAAGATTTCTAAGACATATTTTAAATGATGTGTTACTTGTTGTCTTAGAAACATGGGATGGTAATTATATGAATCACATTTAGTTAAGAAGTATTAACATGTTTTTATCTGCTTATATCAAGTAGTAATCATATGTTAATTTTAAAATATGTTACGTGATTTAGAAAATTAATCGAATGTTTATGATCTCACTAAGTATTATCAATAATTTATTGCATATGCATTTTAGTAAGATTATTTGTATAATGTGTTCTTATTCATGAATACATCTTTTATACAAATAAGTAAAATTGAGCTCACCTTAATTTATTAAAATGCATGATAGTGTATAATAATTTATTTGATTTAAAATGCTCATAAGCTTGATTATATGTTTACATGAAAATTTTATTGTTAGCTAATACTGATTCATTGATTAAGCCTGAGTTATCTCTTGTATATTTGATAAAATCAGTTTTTAGCATGATCTTATTTGACTGACATATTGAATGAGATTAAGCAGATCATGAGTGGTATCCTTTTATGAAATTTTATTAAGTATATTTTTTATACCATATATGCGATCATTTGAATATTCATGGCGTATTAATCTGTGCTTAATGTTTTAGGTTGATACTTTGTGCATATGAATATTAAGTATCTTGCTATATACATGATAATTTATTCTTCTCATAAGTTTCATATCTCCTGATTTTTTAAATGATTATTATTGAGGAAGAGATAGATAATACCTTTAATACGCATGCTATTATTGATATATACTTCTTATCCTAGTGCATTAAAGATTATATGACTTGATATTATTTGGTATCATGAGAAAGACATACTGACTTAATTTAGTAATTTATGTATTTTGATGGATTGAGTAGATTTGATTATATAAATATTTAGCTATAATGATGATCCACATAGTGTTAATGTTTTGTGCCTAAAAGCTAATTTGTTAAAATGAGTTTTGATTCTTAAAGTTGAATTTATGAGTTAATTCAATGTGCTTTTAAAGGAGTTAAATATATATATATATCCTGGTTTAATTACTTTAAGTTTACTCCTTCAAGTATATTATATGATGGCCTAGAGTAGTGTTTATTTGTGGTTCCCCTTCCCCATTTTTTTTTTTTTTTTTTTTTTTTTTTTGAGATGATAAAGAGGGAGAATTAGTTGATATTTTAATGAATATCTTAAGGGGGAGCTTGAATTATTTTGTTAAATATCTTAAGGGGAAGTTTTATTATATATTTAAATATGTTCTTTGTTGAAAATCTTATGATTATCTTCATTACTTTACTTTAACGAGTTAAAGAACCCGTCCTCAGATTTAGGGGGAGTGTGGTTACATTTTTTTTTAAGAAAATATCAAAATTAATTGTCATCATCAAAAAGGGGAAAATTGTTGATCCTAAAATTTTAATAGACAATTAAATATTGATATTTTTTATAGAACTAATGGATTTATTGAGTGTTTCAATTTATAAGTTCCAGTAATTATATTATCATGAAGAAAATTAATGTTGAAGAGATTGACAAAGATGATGGACGTTAAGAGACCGAAAAAATTGAAGAACCTAGAGAAAACAACTCAAGTTAAATTTTTACTTTTAATGTATTTTCAATTAGGATCACACACGATACAAAATATTTTATTATAAGTATGTGTGTTTTTTTATAAGGATCTTAATTAGTTAAATTAAAATTGAAGAAAGAAAATTGATTAAAATTGAATTTAAGAATTTAGTGAAACTAACCGAGAAAAGAAATCGATTAAAGGGGCGAAAATGTCGAAGAAATTGAATGAAAAATGAAATGAGGAACAAGTTCTAGCAAGGCTCAGTCAATTTATGGAAGAGTAGTGGTCGACTTATGAAAATGAGTCAAAGTCCCTGAAATGTTCGATTAACAAGTAAGTTGACCTGTACTTAGAGGATGAACTCTCTGGATCTTCCGGTCGACAGGCAAGTCGACTTGTGAAACTTGTTGAATCGTCCGATCGACTGGTGACAAATGGGCGGTCAACCGAGGGGTGAAGAGATTCTGGCTTGGGTTACGTCCTGAATCGGGCGGTCAACAGAAGGGCCTTGGTCAGTCAACTGATGGTCAGTTTTAGGATTTATGGAATTTTGAGATTTATTCAAATACTAGTCGTTTTATGGTTAGGATATGAGAGATATCTTAGGGATCTAAACTTAATTGAGATATGATCTATCTATTCTATTATCCCTATTAATTTGGTCTATTTAATTAAAGTGCTTTAATGCTTTCTATTTTAATGAATTTTAATTTCAAATGTTTAAGGACCAAAATGAGATTTTCCAAGGATATTTTTAAATGAAAAAAATCTATTTTGAACATATATGATGTATGGGGTCTTGGGATGTCGTTTAATGACATAGTATTTGAAAAATAGCCATTATAAGATATCTTTGAAATCCCTATATTTAAATCTACGAATTTGAGTTTAATTATTACTATTTTGGTGGGGAATATTTTAGGTCAAAGATATGGGAAATATTCAATGGATTTTATTTTTACCTTACTATTTAGTTCATATACTTAAATATAGTTTTTTCTATGCTTTCATTGATTAAGATCAAATTATTTTGAGAAATAAATTGAGAGCTTTATAAGTTATGTTATTGGTTAAATATAGCTGTTATAAATCTATATGATATATGAAGTCCATATGTGTCATTTATTGACATAACATTTGAAAACTAGCCGTTGGAGGTCTAGATTGAGGGCTTTTAAAATAAACCTGAGGATTTCACATAGGATACACACAATATCAAGAACTATTTAGTTCCTATACTTTTCTAAGAGTCATCATTATGATATTATTTTGAGAGATCAATTGTGAGATCAATTATTGAGAAGTTTTTGAGTTAAAGCACTGTTTGAGTTAGCGTCACCGATCTAAGCTGTCTTGCGATATTACATGCAATCTGTTCGGTGTTTTCTTGGTAAGATCATTCCAATCTTATTCCTTAATTGAGTATTTGATTATTATTACTTACTTGGTGAATTGATCGTTTTGAGAAATCGTTTTTGAACTTTAAAAGCATTAAAATCTTTTAAAACGATTTGTGTGTTAATTTGATTACGTGCTTAATTGTGCTACCCGCATTCTTTATTATAATTAGATTTTATTTCTTCACTTTATTTCTATCACTAGTATTGGGACATTAATTGAGTATTAATTATTCTGTAGTGGTAGAAGCTTTGAGTGGAAAAAAGCTTATCAATTCTATAATTGGTGAGTTGTGTGCGGATTAGATATTATTGAGAATATCTAATCAGGGTTAGCTTTAGGTTTCAATCTCTTCCTATAAAGAGATTGAAGTTTTGATCTTTGCCTAGAGTACAAAAAGGTTAGGTTACTCTTTTCCCTTGAAAAGAGCTTAGGTGTGATTCTTCCTGATTAGGATCAATTGTGAGTGAATTGTAAAGCTTTCATCCTTACCTGGGAAAATGATACATGGAGTGATTGTGAGATTTAATTCTTGAACCTAAGGTATAAAAAAAATTAGGTCGTGATTCTCTCTATAATAGAATTAGATTAATCCTTAGCTTGTGAAAGGAATAGGTTAGTCTTGAGTTTGGAAAAAAGATAAGGTTATTTCTGATCCTGTAAAAAGGGATTATAAATATTGATTCTGAGCCTGCAAAAAGAATAATTATGAGGGTTTGGTTCCTACCTGTAAATGAATCTTGAGTTTAGTGAGTGCGAATCTCTATGGGGCTCAGAGGACTGAATTAGCCAAGAGTAACTTGGTGAACCAGGATATATCTTGGTGTTCTGCTTTGTTTTTTTATATTATTTATATTTTGTTATTTGGGTGTGCACCTAGTTGATAACATATATCTGTCATTATAAAGATAATAATTAATTTTAGGATAAAAGTAATTGTTTGAATTTTGAAGTGTTATTATATGATAATTTTTAATACTACCCAATTCACTCTCCCTCTTGGGTAGCTCACTGGGCCAACAGTTGATTTTGAGCCTGCAAAAAGAATCAGAATAGTTAGAGTTTGATTCTGAACATGAGAAAAGAATTATGTTAGTCTTCAGCCTGTGAAAATGATTGTAAGTGTTTGATTCCTACCTGTGAAAGGAATTAGGATTTAGTGGATCGCAAATTTTTATGGAGCTCAGGAGACTGGATGTAGATAAGAGTAGCTTATCAAATTAAGATATATCATTTTGTACTGCATTGTTATCTTTCTGTTTGCTTGGGTGTGTATCTAGATAAACACATTTCCGTTGCATAATAAGATAATAATTGATTTAGGAAAATTGGTTATTTGTGTTTGATTTTAATTGTTTAAATTTTTATAACTACTCAATTCACCATCTCTTGGGTATTTCTTGGGCCCAACAGTAACTGCTTTTCACACACAGTCCTTCCCTTGCTGCCTCCCACCTCATCAGGACCTTTTACTGTTATCGGTTGTCTTTTTTTTTTATTTATTAAAATTAAATTCATCTACTATCAAGTATATTTTCAATTACATTTTTTAAGTATACTTTTTAGTTATATTTTTTTTATATTATTTGTTTGTATATTTTTTTACTTACATTCTTGTATTTGTTTATTTGCATGTCTATTATTTTTACAGTTACATTCATGATTTTTTTGATATTTTATATATATATTGTTACATTAACGAATGAATGTAACAAAATGCAATTTTTGTTACATTCAACAATTTCTTCTATGAATATAATAAAAAAAAATATTTATTCAAAATATGTAACTGAGCATATGCATAAATATAAATAAAAAAATATACTAACATGTAACTAAAATAAATGGACGAATGTACTTTAAAATATTGTAAAATATGTAACACTAAAAATGCAATAAAAAAAATCAGGTGGCCAAAGGTTAGGGGCCCAGAGGTCTGGTAGCCAGCAGTGGTGGGTAGCACCAGCGGTCAGTGATGCAAACTATAATTGACATTTGACCTCAGATTAGAGAATATTAATCATGAGAGTAAAACACAAATTAAAATATAATGAAGTGCTTTCTACTTAATCTAGAATTAAAATAGAATAAATTATGGAGCATTAATCAATTATCCTTATTTTTAAATTAGAGTTAAATTTAATTCAAATTTGCATGCTTCTCCCTTTTAACATTTTTTATAAATTTACTATGTTACGGCAAATTAATGATTGTTAATTTAAAATAAAATATATATTTTTAGACATAATTTGCACACAAGTGTTACGTTTTCAAAATTGGAGTTTATACCCGACACACTCTTTATCATTTTGATTAATATCAAATGAATTCCTTATTATTTTTATAATATCTCAAATAGTCTTTATCACATTTTTTTTTGACAGAAATAACCTTCTAACATATTATTGTTTTATTGTTTTATTTTTTTTAATTTTTTTATTTTTATTCTTTATTTTCTACTCTCTCTTTCTCCCTTGTTTTTAATTTTTTTTTTTTATGGTTTTTATAGAAAATAAAAAATCAAAAGTAAAAATATAGAAAACAAAAAGAAAAATTTTAATTTGAAAATAAAAAAGAAAAATACATTTTTTTTTTGTTTTTTGTTTTATTTTATTTTTTTATTTTTCAAATCCTATTTTTAATTTTTCTTTTTTTGTTGTTTTTTTTATTTTTTGTATTTTTTTTCTAGATTATTACTTTCGATCTTTTTTAATTTTCTATGAATACCATAAAAAAGAAATTAAAACAAATGAAATAAAAATGCAGAATAAAATATAAAATAAGTGAAAAAGTAGAAAATAGAAAATTAAAATAAAAAATATTATGTTTCTAGAATATTTTTGTCCATAAAATATAATGAATGATGTCTTGGATAACTAAATTGGAAAAAGAAAGATATTTTAAGTATTATGAAAATAATAGGGAGTGTCTTTCGTATTTGACAAAATGATGTGAATATCTTACTGTAATAGCAAGGGTCATTGTTGCATATACCATAATAAATAAATAAGTATATTTGTGAGTCAGTGTAATGTTATTTTCAAACATTTTAAAATACTGAAATTATTACCAATTTCTTAAGGCATGCTTGATGTTACTTACAAACACACGCGAGTCACCATCGCCAAGAAAATCATAGTGAGATTTGTTTGCCCAACAAATAGGAAGTTTCTCAAGAGACTAATTAATTAATTATTTTTAATGGTTTTCAGTGCAAATTAAATAATATTGAGTGACCTCAATTTGAACTCAGATTCCATCTATTTTTTTAACATTTAGGAGGAAGCATCCTTCCTATTTTCAGTGTCCTACAATAATTGTAGTAAGCATCCTCCCTATTTTTTTATTTTATTTTATTGGTGTATCGATATATGATAATCATATACCCTTAATGTGATTTATTTATTTATTTTTATATAATTTTATATTTTATTTATTATACAAATTGTGCAGTTTGTCAAAATATTGATACCATTTATGCTTCATGTATGACTATCAGAATCATTATATCCATGTAAATTTAGTAAAAATTTATACACTCAATCTTTGTTTTTTCACGATAAAAAAAGGTTAAAAAGAAAAAATCTATTGGCACATTAAAAATTAGGTAAACTAATTCTATGTCATACTTCAAATTATATGTTTAAACTATGTGCCATTAACTTGTATACTTAATTTGTGGTCTTTGGTTCTTTCCAAAGAGTCATTACTCAACAGTCAATCACTCGAATCATTGCGGCCGTTGCCAAACCACCGTCCTCAGAAACCTCCCATCGCTGCTACCATAAAAAAACTGGACCACCGTCAAGAATAGGGATTGTACTCATCAATTGATGTAGTTGATTTTGGTTGGTCAAGTCATTTGGAAGAGGAAGAATTACAAATTAAATCTGAAATTACGGGATACAATTATCAATTTGACGTCAAAATAGAACTGTTGAATTAAAAATATCATGGTGCACTCTATTTTTATTATTGATTTTTTTTTTTTTTAAATATTAGGGTGAAAATAGATATTTTCAAGTAACAATAGCATGTCCTAGAAAAAAAAATCATAGGTTAAATTATTTATGTACAAAACACAGGGAAGTTAGCCAACATTGGCTGCTTTGGATAATGGTACAAGAACAAAAGTACAAGCTAAAAAAGAAATGAATTTAGACTTGAAGTGCTTTGTAGATCACCACAAAACATGGCAAAATTGCCCTCGGGTTAAACACGCACAACTCCTCTAGATTCGAGTGAATCCCCGCGTACCCGGCTACCGAGTCGTACGACCCGGCTTCCTCCTCCGTCGCCGCCGCATCCTCCGCCACGTGCCTCACCTTCCCGGCAATCACGCGGCAAACCAGCATCGCCCTCCTGCCGTCCATTCCGCCCAGGCAGTCGTGTGCCCGGCCGCTGCTCGCGGTGGTGCGGACCCCGCGGGTCTTTCCATCCTGGAATCCGCGGCGGATGACGGTGCAGACGCCGCAGCCCGGAACGGAGCCGCACAGGCTGGAACCGCCACGCGCACCGAGGGAGCACGTGAGTGTGGTGCCGTAGAAGCGGAGCAGCTCGTTCCCGTCTGCGGCGCAGCGGGGGTTTTTCTTGGTGTTGCTGTTGGCGCGATTCTTGACGGCGCTACGGTAGTCCTCGAAACGTTGGATCGTCCTTTGGGTGTTGTGGACCTTTAGTATCCGTTCGATCTTGCATATAGGATTGTCTTTCTTGAGCCAGCTCGATTTGAAGATGATCTCTACAATACTACGACCCGAGTCTTCCGGCCCCAGCTCAGATACTGTCATTTTACGAAAATATCCTTCTTCAGAATGATAACATATATGTTCATATTTCTATCTTTATTTTTTAGGGAATGAGAATAAAAAGAAAAAATATATATTTATGTTACTATCCAATTTTTAAATAATTTTTAGGAACAACATAGTAATTATTCTTTGTTTTTTAATTTCTAATTTTTCAAGAACAAAAAAAAAAATCAAGGAATTAAAAAATATTAAATAGGTACAACTTTAGTGTTTTTATTCTCTTAAATTTACGTTGAAAAACTTGGAACACTATTTATTTATTTATTTACAGTAAAGTGTGTTAAGAGTCTTCAGATCAGTTTACGTATACCTCAACTAATTATCTCTCTAAAAGAACAAACTCTTCCACATTTGTCTGACACGTTTAGGATTAAATTCAAGATTTAATTATTGAAATATTTTCCAAGATCGACGAATCCTGATCGATAAGAAAATGTTAACAACTCTTGTCTAAATCTTGCAATACTTATCAATAAACAAGAAAAATATTTCTCTTCAATTTCTTTTTTTTTTTTCACTTTTCAGAATAAATTTATAAAAACCAAACAAATTAAAAAATAAATCTTTTTGAAAATTATGTTAAAATACAGTAAACAAAATGTGGTTAAACATAAGTAGCTTTATATTTTGTCGGTGGGGTCAAAGAAAAATAAAGTACGAGCCATGCAAATAATAATGTTCCTTCCAATAGAATTATGCCACATGTCATTACGATTCTATTTTCTGAAATGACAGTTGTAAATTAAATACTAAATGGTCCAGAGAAAATAAAGGTGAGTGGCATAGCCAATCGTATAGTAAATGCTGCTCCGTAAATGAAGGCCAAGAATTAATTTTACTTGCAAAAGTTATGGGATAAAATTGTAGGAGGGAGATGATTTTGATTGTTTTCCAAATATAAAATTCTCTTTAGTTGTTCCCTAAAGTTAGCTAGCGCTGTCTTCAGGAACTCAAAAATTGGGAACAAATATAACCATTTTTATTTATTTTTGGTCCAAATGTTTTTAATAACAGGAAAAAAAAAAAAAAAAAAAACACAACCAAACACCACCTTAACAACTCGGTTGCCAAAAAAATAAAAGGAACCAAATATAAAATTATAGAAATGAAAAGTTACTAGTGAAAACTACCAAGGGAAAATTATATACTTGGTCTATGACATGGGTGCTTCTGTGGGCCTGAAATTTGTCAAATCATAATTTTGGTCTTTTAAATTTCACATTTATTTTAATCCCACGTAATAAAAAACTTTGTTAATGATTCTTTTTTTTTTTTTACGAAAAATGGACTTTGATCAGTAAGGTAGACTTCTAATGGGTATATTTTTACCATTTCATCACTTCACTAAATGTAAGATGTTTTTTGTAATTTTTTTTTAACAAAAATTATTTAAAAAAATAAGAGAGAAACTTGAATCATTGTCTGGAAAAATCGTTTTAGATTTATTGGATGAAATATAAAAAATATCTCTATGAGAATGTCAGATATTATGAACAACTCATTTTTAATCCAAAATTATTAATAATATTTTTTAATTTTACCAGATTGAAACAAATCTGATACTTGGGAGATGAAATATACAATAGGTTGGACATAAACACTCACCCTACCTATAGTTTAAAGATAAAAAATATAATTTCTCCAAATATAGATGGTCTCAAGAAATTACCAGCATGCCTAACAGCTTGATGATGTTCTAAGCTTTCAATCTTTGGGAAGACCTCTCCACACTCAGAGCAAGCACAAATTGTACTCCTTGGATCAGATGGATACCTATAATTAATTTAATTATTATATTACTACCAAAAATAGCTGAAATAAAAATATATATAGATAGATAGATAATTCGACATATTTACCGGCTAGGGTCAACGATCATGTGACACTCATAACAACCAGAAAGCTTCCTCAATTGCATGCCCTTCGGAGCCGGCGCGTGTCCACCGCCTCCGTTGCTCTTTGCCACCGACGACGACGTCTGACCTGGTTTACGGCGGAGCAGCCGCGACTCCTGGCCGAGACTGCTGCTCTCCGGCGAGTTCACGTCTGCGCGGTGTACGACTCGGGTGTTCCCGTGGACCACGTCACGGAAGCTACAAATGGAGCGACAAGAACCCAGCTTCGAGTAGCCGGAAACCGGCTTAGACGGGTCGTGGATTCTGGACCCGTCGATCTGTTTGCACGTCAACAGGTTCTTGATTTGGTCCCATGAAGATGGGTTTTGTTGCTGCTTCTTTTTGCGCCGTGAGGGTATTTTTTTGGGATCTGATAGAGAAAGAATCGCCATGAAAGTGAGTAGAGAGAGAAGATAGAGGTGAAGTGTTGCAGAGAGAGGCTTCTCGTTGATGGAAGAGAGAGAATATGGGAGAGTATAGATAGAGATATATAAGTGATACTCTCTCTCCTCTCAAGTTTTTTTGCTTTTCAACTTTATTGGAAGGAGGGGGGGATCCGCGATGGGTAATTAAGGAGGTAAAAGAAATTTGTGGGCCTTTCACTTTGTTTATTATTCCATTTGCTCCTCTACTCTTAGATTTTATTTTAGAAATTTTTATTATATAGTCCACCAATATTTAATTTAGGATGTGAGAAAAGCCTACCGCTTTTCGATCTTCACTAGGAGACCAACACGTGGCACAGTGACCCTTTGTTGAGGTCTACCTGATTTGCTGAATGATCTCATGACGCCCATCTATGTGACCCATTCCCTTTACCGATCTGTGACCAGAGTAACCTCATGCGTAACGCTTCTTACGAACCGATCAGAAACTAGAGGCCCATTGCCTTCAACTCTCACTTGTCGAGCATTGATCTTGAGATGCCAGTCTCGTATGACCCCTTATGTCGAGCATCGACCTCATGATGTTGACATCGTATGTCCATTCATGGTGTGACTGAGCTCATCTTGACAAACATCGTCCAACGACCAATGCTGAGGGGTTCTCCACCAAGTCTTCCTCCTACACTACCAGTAAAGGCTCCATCATCCGTAAGGGCTACTCTCTCTCATGGGCTTCTCTTGGTGGGTCAAAGGACAGCCTAATGTCCTAATCTCATCATGTGCCTCCCCATTGACCACGTGTCAAGTTACCTTAATGAACCTCGCTTAGAGCCCTAATTTCACAGTTCTAATTGTTCTCATTGCCTATATACCGTGACATTCAATGCCCCAGATAAGGCTGAACTATCCACTTGAAGCATATAATTATCTTTTCCCTCGAGCTCTTAATTTCACACCAAAGGGATTTTGTTGAGCACACCCTAGCAAGTCTTTGTGCAGACACCATCTCGGATTTGAAACTTTGACCTTTGAACGTTGATTGTTGACTGCAAACCGCCCAAAGAATAGCTTTATATTAGACCATGTGTTTTGTTGCCCGTTAACTTTAATCCGTTATACTTTAAACCTTTTAGATATGTTTTACAATGTTTTTAAATTGTTCTTTTGTTGTTGTTTTTTTTATTTAAAATTGGATTAGATATAATTATGTGCAGTCTACATGACCAAATTTAAGGGTAAAATAGGTAAATCAAAATCTACATTTTTTAATCAGTTTTATCTTCTTTTTATTTAGGGAAAATTACCTATTAATCCCAAAAAAAGAAATTATTTACCACCTACTCCCATCGATTTTTCTTTGCACCGATTAGTCCCGTCAACACGTTTTTCTTGCACCAATTAGTCTCATCAACACCTTTCCTTACACCAATTAGTCCCATTTTAAAAAATGGTGAGGATTGAATTTACCGAAATGCCCTCCCATGAGTTTCACATTGAGAAGGAAGATCGTCAAATTGGTGTACCACCGCTGTCAGCCGCCTGCCGCCGCCGCCATAAATTACAGCTTTACCCCAAATTTTATCACTTTTTGTCACTTTTATATGTTCCAAAAAAAAAAAAAAAATCTTAATTTTAGGATAAAATCGTTACTAAACGTAATGCAAAATAAGAGAACAACTGATGTTATATTCAACATTTACAGGTGTTCAATGTAATATCATATGTATTTTACTCTACATACAAAAATAAGAGAATAATGGATGTTACATTCAACATCCACATGAGGGGTATTTTGGTTAGAAAAAAATAACATTAAAAAAAAAAAAAAAACAGTTGATGTTACATTCAACATTCACAGGTGTTGAATGTTACATTCAACATCCACATGATGGGTATTCAATATCCACATGAGAGACATTTTGGTCAGAAAAAAATAACATTAAAAAAAAAAAAAACACAGTTGATATTACATTCAACATCCACATGAGGGGTATTTTGGTTAGAAAAAAATAATATTAAAAAAAAAAAAAAAAAAACAGTTGATGTTACATTCAACATCCACAGGTGTTGAATGTTACATTCAACATCCACATGAGGGGCATTCAACATCCACATTAGGGGCATTTTGGTCAGAAAAAAATAACATTAAAAAAAAAAAAAAAACACAGTTGATGCTATATTCAATATCCACAAGTGTTGAATGTTACATTAAACATCCACATGAGGAGCATTCAACATTCACATGAGGGGTATTTTGGTCAGAAAAAAATAATATTAAAAAAAAAAAAAAAAAAAAACACAGTTGATGTTACATTCAACACTCACAGGTGTTAAATGTTACATGAGGGGCATTTTGGTCAGAAAAAAATAACATTAAAAAAAAAAAAAAAAAGAAACAAACAAACAATTGATGTTACATTCAACATCCACATGAAGGGTATTTTGGTCATCAAAAAAAAAAAACAAAAAAAAAACAAAAAAAAAAAATTAAAAAAAAAATAAATAAATAATTTTGATGTTACATTCAACATCCATGTGAGGGGTATTTTGGTCATAAAAAGACAAAATGACTTATTAGTGCAAAAAAAAAAGTGATGGGAGTATTTGGTAATTTCTTTTGTATTTTAGGACTAAATGGTGCATGCCCCTTTTATTTATTATAAATCAAATTAAATTTAAGGGTAAAATAGATAAAAAAAATAATAATAATAATAATAAATAAATTTAATTTACCCATTTTACTCTTAAATTGGTTATGGGCATTGCCAATGTGGATGACCATTTTTCATTCAATTTAATGAATTTTTTTTTAACAAAAGGATAATTTAAAAACGTTAAAAAAATTATCGAGTTTAAAGTGTGATGGACTAAAATTAGTGGACAGTAGAAAAAATATGGCCAAATTTAAATGGTAAAAAGCGTAATCCACCTACTAATTAATTTGACAATTACATAAAATGAAGGTGAGCTGTAAAAAAAAGAAAAAAGAAAAAAGAAAAAATTGATTTTAGCGTGCAAGAAATCATATTTGAGTCACTATCATATAATTTGTTTATTTGATTTTCGTTTTTAATTTTTAGGATTAAATTAGATGGACTATTATAGATTCTTAATGTTCTATCCAGGTCAAGTTAAATATGATGATATAAGAAAATTTTGGCCTCCTTTGGTTATTGTTTTCGTTTCTATGAGCTTTTAAAATTTTGGGATTAAAGTGTTAGAATTTTTTGCTATTTTAATTAATTAAAATAAAAATTATTAATTAAATTAATCGAGTTTGTATTTCAATGCGTTCCTCATCGTTTAGAGATTGATGTGGTATTTTTATATGTCAAAAATGATTAAAATTTAAATAGGATTTTAATTCACAATGTAAACCACTTGAGATTGGTTGAACACTACAATGGATAAACAAATCCCATAGGGCTATATTGATTGTGGAGGAATAACTTGATCACCATATAAATTTATAAATTGGAAGGAATCTCACATTGGTTGTGGAGAAATATATCAATTTATAAGTTGGAAGTAAAATGCAAGACAGTAAGTATACAACCCAAATTGGGGTGGATTGGGTCTAGGTCTGAGTTTGGTTTGAACAGGATTCGAGTGTTTGGGATGGATTCGGGATGGGTCGAGTCTTGTCCCACCAAGACAAATTATTTAATATTTACATCTAAATAAAGTAGCAGTTAAGTTGTTAATTAATTGCTTGAGCATTAAGCCTGAAACAATACTATTGAACAGACGTGAACATTTATTGTTTGAATATCCGTGTAAATCTTTATTTAAAGTTTAATTATTTGTCTTTGTTACGTGAACATTCACATCTCGTTTCTATTTTTTCTTATTATTTTATTCTATGAACATTCATGTACACAATTTGGTTCTGATCCTGGATAAAGTAACAGCTAAACAGTTAATTAATTACTCGACAAATAAGCCTGAAACAACACCAATGAACAGACGTGAATATTCATTGGTGACTGTCCAGTATGTACGTTCACACAAACATGTATCTTCCAAATTGCCTTAATTCGATTGTCTCTTTTGTTCTTTTATAAATAAGAGACTTTGCATTCATTTCAAAGTATCTGATTCACAATATATCATTATTTCATATCACTATCAAAACACAAAATATATAGAAAATTGTAAAAGTTCAAGTACAAGTTTCGTTCGCTAAAATTTTTTGTTTTAAGTGTTTATATCAGAAATTTGAAGATCATTGTACCATATAAGACAGATGTCCATTCACTTATTAGCCCCAGTGCGGGCGGGTAAATCTATTTCGAGGGCATAAAGTCGAACTCTAGTCTCAATCTATTTTGTTGTTATTCATTATTTGAATATCCATGAAAATCTTTATTTAAAGTTTAATTATCTATCTCTATTACGTGAATATTCACATCCTGTATCTATTTTTTCTTATTATTCTATTATGTGAACATTCACTTACACAATTTGATTATGATCCTCGTTAATGAATGTTTACGTTGTGCATCCATGTGGGAATGTTCACATCACGATTTTGATTTGATATACAATTTATATTCTTTTACAGAATTTTCATAATTTAGTTTTACTACCCATATATGCTTAGTTAATATTCATATTGATATTATTTAACTATCATTAGTTTTATTTCATGATTATTTAAATATTTATTTTGAAAATTTAGTATTTATCATTAATAATGTTATATTGGATTCAAATATTAATGTTTTGAAATTTAAATAAATACTTTTATGAAATTTTATAGTTTTAAAACAATACATTGTTCACCATTTTTTCATAAATTCTTGTTACTTAAATTCTAAAATGGTATTTAATTATCTTGATTGCTTAGTTAAAATATTGTTGGGATAACACTTATTTATTGTTAAATTAGTTTTATGCAAAATAATTCATGTGTATTTTTGGTAATATTGTGTGTGAAAACATAAATTATTTATTGTTCAAATTTGTGAATGTTCACGTTCTGAATTTATTGTGTGAATATTTACATTCTAATTTTATTATTGTTTGTTTTGTGAGTGTTAACATCTAGCTTCTGTTGATTAAATGTTTACATTCTCGACCCGTGTTTTGGTTGTAAAATATTTATTGTTAAATTTTTTAAGTAGTTAATTACATTCTTTAAATTGTAGAAATAATATTTTGTGATGGCAATCGAAAATACTATGCCGATTGAGGGTCAAATGTGACCTCTTCTGAGACCCAACATTATTACTACGGTGTCTACTTTGTTGCTTAAGGTTGAAAAGGACGACAAGTTTGATGAGAGTAACTTTAAGTAGTGGCAACAAAAGATGATGTTTTACCTCACGATTTTGAGATTAGTTCATTTTCTCAAAGAAGATGCTCCAATTTTGACTAAGAATATCGATGCTCAAACAACGAACGTGGTGAAAGCACAAAAAACTATATGTGTCAAAACTACATGTTCAATACTCTCAGTAACTCTCTGTATAAAGAATATTGACGGATATCAACGCTAAATGGTACTAATGAACAGACATGAACGTTCATTGGTGACTATTGTCACACCCTAAACCTTGGGGTCGTAAATTAGGTCCCGAGATAACCAACTTAAGTAGTGGACCAATAACCCTATTGTGATTTTCACCATAGAATTTTAATTGCACAAAAACTTTTATTTATATACTCTCATAACTTTATAATTCTAATTTCTAAAATTTGAAAATATTACATCTATTTAGTGTGAACGTTTTCGCGAACATGTGTATTTTCATATTGAATCCATTTGATGGTATCATTTAGGCTTCTATAAATAGGAGACTTCATATTTATTTCAAAGTGTCTGATTTACAATATATCATCACTTCTATTGGCCTAGTGAGCTATCCAAAAGGCGAGTGAATTAGGCAGTTATAAAAATTTAAATAAATTAACCTTTAACACTTAATTATCAAATAATCAATTTTGCTAAATTAATTATTATCTTCGTTACACAGTAGATAAGTGTTTAACTAGGTACACACCCAAACAAAATATAAAGAACAATAACAATGCAGTACATCAAGATATATCTTAGTTCAACAAGTTAATCTTGTCTAATCTAATCCCCCGAGCTCCACGGAGATTCGCAACCTCTAAACCCCTGATTTATTTACTACGTAGGAACTAAATCTTTGCAACAATTCTTTTACCAAGCTCAGAATCAACCTTTACAATTTCTCTTTTTCCAAGTTAAAGAAGAATCTTATCTTTTTACCAAGCTAAAGTTTAATCTAATTCTATTACAGGAATAATCAAAACCTCACAACACTCACAGGCATTATTTTTCTAGGTAAGGATGGAACCTTTACAATTCATTCAAATTAATTTAATTTAGGGAGAATAAGGATCTAGTTCTTTTCAAAGGAAAAGAATAACCTAACAATTTTATACTTAGAACAAAGATCAAACGTCCATTTTTTTTATAAGAAAAATAAACCTAACTACCTTGACTAGATATCGGCCCAACTGTGTCTAATCCATTCAAACTCATAAATACAAAAAATATGAGTTTCTTCCCACAAGAAGTTTCTATCACCACAATATACATAAACTCAATTAATGTCCCAAAATTTACTACTTGATAGATACAATGTGAGACAAATTAATATCTGATTAATAAACAAGTGTGCGTAGCACAAATTATAATACGTAATCTAATAATCACACAAAATCATTTTAAAAATATTTTTTAGACTTTTAGATTTGAAAATAATTTTCTAATGATCTTAAATATAAAATCACAATTAAAAGTAATAGTTTGGAAAGATCTCACCGGGATAACACCGAAGATTGAAAACAAGATCAAAAGATAGCATAAGTCGGTGATGCCAAATCAATTAGCACTTTAGATAAAAAAAAAAAAAAAAAAAAAATAAAAATAAAAAAAAAAAAAAAAAACTTAACATAATATAACTCTCGAAAAATCTCAGCAGAATAATAACTCTTAGAAAAAGCATAGGAACTAGTGTTCTTGATGTTTTTGAACCTTAATCCTGCAGGTCTAATTATATAAACCAATATCAAGCCCTCCAACGACTATTTTTCAAAAGATATGTCTCTAAAAGACACTCTTAGACCCCATATAACATAATCATTCAATTTTGGAATAATTCACTTAAAAATAACTTTTAAAACTCTCAAATAGGCTCATAAAATATTTCTCAATTATCAATCACAAAGATATGAAGTATTTAATTACTTAAATTGAGACAATCATTAATTATGTGGACCAAATCAATAGGGATACAAAATATATGTACCATATCTTTAACAAGATCTGATCCCCTGAATTTCTCCCTTGAAATCATAAAAACGGCTAGTTTTTTACTAGGAGACCAAGATCCTTGAAATCTATACCAAAACTGTTAGTTGACCGATCTCAAACAACACAGAAACCAAACCAAAAAGATCAGCCATTCGGTTGACCGATCCTCCTTCGGTTGGTTAATCGATTGGTTTAGGGAGTTTCCCCTGCCAAGCTCCAACACAGTCGGTTGACCGATTAGTTCAAAGAGCTCTTCTGCCAGACCTTTAATCCCATCGGTTGACCAATCTCCATGGGTCGGTCAACTGATCATTTCTAATCACTTGACCGATTAATGTTGGTTGATCAATTTCTTCACCAATTCTACTTCAACATCTACTGTTTTTATTCAATTAACCGATTGCTTTTATTGGTTAACTAAATTGACCATAGACTTCAACTTTCTATACTTTAATCATAATTTTCACTTAGGTCGACCTTCATTTTCAATTTTCACATAATGAGCACATAATTAATCAATAATTAGGATTCTAAACTCTATCATTTCAACACATAAAAGACAATTCATTTAATAGTGTCATTTGTGATCCTAATTCGGGTTACATTAAAAGTATAAGAGTATTGATTTGTTTTCACTTAATTTCTTCAATATCTCCAATACTCTTCAATTCTTCACTTTATCCATCTTTACACTCTTAACATTTTTTTCATGGTATCTATAACACAATCAATAAATGAATTTTTTTTTCTGAAACACTCAACAAACATATTAGTTCTACAAAAAATATCAACCTTCAATTGTTCATCAAAACCTCAGGATCAACTTCATATTACTACGAAAGCAAAAAACATATAAAAATCCGTGAGAGTTTAAGCACAAGTTTAGTTCGCTGAAGTTTTTGGGTTTAAGTGTTTGTACCCAAAACTTGAAGATTATTATACATTAGGAGACAGACATCCATTAAACCATTAGCACTTGTGTAGGGCCACAAATTTACTTTAAGGGTATAGAGTCAAACTTGAACCTCGATCTACTTCATTATTATTCATTGTTGGAATATTTGTGTAAGGCCTTATTTAAAATTTATTTTTGTCTTTATTACGTGAACATTCACATCTCGTATTTGTTTTGCTTATGTTTCTGTTTTGTGAATATTCATGTACACAATTTGATTTTGATTTTGGATGGTGAATGTTCAAGTTCTGCTTCTATGTGTGAATATTCATATCATGGTTTTGGTTTGATAAATAATTTATGATCCTTCACAGAATTTTCGTAATTTGGTTTTACTGCCCATACATGCTTAGTTAATGTTTACATTGGTATTGTTTAACTATTATTAATTTTATTTCATAATTATTTAAGTATTTATTTTAAAAGTTTAGTATTTATCACCAACATAATGTACATAAACGCGTTTACTGAACACGTTTCTTTTTTCAAAATTTTAGGAATAATTCGAAAGTAATTCCTAAATTTTATAAGAATATGAAAAAAAAAAAAAAAAAAAATATTGATTCATAATCACTCCCACAAAACTATTCTCACCATCATCCTGTTGGCCACTATAATGGTTATAATCAAATATGATTCTATTCTCAAAATACTTCAGAACATAAACAAGATTATTATCCGAATTTATTAAAAGTTGAAAAAAAATAAAAAAATAGAACACTAACCAAAGGCCATCTTACTTCTTGATATATCATATATAATTTTTTATTTTTCATTTTATCGTATTTATATATTAATTTTAACCCGACATAATAAGTGTTTTTTTTTTTGGCTACTTTTGGTTAATCAAATTTATGTTTGTGTAATAAATCAAGATTTAATTGTTTGACTTTTTGGTTGAGTAGGTCATGGATTACAGGGTTAGTGAATGAAGGGCTTGAGTGGTGGGACCCGGACTTGGGTCGGTAGATGATGACGACGCGGCATGTGGAGTGTTTGGACGTTTTATGTTGGCTTATCCAAGTTACATGTTAGTGGCTCTTTTCCCTTGGAGTTTTTCTCTAGTTCTTCCACTCATTGTTCTCACCCAAGCTATTAGGTATAATTTTGGTTTCTAATTGTTATTTTTTTCTAACTAATTCTAATATTTTTTTAGAACATATCGGAATTGGCTTTACTCTCATGGAGATTTATTTATTTATTTTTCTCGGGTTTAGAATTTAACGGTTTAGTGTTGTCTGAGTTAATTTACTCGCATCTTAACTAATCACTTTTTCAGACAATTTTAAAAGTACATCTGGATGTCACTTGGCTTATCAAGTGACATTATCAAGTGACATGTTAGTGGTTCTTTTCCATTGAAGTTTTTCTCTCGTGCTTCCTCTCATTTTTCTCACCCAAGTCAAATTATACAGCTTAGGTATAATCGTGGTTTCTAATTTTAATATTTTTTTAGGACATATCGGAATTGGCTCTCTCTTACGGATGATGTACATTTTAGAACACGGCCTTACCTTTTGTGCTTACCTTGTGTGTACAAGTGTGTGAAATTGGATCTCTCACAAGAATTTGGAGCATAGCGTTCGTCCATTTACGAGGCACTTAAGGTGGCGTTTGGTAACCGTTTCTGTTTCAATTCCAGCAGTGGGATAGGAATGGGATGGGATGGGATGGGAATTTTGTTTTCTTTTTGGGAGTAGAATTGCGTTTGGTAACGATAATTTTTTTTTTGTTTTGGGAAGGGAATTGTGTTTGGTAACGATTTTATCCTAAAATCCTTTTTTTTTTTTTTTTTTTTTTTTTTTTTTCAGTTTTGGCCGGCCGGCGGTGGCGGTGCTCCGGCGGCGGTGCTCCGGCGGCCAGCTGCCGGCGACGGTTCTCCGGCGTCGGAGACGGCGGTGCCCCCGGCGATGACCGGACGGCGGTGGCGCCGTCGCCGGCGACTGCCGGAAGTGGCCGGAAAAATCCCGGCCGGACGGTGACCGGCGGCGGCGGACGGTGACCGGCGACGGTTGCCGGAGATGACCGGCGGCGGCGGCTGTCGGTGGCCGGCGGCGGTCGGCGGCGGCGGACGGTGGTCGGCCGGTAGGTGAATAGTGATCATGGGTTTTGAGAATGGAATGGGAATAATGAGAAACAACTTTTTTTTGTTTCTCATTTCTTAAGAAAAAAGTGGGCACAATTCTCAAATGGGAATGAAATGGAAACGGAAACAAAAATTACCAAACGCTATTCCCAAACAGAATTCCCAAAAATCTGGGAATGGAATGGGATGGAAATGGTTACCAAACGGGGCCTAAAATGCCCCTTTTTTTCTTTTTCTTTTTCTTTTTTGTTTTTTTTAATATGACAGTTTTTTCCGTCGCCTTTTTTTTTTTTTTTTTTTTTTTTTTGGTATTAAAGAATAATTGATATTTAAACTTATTCTCATAATTAAATATTATTAACTTGTGAAATTTAGTTTTAATTTTTTTGAATTGGTTTGGTGAAATCTTAGATTTTATTTGGTAATAGTTTTACTCACATTAAAAAATAGTGGGTTTGTGAATTATTTAATTATCATTTTTAATCATTTATTTTGTTTTTCCTATTGATGTGTATAAAACTCTCGCCCCTCATTGATCTAGGTATGAAATCCTAAAAGGGTAGAATCCGCTATATGGGCTCTGAATTGGAGTCAAGTAAATTCGCCTATTGAGTAGGTTAGGGCAACATAAGCCCATGTTCAAACACTTATTTGCTGATCTTATGAGTACATTGGCAGCCACTTAATAAATCCCATATTTGGGTATGTGTAAGCCCAAGGTGTCGAAAGCCAAAGAGGAAACCAGTCAGTTCAGAATATCGGTCTTACCTGTACACATTAAGATGAATCCGAATTAACTGTAACGGCCCGTGAGTAATGAGGACCGTTATATAGATTCTCCCATGAATATGGGGATAGTGGCTATCGTGTGTAATGGTAGGGGGATACGAGTAACTGTATGATCTCTCCAACGAAACACTAATAGGCTTATCATCCTATAAAAAAGGTAGAAGATAACTGGTAAGGGGACTCTGAATGAAGTGTACAACTTATTCTAAATTGATCCAGATTAACTTATTCTTACTCCGGAGGTTCTTTGGCTGACACCACACCGGTGTCCCCCGTTAGAACTCCCGGTTTTGCATGATACGAAGGAAGACGAAAGGTTTTCTGGCACGTGCAACGCTTGACACGCGACAAAGAATTTTTGGCAGCATCAGTTGGTGCTGTTTGTGGGAAGAAAACGTATAACCTTACGTTGTAGATATGAGGCACTTGCGAGCTAGGGCACCAGTGATAAGTCAGAGTAATGACTTACCACCGCCGTCAGACTTAGATGTACCAGAGGAACAACATGGAAATGTTCGTTTAGAGCAACATGAAGAGATTCCATTTGATCTGCCATCCGTTACTGTAAATACAAATGCAAAA
This sequence comes from Eucommia ulmoides, assembly GCA_016647705.1. NCBI lineage: Eukaryota > Viridiplantae > Streptophyta > Magnoliopsida > Garryales > Eucommiaceae > Eucommia > Eucommia ulmoides. The sequence continues at coordinate 47,041,372 of CM028334.1, read as the reverse complement.
ATAGACGCTCTTAACGCGAAAATGGCCGAGATTGTAGAAACTATCAAGTACATGGCGGCATAATTGCTGGCAACAGGTCGCGGTTTAATTCGAGTGCTCATGAAGACAGGGAGTAGGTAGAGTCTCCACGACATGTTGATCCTCAATCTTATGAGGAACGGCCTGCCTAGGGAGAGGCCAACCATCAACTAGAACGAAGGACCAGTATTCAAACTGAGACTGTTGATTCATATCGACAGATCAGGAGTTAAGTGGAGAGAGTTCAACCTTTGGATGAGCTGGATAAATTATTGAAGAGTACTGAGATGCCCTTCTCCCCGGAAATACTAGCTAGCCCACTTTCTAAAAAGTTCGATCCGACGAAGTTTAAAAAGTACGATGGGAGAACTGATCCAGTTGACCATATCCGCCAGTTTAAACATGTCATGAATTTGTATAATTCCAGTGATTATACACTATGCAGAGCTTTTGCGACCACTTTGAAGGGATCGACTCTTGAATGGCTGCATACCCTTCTTGTGAACTCTATAACATTGTTTAATGAGTTCAGAAAGATGTTCATCAACCGCTTCATAACTTGTCAGAGGTTAATGAAAGGATCGAATTTCTTGCTTGCTCTGCATTAAGAAAAAAAAAAAGAAACTTTGCACCAGTATATGAGCCGATTTAATGAAGAACTAACCTGCATTGAAGGTTGTAATACAAACCTTGTTATCAATCCTTTTACGTCAAGGTTGCGACCTGGACGATTTCAAGATTCCTTAACCAAAAGGTGACATTGGAGTATGACGGCGTTGATGGAGAAATCCAAGCCTTACATGAAGCTAAAAGAAGTGAAACTGGCTAGAGAAGGGAGGGGATCATTTCAGGATCATCATAGGCAAAAAGAGAAAGACATTGGCAAGGCAAAATCTGGAACGTCTAATAGGCGTAATGACCGAACATGAAATTCAAATTCCATGCCAGAAGTTCACCAGGAGCTAGGCCTTCCTGGATTGCGCATGCCGATCTCACAGATGTTGCAGGAGATTCATATGTCTGATATAATTCAATGGCCACCCAGACAGACCACTAAGTCAAATCGAAAAAATCGCTCTAAGTATTGTGATTTTCATAATAACCATAGTCACAATACAGATGACCGTTGGAAGCTTCAGAAGGAGATCAGGCGACTTGCGGACATTGGACAGTTGTGGGATTGTATACAAGATCATCCCAGGGATAAGAAGAGACCTAGAAATGATAACCGATGTGAAGAACGTCGAGAAAGAGAGCAGAAGGAAGATCATCCTAAAGAAAATCAAGAGGTAATTTTCATGATAAATTCGGTTGGACCAAGTACTGGGGAATCCAATCGTGCATGAAAGAGAAATGTGCATGAAACAGCGTTGGAACATTGTTATAGAGAGTCATTGGCGGTAGTAACAAAGCCAAGCCCTATTATAATCTTTTCTGAGGATGATTGTAGAGGGATTGTTCACCCTCATGAAGATGCCTTAATCATATCTTTGTGGGTCTCAAATTTCTAGGTACAACGTATCTTGATTGATAATGGTAGCTCTGTAAATATTATTTTTGTTAGTACTCTGAAACAGATGGGAGTACCGGGCGCAGACGTGAGCTCAACGCATACTGTTATGGTGGGATTTAATGGTGACCTTACATGCTCTTGTGGCAAAATTACTTTGTCAGTCACCTCCAATAAGGAGGATCAAGGGTTCACGAAGGCCACGGAGTTCATGGTGATAGACTCAGAATCACCATACAATGCCATTCTGGGCCGTCCATGGTTATATGCAATGAGAGTTGTCGCGTCAACGTATCACCAATATGTGAAGTATGCTAGAGGAGATTCAGTGGCAGTTATAAGAGGATATCAAGGTTCTTCAAGGCAGTGTTTTTCCATAATTATGAAGGGCAAAAGTTCACCTTTATAGCAATCAAACAAAGTTCATGAAACAGGTCAGCCTGTAGACTCGGCAGGAGATATTAATAATTTCAGAGAACACGCCAGTGTGATTCAACCAGCTGAGCAAGTGAAGCAGATACCTTTCAATGATGGAACCTAGAAGCTTATGATTGGCGAATCATTAAGCTAGACTGAAGAATCTGAGATCAGAGAGCTGCTTCGAATGAACTTGGACAATTTTGCTTGGTCGCTGGTTGATATGAAAGGAATAAGTCCTGATGTTGTAGTTCATCGCTTGGACATCTGCAGATCGTATCCTCCAGTTCGGCAAACAATGAGAAAGTTCTGTTCTGAGAAAGAACAAGTAATTGAAGTTGAAGTGAAGAAATTGCTTGTTATTGGCCACATAAGGGAAGTGACATACCCTAGATGGTTGGTTAATCCAGTTCTTATAAAAAATAAGAATGGAAAATGGAGAATGTGCGTGGATTTTACTAACCTGAATCAAGCATTCCCTAAAGATTGTTACCTGATGCCGCAGATTAACTAGATGGTTGATGCTGCTGCAGGGTACCAACGCCTGTCCATGATGGATGCTTACTCAGGCTACAATCAAATCCGCATGGATCAGCAAGATGAGGAGGGAACATCATTTATCACGCCAAAAGGTACTTATTGTTATAAAGTAATGCCTTTCGGTTTGATAAATGCAGGTACTACTTATTAGCGGTTAGTGAATCATATTTTTTAAGATCAAATTTGGACCACCATGGAGGTTTATATAGATGATATTCTAGTCAAAAGTTCCAAGCAAACAGATCATCTCTCCCATTTAACCGAAGCCTTTTATTTTCTAAGAAGGTACGATATGAAGTTAAATCCTAAAAAGTGCGCTTTTGGGGTCACTTCTGGCAAGTTTCTGGGGTTCGTAGTTAATCAGGTGGGCATTACACTAGATTCAGGACAAATAGAAGCTGTTAAAAATCTAAAATCCCCTACTTCTATACGAGAAGTTCAAGTGTTAACTGGAAGATTGGCAGCATTAAACAGATTCATCTCAAAATTTACTGATAGGTGTGCTTCCTTTTTCAAAATTTTGAGGGGAAACAAAACTTTTCAATGGGATGATGACTGTGAGATTACTTGGGCTCAGTGGAGACATTGGCCAAGGTTCACCCAGGAGAAGAGTTGGAGCTATACTTGGCAGTAACCTTTGTAGCAGTAAGTGCTGCACTAGTTCAAGAACTCGCAAGAGAGCAGAGACCAGTCTACTATGCCAATAAATCTTTGGTTTCAGCTAAAACCCGTTATACGGAGTTGAAAAAACTAGCGTTAGCTTTGGTAATTATTGCTCAGAAGCTCCGACCCTATTTTCAAGCACATGAAATAATCGTGCTGACCTCATACCCACTCAGGGCAGTAATGCACAGACCAAAAGCATTTGGACGTCTAATGAAGTAGACTGTTGAGCTGGGTAAATTTTCATCCAGTACAAACCCAGAACAATAATCAAAGGGCAAGCTTTAGCTAACTTCATTGCCGAATTTACTCCTCCATTAAATGAAGAAGCGATATCCTACTCTACTGCCCAGTGGAAATTATGGGTAGATGGAGACTCGAACATGAAAGTATGTGGAGTGGGAATAGTCATATAAACACCTGAGGGAGATCAGCTTGAAAAATCCATACAGTTATATTTCCAAGCTTCCAACAACGAAGTGGAGTATGAAGCAGTAGTTCTTGGGCTAACTCTTGCAAGGAGTTAGGTGCTCAGCATCTGGAAGTGAAGTCAAATTCTCAAGTGGTGATCAATCAAATCAATAGCTTATTCCTTATAAACGGAGACAAGTTACAACTCTATGCAGATAATGTAAAAGAGCTCGCTTCCCAGTTTCAGAGCTATAAATTTGAAGCTATCCTAAGAACTGAAAATGCCAAGGCTGATGCTTTGTCTGTACTCGCTTCGACTTTGGGACTAGATCAGAAGTCTGAAGTGGTTGAGTTTCTGGACCAGCCATCAATCACTCCAACCCCTCAGTATGCATGTGTAGGTCCCCTGGATGAAGAAATTGATTGGAAGACTTCTATCGTTCAGTATCTGAAGGAAGGAATCTTACCAGATGATAGAGATGCCACTAGGAAAATTGTTTATAAGTCATCAAGGTATGTGTTATCTGACGATAAACTGTATAGATGATATTTTTCCTAACCTTTGTTGCTATGTTTAGGACCAAAAGAAGCGAGTTATGTCCTATAAGAAATTCATGAAGGCGTGTGCGGAAACCACCAGGGGGGAAGATCTCTGGTTCATAAAGCGTTGAGCGTGGGATATTATTAGACAACCATGCGCGCTAATGCAGAAGAATATGTATGAAAGTGCGACAAGTTCCAATGATTTTCTAATGATATCAAGGTCCCAGCTCAGTAGAAAACTCCAATCACTAGTCCTTGGCCGTTTGCTCAGTGGGGAATGGATGTTTTGGGTCCTTTCACACCAGCTCCTGGAAACAAAAAATATTTGCTGGTGGTGATCGACTATTCACTAAATGGGTCGAACCAGAAGCTTTTGTAACCGTGCGAGAAAATGAAGTAAATAATTTTCTGTGGAAACAAGTCATTTGTCGTTTTGGCATACCTACTGTTCTTATCTCTAACAATGGAATGCCTTTTACTAGAGGTAAAGTTGGCTGGATGTGTAACGAGCTCCAAATACAACATCGAACATCTAGTCCAGCATATCCCCAAGCAAACGAACAAGTAGAGGTGACCAACCGTTCCATTAAAGAGGCACTCAAAAAATGCCTGGATAATGCTAAAGGCAAATGGGTGGAAGAACTTCTTGGAGTTTTATGGGCTTACCACACTACCCCGGCATCTACAACTGGAGACACACCATTCTCTTTAACCTACGGAACTAAAGCTGTCATTTTAGTTGAGATTGGGGTGCCAACCAGAAGAGTTGTCGTAGCTAATTTGGTAGAAAATAAAGTCCGCATACGAGAGGAACTGGATCAACTGGAGGAAAAGCATGATAAGGCATTAATACATATGGTATCTTATAAGACCAAGATGGCTTGGAGGTTCAACCATGCAATTCGCCCAAAAAACTTCACCATTGGGGACCTGGTACTTCGACGAGTAATGCCTCACTGACCAGAAGCTCACTTAGAAAAGCTTGCTCCAAACTGGGAGGGCCCTTATCGCGTTACCACAGTTAATAGGCCAAGAACTTATTGGCTCAAAGAACTCGAAGGAGTAGCTGTTTCCAGATCATGGAATGTCTCCTATTTGTGAAAGTATTTTGTATGAGTTCTTTATCTTTTATCTTTATTCTTTTCGAGAATTTGAAATTGTTTTGCTTCGTGAATGCATTTTTAATAAAGAACATAAGCGTTTGATTTCATGAAATTGCGAGTTGAGTTCTTAACTGGGTCATCAAACTCAGAATTTAACTAAGTTCTTAAGCTCAACAATCAATTGGGCACCTCAGCCCATCAAACAACTGAGTTCTCAAACTCAGAGTTAACTGAGCTCTTAAGCTCAGCAATCAACTGGGCACCTCATCCCAGCAAACAACTGAGTTCTCAAACTTAGAGTTAACTGAGCTCTTAAGCTCAGCAATCAATTGGGCACCTCAGCCCAACAAACAACTGCGTTTTTAAACTCAGAGTTAACTGAGCTCTTAAGCTCAGCAATCAACTGGGCACCTAAGCCCGGTAAACAACTGAGTTCTCAAACTCAGAGTTAACTGAGCTCTTAAGCTTAGTATTCACCTGAGCACCTTAGCCCAACAATTAACTGGGTTCTCAAACTCAGATTTTTGCAGAGCAATTAAGCTCAACATTCAACTAGATATTCCAGCCTAGCAAATAACTGAGTTTTCAAACTCAGAGTTGAGCCAAGCACTTCAACTCAGCATTCCAATAGGTATTTCGCCCCCAACAAGTAACTGAGTTCAACACTCAGAAGGTAACTACAATAAACCAGTCCTTCAACTTTCTGTGAGGTTAATTATTCCAGAGTTTATTCTTCTACTATCATACGCTTGTTCAACAATTCGTAACTAAGGTTATTTTTCCTAATTTTGTTATGAAGGAGGGCAAACAGGGTAAAAATATAAAAAATATCAAGATATAAGAAAAAACCCAATCATATTATAAGTAAAGAATAGTACAAGGGTTTTTCAAAAAAAAAAAAACAAAAAACAAAGAACAAATATACACTGTTCTTGCAAAAAAAAAAAAAAGGTTTTCTTCTTCATCCAGGGCTGAATTGGGAGGAGTCAATCCGACTATGGAGAAACCGGAGAACCCAAGTCCTCTGAGTCTGAGTTGGAAAGGTAAGATTTATAATTCTCATATTGGTTGAGTTTCTGGATTAGGTCATGAATCTTAGCCCTTTTCTCCTTATTTTTCTCCTAGAGTGTATCCCTCTTCGCTTTCATAGCGTTAGCAAAAAGCTTCTAATAGTGGAAGTCAATGGCTAAATCTTTTTTACTCCTCTCAACATCTCTCAGATCATCTTTCACTTCGAGATAGCGAGAGATGGATAGGAAATCGGCTAATTCTACAGTAGTGAACACGACAGAGGCTTCTTCCATGGCGCGAAGGCATGGATACTCATCAGTGACATTCATGGCTGTTTGCATTAAAGAACGGAAGCGTTCTCCTAGTTTTATCTCATTGTATCTCTCAGCTTGGATTCTTGAATAGGCAAAAGGGCTATTAATCCATGAGTTGGAGCCCATGACTGTCAAGGGAGTTTTTTCTTTCTTATATCTTGAAGTGTTGATATGGGAGAAAAGAAGGTTTTCTTGAAACAAAAGGAACCAATGGTGCCTTTAAATAGTTGAACAGGAGGAATGGGAAAGATGGTTGAAGCGTAAAAAATGCACAATTAAATGAAGAAATGACATGTGCTGATAAAAACATATTATAATCATCACAAAAAATCTCGAAAACCATAACGGCGGTGACTATTTTGTTACAGATCATGATGATTAGCTGTATGGTCATTAATAAAGTTAATTACAGGACAACAGAGAATAAAGATGAAAATTAATGGAAAAGGAGGATGCATATCAGCAGCAATTAGTTGATTTGACAGAAGTTCGGCTGAGATATTAGTCGTTATTGTCAGGGTCAACAATCTGTGCTGAGCTCTTTGCTGGCAACTCGGCTGCTGAACTGGGTAAATCTTGATGTTATTCGATTACTGCATCCTTATTCATTTCATCATCAAGATCCAAGAAGGAGAGATCGGCCTCAGAAACTCCTCTGACAGTAGCTTCTGGCAGAAAGCAAAGCCGACCTTCTGAAGCTTTTTTGATTCTTTCTTAAAAGAAGACCAGAGGTTGTTAATGTCTTTTTTGGCCTTCTCCTTTGTAGCTGACAGCTCAACAGATATCTGTTCCTTTTCAGACTAAAGCCTTTGAAGAGCATCATTTTCCTCTTGGAACTTATTATGACTTCTCCGGAAGGTAGCATTTGTTTCCTTGATCTCGACATCTTTCTGGTCAATTATCAGATGGGCTAAGGCAAGCTCATCTAAAAGGTTGCGGGATTCTTATCTGAGAGATGTGCATTCTTCTCTAATCGCTGTGATCATCGTTCTAAGCTCACTATTGTTACAACAGAAAAGTGCATTACTCTTTTGAAGAGCTTCCATTTGTTCGTTAGCAAATTGCAACTCAGCCCTAAACTGTTCTTGAGAAGATCTAGACAATGCAAGATCCGTGGCGAGCTTTAACTTCTCGTTTTCCAAATCTTGTACCTTTGCCTCAACTTTGCTGAGCTCAGTCATTTGAGGCCTCAGTTGGGCATCCAGCTCATTCTTGTCCTCAATACAATTGACCAGAGTGGAGGACATATACATACACTGATATGGTCAGATTGTTATCAAATGAGACCAAACAAGCAGTTTATTTAAAATTAAAAGGTAGATTAAAATGATGCAAGTACCTGGAGAAGGGCGCAGATCACCATTCAAAAGATTTCGGGTTTATTTTTGCCCTCAGTCATTTTCTTGCCTCTGTCCCAGGATTAATCATATAGGAATTTAATGGCGTCTTCAAAAATAGCATGATGACCTGGAACAAAAAGACCAACTTCATCAATAAGTTGGCACATGTGTTACTTAGTCATTTCTCGGCCATTGGAGTTCTTTGGCTGGAAGCAGGGACTAGGGAGGATTGATGACTAAATACCAGAGGATCAACAACAAGAGGATCGGCAATAGGAGGTTCTACAATAGGGACATCGGCTAATTTAGAAAGAGAAGTTAACCTGGAAACAGAAGTTGGTTCACTTTGAGCTTTCTCATTGGTTGGAACCAAGGATAGAACTGTAACAAGAATAACACATCTTCTGCGAATGATGAGAGGTTGACAATCATCATCCGATACTGCTACTTCAGGATCATCATGAGAAAGGGCTTGATGGATGGTCAGGCTACCAGCAACATTGCAAGGAGGTTGGGATGATGATTGATCAGTCTTCTTGGCAAGTCTTTTTACTGGCCTTTTCCTTTTTCGATTGTCGATTTGCAATTCAGCTAATTCCTGAAGATGAGATGAATCCATTGTAGGTCTGATGAACTGCTAATATGCTAGTTCTCTATAGAGGCGTTCTTTGGGAATTAGAAGCTTATCCAAATCTTCTTTAATTTTTGGAGTGAGGCCAAGATTCTGACAAACGTTATTACCTGCATTTGATAAATCTAGTAATATGATCAAAAATTACTTCAACAAAATTTTAGATAAGAAATAGACTATTGGGTATATCTTTACTTGGGGAGCTGAAGCTCTTTGGCACCATTGAGGACTGTCCCGTTTCCTCATGAGAGAATTCCCAATCTCCAGAAAAGACGAGAAACCATGGTTGCCAGTCTCCAACCTTAGCTGGAAGGTCTGTAAGAAACGAATTTTTTTTGGGAATCGAAAGGTAATATCTATCAATCTTGGCTAGGTATTTAAGTTGGCTTATGTTTCTAATCGTACCAACGGAGAGGGTAACGTCATTCCATCTCGCAAGAATTATGGCTCCCATAATTTGATGAAAACTGTTCGGAGTTAATTGGGAAGGAGTAATTTCCATTTGGCAGAAAATATTGCGGGGGAATGAGGAAAAAGGAAGAGTGAGTCCATACTCAAACATCCAGAGCTAAAGACAAACTTCATTTTCTCTAGAATCTTGAGGACGTTCATCCTCAGAGGGAATCCTAATTGACACTGACTCAGGAATATTATATTGTTCCTTAAACGCTGAGAGGCATTCTAATGGGAATTTACTTGCCCATAAATCTATGTTGGGGTTAAAATGCGAAGGAGCCTGGGCAATCACCGTCTGTTCCATTGTAGGGGTTGACGATGAGCCCGCTTCGATTGAATTAATGGATTGATTTGATGACATTTTGTAATAAAGAGACCAAAGTGCGAAGAGAAATGTTAAGAATCGAAGGGATGAAAGGAAGAACTTACTCGAAGAAAAAGTGATCTTTCGTTTTTCCTTGTCTGAATCGTCACGAAAGTCAGGAAGGCAAATGATGTGTATAAAACTCCCGCCCCTGACTGACCTAGGTATGAAATCCTAAACGGGTTGGATCCACTATATGGGCTCCGAATTGGAGTTAGGTAAATCCGCCTATTGAGTGGGTTGGGGCAACATAAGCCCATGTTCAAACACTGATTTGGTGATCTTGATGAGTACATGGGCAGCCACTTAATAAGGCCTATATTTGGGTATGTGTAAGCCCAAGGTATCGAAAGCCAAAGAGAAAACCAGTCAGTTCAGAATATCGGTCTTACCTGTACACATTAAGATGAGTTTGAATTGACTGTAACGGCCCGTGAGTAATGGGGACCATTACAGAGATTCTCCCATGAATATGGGGATAGTGGCTATCATGCATAATGGTAGGAGGATACAAGTATTTGAATGATCTCTCCAATGAAACGCTAACAGACTTATCATCCTATAAAAAGGGTAGAAGGTAGTGTAAGGGGACTCTGAATAAAGTGTACAACTTATTCTAAATTGATCCAGATTAACTTATTCTCACGCCAGAGGCTCTTTGGCTGACACCACACCAGTGTCCCCCGTTAGAACTCACGGTTTTGCAGGATACGAAGGAAGACGAAAGGTTTTCTGGCACATGCAGCGCCTGACACATGACAGAGAATTTTTGGCAACATCACCTATTTATCTCGTTTTGTATATGACATTGCTTGCATAAAAAAAAATGGAATATAAGTTTTCCCTCTATCCACACTTATATGAAAAACGAATAATATTTTTTAAAAAAAAATAGAAAGCCTAGTAAGGGAAGCATTTATAGTTTTTATTTATTTATATTAAAAAAATATCTTTTATTTAAGATGGATAGAATTGCCATTCAATGTAGCTAATAAATTATTAAAGGGTAAAAAATGTCAAACAAATTTTGATGTCATCTACTCCCAAGAATTTTAGGGTAGTATTTTTGGGTTTCTAAAATGACTGAGGGAAAGATATTTTTCAAATGATATGGAGTGTCGTTGTAGGCAGTGGCGGAGCTATTGAGGACCTAGGGGTGACTCACGTCCTTTTTCAACTTTTGAAAATTTTCAATATTGCCCCTATATTTAAAAAAACAAAATTGATTAAAATTTCATAAAATTTTATTTAAATTCCCTCAAATTATATAAAAAAAAATTATAAACTCCTTAAAAAATTTAGCCTCCTCAACCAATTTTTTTGTATCCATTGCTCATTGTAAATTTTCCAAATGGCAAACAATGTATATGAAAATTACCCTACATGTGCCTCAATTCTATCCCACATCTCTCCCTCTCTCTTTTACAGACAACACCAAAAATCACGAAATGTTTGAAGTGTAAGTTAAAAATACAATTTAACTAGAAAAACAATCATTAGCCAGGAGGCATTAAGATATTTCTAGCTTATGCCAAAGATGTCGTGGAGGCATTATGGACATTGATCACGCAGTTCAAAAATACCTGAAAGCCCAACAAATCTGGGCATAATTTGGAAACACCAGATAAAGTTGTCAACGTTCCTCCTGGACAGTTGGGTTGGATGAAAGGGAATATTAAAGAGATTAATTCTACCTTTAAGTTTCATTTGTTTGTTGCTACCATATGAGAGATTTGGAAAGAAAGAAATAAGGAGGAGCCCACAATCCTTAGATAAATATTTTTTCAAGAATTGCAAGTTTTTCTCGGGATCTTTCTAAGACCTCTCTTACTCCAAATCTCGTAAATGGTACCGATATGCCTCGTACTAATTGGACTTATCCTATATCAGGTTTCTTAAAACGTGACATCGATGGAAGTGCTCGGGGTAACATGGGAAAATGAGGCAATAGCGATTTGCTTAGGGACAACTTCGGTTGCCGGAAAGTGGGGTACTACGGAGCTATCATGAACTGCACGATGCTGGAGGCTAAATTAGATAACAGTGGGCTTGTGTATTATCTAATTGTTATTTTTTTTTTATCATTTATTGTTTTTGTCCATTTTTACTCGTTTTGTATATGAAATTGCTTGCATAAGAATAAGGAATTGGAGGAAAATGAGGAAATGAAGAACGAAGAGAAGATAAGAGAAGAAGGCTCTGATTTGACGATGACAATCCTGCCAATGATGATGGCTCCAACCATGCACGTTCAAACTACGCCAATAATGCTCATCCAAACTGAACCAACCATGCATATGCACTCAACATCCACTCAATTCCAGATGAAATCTTTCAAGGATGCTTTGATGGGGGAGGGGGAATGAGCTTCCAAAAAATATCCTGGAAGATATCTATTTTGTCGAGGAGGATGAGGATATAGCTGAAGAGAAAAACCCAATTCAAGCAAATGAGGTTATGCAAGGAGATGGCATTCCTGAGGTCATCATTCCGGATACAATTATATCTCAGATTAGAGAAAGATGGAAGGACACTCTTATTATCAGGCTTATGGCGAGATTGATTGGGAACAAGATTCTCTGTGACAGGGCCAAGGCGATCTGGAAGTTGCAAGGGAACTTTGAACTCATTGATCTTAACTATGGGTTCAATTTGGCAAAATTTGATCGTATCACTGATGCTCACAAGGTGCTAATTGAAGGACCTTGGGTGATATTGGATCACTATCTTACAATCAGAAAATGGGAACCAAATTTCAGACCGAAATTTGCGACAAATTCTCGTACAGAAGGCTCCCAAATATTCCGTTTGAATACTATGAGTCCCCTGTCCTCTATAACATAGGGAAAAAACTTGGGAGGCTAATAAAGATTGATGGAAATACGACGGCAGCTTATAGAGGCAAGTTCGCGAGAATATGTGTCGAAATTGACCTGAATAAGCTATTGGTGGCTCATTTTCGAATGAGGGGCATGGTTTTTAGGGTTGAATATGAAAGCCTCCATGGGTTATGCTATACCTTTGGTAGAGTTAAACATTGAACCGAGATGTGTATATGATAAATCCTCGACGGAAGAGAACGACATGTCACCAGAAAAAAGGTAATAAGAGACCGGAGAAGATGACCGGCAAGGAAGCCGTCCATCCAACCGGTGACAGCTCTAGGCCCGAGACCAAGACTAATCAAGAAGTCAATGTCACTTCCATAGTTATAGACCTAGAATCGGAGGAACCCGTTGCGGTAGATGTTGTAGATGATGGGTATGGGCCCTGGCTATTGATAAAGAAACAGGGGAGGTTTGCGAATTCCAAGCCAAAAAGGGACGCCCAAGGATTAAATAAGGGGCCCAATAATAGTGGTCTTACCTATAATGAGAATGGAGTGGGATTTAGGGCCAAGAAGGCCCAAGAGAATAAGCCCACAAAAATGGGCCTAAAAATGAAATGAAACAGACAGGAGTGGGCAAGGCTCATCAAGCTAATGGGGATAAGATCATAACCCCCCATCCCTAACCAGGGTGGTTGGGTCTAAAAGACCTCTGGTACTGGTAAGTTAAATCCCAGGAAGGATTCGAATCCTCTTGGGAAGAGAGAAGGGCAATGGTCTCGATGTATCATCATTAAAGAAGGAAGAGAGATGACATCATCTTCCAAAGCCACACCGACTGCTCCAATTGGTCAAGAGAAAGGTAAGGATGTGATGGGGGTGTCTCCGAAAAGCATGAACCATCGTGTCACCGCCATTGCTTACCATTCCTTCAATATTCATAATGAGTCGCCTTTTATACCTCCTCCTTCTAAACTAAAGTAAAAAATATCCTCCATCTAAACCACCCTGTCACCCCACCTACCAAAACCCCCTGACAACCAGCTCGATCTAAGGCTGAAATATGGAAGGGATACAGACAAATTTCCTTCAAAGATTCTGATTCTCCTTATTCATGGAATAGTTGGAGGAACTGATCCAATTTGTGGAAGTGTTCTGGCTAGTGGATGAGGTAAGATTATCCGTGAAAATCCTGGAGATGCGAACACCAAAGCCATTATTCATGGAGCTGACGCTGGAGAGCGTGCAAGCATGGGATATGCTGGTGATGAGGTGAAAGCACCTACTGAAGCTTAGTGAGCAGGAGTCTCTTCCAAGCTTCCCATCTAAAGTATCCATGCAGATTCTTGCTGGAATTGCTGAGGCTCTAGAAATGACCAATTCCGAAATGATTTTTGGGATATTTTTAATTGTAAAAGGCCAAAAATTGTTATCTTGACGGAAACCGAAGTTGACTTTGGTAATATGTGTAGTGTTTTTTTTTTTTTGTTTCCATGGGGCTGACGGTGGCGACTCACGTCAACCCCACTAGTCGCTTTGGAGGCATTTCGGTGCTTTAGCACCCTGATAAGGTTTTGGTTAGCCAAATTCATGCCATAAAACAAGTGATTTACGCTAAGGTATCTAAGGTGGGTTTTGGAGATTGGGTGTTGTCAGTTGTCTCTGGGAACTTAAACCCTAGTAGGAGAAGAGAGCTCTGGGAGGAGATGAAGAGCTTTTCCCAGATCAATGACTCTCCCTGGATGGCTGCAGGGGACTTTAACGCCTTAAACGCCTTTAACGCCAATATTTCTTCTTGCGGGCTGAATGACCTGGGAACTAGTGGGCCTACCATGACCTGGTTTGGAATGATTGTGAATGGGATCCGAGTGAACAAGAGGCTTGACCGTGTCTTGGCGAATGTGAACTAGTGTTCTTCATTTCCTGAAGCTAGGGTGGAAAACCTCCCACGTACGTACTTTGATCACTCCCTTTTACTTATTCATGTCCTAGGGATTAAGATGGTACATTATTCTCTTCCTTTTATGTTTGAAGCTATGTGGCTTGAAAACCCTAGCTTCAAATCTTTTCTGGAGAACAACTAAACTAAGGAGAATGCGAATTTGGAAAGTAATTGAGATAACTTCAAGAAGGAAATTTTAAAAAAGAACAAATAGGTTTTTGGAAATATTTTCAAAACTAAGAAACACCTCTTGGCCAGAATTTATGGATTCAAAACTACCAAGATTCCAAATTCTCCAATTGCCTGGATGCTCTAGAAAAATAGCTCAAAAAGGAATATGTTGAGATTTTGAGAAAAGATGAAATATTTTGGCATAAAAAATCTAGAATTAATTGGGTTTTTTTGGGGGATAAGAACACTAAATTCTTCCATGCTGCCACTGATCAAAGGCAAATAAGGAATAAAGTGTCGATGCTTAAAAATTATTGTGATGAGTAGTTGGATAGTCAGGAGGACTTTAAGATTCATGTTAGGTTTTTTTTTCATGATCTCTTTTGTGAGAACCCCCCTACCTCTTCTTGTTCTTCTATTGAGAATATGATATGTGCCTACCCTATCCAGCCTTGTGATCATCCCTTCTTGTGCTTGGTGCTAGAGGATGAAGAAATTGAAACTAACTTGTTTAACATAGGGGACCTTAAAGCCCCGAGGCCTGATGGCTACCAAGTTATTTTCTATAAGAGGAATTGGGATAAGGTGGGAAATAGCCTATGTGATTTTGTTAAAGCTTGCTTTAATGATAGGGATATGCTACCTAAAATGAATGAGACACTCATAGTGCTTATCCCCAAAGTTGACATTCCTGAGAAAATTAACCAATTTTGTCCTATCAGTTTATGTAACGTTCCTTATAAACTGGTCACAAAAATTTTGGTTGCCAGATTAAGACCTCTGTTGTCTGATATTGCTGGCTCCTTTCAAAGAAGCTTCATACCGGGCATACAAACTACAGATAATATTATTATTGCTAAGGAAATACAACATAAACTTAAGAATTCTGAAAACAAGAAAGGGGGGGGGGGATGATTGTCAAAATTGACTTAAAAAAAAGCTTATGATAAATTAAACTGGGATTTCCTTGAAAACACTCTTGTTTTTTTTAATTTTCCACCTAACTGGATTAAGTTGGTTATGAACTGTGTTAGAAAAGCGTCGACAAGAGTTTTATGGAATGGAGAATCACTTGAGGGGTTTTTTCCCAAGCGGGGTCTTCGTCAAGGGGATCCCCTTTCTCCATACCTGTTTGTGTTCTAAAAGTGGCCAAGAATGGGCCTATTTTCCCACCTCTTCTTTGTAGACGACATACTCTTATTTGTTGAAGCTGACAAAGGGAGCTGTGAGTTTATCTATTGCACCCTAGTGGCCTTCTCTGCTGCGTCGGGGCTGGTTATAAATCTTGATAAATCTAAACTTTTTGTTACTCCCAAGGTTAGTAACATTCGTGCTCGTGATACTAGCAATGATATCGGCATTCGTCTATGTAAGGACTTAGGGACCTACCTAGGAACCCCGCTCTTTCCTGATAGACTTAATGGGAATCAATTTAACTTTATTTTCGAGAAAATGTAAAATGGGCTTTCAAATTGGAAAGTTAAGAATTTATCTATAGTAGGTTGAGTCACATTGATTAAGTCAGATTTAACATCGATTCCACTATATACTATGAAAACCATTCTCCTTCCCCTTAAATTGTGTGATAAGATCGATAAATTTGCCAAAAACTTTCTTTAGGGTGATTCAGAAGTTTGCAGGAAATTTCACCTTGTAAGCTAGGATAAGCTTTGCTCACCAATTGGTATGGGAGGCCTAAATATTAGAAAGGACAAACTTACTAATGCTGCTTTTATAGCTAAGCATGCTTGGAAAGTCATTTCTAAAACTAAGAACCCCCTTTGGGTGGATGTCTATATGAACAAATATAAAATTGATAGAAACCCCAAATCATGGAAGAAACATAATAGAGGATCACACATTTGGAGGGGTATCTTCTATTCCAGCTCCATCATATCCAAAGGCATTAAATGGAAAATTAGAAATGGTGTTAATGTTAACCTTTGGACTGATTGGTGGTGCAGGAATGGTCCCCTAGGCAATGATGAGCTTCAACAGAGTTTTGATCTTAAGGTTGCGGATATCCTGAATGATTTAGGTAGTTGGTTTCTTCTGCCAATTATCCATCTTATCTCGGATAACCAAGTTAATGATATTCTTAATTTTGAGGCCCCTAACTTCTTGGAAAAAGATGTTTCCATCTGGATTCCAGAAAACTTGGGCAAGTTTTTGGTGAATTCAGCTTACTCGTTAATTATGAAATTCAATGTTCCCAAAACCATTTATAATTGGGAGTGGATTTGGAAGCTCAAAATTCCGCAATCGATGAAATAATTCTTATGGAAAATCTCCCACAAATGCTTATTAACTAATGAGATGAGAGCTAGGTGGTCGAATGATGTCTCGGTTATCTGTATGAGATGTAATGGAGCTATTGAATCCATTGAGCATGTGCTCAAATATTTCCCGAAGGCCTGGTCTGTTTGGTCTATGTTCCTTGATAGGGACGCTTTGTGGCCGGACCAAGACATGAGTATTCAAAGCTGGATTTCCAAACATATAAAAGGAAGATCTATCAAACTCTCTTCTCTTTATTTGTTTGTTTCCATTTAATGGGAGATTTGGAAGGACCGAAACAAAGAGGTTATCGAAGGAATTTCTCAGGATTCTTCCACGATCGTTTCTAAGATTAACCGCCTTTCGCGAGAAATGTTGGAAACGTTTCATCCTCTCCAATCCTGTTATGGCACTGTTTTATCCCCAGACTCTAATTGGACCCCTCCTCTTACAGGTGCTTTCAAGCTTAATACAGATGGGAGTGCTCTCAGAAAACCAGGGAAAGAGGGCTTTGGTGGTCTTATCAGGAACATGGAAGGCGCGTAGAAAATTGGTTTTTTTGGGCACCTTCATTCTTGCTCGTGTTTGGAGGTGGATATAAGAGGGATCCATGCGAGTCTTTTCCTGGTGATATCGAGGGGATTCCTGAGGGTTATTGTCAAATCCAATTCTCAGAAATAGGGGTGTACAAATAATCCGACGGCCCGGCCAGCCCGAACAAACAGACTGGGCCCGACCCGAAATCTTCGGGCCTGTAATGTTTTTTGTTCAGATCGAGTAAGACCCGATTCGAAATCCCTTATGCTCTCAGTCGGTGGTCGGGTTTAATTTCCCTTACCCGCTATACACCCGACCTGACCGAGCAGTGGTTTAGGGTTTTCTTCTTGATGTCTCGTTCATTTTTCACGTCGCCTCTCTTCATCTCTGGATCAATCTCTTCGAAGAACTGAAAGAACTTCTTCTCCTCTTCCTCTGGCGATTCTTCGCTTCTCGAGTTTCCATTGCTTCTTGTTGATTTTTCTTCAGTTCTTCTTCTTCTTTCCTCTTTTCTTCTCTTCGTCTTCGACCATGAGCATCTTTTGTTCGTTCATTGCATTACAACGGCGACAATCTTGTGGCTTTGATGGTGGGACGAAAAAGGTGGCGACAACTGACAATGGCTATAATGGCATTTAAAGGTTGGTTCATCTTGATCTCGTCTTCGATTGGATTAGGGTTTTTGTTTTTAATTAGTGTTCTATTTGGATTAGGGTTTTTGATTTCTTGTTTAGTGTTCTGTTTCCATGTTTCCAGATTAAGTGTTTTGTTTCAATTAGTGTTTGTTCTGTTTCAATTAGTGTTCTATTTGAAGTTTGGACAGTGGATCTGTTAGACTGTTTCGTTTTGTTTCTTTTTTTTTTTTTTTTTTGCTGCTTTAAAACATGAATATATATAATCTTTTTAGTGTTTTTGTTGTTTCTGTTTCTTCCCATTCTATATGGATTAGGGAATTCATGAACCCGACCTTGAAATCAACTCTCTTTTTCATTCCCATTATCTGTTTCTTCCCAAATCCGACAACCTGACCTTGAACCTGGAACCCACCCAACCCAAGAATGATCGGATTTTGAACTGTACCAGTCGGTTAACGGGTCTAGTATTTTCTCACCCGACATGGTCAGGTCGGGTGTCGGGTTAGAGCTCTATGGGCGGGTTTCGACCCGTGCACACCCCTACTCAGGAATCTGTTGACCTAATTAAAGGAGAATGTTTGGACACCCACCTTCTGAGAGGATGGGTAATGGATTGGAAACACATCATCGAGAATCATAACTTTGAGATCCAAGCTATTAGGAGAACTAGTAACCGTTACACGAATTACCTCGCCTGGATGGGGACCAACAATATGTCCGAAATGCACTATCTTGAAGAACCCCCAGAGGGACTTGAGAGATTCTTGATAGCGGATATGCATGTTGCGAGCATTCCGCCTGGTTGCTAGTTTGTGTTGTTTTCTTTTCCTACCAAAAAAAGAAAAGAAAAGAATAAGGAATTATTTTTTTATTACTTCTATCAACACTTACATAAGAAACAAATAATATTAAAAAATGAAAAAAAAATGAAAGAATCACTTTATTTATTTATTTATTTATAGTAAAAATCCTAGTATGTGAAAGATTTATAATCTTTTGTTATTTATTTAAAAAATTATCTTTTATTTAAGTGGGATAGAATTGTCATTCAATGTAAAGAATATATTATAAAAGGGTAGAAAATGTCAAACAAAATTAGATGTGAGGAATTTTGGGAGGGGTGTTGTTGGGTTTCTAAACTAATAGGGAAAAAGATATTTTCCAAATGATATGGAGTGTGAGCTGTGACAGAGCTATTAAGGACCTAGAGGTGACTCAAGCCCCCCCTTCAACTTTTGAAAATATTTATTATTACTCCTATATTTAAAAAATATTGATTAAAATACCATAAATTTTTATATAAATCATTTCGAATTATAAAAATATTTAACAAATTCCCTAAAAAATTTAATCCCCGCAACTAATTTTTATTTATTTGTATCCAATGGTAAGTTTTTCCAAATGATCACATAGGATTTCAGTAAAATTGACCCTACATCTACCTCAATTCTATCCCACATCTCTTTCTTTCTTTCTTTTACGGACAAGGGTAAAAATCACGAAATAATTGAAGTGTAAATTAAAAGTACTATTTAACTTGAAAAACAATCATTAGCTAGCGAGCCAGCTTGAATTAATCAAGTGAAATTAGGGTGTAGCCACATCAGATGAAGAACGTGCTAAGACTTGACCAAAACTTGAAATAATTCTCGGACAAAAGAAAGGAAAAAATGATATGCACTTTACTTTTAGTATTTTTTTATTCGCACGGGACTATAAATTATAATTAAAGTGCAAGTTGAGTTTTTGGACTTTAGATAACATTTTCTCTAAGTTGGTAAAGTGACTTCATATTAATTTGATGCTCACCTCGATTAATCATATCTTTTGGTGATCTTAAAGGCATATTTTTCATATTGACCAGATGCATCCAAAATTTTACTCTTAAAGTATTCCCTAAAAAAATCAAACTCTAATTGACAAGAAAAGAAATATATCTCCTTATCAACCGTATTAATCTTATTTTTCCATATAGATAATAAAGATATCAATTAGATTAATTGTAGGAAATCAATTAGATTAATTAGTTATCTTATCTAGACATTTGACTTTTGATTAGAGATTATATATATATAATTAGATTAATTGTAGAAAATCAATTAGGTTAACTAGTTACCTTATCTAGACATTAGACTTTTTATTAGAGATTGTATATATATACAATGTTATTGAATGAAATGACACATGTCATATTTTATCAAACCTATTAATAGAAGCCTATTTGATGTGCGAATATTATAAATTATGAATAATATATTGTTTTTTAAAAGGGAAATTTAATATATAGACCTCAAGAGATATGAAAATGATAATATGAACTCCAAATTATTATAATAAAACTTTTAGTTCCTACATATTTTTAGAAAATGACCCTCTATTCTTTGACCATTTTTTTTTTCATCATTTACATATAATGTCATTCTATAAAAAAATAATCAGACACGAATATTCACTTTTTTATTGATGTAAATGTTCATTGTTTTTATATGAATAAAATTATGTTTTTGTTATATTCACACGTTTTGACCAAAACAACTAAAAAATATCAAATCAAATACATTGAAACCCCTCGATATCAAACATTCACACACACACACACAAAAAAAAAAAATATGAACAAACACAAAAAATAAAACCAATAAAAAAAAATCTGATAACAACCAGAGAATAACAAATAAAAAACATTGAAAATAAACCCCCTAAGATTAACAAAACAAACTCGGTATGAACATTCCCCAAAAACCAAACCAAATAAAAAAAATTAAAAGAACTAAGATCAATGAAAAACAACCGGTGCAAAATTTTTCCTAAACCACGTAAAAATTTGCCAAAAAAAAGAAATAAAAAACACAAAATCAACAATGCACAACCAAAATGAACATTCATCCCGAAAACTACAAATCGGTATGAACGTTGATTGAACCACAATAACATTCATAAAAAATCCAATCGATATGCATATTCACTCAAAAATTACCAAAAATAACATTCACAAATGAAAATAAAACAAAAACTCCCCAAAATCAAAAAGACCAACAAAATCAAAAGAATATGAAAAATGGAGCGAATATTCACAAATAAATAAATAAATTAAAAATCACGTGTTCATTCATGAACAAACAACAACTAGAACATCCGTGAACAAATTTCTAGTTCTTTATGTGTGTGTGAGAGAGAGAAAGGGGCTAGAACGACTAGAACTAGAACATTCATGAAGGAATCAACAACTAGAACATTCAGATCTGAGTGTGTGTGTAAGAGAAAGAGAGAGAGAGAGGACGGAGGTGGGAGCATGACGAAGATGTGCATAACACTGACGGGCTTTATCGTTCTAGATTTGGGACTAACAACAGTGAACGGCTCCGCCCCAGCGTCAGCGAAAATTGGGGAACATTCATCAAAAAAGCAAAAAAAAAAACACAAAAAATAATAAAGTACAATCGATATGAACATTCTACATCCCACAAGAATACATTTACCCCAAAATTGAAAATCGGTATGAATGTTCACTGAAACACAATGAATATTCACCAAAAGCCCAATCGATTCATTGAGAAATCATCCAAAAAAATAATCACAAATGAAAATAAACCCAAAAGCTCTCCCAGAAATCAGAAAATCACATGAACATCGCAACTTGAACATTTACCTCTCTCAAAGATCTAGAATTTTTCAGATTTGAGAGAGAGAGAGAGCAAACGAGGGGGAGCAAAATCCGGGAGTTGGATGGATAGCAGAGCAGATCTTAAATTTTCCAGACGAATACGACCTTATAATCGTCTAGTCTTAAAGAATGGAGAAAAATTCTGGAGTTTGATGGAGAGCAGAATAGCGTCATCATCGTCGCCATCGGATGGATTAATCGGTGGCCTCGGCGAGCAAGCCGAGAGGAAGACGAACGACGAGCGTTGTTGAAGTCGTAGTCATTGGATGAGCAAACGGCGACGTCGGCGAGCACTGTAGAGGGAGATAAATGATGAAGAGAGCACAACGGCAGCGGTGGCGTCATCGGATGGAGGAAGACGAAGAAGGACGGTGCGGTTCGGGGGAGAGAAAGAGAGAGATGCCGCCGTCTTTAGATGATGAAAAACAAAATGAGGATTTAGGATTTTTCCTTACCCTTATATATAAGGGGTAAACATGTTCATTCACATTCATAAAGTATTAAAAATTAAACACATTTTGTTAGAAGACTAAATAATAATATTTTTTTTTAGAAAAAGCCTATTGAAGAGAGAGAAAACAAAATAAGAACTAAACATTAATATATATATTTTTTAAATATATATAATTTATTAATTGTATAAACTCCTAAACAAAATGTTATTACAATTCGTAGGGTTAAAAAAAAAAAAAGAGGTGATTGTAATCTTTTAGTTGAAAAATAAAATTTTACCATTAAATTTATATATTACCTAAGATATAAAGTATTAAAAGACAATAATAAAATTATTTATTGTAAATTCAATGACATTTTTTTTGATATATATGTTGAGGAAGAGTTGAATTCTAGATTATTCAGTAACCCATACATACATCTTGAGATCATTGACATGTTGCTGATATAATGGTTTTTAAGTAAGTTTGTGTTTTGTTTTGTTTTTTTCATCTGAGATTAAAAAAGAAAAAGGCAATTTACCTAAAACGAATGTGCACGTGCTAGGACTTGGCAAAAACATGGAGTAGGCTATCCTATTCATAAAAATTTAGGAGTAGGCAGGCTGAAAGAACAAGTTGTACTTGATTCACACACTCTCTCTCTCTCTCTCTCTTAAAATTTTGAGAGCATCTTTTTATATTAATTTGGAGTGGTTCGAAGTCAGAAGCAAGATTTGGCCAACTATTCACAACAAAAATAATATACTAATAAGAGCATGCTTTGGCCTACCTAGTCCGTTACCTTATCATTTCAAACCATTTATGTCAATAAGGACAATTTAATTGTAAAAACAATCAGTTATATATTGATACCAAAATATGCATTCTCAAGAATAATCTCTCCAAATTCTGACATATAAAGTTTTGGTTCCTACAAAAGTAATGGGCACGTGGCTCTATCAATATTGGACTTCCGATTCCGATGGGAGAATCAATAGAATTAATAAGTTATTTAGGAATTTTGGCAAAAGTAATGATTAGAAAAAAGTGTACGTACCTCACCAGACTTCCTTTTTAGACATGGTCTTCCTTAAATTTTAGTTAATCCCCGTTAATGCTCTAGATTTAATGGGATACAGGACTAATGATCCTCAATATTTGAATTGTAACTACACATTCCATATGGGAATATAGTAATTTTGGCAATATAGGAATTTTGGCAAAAGTAATTTTGTTTGATTATCGGATTACGTGCTCTAAATTATGCTACCCACCTTGTTATTTAATCAGATTTTATTAACCTCACATTATATATATCACATAGTAATTATTCAAGATATTAATCGAGTATATTTGTATTGAAGTGTTAGAATCTCCTTATGAGAAGAAACTCATTTTTCGTATTGGTGAGTTTAAGCGGATTAAACACGTTTGGAATGGTGTCTAGTTAGGGTAGTTAGGTTTTGATCTTTTTCCTGTGAAAAAAATATTAGGGTTTGATTTTTGTCCTGTAAAAATGTTAGGTTACTCTTTTTCCTTGAAAAGAATTAGGTTTTCATTCTTCCGGAAATTGAATTGTTATTTTTGAGTGATTTGTAAAAGTTCTTCCTAAACCTGGAAAAGGATAAGTGAGAGAGTGGTTATGTTAGTTTTTAGTCTGGTAAAAATATAAGATTCATCCTTGTCTTGGAAAAAGGGTAAATTTATAAAGGTTGATTATGTGCCTGTAAAAGAATTATTGTAAGGGTTTTTTTTTCCTACCTGGTAAAAGAATCGGGGGTTTTAGTGGGTCACGAATCTCTATGGAGCTCAAGGCACTGAAGTATGTAAGAGTAGCTTACCAAACCAAGATATATCATTGTGTGCTACACTGATTTATTTTTTATATTGTGTTTAGGTGTGCACTTAGTATTAAATGCTTATCCGCTACGTAATTAAGATAATAATTAATTTAGGAAATTTGATTATTTGATATTAATTGTTTAAAGATTAAATTGTTTAAAATTTTGTAACTATCCAATTCACCCTCTTTTTGGGTAGCTCTTAAGGCCAACAATAACCAAATGGGGCCTAAGCTTCTATCCCTCTTCGTCAGTCGTCGCTCTCATTTTCACCATTAGATGATGTTTCTTTCATTTCCCCTTTTTCTCTCTCTCTCTCTCAATTTTGTGCGATTTATATTTCACTTTTAGGCCTCAATCACCGCAGCCAATTAATGACCACCAGCATCATGTCGGAATGTAATGTAACACATCTATCATAGTTGTCTGCCCAACGCCTCGCTTCTACAATCATGCCAACTCTTCATTACCTCCCTCTTTTTAGATCTAGAAACCATTGTTATTAACACTACTACCTAGGGATGGTCGTGGGCCGGGCCGGGTGGGGTTCAGGTCGGGCTTAGATTAGTGTATTACAAAAAAACGTTGAGCCCTAACCCGGCCCGGCCCTGTGATTGGGCCTTAATTCTATGCCCAAGCTTGGCCCTATAAGAAAAATCTAAGCCCACGGGCCCCCGGCCCTAATTTTTTTTTTTAATTTAAAAAATAAATACAAAAAATTCAACACCAAACCAACAAGAAATATTAAAAAATTATAATTTCTAAAGACAAACCAATATTCCAAACAAATCAAACTAAGAAGAAATATTAAAATTACAATTTTTAAAAGAAACTAATATTCCAAATATTAGGGTTGTATTGTAATGTATGTGTGTGTCTATATATATATATATATATATATATATATATATATATATTTTTATTTTATTTTATTTATTTTTTTTTTTTTTAAATATCCTTCGGGCCGGGCCGGGCCGGGCCTAAAATTTTTGGGTCTTACCCAAGTCCGGCCCTAATTTTGATCGGGCCCTAATACCTAGGCCTAGGCCCGGCCCATGGGCTCAAACCCTAATTCGAGCTGGGCGGGCCCCTAGGCCTATGACCACCCCTACTACTACCCACTGCAGATACAACAATAATATTTCCAATATGATTTCACTCTCTTTCTTCTCATTCAGATAAGAAGCTATCCGATAGGAGATGGACCTACTGGAAGAGAGATGTGATAGGGTGGCAATGAGGATGGCAACCTACAAGTCAATGATGGCTCATATGTTTAACCATGCAATACGTCCTCGGCACTTTGGCAGTAGGAGAGTTGTTACTCCGAAGAGTAATGCCTCATCGCCCAAAAGCTCGCTTGGAGAAGCAAGCTCCTAACTAGGAAGGCCCCTACCAAGTTACAAAAGTAAACAGGTTAAGGACCTACTAGCTGGAAGTCCTAGATGGCATGGCAATCCCAAGGCTTTGGAATATCTCCTACTTGCGGAAAAACTTCGTATGAGTTTCCTAATTGTTGGGCCAGTGAGCTACCCAAGAAGAGAGTGAATTGGGTAGATATAAAATTTAATCCAAATAATAATACTTTCAAAATCAAATAATTAATTTAATCAATTTATCCTAAATTGATTATTATCTCTTTATAGCAGTGGATAAGTGTTATAAGCTCTAGGTGAACATCCAAACAACAAAAAATAAAGTAAAGAAAATAGACAATGCAGTACATACCAATATATCCTGGTTCACCGAGCTAATCTTGGCTAATCCAATCCTCCGAGCCCCACGGAGATTTGCACCCCCTAAACCACTAAGATTCTTTTAAACAGGTAGGAACCAAACCCTTACAAAAATAATTATTTTCACAAGCTCAGAATCAACATTTACAAATTTCTTTTCCCAAACTCAGGAATAACCTCTTCTTTTATCTAGGCTCAAGAATAACCTTATCTTTTCACAGACTAAAGATTAACCTAATTCTATTATAGGAAGAATCATGACCTAATTTTTTTTATACCTTAGACTTTAGAATTAAACCTCACAGAAACACTCCAACTATCATTTTCCCATGTAAGGATGGAACATTTATAAATCACTCATAATTGATCCTAATCAGGAAGAATCACACCTAAGCTCTTTTCAACGAGAAAAGAGTAACCTAATATTTTTGTACTTAGGTAAAGATCAAACCTCAATTTCTTTACCGGAAGATATTGAAACCCAAAGCCACCTCTGATTAAACACTCCCAATAGTATCTAATCCGACACATAACTCACCAATTACAATAAATTGATAAGTTTTTCCCACTCGAAACTTCTATAACCTCAAATCAATTTAAACTCGATTAATGTCCCGATAATTACTAGTGATAGAATTAAGTGAGGAATATAAAATCTGATTATAAAATTAATGTGGGTAGCACAAAATTGAGCAGATAATCAGATTATCACACAAACCGTTTAAAATATTTTTTATTCTTTTAAGGTTCAAAAAACGATTTCACAAGATCAATTATCTAAGCAAGTGATGATAATAATAATAATAATAATAATAATAATAATAATAATAATAATAATAATAAATAAAAAAAAAAAAAAAAAACTCAATTAAGAATAAGCTTAGAATACTTTCACCAAGAAAACATAAAAATCTGATTATTATAGATATGGGTATCACATAGATAAGTATGAAATCAGATTTTCAGCAAAAATCATTTTAAAATATTTTTATGCGATTTAAAGTTCAGAAAACGATTTTATTGAGATCTTATCAACCAAGCAAATATAGAAAAATAGATATGCAATAAAAATTAATAGCTTAAAAAGATCTCACCAGAATAACATCGAAGAATTATAGATTAAAACGCTAGACAGCTCAAATCGGTGACGCTTACACAATCAGCGCTTTATCTCAAGAATTCCACAACAATTGCTCACAATTTGATCTCTCAAAATAATATCAGAATTATGACTCTTATAAAAACTTATGAACTGAATAGTTTTTGATATTATATTTTATTGTGTGAAATCCGCAGGCCTATATATAGAGAATTGAAACAAGCCTTCCAACAACTAGTTTTCAAATGATAAGTATAGAAAAAGCACCTATAGACCCCATATATCATTATATTTTATTTTAGGTATATTTGACTTAATTATTGCTTTCAAAACATTTAATTTAGCCCCTCAAACTTTTACTCAATCTCAATTAGATATGATAGAAAGAATTTCATGAACCAAATTGAGAGATATCCAAAATACTTGAACCATATCTATAGGGATATTAATATATTAACTAAATAACTCAAAATCTATCAGATTCCTAAGATATCTCGCATATCTCTACCATAAACAGCTAGTAACGGCCACTTTTTGAATCAAAACCATGAAATCCTTAATTCCTGAAATTGGCCATCGGTTGACCGACCAACACCCATCGGTCGACCGCCCAATTCATGACGTAGCCCAAGCCAAAATTCCTTCGCCATAAGTTGACCGCTCATTTTGTATCTATCGACCGAACAATTCAGAGAGTTTAATAAGCCAACTTACCTGTCGACCTAACGATTCAGAGAGTTCATTTTTTAACCATAAGTCAACTTACTTGTCGACCGGAAGATTCAGAGAATTTGTCTCATTTCCATAAGTTGACCTACCTGTCAACTGAACAATTCAGGGACTGAATCTTCTTCCCAACTCCATTCCATCAGTTGATCGATCCATGTTAATCGGTTGACCAACCCTGCTAAAACACCTCTCCTTAATTAATTTTCTACTAAATTTCTTCGATATTTTTGCCCCTTTAACCGATTTATTTTCTTGATTAACTCCACTAAATCCTTATATAAAATTTTTATCTTTCTTAAATCAATATTTCTTCTTCAATTACACATAGGAGCAAATATGTTAGCTAATTAGGATCCTATTAAAAACATACATAATCATAAAATCATTTTTATGTTATGTGTGATCCTAATCGGGATACATTAAGAGTAAAAATAGATTAGAGTTGTTTTCACCTAGATTCTTCGGAATCTTCAATCTCTTAGTATCTGTCTCTGCATCCTTTACAGTTACTTCATGATACTTTCTGTAACTCTTTAAACTGAAACACTCAATAAACATGTTAATTCCATCAAAAATATTAACATTTAATTATTATTCAAAATCTTAGGATCAACACTAATCATTCTATGTTCATGTTTTTCATTAATGTTTTGAATTTGTTTTTTCCTATGCGAGATATTCTTTGAAGAAAGCAAAATAAAAAGTTTTCGTCATCAACTTTTGTAAGCACTTGTTATTGTGATGCAATGATTCTTGTCACACACAAAACATTTAGTGAATTGAAACTAAGTGTAAGACAAACATTTGACATTAAGGTCAAGTAATTGAGCCACTCAGCTCAGCTTGAGCAGAGCTAATCAGCTTACTCATTCGTAAATGAGAAAAGCATATCAATTTACTCACTAAAATTGAGACACTCAGCTTAGCTTGAGAAGAGTTGATCAGCTTACTCATTCCCAAATGAGTAGAACATATTAGTTTACTCACTAAAATTGAGCAACTCAGCTCAGCTTGAGCAGAGCTGGTTAGCTTACTCATCCGCAAATGAGCAAAGCAGATCAGTTTACCCACTAAAATTGAGCAACTCAGCTCTGCATGAGCTGATTTGATCAACTTACTTATTTGTAATGAGTAGAGCAGATCAGTTTACTTACTAAAACTGATCAATTCAGCTCAGCATGACCAGAGCTGATCAGTTTACTCATTCCCAAATGAGCAGAGTAGATCAACTTACTCATAAATCATTTAGTATAAAAACTAAGTGACGTCCAAATAACTAAGCAGGTCAGCTCAGCATGAGCAAAGAAGACCAATTTACTCATTTATAAATGAATTGAACTGATTAGCTTACTCACATAACGTCTAGTTCCAAAAAGAGAAGGGCAGAATAACTCACTCAATGATAGGTGAGTAAATCAGCCCAGCCATGGATGGGACAACTCATTGTATAAGGGTGTAGATCAGTTCGCCATGGACATGCAGATTAGTTCGCCATGGAAATGCAGAGCAATTTCTCGCCTGCTAATTTTAAGGGGGAAAACTAATATTTACCCATACTTAAAGACACTATTTTAAATTTAACCATAATTATAAAATTAAATTAACAAATCAATATATTTTTCAAAAAATAAATTTTATGTTTAGTTTATTAAATATTAAAAGTTTTTGGAATCTAAAAACACGAATTATCTTTTACTCAAAATATTTGTACTTCAAAAAGAATAAGACTTGGATTGACTTAAAAATATAAAAATAAAAATAAACACTCTAACTTTTGAAACTTGTTTGGTCCCCCGTGCCTGTGTAAGCACAGGTGAAAAAAAAAGAATAAAAAAATATCTTTAATTTTTTTTATATATATAATTCTCATTTGTTTACACAACATTTCTACGCCTATTTTCACTAGAACATCAATAATAACTAACAATTAAAAACCACCATCAACTAACAACGTATATTACAAATACAACACAATCATATTCCCTAATAACATAAAATACAAATTAAGCATGGGTTAAACCAAAACAAAATCAAAGTTAGAAAAATACGTATTACCTATCTGAATCTTGTTACTTCAACGCTACATTTAGTACATGAAACAAAGTAATCAGTAATTTAAAAAACGAAACATAACTAACCCATTCAACTTCTCTTCATCCTCTTGTTCTCCAAGAAGAAAAAAATCTAAAAAAAAGTACACTTCTGATGCTGCCAGAAATTCTCAGCACGTACAATCAGCTTCTCACGTGCCAAAAACCTCTTTGTCTTCCTCCTTTAACTTGCAAAATCGTTGAGTTCTTAAGGGGGACACTGGTGTTGTGTCGGCCAAAGAACCTTCGGCGTGAGAATAAATTAATCTGATAATAGAGAAGGTTAATACACAAATTTAATCGTTTGAAATAAACAATGATATATTCCCTTTATATAGGCTCAATTAACCTTTGTCGTTTCATTGGTGAGATCGCCCGTTATGAGATCTCCTCCTAATGGCATAATAGATATCCACAATCCATTCCATTTATCCGGAGGTGATCTCTGTAACATGCTCTTCTAAATATGGGACGTTACAGTTGATGGCTTATAACGTTTGTATGCATAGGAGTTACCGTTACCATGGGCTGACCTATTCACCCTTTTATTTGATCATTGTGGGCTCAGACTGCCCATTAACGGGCCTTATCATGAGGTTATTCAATTTGTATAGTAGACTGCTGAGGTCCCTTCCCCGATAGGCCTGTCTTGCTCGGCCTAGACAATATACCGGGTCTATATATTCCGAGCCGGGTTACTAACCCGATCCGACCCATTAATGTTCTCGTGCCTATATCAGTTGTGAGCGGGAGTTTTTCCATATCATTTATCCTCTTGACTTTCGTGATGATTCAAGAAAAGAAATATGAAAGATTACTTTCATTTCACATAAGTTCTCATCTTTCCCAAATCTTTTGGTTGTGTTGCTTTTTTTTCGTACTTTTTCATTTCGATTGTTGCTTATTCTACTCTAGGATGTCAATGAGTCAGTTGTACAGTCCTGAGGCTAGTTCATCGTCGAATTCCCTTGCGAAGTGAACAACGATAGCCCAGACTGCTCAGCCCTCCAATCCCTCATAAAACTAGGGAGATCATGGTGCGAGCAAGGTCCTACAAGAATGGCTTGTACCATTTAGGGAACAGTATGGCATCTCTTCATCCATGTCGATTAGGGTTTCATCTGAAGACGAACGCCCTTATGATGCTAGGGATGATAAGTTATGCATTTTCATGTAGATGTTTGAATATGAACTCACCCTTCTTGTCACTCTTCTCCTTCATTATCTCTTTCATCAATTAGAGATAACTCTTTCCAGTTAACCCCCAATGGTTTTCGCCTGGAAGTGTTGATGATGCAAATGAGTTAGATGCCCAGCTTATGCATCAACTAACTGAGTTCAGCAAGTTGGAACAGAGCATCCGCGCTTTAGAGGAGTAGAAGCTCAGTCTGGAGACTGACCTAGCTCTGGAGAAGTCTTCTCAGGAAAGATACGAGTAGGAGCTACGTTTTGCCAACAAGCAAAGGGAGGTACTATAGAAAAACAATGATCTTTATTGCTAAGAGAATGGCTAGCTTCAGGCAGAGAGCACTATCTTGATAGGAGAAAGCTCGGCTTTGAGGAATGAAGTCCGCTTCTTGACTGAAGAAATCAATACAGCTCGCTTGGTGATTGATCAACAAGATGTTAACCTTATGGCCAAGGACGTTGCCTCCAGGTGAAAGAAGAAAGAAATAACGAAGGAGATGAGTGAAAGGAAGGGTGACTTCGTACTCAAACATCTACATGAAAAGGTATATCTCATCCTCCCTGGCATCATAAGGGCGTTCGTCTTCAGACGGAACCCTAATCGACACGAATGAAAGGATGCCATACTGTTCCCCAAATGGCACAAGTCATTCTTGTAGGACCTTACTTGCACCATAATCTCCCTAGTTTTCTGAGGGATTGGAAGGCTGAGCAGTCTGGGTTGTTGTCGTTCGCTCCGCAAGGGGATTCGATGACGAACCATCCTCAGGACTGTAGGACTGACTCATTGACGTCCTAAAGCAGAACAAGCAACAATCGAAATGAAAAAGTGCGAAAAAAAAAAAAAAAAAAAAAAAAAAAAAAACGCAACCAAAAGATTTGGGAAAGATAAGAACTTACGCAAAATGAAAGTGATCTTTCGTTTTTCTTCTCTTGAATCGTCACAAAAGTCAGGAGGGCAAATGATATCGGAAAACTCCTGCTCACAACTGACATAGGTGTAGGAACATTAATGGGTCGAATCGGGTCAGTAACCCGACTCAGAATACCCGATATATTGTCTGGGCCGAGCAAGACAAGCCTATCGGGAAAGGGACCTCAGCAGTCCACTATACAAATTGAACAACCTCATGATGAGGCCCCTTAACGGGCAGTCTAAGCCCACTGTAATCAGGTTAAATGATGAATAGGTCAGCACATGGTAACCATAACTCTTATGCATTCAGATGTTATAAGTCATCAACTGTAATGGCCCACATTTAGTAGAGCACATTACAGTGATTATATCACGACCTGGTTTCCGAAGGCCGGACTATGGTTTCTCCTATAGAGAAATTCCTATCCTAAAACCGACTCGCCAAATTGTAAATCTACAACCTTTGGTAATTTTTGGTTTAAAGACGATAATTCTTGTTGCCAATTTTACAACGGAAATTTCTTAATCTAATAGTCACCATTTAAACCCAAATAATTCATTTAATAGCTAATCCGCGGATTTTTCATACATGACAACCCAATTAAAAGAGTCTTGAATTTGTAATTTAAAAACCAAATTTTCATATTTCATCAAATCAGATTATCTCATTATAATTTTATAAAAATCGACTTCCCAACATTAAATCAAATCAGTTATATTCAACAGTTACATTTACCGAATATTCGATACATTATTATTGAGAGAAATATTCTATAACAACTACGAAAATTAATATTACCATTTTCGCCAGTTACAACAATAAATAATAATTACAATTTTTACAATAGAAATTCCACAAAAAAACTCTTCTCTCGTTACGTCCCAGTCAACCCTGCAACCAAATACTGTGGGGTTGTGAGCTAACGCTCAGTAGAACTCCAACCCCTCTAATATGTGCAGTTAATTTAATATACCACGTAAATCACATTACCATGCTCGTCACATAAGTCTAACACATAACCCACATAAGCATGTTCGTCACATAATTTCCACATCACCTAAATTATTTCATATAAGTTTCAACAGATAAAATATCACTACAATATATCAAATGACTTCATAATCACCTATGAGACAATTAAATACATATATTAGGAGATTTCGGAATTCTACCTTTCTCGGATTTTCCACCGACCGCGAGATTAGATTTTGGGTTTTATTGGGGTAGTTTGTGTAATTTTTCTTTTCTTCCTTTTTCTTTCTTTCTTCTTCCTTTTTCTTTTTCTTTTTGTTTTTTCCCGTTTCTGTTTTCCCGCTTTTGCTTCCGGTTATGGGACTCGCCGCCGACCACTGCTCCAACCACCGGACACCCACAACCTCACACCACCGGACCAGACAACTGATTCACTGACTGAACCCACCACGCACACACATAAATGGCAGCATACACACACACGACAAACACGGCACCACCGTTATCGCCTGCACTCACACACCTGCCGCCGTCTACGCCACGCCCACACAACACGATCACACACACATATGCACACAATAGTGGAATTCACACACCCACACACTCAACGTCCACACCTATACACTCACACCCCTACGAAATTGACAATACCCACAACCGAAATAATCACCGTCGAACCAACTGAACAACGGCACACACACAACACACACAATGTAACAGAACAGAACATACCCATATACACACCGGTGAACAGAACACCGCAGGAAATCAGATAACACACACATGCCCATTTCTTTCTCTCTCTAACCCACCGCTGACGAACTCTGGCAATCAACAACGAGCACTCCCATGCCCACATACATGCTGAATGATGGGGACACATACACACCGTCAACACTGAAGCGCGCACACACACATATTCATAACAATTGAACACCCACGCACACCCAGAACACACAAACCCACATGGTCGTCGAACGAACGGCAACGACCCCACGACGATCACACATATAATCCATACCGACGTCAAACCCAACTCCCATACACATATACACACTAAAACACATGTTGAACGGCCGATCGAACACACCCTCACGCTGATCGACACCGCCAGAACAACCAGGCAGCACCGCTAGCGATGGACTGTTCTCTCTCTCTCTCTCTCTGTTTTCTCGATTCTTCAGTTTCTTCCTGTTTTCTGATGATCCATATCACAATTCATGCATATGTATATATATATATATATATACATGCACTTGTAATCAAATGAGCAATGGGAAGGACACGCGACAATAATCTCATGTATATATATATATATGCCGACAATACGCAGTGGATGAAGTGAGCTGAAATCATCTTTTATCCCCTTTTTATTATTATTTTATTTAAAATACATAAGCCCCCCTCAATTTGTTAAGTTTTTTAATTAAACCCAACTCTAATTTTTAATGTTTTTAAAATTACAAATTGACCCCTAAACTTTTAAATCAAATAATTAATAGCGACATCCACTCCGTTATTTTTGAAACATTTTAAAATACGACTTAAATAAAAAATCAGGGTCTTACAGATTACCTCCGGATAGATGGAAAGGATTGTGGAGATCTACCATGCCGTTAAAAATAGATCTCGTAACGAGCGACCTCACCAATGAAACGACAAAGGTTAATCGTGCCTATATAAAAGGAAAGTTCATTGTTTATTTCGGATTATTAAATCTGTGTATTAGACTTCTCCATTATCATATTAACTTATTCTCATGCTGAAGATTCTTTGGTCAACACCACACTGGTGTCCCCTTTAAGAACTCAACAATTTTGTAGGTCAAAGGAGAAAGGCAAAGAGATTTTTGGTACGTGAGAAGCTAATTGCACGTGCTAAGAATTTCTTACAGCATCAGATGTGTACTTTATTTTAGATTTTTTTTTTCTTGGAGAACAGGGGGATGAAAAGAAGTTGAATGGGTTATGTTTCGTTTTTTAAATTACTGATTATTTTGTTGCATGTACGAAATGTAGCGTTGAAGTAATAAGATTCAGATAGGTAATAAGTATTTTTCTCACTTTGATTTTGTTTCGGTTTAACCCATGCTTAATTGGTATTTTATGTTATTAGGGAATATGATTGTGTTATATTGTAATATACGTTGTTAGTTGATGGTGGTATTTAATTGTTAGTTATTTTTTATGTTCTAGTAAAAATAGGCGTAAAAATATTGTGTAAACAAATGAGAATTATATATAAAAAAAAATAAAGATATTTTTTTATTCATTTTGTTTTCACCTTTGCTTAAAGGCACGGGGGGCCAAACAAGTTTCAAAATTTAGAGTGTTTATTTTTTTTTGAATCCAACTCTTATGCTTTTTGAAGTACAAATATTTTGACTAAAAGATAATTTGTGTTTTTAGATTCCAAAAACTTTTAATATTTAATAAACTAAACATAAAATTTATTTTTAGAAAAAATATATTGATTTGTTAATTTCATTTTATAAATATGATTAAATTTAAAATTTTAAGTACGGATAAATATTAGTTCCCCCCCCCCCCTTAAAATTAGGACCTAATTTAAAAAAAAAAAAAAAAAAAAAAAAAAAAAAAAAAAAGGGAAATTAAATCTAGAAGTGACAATTGTTTATTTGTATTTCTACAAGTGGTAATTTTTATTTTCTTCGAAACGAACGGAAGATCGATTTAGATTTGTTTCATTATTGCCCATTGAATGTTCAAATCTCTGAAGAGATCCTATTTTTATATTGTTTTAGCCTAAAACCCTAGCGAAGAGAAGGGTTTATACCGGTAATACTATATCAGCGTTTCACCCCCTGCTAAAACCCTACCCGCGTAGACCTTTTTCCCCTCTTGGGTAGTTTGGAATTCAATAATTGTGTTTCCGATCGAGTTAGGATCGACGATGACTGAAAATATGCTCGAAGAAGAGTCGCACCGGAACCCTAGAATCACTTGGGAAGGTTGCAGTGTATTGCTCGACGTCAACGACGGCGACCGGTTGGTTTTCGCCCGATTAACGGCCGCCTCGTAAGTGTTTCCGTCAATTGCCGCTCGTAGAGATTTTTTTAATTTTTTTTGGGGATCAATTGTGGTGTTGAGAGAGTGGAATTACAGGACACTGAAGATTGGGAATAAAAATTTCTCACTCCGGCCTCTAATTGGTTGTCCGTTTGGATCTTTGTTTCAAGTCGATAATGGAAAAAATGGGTCCTTTCTTTCTCGCATTTTCCCATCAACTGAAGGTTTGATTCTTCTTTCTTAATGATTTCATGCTTCTGAAAATTGCTCCCATGGTTGGGTGAAATTTCTTCGAATATCAGGTAATGATGTTCATGAGAAAGAGGATAATGTAATAAAGGATGAGCCCAAAGATAACCGAGCTCTTGTTGACAATAATACTGCCCAAAGTCTTACTGGTGAAGATATAGATGCAATGAGAAGGTTAGAATTTATGCTAATTTTCAGCCTGACCGTTTTTCTAAATTCAATTTGTTTCCATAAATAATCAATTCTTGCCGATAGGGTGTCATTTTGGTTCTTTGTTTCAACTGATTATTTTGAATTTTATTTACCATTCAATAATTCTTTTTATCCTCTTTATTGAATGATGTTTGCAAGTTATCTTTGATTTGTGGTCTGGCCGATAAAATACTTAAGGCAGCCTTTGATTACTAGGAATTGCAAATGAATGCTTGTAAAAATCTAAAAGTTTACATACATTCCAATGTTTCAAAGGGCGTTTCTGGGCGAGTCCCTGGGCAAGCCCAAAGGTTGAGCATAGTAGAAATGCCCCCGGGCTTTGGTGGGGGGAAATGCTCCTTGCACATGTGACATAGGCTTTTGGGCAAAGCCCAGGACTTGGGGTGTAAGCACAATGAGCTTTTTCATTTTCATTTTATTTTTATTTCAATAAATTACATGTTAATTAAAATTAAGTTATTTTAAGGCTTTGACTAAGGTTAGCAGTAAAAATAACTCAAGTTACTATTAGAAAATAACGCTAAGAAATATAGTTAAACTTCTTTATCTTCTCTCATCTTCCAATAAAAATACCTATAGTTTTATGTTGCAAGGATTGAACTTAGCATAAATTTTTCATATATATTGTCTGGTGTTCCTTTTGCCATCTTATATTTTTCCTTTTTTTTTAATTATTATTATGTGTAGGTGTTTTTTTATTATTATATATTTGAAATATTAAAAAATCATAGTTCACGGGGCTTACAACCCCGCCTTGGACAGGTTAAAACACGCCACCTTGTACCCATGCCTTTTACAACACTAATGTATTCATTTCA
Organism: Eucommia ulmoides; assembly: GCA_016647705.1. Taxonomy (NCBI): domain Eukaryota; kingdom Viridiplantae; phylum Streptophyta; class Magnoliopsida; order Garryales; family Eucommiaceae; genus Eucommia; species Eucommia ulmoides. The sequence goes on along the minus strand of CM028334.1, from coordinate 47,004,683 downwards.
AATTCAAGTCTATGGATTCAATCCTGGCTTCGAAATGCTACCTAAGGCTGTGTTTGGTTTCATGGACATGGAGACTCAAAATTGGAATTGGAAATGAGCAAGTGCAAAAATCCTAAAATTTAAATGTGTTATTTTCTAAGTTTGATTCCACGAATTCAATTCCGTTGTACCAAATGCTACCTAAATGTTTTTTGGAAATGAATCTTCTGGCTGTTATTCAGTCCTGCCCATCCTTTTTGAACAAATTATAGTTAATGTGTCATCTTTTTGCAGAGAGGGTGTGAGTGGAAATGAAATTGTCGATGCTCTAATTGCTAATAGTGCAACATTTGAAAAGAAAACATCATTTTCTCAGGTGAATTTTTCTTGCTCTAATGTGGAATTTGTTTTATTTTACTGAGCAATTTGCTGAAGGAAATCATATTCTTATAGGAAAAATATAGGCTTAAAAAGCAGAAGAAATATGCACCCAGAGTACTTTTGAGGCGTCCCTTTGCACACAGGTAGTGTTTGATTTTTATTTGCATTCTTTGAAGTTTGATCAATTATCTTGCATGAAGATGGTGGCTTTTATTTGGTTATTGACTTCTCTTTTTGGTTATTTGCAATTCAAATGGGTGGCAGTGGTGTTTCTTTTGGGCCCCATGGTTTTCAACTCGAAAACAGTTCTCAAATATAATTCAGTACATTTTTTTTTAAATGAAATCTTTATTAGTAATGCCTTTTTAAAAGAAAACTAAATGATTTTTTGTGTTTTCAAAAATAAATGATTCGTACTCCAAACTTGAAGGAAATAGACCCTTAGTATATTGTTGCTGACTCCTGTTCTTAAGGTGGTGTTTGGTTACTGTTTCTGTTTTTCTATTTTCACTTCCAATAAATTGGGATGTGATGGGATGGGAATTCTATTTCCGTTTCGGAGTATTCCGGAAATAGAAGCATGTTTGGTAACGACCATTGTCCTGAAATTGTTCCTTTTAATTTATGAGAACAGAAACAAGAAACACGTTCGGTTGCAACAGTTGTTCTTTTTTTATTGTTTCTTTAAATGTGTGATGGGGTGGCCGGTGTGGTTACAGTTGCTGGCGGGTGGTGGTGGATGGCAAGATGGTTGTTGGAATAGTTTTTGTGGGAGTGAATAGGAATCAACATTTTTTTGTTTTTCAAATTCTTAATGAATTCAGGAAATAGTCCCAAATTACTCCCAAAGTTTTGGGAATAGAAACGTGTTTACCAAACGCGTTTCTGTACATTAATCCCAAAATTTTGGAAGCAGGAACAGTAATCAGGGAACAGAAACCGTAACCAAATGGGGCCTAAATTTCTGTTTCTTATTCATCTTGAAGTTGATACTGCTTTTTCTCTCCATGTGCTAAACTATAACATTTGCTTCTTCCAGTATCTGCGAAACTTACTTCAAGAAATATCCCGCTAAAATTGGGTAATAAATATCATCCTAGTTGCTTTACATTTCTATACTTATTTTTCTTCAATCATGTCTCCATATAGTCTTTCGTCTCTATTTTCCAACATTTTTATCTTTCATTCAGGTTTCTGCGGGTGGACTCATTATCCCTTCTACTGTCCATGGCTAACGTCACAGCCAACTCCAATGTTCTTGTGGTGGATAAGGTTGGTGGTCTTGTTACCGGAGCAGTGGCTGAACGATTAGGAGGTTAGCTCTTTTTTATATTTATTTATTTTTTAATTTTATGATAAATCATATTTCTCTATTTCTTGAAATGCTTACTCGAATCTGTTATTCTATAGCTTTCCACGAGATCAAATAGGATATATTTTTTTTGGACAAGTACTTGTTATGTTAGTAATAGAATTCTTAACACGATTTTTTTAATTACTGCTATATTTTTTAGGGGATAAAAAAATAATAAGTGCATTAATTTAAGGATAATATTATAAATTAATAATGTTTGCATTTTTTATCCTTTAAAATAAAATTGGTTTTCTCATGTTTCTTTAATATTATAAATTAATAATTTTTGCCTTTTTTTAATCATTCAAAATGGGTTTCTCATCTTTCTTGTTAATAGGGACTGGATATGTGTGCAGTACGTATCTTGGGGTTACTCCTTGTCCGATAGATATAACAAGGATATTCAATTTCAGTAATGAAATTTGCAAAAGGTAATTTATTCTTAAGCTCTACTTGCATTTTAAAATTATGAGTAGTTATTTTAATTTAGACATTATTATTGTCGGATAATATTTGTTCATTAACTCATTGAAAACAATATTCTCCATTGTTTTTTGTCCAGAATTGTTCAATCTCGACTAGCTGTTCTTTGTGCTGCTCAGAGTGTTTCTTTACAAGACGACCAGCACGAAGGTGCCTGTAAAACAGAGAACCAGTCTAATGTAAGCAACCAATCCCCCAGACATTATATGTGTAACACTCGGTCCTTTAGGGACTGTTTGGTTTACAACTGCAAAACAGTTTTTGGAAATTATGAGAAGTTGTAAAGCATAATCTTTAGTTTATTTGTTAAAAAAAAATGAAATTATGCGTAAAAAATATATATATAGATAGATAGATATATATATATATGGTGTGTTGATGGACAACTGTGAAAGGTTTTTTTTTTTTTTTTTTTTTTTTGGGGGGGGGGGGGTGGTGTGTGTTAAATGTGAAGAGAGAACAAGGAAATTTAAGCAGATTTTTTTTTCCTTTTTTCAAATAATGGAAGTATAATATCAATAAAATTTAAGGGTTTTTTTTTCCTCAAACCTTAACCAAATGCATCCTTATTTATTACGGTACAACAATTGCAGGAAGAAATGTTGTCTTCTTCAACATCACCTTCGGTCGGAATGGAAGAAAGCCCAGTCTTGTCTGAAAATTATGAACTTAATCAAGATGAGGCGGTGGCTGCTTCTCAAGTTACTAGACCGAGCAAAGCCATAAAAGCTGGGGAAGAGGCACCACAAGAAACCATTAGTATGTGGAAAGAAAACGGGTTTTCCAGGTTAAATTCAATTGACTTAAATTTATTTTATGAATTAGCTGATTTCAACTTTTAAAATTCTTACATTTGAATCCTTTTGTTTCAGCCTAATAATTGCTTCTCCGGATCATGATGTTTGGAGTGTAGCTAGTAAAGTTATCCCGCTTCTTGCATTTTCAGCCCCATTCGCAATTTTTCACCCGTATCTTCAGGTCCTTTGCTTCAGCATCCCGATATTCTTTTTTCTTTTAATAAAATTATCTAAATTCTTGTTTAGTTTAAATTGATCTATTTTTTGGTTCTTGACCAATATACCCATAGAACTGTAGGGGTTGCATTTGGCGTTTTTTAGTGCTTTTTTTCCCCTTTCTTTTTTTTTTTTTTTTTTGTTTTTTTTGTTGCAGAGAAGTTGGAACAAAAAAGATAAATGAACAAAAAATTATTTTTCTGTTCTGTTCTCATATTTTGAAACATATTCCTTGGTCAGAACAGAAACAAGAGGAATAGAAATGTAAATTCTGAATACATTTTCGTATTGATGTGCAGCCTCTAGCTACTTGCATGCACAATCTCCAGCTCGAGAAAATGGCAATTGGCATGCAAATTTCAGAACCATGGCTACGGGAATATCAGGTATCCTTTTTTTTTTTAAATAATATTTTCTCCATTATTAATTCGATTTTCGGCCTTTTAATTGTTTTAAATTTTTTAAATTATTGGTAGGTTCTGCCAGCAAGAACTCATCCACACATGCAGATGAGTTCATTTGGTGGTTATATTTTGAGCGGCACACGAATATGCAGCAGTGACCAATTCCCCTCCAAATAATATGTTCTTTATTCTACGATTTTTTTACTGAATTTTCACATTTTGCCAATCAATTTTATGTTTTTTTAATGTGTACAATGGCTATTAAGTTTTTCCAAGAAAATGTACACTAATTAATGAAGATTGTCTTTCATTGAACAATAAGGGGGCATTTGGTTGTTTCTCTTATATTATTTTTCTGTTCCAATATTTTTGTTATTGTTTCCCAAAAGACTTGGAACAGAAGCAAAAATCTGGAGTTATGTTGTGTTTCTAAGTTTGTTCTAAATTCAAGGAGTTGAACAAAAATAGGTCTTTTTTTTTTTCATATTTATATTTTTATTTACAATTTTTAGGGATATTAAGGGTATGTTTGGTTGGAAGGGTGAGAAAAGAAAAGGAAAAGAGAAATGAAAAAGAATTTTGTTGTCCTTTGTAGGGGGAAAATTATTTTCCTTAATATGTTTGGTTGGAGGGATATAGGAGAGAAAATAATATTTTGTGTGTATTAAAAAAAAATAAAAAATAATATATACTATCTTAATTTACAATTTTACTCTTACTACAAATAAAATGGATATATGTTGTATAAAATAAAGGGGCAAAATGGTAATTTTGAAATGTTTTCCTTACTAATTTTTCATTTTCATCCCAAATTTGGAGGAAAAAAAAGATAGTAACACTTGACTTCACCTCCATTTTTTTTTTCTTTTTCCTTTTCACCTTCAACCAAACACACTACCATTTCATTATCCACCCCATTAACCATTTTATTTTCCAATCTATTTAATTTTTCACTCTACCAAACATACCCTAAAGGATTAACTGCAAGGTTGGGTATTGTTTGCGTGTTATTTTTCGTTCTTGATGTTATACTAGTCAATTAATTTTCTTAAGTTGTGAAGTATCGTTTTAACTTTGTTCTTGGTATTAATATTTGGTTAAAGGTTTAAATTATCATTTCAGTCACTCACTTCGACCAATTTATAATTTTATTTTTTTATAAAAAAAAAACATAAATTCTCTTCCCTTGTTTAAAAAAAATTATGTTTTTATTTTTATAAAAATTTATTAACACCCTCTTATTTTTAAAATTATTCATTAACACCTTATTTTTATTTTCAAAATTATGAAAAAATATTTTACACAATCCAAACATGCCCCAAGTTTTTAGCCAACTTGGAATGCGTTAATTAGTAATTTCAGAAACCACAACAATTAAACACTACTCGAAAATAAGGATTAAGCCAAGAAAAATATGATGAACAACTCAATCCCTTACCCTTAAATGTTCATGTAGAGTTGCAATCATTTTTGCAATTCATTACAGATTTGTAAGGCTCATCAGTATTTAAATTCAAACGATTAAAAAATAAATAAATAAATTAAAATGCACAACGCATGAAAAGAAATCTGCAAAATATATGTAGTTGCTTTGGCGTTTTTCAATGACGATTGAACGATCACCAGAGGATAAAATTAATAAAGAAAAACACACTCAATTTTGCTTCAAGGGAACGAATCTATCAGAATCTTATCTATTCTTATGGCTAGATAGTGAAACTTCATCAATACAAGCTATATGCCACAACTAATCTAGATCTAATATTCTCGATAAATTAAAACATACACACACGTGTGAAAGTTATTGTTAAGTTCGAATCAGAATTAGAAAAACGTGATATAATTTAATCAGATGCAATCAATATATATATTAGAAGCTGCATCGCCGCATTTGTTTACCTCTCTTCGTCTTTGTTACAAGAGGTTTTGATTCAACTGGAATACAATTGCGGTGTTCAATTCTTTGATAAATGGACGTGTTCGGCAAATTCTCCATGAGTATGTAGCGGCAAAATCCGCTACTGCAATTTTCTTTTCGTGGGAGATTATGACTTCGGTTTCTAAGGGCCCGTTTGGTAACCATTTTCATTCTCATCCCATGCAGTGAGGTGGGATAAGAATTACGTTTCCTTCTTGGAAGTAGAATCGCGTTTGATAACGACATTTTTTTTTATTTTGGAAACAAAATTGCGTTTGGTAATGAACATCAACACCGCCGAACACTACCACCAAGACGAACATCAACACCAAAATGAACACCACCACCAAGACGAACATCAACACCGCTGAACACCAACACCAAAACGAATACCGAAATCGAAAACGAAGAACACCGCCGAAATCGAACCCTAGGGTTTCGATTTCGAAATTGAAACCGAAGAAGATGGCACGAAAAACACCGCCGAAATCGAAACAGGAAATCGATTTCGATTTCGAAATCGAAGAAGATGGCACAAAGAACACCGCCAAACATCACTACCAAAATGACGAACACCGCCGAAATCGAACCTTGGGGTTTCGATTTCGAAATTGAAATTGAAGAAGATGGCACGAAGAACACCACTGGAATCAAACCTTAGGGTTTCGATTTTGAAATCGAAATCGAATAAGATGGCAGGAAGGAGAAGGGACGACCAGACACAAGAACACAAAGAAAAAGAAAAAGAAAGAAGAGAAAGAAAAGGAGGCTACCAAAGTTTGAAGGGGAGTCTCATTAACAATTACAAAAATACCCTCTGTGTCCTATTTCAGCAATGGGAATGGAATGGGAAACAATGGGATCCATTTTTTTTTGTCAATGGGAACTTGGAATGGGAAGGGAATGAGAACGGAAATGAGATTTACCAAACGCTATTCCTAAACAAAAATCCCAAAAATCTGGGATGAGAACGGTTACCAAACGCCACCTAAGATTTGACTTGGAAGGCATTTCGTGTTTAACGTCGTTGCTGGGGCAGTCTTGGGTGTTCTTGAAGCTCTATTTGTCTTCTGCTTCTTCAATTATTAGGGTTTGAATTCGTTGTTACGGTGAAACGAACATGAGCTCCTCTCTCTCTATCTATCTCTCTCAGATCCGTTGCCGCGATGGATCTGGAGGGAAGAGAAAGAGAGAGAGACAAGGAGGAGGCGGAGGAAAATGAAGGAGGTGGGTGGGGTGTTCTCCAGTGAGGAAGAGGTAGGGTGGGGGGAAATGAAGAAGAAGACAATGAGAGGGGTGGAGTGTGATTGTAAAAAAATAAAAGACAAAAATATATAAAAATAAATTTAAGGAGTGATTTATTTAATTATTTTTAAATAGTTGTCATTACAATAAAAAATTTAGTAATTTTTTATCTATAAGGGAACTAAGTGACCTTTAACCAAAAATGATAAAGGATTGATCGATATTTGTAAATAACAAGGGAAATATCTGGTTCACGATAAAAGACAGAGGAGGTAAGTGGTATAAACTCTTTGGTTGATTATCTGATAGACGAGTCCAATTTGGGATTGTCTTGTTTTAATTTTCGTCGAGAATTAAATGGATATTAGTCTCAATTAGAACGATTTTACACAATGATTTGATTGGAAAAATATATAAACATTAGGGATGAAAATGAAGCTACTTCCAAATTTAGGTCTGCCTGTGTAAATTAACCCATAATCCAGTCTGTACGCCTGCTTCCCCATTGAATAGGGATGGTCATGGGCCGGGCCGGGCTTAAACTAATGTATTACAAAAAAACGTTGGGCCCTAACCCGGCCCGTCCGGGTAATCGGGCCTTAATTCTATACCCAAATCCGGCCCTATAAGAAAATTTTAAGCCCACGGGCCCCCGACCCTATTTTTTTTATTTTTAAATTTCAAAAATAAATGCAAAAAATTCAACACCAAATCAATAAGAAATATTAAAATTACAATTTATTTTTTTTAAATATCCTTCGGGCCGGGCCTAAAATTTTTGGGTCTTGCCCAAACTTGACCCTAATTTTGATCGGGCTCTAATACCTAGGCCCAGGCCCAGCCCATGGACTCAAACCTTAAGTCCAAGCCCTAAAAAAATAGGGTCGGGCCGTTCAGGCTGGGCAGGCCCCCAAACCCATGACCATCCCTACCATTGAACAATGGGTTTGGCATTTTCCTTTTTCTGTTCTCAGTTTTTCAGTTTCATCATTTAATGTAATGGTTGAATACATGCAATATTTAGAAACTTTATATGTATTAATTTCTAATTTCAATTCTGAGGCTCAAATACCATGAAACCAAATAGCCTTTTCCTACAAAATTCAAATCTTGATGGAAAGAATTCATTTCCTGTGTATAAAATCGGACCAACATCTATAATCATATAGTCAATGCTTTTACATGAAATCCTAGCCTCAACAACGTTCGGAAACCATTATTAAGAAAGAAAAAGGTAATGAAGTACCAAAAAAAAACTACAAATGCATCCACACGGAAAAAGAAAAAAGAACATTTATCTAACGAGCTAATAAAGCACGACTTTTCCTCAATCGACCACGAGTAACTCGAATTGTTTCCTCCACGACAATCTCTTGCTTTGGAGGATTGACTTTTTTCTTGGTGAATGAAGAAGAAACCGACTTGATCTCCATAGCTTCTGCATCGTTCGAGCTTAAAGATTTGATCTTTTCTTCCACATTTTGTTTGGAAGTAGGTTTAGGGGAGCCGACCATCGACGCTTTTCTAGGACTCGCCTCATTCGCTACTTCCCGGAGTTCACTTGACAATTTACTAGGTTTAGGAGAAGGTTTTTCTTTAGGCGGGGACTTTGGTGGCTGTATATACAAGGCAAACAAATATGGAAGAGAATAAGCGTTCAACACATGTAAACAGACCACCCTACCCGCCTCAACCCAAAAAGAAGGGAAAAGTATTCTTTTGTCTTTGAAATAACTCAATTATAATCTTGTATCCTAGTGTTTTTTCCTCATCCTTGTGTTTTTTTCTCTTTGTTACTCATTTGAATAAGTTTTAGGACAATATTTGATAACCATTTAATTTTTAAGTGATGAAAATTTAAATACTAAATTTTAAGTGCTGAAATTTAAATGCTGAAAAAATCAAAAAATTGTTTGATAAAATTAAAATTTTAAGTGTTGAAAATTTAAATACTGAATTTTCTTTTGTTTGATAAGTACAAAATTTGAATACTGAAAATTATTTAATTTACATAACTATAATTACCATTGAATCAAAATAACTTTATTTTGTGTTATATTTTATGCTTTTTGGTTTCATTTTCCTTTTTTTTTTTTTTTTTTTTTGAGTTTTTATTGTTTTGATTTTAGTTTACTATTTTTATTGTTTCCTATGTTTTTCTTTTATAATTTTTTTATTATTTATTTTTGGGTTCTATTTTTATTTTATTTAATTGTTTCATTTTCTATTGTTTACTTTTTTTTTCTATCTTACTTTTTACGTTCTAATTGTTTGCTTTTGATTTATTTCTACTTTATATTTTTTATTACTTTTTTTTTTTTTTTTTTTTCTATTTTTGCTTCTTTTGAATCAAAATGGAAAAATAAAATATTTAAAATAATGAAAAATTAACAAAGTAACCAAAAAAAAAGTGAAAAATATCAAACTGAAAAATGAAAATTTTAAAATTTAATATGAGAAAAAATAAAAACTAAAGAAAACTAAAAGACAAAAAAATAATAAAGCTAAGAAAATAATATTTTATAATATTGATCTTATTAAAAATAAATTCATAAAAAATAAAAAATATAATAACATCAGTTTAATTGATTAAAAAAAATTCAACAACAATTTTGACATTATTATTAATAAATAAAAAGAGATATTTAAAATTAACATCTTCATTCAAATACCCTCACAAAATTAATGGAAAGGTGTTTTGCTTAATTTTTTACTTATATTTTGACTTAATTTTTAAATTAACTTAATTAATTAAATGATTCTAATTATATTTATCAAACAAACGTAGTTAATTAAGTGCTTAATATAATAAGTTTTAAGTACTTAATTTGATTATTAAATAAGCCCTCAATCTTACAGTTAATATCAACTAGATTAAATGTAATTGATATCAATCAAATATTGAATTTGTATTTGATATCATCATTCAAGGCAACTAAAATATTGATTAAGGACTAAAAAATAAGTTAATCTAAAAACAAGATAAAAGATAAAGAACCCCCAAAAGTTTTAAGGACTAGTCAAGACCATCTCACAGCAAAAGTAAAAAAAAAAATTGTCATTTCAAAATTTCCCTTTATATGTATAATCTTATTAATAAGTTCTACTGAGGAATATTTTGTCACAGCCATGTCGGACATTGTATTACCGGTGGCGTTCATGGTGGCAATGGAGTGGACGTTCGCAGTGGTAGTTATGATGGCGGAGGCAGCTTCCGTGGTTATGGTGATGGTAGCGGCATTGGTTGAGGAAGAGGAGGTTGCGGCTTTCGATTTTGGTGGTGATGTTGATGATAGCGGCGGCACAACGGTGGCAATTGTGGAGGCAACCGAGGTGGGAGAGAAAGAATGGAGAGAAAAGTTATGGGAATGGAAGTTGTAATGAAAAAAGTATATAGATTGTTAAAATTTTAGGGGAAATTTTGATAGTAAATTTTTTTTAAGAGGAGCTGGCAATTTTTTTTTCTTCAAACTAATACTTATTGACAATGTTTAATTTATCTAGAACCTGAAAAATTGTTTCATATTAAGAGTGAAGTTATGAAGGAAAAATCCAAAAATTAATATCCATTTCGAATTTCAACTCCGAGGGTCTAATTCCATGCAACCAAGTACTACCTAAGGCAGGATATTAAGACCTCAAAGTAACATGGTTAAACCTTCAACAATATTTTCCTGTAACATACCTGAAAAGATCGAGGTTTTTGAGTTGATTGTGAAGCAGTGAACTGTAAAATCTCAGAAATTCTTGTCCGAGAATAATTTGCTGCATTTCGCCAATATAGAACCGCGATATCCTCTGCCCTAATACTTAGTTCTGACAAGTTTCGATCAATTTCAGCCTCGTGTTTTGCTATGTACGGTCGAAAGAAGGAATCATAAACATATGTTGTTCCCTAAAAGTAAGCGAAATTGAAAACCCAATTAGTATTTAATACCATCAAAAGAATAAAGAAAAACAAGTATTGGGCTTCTTTATCTATCAATGAAAACCAACTACACCTTTGTTTTAGGATACCACAGGTATATAAAGAATGCCAGCTTTGCTTCACTATACATTGGAACCCTTCAAGGCAAAACAACATAACACAAACCTATGTAAATTCCATATATGTGTGTGCATATATACATATAATAAAACAGTTCAGCTTTTATCCCATGAGATATGTTACACCATTGAATTAAAATTTAGATCCAATGCCTCATTTATTATACAAATGATAACACATTTTATATTTTAAACATTTTCATCCATCAGATGAAGACATAAACAAGTAGATCCGAGCTCTTTCTCTCTCACTATATATATGTATAAGTAATTGTATATATATATTACAAAGAAGGAAAGAGGAAATAAGAGAATAGAGAGCCGGGGGGGGGGGGGGGGGGGGGGGGAAGGGGAAATGGTTGGTGGCCGTTCAATGGTGTGGTGGAGGTCATCCGTTCTTGTGGAAGTGGTCGTCAGTGGTTCGCAATTGGAGCAGCGGTGGTGGTTCGCCATTGGAATGGTGGTGGTGGTGGTTGGTTGTTTTTCCGGTGAAAGAATATGGAGGGGTGGTGGTCGGTTCATTTGCAGAGGATGGTCTGGTTCATTGATGGAGGGGGTGGTGGTGAGTTCATTTGCAGAGGAGAGTGGTCCGGTTCAATTGCAGAGGAAGAGAAAACATAGATTAGGTGAAATTGCATTTTGCACCCTCAAACTTTTAAATATGTTTCTAAATCATCCTTATTAAATTAATTGAATGTGATTTATTTAATTTGAAGGATAAATATCATTTAACATTAATTGACAAAAAATGTTGACTTCTACAACAAATTGCAAAATAGTTTATGCATAATGATTAATTTTCTTTTTAACAAGTAGCAGAGCAATTTATTACGTATTTATATAATACAATATTATAGGATACGGATTCAAACTATATTTTCAAAAGATATTATATATAATAGTCTATTGAATATTAAGCTTATCTTTTTGTTTCATTGACTAAATATTAAAGTGATTTTGTTTTTCAAATTAAGGTTATTTTTTTAATATGTGCCTTCACGCACAGTTTATACATTAGTATATCTATACAATAAGACATGATCAGTATAAGAGCGTTAAATATATATAATTTTTTTTTTTTTTTTTACCTGTTTTCTTTTCATTGTTTTCCCTAATTTCCCACTTTTGCCATACCACCAATGAAGATTTTCTTCTCTTTCTTCATACATGGATCATAGATGTAATCTGTACGATAACCATTTGTTGAGTGTTTTTTCTTGTTTCTGATCACACAAAACTTGGAACTGAAATTTGGGAATAATACCATTCTTCACCCAAAACTTTTCCATTTTAATCATGGTAAATGGAGTCTTCGGAATTTCCTTCTCAAATGACAAGGCATCAATTTCTAGTGCGTTTGGCATATACTATGACGATAAATAAATGACAAAGACAATCAGTTAAATTTGTTGGAGTTAATTTGACTACATCAATTTTTAGTCAAGGTCATCGATTTTTAGTCATGGTCAACTATATATGGCCTTACTAAGATTTATATCATTTGATCAATTAAATGTACATCTATCCGTAACAAATATTGTTTATCCGAAAGTGTTATTGTGATTGTCTCAAATTATTTTATTTAAATTCCTATTAAAAATTCTCGATTTAATAAAAAGTGATGTGGGCATTTTGCTATACCATATAGATTTCAACTTAATTCTGTTCATATTGATTTTATAGTGTTTTACAATTTGTTCAGTTTAAAATAATGTCTTTAGACATGAGTACTCTCTAGTATATATATATAAAGCAAGAAAAAAGATGAATGCAAGCTAGCTAGAAGCATTACCATGAAATAAAAGTGTCCCCGATCCTTTCACAAACTGTTAACCCTGCAACAAGGATCCTGAAGATTGAAAAGAAAATGAAGAATGATAAGCGACAAGGTAGTGTTTGGAACTACGGAATTGGAGCCTGAGAATTGGATAAAAAATGAATCCATACAAATTTTTCGCTTTCTACACGAGTTTGTTCCCGAGGCTCAAATTTTGCACAAGCAAACATAACCTAAGAACATTCTTAATCAATGAATTGTATAGTTAGATTAATGATCGTGATAGGAATGTGAAAATACCAATACTGGCACCAGAAGCGAAGTTGATCTATATCGGGCTTATTCATTTCGATCGATTTAAAACACTCATAAGCTGGATAGGCAAAACCAAAAACCATCCTGCAGAAGAATTTTTTTAGGAAAAAAAATGTCGAAGCAAATTAATCTATTGAAAGGGGCTTTGGGCAACATACACTAATCCTCTGGTGAGCAAAGATCCAATCATTTTTGAATTCCTAACAGGGAAAAAAAATGTGAGTAACAGATAAATCTTATGGAATTTGAAGAGTTCTTCTTTATCCTTAACCATAGTGAAGATCAGAAAAAGAATTGCAATGTATAAACAAATGGGTTTAGGGATGAAGCGAATTCACAAAAACTAAGATAGGAAAATTTTGAATTGCTCAATGTTAAACTATTCACGGACCGAGATGGATTAAGCTTTTCAAAACTAAACCTAGTGATATAGCAAGGGAGAAATCAGCAAGTTACTGATCAGTAAAAGAAACCATTATCAAACACTGCCCCAAATCACAGAAAACAAAAGCTGAGACTGCCGTTTCCTGTAGAGGAGCCAAATTTTTTACACCGATAATCAAATTATCAGTTGACCTATATACTAAATTAAATTCACTCAGACAAGAACGATCCTCATCCTCCGCAATTTAAAAAAAAAAAAAGAATTTGAATATCAACAAAATAGACCGCATAATCGCCCCCCATTACTATCCCGCAAAATCACATTTCAGCATAAAAACTAGAGAATAATTTAAATACGAGAGAGAACATCGATTACATATAAACATTTCGAAATAATCAATCGAGAAATAGAAAAGCAAGTGAATGAACAAATGTGAACTCAATAATACCTTGTAATGAGTGTTCGGAACAAAGCAGCAGCGCCGGGCTCTTGAGAAACCGAATTGTTGAACTGAAAGAAGCGAGACAAAGGATAATGCCTTAAAGAAGCAAAGAATAAGAACGCCGGTCAAATGAGAAGCTCACCGCCGATACGTGACGGCGAACCGTTTAAATGTCGGCGATGAGAGTGAGAGAACTCGTTTAGACTGCGATAGAGAGTAAAGAGGGCCGTTTGGAAATATATTTTTGACTTTAAAAAAAGGGAAAAGCACAATTTAATCATGACATATATTTTTAAGTGTTCTCTTTAAATTTAAACATTTCTAAGTGATCTTTCTAAATTTAAATGTTTCATTTCAAATCTTTTACGTATCATAACGTTTCAAAATGGTCATTCCGTTAAAAAATCAGTTAAAACTAACAGAATTTAGAGACAAAATAGTCTTTTCACGTTTTTAAAATTTTTTAATTATTTTTAATTAATTAATTTTTTATTTTTATTTTAATCTCTCTCTCTCCCGCCACCTCCCTCTCCCTCCTTCCCTCTCCCTCTCCCCCCACCCCACCCCACCCCACCCCACCCCTGCAACAAGGGTGATTTTTCACCCCTGTTACGGGGGTGAGTTCACCCCCTGCCCCCTGTTGCGGGGGTGGAATCACCCCTTACCCCCTGTTGCGGGGGTGTTTTCACCCCCTGTTTCAGGGGGTGCAACCACCCCCTGTTGCAGGGGGGTGGGGTGGGGTGAGAGGGAGAGAGGGGAAGGGGAGGGAGAGGGAGAGGGAGAGGGAGGTGGTGAGAGAGAGAGAGAAAGGGGAGGAAGAGAGAGAAAGATTAAAAAATAAATAAAAAAAATTAGTTAAAAATGATTAAAAAAAAATGAAAAGACCATTTTGTCACTAAGATTTTGTTAGTTTTAATAGAGTCTCTAATGGAGGGACCATTTTAAAATGTTATTATACGTAGAGAATTTGAAATGAAACGTTTAAACTTAGAGGGACCACTTAGAAATGTGTCAATAGTTAGATGATCTAAATTGTACATTTTCCTTAAAAAAAAAGGGTAATGCCATTTACCTCCCATCATTTTGCACTACCGGATATTTTCCAGTCATTTTGCAAATATCAGAGACCTCTCTTATCTTTTTTTCAAATACTACTTACCTCCCTTATTGATTAAAAAATAATTTTTTTTAGTATCATACCAATTTTACCCTTCACCACTATTTAAAAAATAATTAAATAATAAAAAATTAAAATACATAAATAACCTTTTAATTTATATATATTTCTCACCACATCCTACCACCGCACCCACAGCCACCACCACCTCTTATTGTCGCCACCACCCGCCGCCACCTCCCACCACTACCGCCCACTACCACCCGCTGCCACCGCCACCGCCACCGCCACCCACCACCTCCCATCGACACCACCACCTACCGACACCCTCTGCCGCCTCCTACCACCACCCGCTACCACCAATATTTTGATGTAAAAAGATATAAATGCCCTTACAAAAATATTTTTTTATTATTCTATTTAAAAAAAAAAATCATTAATATTCTCTCTATTTTTTAATTACTCTTTGCACCCATTAAAGTGCAATTTAAGATCAATCCAAAATTTAGGGGTAAAAGTACCGATCTTCTTCTCTTCTTGATTTTTTATTTTTTTATTTTTTTCATTTTGTTAAAAAAAAATATTATTTTTAATGAAACTGTTAGTGTAAAACGTAAAGAATGGTGGCGTTGGATGGTGGTGGTGGGTGGTGGCGTTGGATGATAAGGGTAAAAAATATAATTTTAAAAATATAGGGGTGCTAATAAATTTTTAAAAAAATAATCCAAGGACAATTTTATCTAAAGGGAGGTAAGTGGTGTTTGAAAAAAAGACATGGGATATCTCTGACATTTGCAAAATGACAGGTGAGGTATTTAGTATAGTGCAAAATGATAGGGAGGTCAATGACATATACCCTTTTCAAAAATATACTTTTTGATTTTACAAATTTCTTCTTTAAATAACTATTTTATATAAAAATAAAAAATAAAATTTTGATTGTGTAATTTCATAACTTATTTATTTGCATAGGTAAATATTTCTACATAAAATTTTAAAATTCTTTAAATTTTTATAATAAAAAATATGAAAATATACCTAATACTATAATTTTTAGGAGAACTTTTTGAGAGGTCCCAAGATTCCAAAAATAACTTTCTAAGGATCATCTCATGTGTAAAAAAATTACTGTTACAGAACTGCATAAAGTGGTGCTTTTATAATATGGGATTTTTGGGAGAATTTTCCTAATTTTTATTGTAATAATTTAATAATATAATTTTGAGATTTTTATTTTTTAGTCCTTATTAAAGAGACCATGTATAAAAAAAATATATTTTGAACTATTCATTCATAGATCAGACCTCCCCGTACAATCAATTAAATTTTTAGTCATTGACAGATAAAAAGAATCATAAAAAGACAAATATACCCCTAAAATAAAACACCATCTCTCTCATTTACGTTAACGTTATCTCTTTCTCTTTATCCTGATCACTCTCACTCTATAATCCATCTACCGTTCACTCACAAAATAATTTCAAATTTCATGAGAAAGTATCTCTCTCTAAAAACCCTTGGTGAATGAGGTTCCATTCATCTCAAGCTCTCGGCAATTCTCTCTTTCTCTCATCTGGGTTCTCAATGTCTCATTGCCAATTGGTCGAGAAACCTATTTTCAGTTCAATAAATGGTCACTCAATTTGGATCTCAAGAAGCCCTTGAGCGAGCAGCGCTTGGCCGGTTTTAGTTCATATTTCTCTTCGATTCTGATTGGAACCCAATTTTTTAGGCCCAAAAATGCTTCAAATTCGTTTCTGGTTTGAATTCCGACGGCCTTTCCGGAAGGAAAGTAAAGAAGCGACGCCGGTACCGACGCCAGAATCAAATGAAGAAACACCTGAAGAAGTGAGGAATTTGATTTTGATCGGAACCCAATTTTTTAGGCCTGCAAATGGCACCGAGTTCGTTCCCAGTTCGAATCCTGACTGTATTCCCAGAAGAAAAAGTGAAGAAGCGATACCGGTATCACTGTCGACCTCGCCTCTGACCTCGCCGTCCCCGATCTTGCTACCCATCCCTCTGTAGAGGACCGCATCTCGCTCAAAATGGGTAAATCTCGATAGTAGTGGTTGAATTTCAATGCAGCGTTCCTCGGCGACGATCAACTTTGGGCTGCGATTTCCGGTGAAATGAGCAGATCTTGATAGTAGTGGTCGGGTTTCAAGGCAGCATTGATGTTTCTATACTGGATTGGTTATTATCAGATCAGAAAATTAATTTAGATATATTTTTTTCTCTATTTTTTTCAAAAGATATTTGTGGTGTAACAAGCAACGGAGATGGAAGAAACATATGTTGTGATGCAACGACGTCGACGAGTCCGTCTTTCAAGCTGTTAGGTAGGAAAAATTCAACACTGTTTGTCATCGTCTCTAAAAAGTGACACAAATGTCTCACCTCTAACAATATCCACATAGAGAATCTTTAACAGAAAAATGTTATTGTGATTTCTAAGATTGAATCTAATTCCAAGGCTCTAGGATTAGTTTAATTTGAATCGAGGCGTAGTAAGATTTAAATCAGTAGGTGAAATCGAAAAACAAAAACTCATAGAAAAAATAAGATAATTGTCTAAAGAGATAACAGGGACTGGCCGGAAATTGGTATGGCCAAAAAACTCCTTAGGTGTGGGTGGCCATTGCTGGTCTTCTTCCTTATAAGGAATGTCTAGGGTTCGAAACTTGGAACCCCTATTTTTTATATTTATACTTTGACCCCCCGAACTTCTTAAGTTCAACATTACTACATTTTTTAAGGACTCTTCTATCTTCAATTCTCTATGGTGTGTGACCCATTCGTTTCATACCAAATCTTGGATGGTGAAAATAATTGATTAATTAATTTACTAATCAATTAATCAATAAAAGTTAAAATAATTCCAATTTGCCCTTCACGAAGAAAACAAATTTTTCCTTAAGCCATTTCATTCGACTATGAGTTACGTCTACTCACATATTACAGCTATATCTAGTTGCAGGAATTTAATCAAGAGAATTTCTTTAGGTATGATATGCATATTATATGATCTCGATATTTGTATACCGAAAACGACCAACAAGATATGGTTACGTAAAAAAAATCATACTCCAATCATATGTATCTTGATTGATAATATAATTCCTTGTAATGAGATTCCAATCATCACACTGCTTTAACCAAAGGTTTGGGTGAATTATATTAAATCAAATTACATAGAGCACGTCTCTTTTGCTAAGAATGATAGATTCTATCTTGTATACTCATATACTTACATATATGTCCCACTATACCTAATGAATACTTTTGAAGGCTCATGCCTAGAGAATAACACTTAATATTATCAAAGTATAGCAGTTCATACATGTAATATACATTAGCTCAAAATATAAGATCATAAATACAATTACACCTCAGACACCTTATTTTGACTTGAGCAAAACTATGATGTAGGATATCAAGGATGATCATCTTATGTCCCTTACTGCATTAGTAATTCCCCTTGTGGTTGTTCTTATATGTCGTAGTAATGGTATGAGACTTGCCATTCTCAAAGAGAAAATAATAGAACAAACTCGCCTAGATTGTTGAAGACCATTCCAACAATCCAATAACAATTCGGAACAATTTAGAATATCTTTAGTCTCATCCTTTTAATCATATTAAATAGCCATACATTTAGCTCAACATCTACGGTCTACAACAATATTGATATGATTCAAAAATAATATAAAAAAATACCTTTTATTCATATTTGAGATTAAAATATTTTACAGATACCATCCTTACATGTAATATTACAAGAATGACTATAAGGATTATATCTAACGCTTCAGTTGAATGTTTTGATCTACGTTATTATAGGATAATATTTTCACAAAATATAGCAAAGTTAAGAATACTATTATAATCGATTATAGCAATAAATTCATTACGTATAAGGTAATTTTTTGATTTGGTACCTAGACGGTCGAAATGATGTTGCTCATTTTAAATAATGTTTGATTTTTTCATAGATTTTCTCATATTAAGAGGATATGATAAACTAGGTAGGAAAAGTCAATAAAACACTTGGATTTAAAAAAAATATTTGAAACAATTGCGGTGAACATAAATCTGCCACAACGAGTTTTGAGCAAACCTACGAGTCTGGGCAAAACCCTGGTGTGCTTGGACCTGTAAATTTTAGTACCACATCATTCGCTGGACTTATAGGTCTGCACATTCTGGTTGTGCACGGTCCTATAAGTCCAGTGACGACCATTATTATCTACCCAATATTTTACAATTTTGGGGGCTAGTATCAAGTTGAATAGGTATAGAAATGCATAAAAACACTAAACATCTTAGATTTATAAACCTAACAAGCAAATAACTAAAAAAAATCGTAATATAAAATAAATAAATTTAAGATCTAATACCAACAGAGTTTAAAGATATTTTAACCTCATGCAATGGGAGGGAAAAGTTTTCGGAAGAAAGGAATAATCATTGAAAAATGGTTGCCGGAGTAGTTGTAGAGGTAGAGCCGTCGTCGGATCTACTGGCGGGCGAAATAAACACACCGTGGGATGTAGGAAAGTGTCAACAGGTTGCATTTCGTGTCATGTCATGATCTGACACAAACACGAAACACGAACATGGTATGATAAGATATCGTGTCGCCAAATCTGAACGCGAACAAGACAAGAAAGTTATCAGATCAACACGGCAGGATAATTTATCGTGTTACACAATAACACAAAATTTAGCGGGTTGACACGACATTATAATTTATAATGTTATACGATAACATGAAATATTAACATCATACAATAACGACCCGTTTAACTTATTACACATTAAAGACCTATTAATATTTAACACAACTTATAAAAGAACAAACATAAAAAATTATAAAATTTCAAGAAAAATAAACCAAAAAATATATATATATATATTCACAAATACAATGGAAAAAAAAAATCATCAATATAATCGAATAATTGCAGATCCTTAGCCCCTCCTCGTCGCAATCTCAGATCTTCAGCTCCTCACCGTCTCAATCGTTTGGGGAGAAAAATGCAAGAGAAATATGGAAATTGAGATTGAAAGAGATGAAGAGGCGGAGACTGTGTTTGGTTTTGAGGCTAGAGAAGTATTGCGGTAGACTTGGAGAAGGCTATGGCTGGTAGTGTTCAGGTGGATAAGTGAGTAAGAAGTGTGTACGACTGTGATGAGAATTGAGAGTCTGAGGATATATGTGTGTGTGTGAAGAAGAGTGAGAAGAGTAAGAGAGATTGAATTAGAGTTAGAGTATATAATATTTATATAATATATATTAAATTATAATATTAGATAAATTTTGGGTGATATTTATAAATATTTATTAGTATATTTTTATTTTAAAATAAGTTATTAAATTATCGTATGACCTATTAGGTCTTTGGTATCGTGTAACCTGAACACCTAATAAATTATTATCGTGTTATTCACGTCGCTTATCGAGTTATCAAGTAAACCCAATAACCTGATCTATTTCTTAATGTGTTTATCTGGTCAAACCCGATAATGACTCGTTACCCGATAAGCTAAGCCCATACCCAATAATTTCGTCTCGATCTTGTGTTATGTTATCGTGTAAATACCTGCTTTGCTAATCCTATTAATTAAAATATAGCGTGTTCACATTTAACAACCAAATCTAATTTATAATTTATTTTGGTGTACATTTAGCAATTTTGTACAAATAGCAAAAAGAGGTGTACATATAGAATTACCCTATAATATTTTGCTACTAAGAGAAAGGACTTGTGAAATGATGAAAATATCCATAAATTAACAAATTTTGACATGTGAAATGAAGGAAATACCCATAAATTAACGAAACTAAAACATGAGGACTCAATGTGATTTTTGTTTTAAACTTTAGGGGGTATGTTTAATATAAACATACACATACACCATGCACTTAAAATGCAATCCCCTCCCTTCCCCCCAAAAAAGGGGCAGTTATCAAGAAGTCTTCATATGAGGACAAAACTACTAAATACACTTTTTTAAACACATGTTACAAAATAGTTTTTTTTGTCTTTTGTGACGATTATATCTCTCGTGTTATATTTCACTTTCAACGCCGTTCAAATTTACTAAGTCAACGTACCTATTTCATCTCACCAAAATAATCATACCATATAACCAACATAAGTTCCACTCCACCAGATGGATAGACCAAGTCCCTTCTTCCTTCTCTCTCTCTCACTCTCTCTCTTATATTTGTTTAGGGCGATGAGTTTGGGGTTGCCGGCCATCATGTTATATTTAACACAATCTCTTGTTGAATATAAACGAGATTGTGTTATATTCTAATTTTTTCATTCAAATTTATAATTCTTTCTCTACATTCATATGCTTGATTTTTTACCAATACAAACCAAATCTATCCAAATAAATGAATTCTAAATTACACACACACACACACACACACACACACACATCAAATTCACCATTCAATCCAACCAAATCAATTCAAACAAAAAGATCGTGTTGAATATAACATGAGATTGTGTTATATTTCACTCACTGCCGTTCAATTCCACCATGTCACCGACTGCATTGCTACCCATCTTTTTCACCAAAACAACCATATAATATAACCCGCCGTACCACCGACGAGAGCACACCCTGCCAAAATCCAATTCCATGAAGCCAAATCCAACACAAGACTTTCATCAAATAGTTTCCTTGCATCGTTTATGTTCCCGCAAACTGCATACATGTTGATCAAAGTGTTAGGCAAAATGCAAAAACAAAATCATCGAAAAATGCCATGTAAAAAATGGAAACAATCAGAATAAAAACTGATTTATGCAAATAGAACAACAACAGGATCTCTCGTCGGTGGTACTAGTAACTCCTTCGGCCAGATCTAATGCGAGATTGAATGTTTCTCTTCAGTTGAAGCCTTGCCACCTTCCTTAGCTGATCATGAGACAGAGGATTGAACACCACAATCTCATCAAGTCGGTTCAGTAACTCCAGTTTGAAATGCCTCCTCACTTGTGATATATAATAGATGCATGCAAAATCAGAACAATCATTGAAGAATCACTCAAAAACAATTTCATCATAGATTGGCTTTGAATTTACCTCCTGCATCACTATCTCACAGGCAGCCTCCATCGAGCATTTGCCCATTAATCCTGACAAAAAATGCTCTGCACCAAGATTTGAAGTCATGATTATGACCGTGTTTGTGAAATCCATGGTTTGGCCTTGCCTATCTGTTAATCGACCATCATCCAATACTTGGAGCAAAGTGTTGAAAATTGAAGTGTGGGCCTTTTTGACTTCATCAAACAACACCATGCTATAAGGACAAACACCAGATAGAGGTAACAGATATAGAACTGATCTGGCCGCGACGGCCAGATTTGGCCAAAGCGAGAAGGTGCGTGGGAGATTTCAATTTAGCAGCCAGATCTGGCATGATTTTGTGTGGGTGTGGAGAAATTTGGCTTGTAGCGCTTGGAGGCGTAAATAAAGTTATCGACGTTCGTGAGTACTCCGAGGACGACTGCTACAACAAACAGGTGAGGCTTCATGTAGAAGACAAGGGTGGCGGCTCCGAGATTGGCGACACGGCGATTGAAGTCTGGCCAGCGGAGACGAATGGTGGAGTGGGATGGTTGCATATATGGAAGAACAATTGTGATAGAAATCAAAGGAAAAAAAGGAAGCGGCAGTGAAAGAAAGGTAAAATCGTCAATTCAAAAAAGTCAAGACTATTTGATATAAAATAACGTTTTTTGTACGACTATTGGGTGCAAAAAAAAATTGTGGAAACATCTTATAGATTTAGTGACTTTTGGGTAATTCCAAAAAAAAAAAAAAAAAGAAAAAAGAAAAAGACGCTGCAAGGTGCCCTACTTAGCTTAAGTCGCTGATGTTTGCAAATTACCTCTGTTTGAGATTGATCCCTGCGATTGAACTGAAGGCTGAGCTCAAACTCTGCGGCTGAGAATGATCGCGACCCCACAAAATCCATTACTCTCCACCATTACAGTCCGATTTCGAACAGCTCGAGACCCCCATTTCTCAATCCAAATCCAAATCCAAATCCAAAATCACGAAAACGGATAAAGAAGAATCAGAGATTCGAAAATGTCGACTGCCGCGCCTTCGCTTCCTCGCTTCCACTCTCCTCATCTCGGCCGCCCTCCGAAGCTTACTTCTTTCTCTTCTTCTTCAATTCCTCACAGATTTGCCAGGAATCAACGGTCGCCGCGTTCTTATCCGTGCGTTAGGGCTATCGATCTTGATCAAAACACGGTTAGAAGCTTCTCCCTCTCATATGTTTTTCTTTTTCTGGTTTCCAATTTGTGCATAAATGTCTGCGACTGACTTGATTTGCGGGCAATTTGAAGGTGGTGGCGATATCGGTGGGGCTCGTGAGCGTTGCTGTTGGTATTGGGATTCCAGTTTTCTATGAGAGCCAAATCGATAATGCCGTAAGTCTTTCCCAACTGATTTTGCGAACTTGAGGCGTTTCTGAATAATTTCATAAGATGCTTAAATATTTTTTGCAGGCTAAAAGGGAGAACACTCAGCCATGCTTCCCCTGCAATGGAACCGGTGCTCGTAAGTGGCTAAACTAGTACTGTTTCAAATGAGAAATATTGATGATAATTGATTTCATTGAAGCTTGCAATCAACATGAGAAATTGGTTGATTTTTGTGTCTTTGGTGCAAAACCTGAGATTGTTTGATGAATTTCTCTTACGCATTGATTTTTGTGAAAATTGAGGATGATAAGTATGCTTGCTTCGCAAAATATTGTTGGGAGTCTACGTGTAATTTAAACTCTTGCGTAAGAAAATAACTCACACACGCTTAGTTAAGTATTTTTTTTGCGTAACTAATTTCACAATTAACTTTGTTTTGAACTTAAAAAAAATACTTTCAAAAAATAAACACAACTAAAAACATGATTTAAAGTACATTTTTCGAAAAGAAAAAAAAATAGTTGTTTTTTTCGATGTTTTATATTATAAGAGATCAATGAAAATTGATAAACTAGGACATTTTTATCCACTTCTTTCAATCAACTATGAATTATTCTTGGGTTAAGAGATTATTTATTGGGATAATACTGAAATATTATCTCTACACTATCATTTTAATTTTGCTTTTAAGTAATTTTTTTTTTTTCCAATTAACTTTTTAAATCTCTAAAAGTACTTAAAAAATGTTACCAAACAGTAGTTAAAGTGAACTTTTGAACTTTTGTATTAAGACTGTGAACTTTTGTATTAAGACTGAGTTTCTAACTTGTATGTTGAAGTATGGATGACAACGGTTCGGTTTTGGGTCGGTTTCACTAGGAACCAAAACCAAAATCGTTTCAAAATTGCTAGTTTTTTAGAAAACGAATTTAAAATTGAACCGTTTAATTTTATGCAAAATTAAAACCAAAACTGCAAAATCGTTAAGTTTTTTTAATTCTATGTAAAAGTCAAACCAAAGCTGAAACCGCGAACGTTGTTTTTTATAAATAAACAAAGACATAACTAAAATACTAGAAGAAATTATGAAATTTTTAAAATTAACCCTACAATATGAATATATACTAGGGGTCAAAATGTAAATAAATAAAAAAGTGAGGGAAATAAATATAATAAAAATATATCTAATGTACCGGTTATGCGATTACTATCCCAAAACTAAAACAAACCACTTCGGTTTTCAATTCCAAAGCCAAAATCATAACCAAAACCATTTAATCGGTTTCAAAACGAAATAGTTCAGTTACCCGTCGGTTGATGCTACCGGATGTTGAAGTTCATACATTGCTCGATTATATCATTGATTATTTAGAGTGACTAGTGTGTTGTCTTTAATTCATGTACTAGCTCACGATAAGAGTATTCCATACGAGTGTCGTTGTCTACTTCATTCTTATTATAACAGATAGAGTGCCACTATGCTTTTAGGATAATCTATTCATGTTAAGAGAATCCATACAAGGAGGAAAAGTTAAATAAAGTACATAGAGGTATTTGGAGATGTGATTGTACCCCTCTTAAATCCATTCGAAATTCCAAGGAATTTTAGATGGCGTTGATTAATGTTTCTGCTTTTATGTTTTGCTTCCCCAAAAAAAGGAATGAAAATTATGTGTCCGTTCTCAATTCTGAGAACAGAAATGCGTTTTGGTGACGAGAATTTTTCTTAAATTGTTTTATAAATTATGAGAACAATCCTAAAGAAGCACGATTGGCTACACCATCAAAACTCATATGTTTTTTGTAAATGTAAATGTTAGACTTCTATATGTCTTTTAGGCAATCAATTTTTGCAAGATATAGTAAAATAAAAACACATCTATAAGATTAATTACATCTCCAGAAAAAAATTATAGGAAAATACTTTATTATGTTTCTCTTGGCCTAAATTGATGAATAAAAGGGGATTTTTATTTTCTATATTTGAGGCTAACAAGGCTTGAAAGTGGGTCTTATTAAGAATTTTAAAAATATAGACCTTGTTCCTTTAAGTGAGAATAAGTGGGGACGAAACGGAAACTTCCCTTTTTTTTTTTTTTTAAGTTTAGTTTCTCAAAATCTCAAGAATTTTGGATTGATCTCAAAATTTTGGGAATATCTGGGAAAGAAAACATGTTAACCACACAAGTTTCTGTTTTTAAATTTGAAAATTCTGCCTAAAAGAACATAAATGTGGGAGCAGAAACGCTACACAGATGGGGCCTTAGTGATTCCTTTATAAATTGGGATAATAGGTGGGAGGTCTTACGTTTGAGCTCTAATTGGTCAAAAGTCTTAGAAGCGATAAATTTTTTTGATTTAGTCCCATCCAATTTAAAAAAATGGAAGCGTCGCACATATGATAGTTACGTGCCAATTACATGTAACTACTTTATGTGTAATATTATTGTATTAGTTACAAGTTACTCTTTTTCTTTTTCTTCTTTTTTTTTTTTTTTTTTTTTTTTTTTTTTTTTTTTTTTATAACATGTAACAATTTTGTGTCTAAAAAATTTGTTAGATGTCACAAAATCACACAAAATACATATAATTAGTTACAGATAACGAATTATATATAACTTTTTAGTTATATGTTTATGTAATTAAAAAGTTTGATATTTTTCATTTATTTTAATAATATGTAACTTTTTAATTATATGTCTCTAATATGTAACTAAAAAGTTTGATATTTTTCAGTTATTCTAATAATGTGTAACTTTTTAATTACATATTTCTAATATGTAATTAAAATGTTTGATTTTTTCAGTTATATGTTTCAATAATATGTAACTTTTTAGTTACGTCACAAAATATTATACATATATATAATTGTAACATGTAACTAAAGTACATATAACAAAAAATACCTAAATATGTGTGAAAAATAACAATTATGAAATTGTAACTAACATTAATTATATGTAATAGAATTCACTATAAAAACCCAATGTACTCACTAAGAACGTTTTACAATTCCTATAATATTCCTACAATTCCTGCAATGCGGGATTAAAACACAAGTGAAATTTAATTTAAAAGATTAAATCAAAACCTAATAAGATTTTTTACCAATTAGACTTTAAAAATGAGACTTTTCACCGATTTTCCCTTTTAAATTAGCCAAATGAGGAAATTTTAACCTATGAATTAGAGAAACCCCTTAGCAAAAACAAGTCCTCACCCACGATCCTTTACCTATACACGCCCTTATCTTTTTTGCTTATGATGCCTTCTGATATGCATTTACCTTAAGGCCCCCTGATCATAGACTTTGAAAAGAACGCATAGTGTTCTTCTCTTCGCTTTCGTCTTCACCAGAATGGAAAAAAATGAATAATTTCCATGTCAGAATGAATTCATTGATAGAATTAGAGAACACGTAAACAACAGATTTGAGTAAATATCGGTAAGGACATGAAAGTCACATGCACATAGAGGTACATGGTACTTGGAATTAGGGTCTCTTTGGCTTGCGTTGTGAAAAAAACTGCATGTTTTTCTTTGCAAACCAAACGCGAATAATGAGAAATTTTGAAATGTTTTTTTTTTTTTGATTCAAGAGAAATGCAGATTTTGCTTGGGGGCTGGCAATGTGACGGTTGACTTGGGGGGCAACGAGAAGGAAGTATCAAAATGCATAAATTGCGACGGTGTTGGTTCTTTGACGTGTACTACTTGTCAAGGCAGTGGCATTCAACCCCGGTATCTTGATCGCAGGTATGATCGATCCTATAATCATGATTTTTACTAGCTGGCCTCTCTACTATGTTTTTGAGATCAATCTAAGCCCTAACTATCAAATACAATTCGGAACTTTGACATGAAAATTCATGCTTTCGAATTAAATAGAGCATGAGATGAAATAGCGCTTTTTCTTTTCTTTTTTTAATTAAATAAGTTAATTCGACAGGTACCTGTACTTTAAAAAGTGAAAATAAAATCAAAATTATATCTGATATATATATGTTAATATTATTGTTTTTATTTTTATTTTTTATTTTTTATCTTTTTTACTACGTCCCAGAGAATTCAAAGATGATGACTAGAAGTTCATGGAGATGTATCCGGGGTTAATTCTGGGCCCAGTTGAAGGCTATATAAATCAATGTTGATTTGGACCTTGGGAAAACAAGACTTTATTTTTTATTTTTTTTCATATATATTATTATTAAAAAAATTACTTATATTTTAATTTGATTTATTCTCTTCCAAAAATGTATCTCATGCCGACATTTAGAATTCACGAGAGGTTTTTGGGTAGAATTTGTTGATTCTTGGCTATTGTATATTTGAGGCATTGTAATGGATGACTCAAGAATGACAATCATAATCCGGCTCATTGTGTCTAACAACTATGTCATTATTTATTTTTTATTTTTTGCTCTCATAAGACTGGGAGGAGAAAGAAAAGTACATTTTTGGTAACAATTCGAGATTTATGGAAGAAATTTCGAGGAAGAACATAAAACTATTTTATTTGTTTTCTCAAGATTTTTTTTGGAATAAACAAAGAAAAACTAATAACACTACACAAACTTTTTAAATCTTTTTATTTATACTAATTTTGTCAGTTATGTTCAAGACGCTGTCTGCCATATTAATAATACCTTCAACATTTATAATACACACCAATGGACATAAATGTAACATAACGCGTACAGTGACGTGATAAATTCTAAAAAAATAGGATACGACATGAGAAATATTACATATATTTATATTTACATATTTGATATGGTGAGATTGATGAGGGTCATCATCATCGGGAAACATTTTGGTCACCTCTCCAAAGAGGTCAACCTCGTCCTCATCTAGGTCGGCTAGATCAAGTTTGGCCTAATATTTGTTGGAGATAATCTTTATAGACAATCCTAATACCTATTTCAGAAAAATGATGTAAGTAAATGAATAACTAATAAAGGCAATTTTGGTATATACATATCCCTATGTATCTATTATATAATTGTTAAGATGTCGTGGATATTCAGTTGAAATGTCTTTACCATTTAATGGTTATTAAAAAAAAGTGAGATCGTAGAGATTTGGTAATTGATATTCTAAATGTTCATAGTCAATTGAATTCTAAATTGATACTTAATAATTTGATTAGACTAACTTGTGTAGTGTTATCTCTATCGAGAATGGTGATTGTTGAACCTAATGTTTTGATGGAAAATTCAACGTTGATGTTTTATGGAACTAATGACTTTATTGAGTAATTTCAGATTAGAAGTTCTATGTGTTTTAATGAGAAAAGAAATGAATAAAAAAGGATCAATCGTTAAAGATTTATAAAGACAAAATTTTTATGAAGCGATTCAAGTCGGGTTTGAATTGAAGACATTGAAGATTTTTAGAGCATTGAAAATATTGAAGACTCTTAGATAAAAATAACTCATTAATCTTATACTCATAATGCAATCCAAAATAGGAACACGCGAGACATTTTAAAATAAGTTTAATCTTATATGTGTCATAATCAGAATTGATAAATTTAAGATCCTAAATGATTTTTATAAAATGTTAAAATCATAAAAATATTTTTGATAAAGAGTTAAATTGAGAAAATATTTATAACACATAAAATGATGAGTTTCTAGTTGTGGATTCTAAGATTTTGATGAATAATTAAGTGTTGATGTTTTGGTGAAACTAACAATTTAATGGAGTATTTCAGTTATTTAAATTCCAGTGACGAAGATGCAATGACAAATTATAAATAGATGCCAAATGATGATGACAAAGATGATGAAGAATTAAGAGTTCAAAGAAATTATGGAAAACAACTCAGGTGAATTTCAACTCTGAATATCCCAATTAGGAACACACACGGCACAATTTTTTATTTTTATTTTTTTAATTATTTATGTGTGTTTTGATAAGATGAAATTATTTGCTCCAATGTGATTTGAAAAGAAATATTTATAATTGACTAAAATAGAATATAAGAAGATTAGTAGAACTTATTTAGAAAAGAAAATGGATAAAGATGAGAAAACATAAAAAAGAAAGGGTTAAAAATGAATTCAGAAAAGAGATCCAGTAGACATAAGTCGACTGATGAGTCGACTGGATGAAGCAGTAGAAATAACCTGTATTTCTAAGTCGACAGGCAGGTCGATCGGTGAAGAGAAACTAAACTCTCTATATCTCTAAGTCGACAGGTAGGTCGACCGGTGAAGGCAAAACGAACTCTTTGAATCTCTAAGTCGACAGACAGGTCGACCTATGAACGTAGCAGTGATGGTTTGGCTACATCCTGAATAGGGCAATCGACTGACCGGTTGACCGGACGCGCTATTTCAGGATTCTGTTTATTCCGAGATTATATCCAAAAATAGTCGTTTATGGTTAGGATTTGAGAGAGATTTCGGGAATATTATTATATTTAAGATATGCTTCACCTAATATCTAAATCCTATTAAATTGGTTCATTAAATTTTAATGTTTCTCAATTTGGTATATAAAATTGTTTCTATTCTAATTAATTGAGATTGAGAAATATTTAGGGGATTTAATTGAAAGATTTAAAAACCATTATGAAGTGAATTGAACCAAAATGAAGTCATAATGATATAAGGAGTCTAAGAGAGTATTTAAATGTCATGATAACTGGGAACTAGCCGTTAGAAGGCTGATTTCATTATCCTATATAAAGACCTGCGTTTTTCATATATAAAGACAAATGATCAATCAATATCGAGAGAGCATAAGAGTTGAGATAATTTGTGAGCTGTTAGAATAGTCATCATTCTGAGATATTTTGTGAGCTATTCTGAGAGGCGATCTTGAAGATCAATTGCTATCAATCTTTGCTGCTATCGGATTTAAAATTATATTGCTTTATTTATTTATTCTGTGGATTTCGGGTGAGATCTTTTCAATTACTTTTTAATTGTGCATTACTTGTTTATTTTTGAAAATTGATATTTAGAAATTATTTTTGATTCTTTATTGAAGAAATATTTTTATAAACAATTTATTGAATCTGATTATGTGCTAAATTATTTGCTACCCACATTTTGTTTAAAATCAGATTTTCAATCTCACAATTTTTCTATCACTAGACTTGAGATATTAATTGAGTTATTATTTATCTGGGATGGTAGAAGTTCCGAGTGAGATTTTTTGCTTATCAATTTGTATTGGTGAGTAGTGTGACGGGTTAAATATTGTTGGAGGTATTTAATCAGGGGTAGACAAATTTCAGTCTCTTCCTGTAAAGAGATTGGGGTAGTGATTCTTCCTAGATAGAATTGTGTTTTTGAGTAAAATTTGTAACGGTTCAATCGTTATTGGGTAAAATGATATTTGGAGTGATTAGTGAGGTTTTGATTCTTTCGCCTTAGTGTTAAAAAGAATTAGGTTATTTTTTAGTATGTAAAAAGTAGAGGTTCTTCCTTCGCTTGGGAAAATGATATTGTAAAGGTTGATTATGAGCCTGTAAAAGAATCGGTGTGAGAGTTTGGTTCCCACCTTTAAAGAAATCTTGAGTTTTAGTGGGTGCGAATCTTCGTGGGGCTCGGAGGACTGGACTAACCAATAGTAACTTGGTGAATCATGATATATCTTGGTGTGCTGCAATATTTACTTTATTTATTTTTGTTGTTTGGTGTGCACTTAGTTGATTATTTAATTCCGCTGTGATATAAATATAATAATTAATTTAGGATTAAAATTAATTATTTGATTTATTAAAATTTTATTCTGATAAATTTTTAATTACCTAATTCACCCCCCTCTTGGGTATTCCACTGGGCCAACAATTGGTATCAGAGCTGGTTTATCTTGATTAGCTTAAAACACTAGTTAATAAAGATCACATGGCACACACGATAGGCACACTAGGTGAGGGGCTTTCTATGCACCATCCACAATTTTTTACAGGTAGTAATTATGCTATTTGGAAGAATAGAATGATTGCTTTTTTGCAGGCCACTAATTACGAGACATGGTTGGTTATTGCAGACAGTCCATACACTCTTATGGAAAATGGAGTAGCCAAGAGAAAAGAGCAATTGAGTTCATTTGATAAAGAAAAATTATCTATTAACTAACAAGCTACTAACATTTTACCTTGTTCTTTAGATGCAAATATGTACAGGAAAATTTCAGGTTATGCTTCTGTGAAAGAAATATGAGATACATTGAAAGACACATATGAGGGAACTGATCAAGTGATTGCAATCAAGGAGGCCAAAGATCTCACCAAACTCACTACCGATGAACTCATCATTGATTTAATAATCCATGAAACGGTTGTGCAGTAGTATGAGGCTGGATCAAAAAGTAACCTAAAGAGAAAAGAGAAATCTAAGAAAGAAACATGGGATGATACGGATTCCAGCAGTTTTGAAGCATCAAACAATGATAAGAGAACTCTGATATTTGCCCTTATTGCCAAAAGAATTGAGTCGAAGTTGAGATGTAATTATTGCAACAGGGTTGGACATTTTAAAGTATCATGTCCATTCAGGAACCCTAAGTTTATGGCTAAGAATGGATCCAAAGTGAAATGGATACCGAAAAGAGCTACACAATTGGCTTGTGCAGAGTTACACAGTGTTAGGACTGGATTGGAAGGAACAACCAGATAGATTATATCAAAATCAAGACTGGAAGTCACTAAGAATCCAAGAGAGATATGAAAGTGAAAAGGTATATCAAAGTTGAGATGTGAAGTTTTAAAGAAGCAACAATCGACATGTGTAAACAAAAAGGATGTACTGAAATCAAAATGTGAAGCTACAAAGAAGTCACAAGTGACATATGTAAACAGAAAAGATGCACTAAATTCGAGATGTGAAGTTACAAAGAACCCACAAGTAGCAAGCGAAAGCAGGAAAGATGTACCAAAGCCATCGGCTAAGAGAAATTGTGTACTCAAATCAATTGGTGGTACAAATGAGGTAAAAAGTAAAGTTGTCCTGAAAGATATAAAAGGTACTCCTAACCCTCCGCATTTTAAATTCATTAAATTTGTTAAAGATGGAGGTGCCCAACTTGCTAAATAGGTAAGTTGGTGATGATTTTTAAGACCTATTTTCAATGATATGTTTATTTGTTATCTTAGAAACATTATATGGTGATTCTGAGAATCACATTTAGTTAAAGGGTATTAACATGTCTTTATATGCTTACATCAAGTAGTGATTATGTGTTTATTTTAAAGCATGTTATGTGATTTAGAAGATTAATCGAGTATTTGTGATCTCACTAAATAATGCTAATTATGTGTTGCATATGTTTTTTAGACTATTTGTATAATGTGCTATCATTCATGCTATTTACTTTTATACAAATAAGTTGAATTGAGCTAAATTTGTTATTATTTGATTTATTAAAATGCATGATATTTTAATGGAGGTAAATTAAATGATAAAGAATGATTTATTTGATCTGATTTGTTTAGAATCATGATTATATGCTTAGATGGATATATTTATATGAATTAAGTATCTGGCTATATACATGTTAATATGTCATTCTTATATGTATCGTATCCTCTGAATTTTTAAATGATTATTATTATTGTGTAAAAGATTGAACATGTTACGAGATAACATTTTTAATATGCATGTTATTGATTGAGATATTATTCATGTTCTTGAGCGTTAATAATTATTGTTAAAAAATGGAACTGAAATTTTTATGAAATAAGTATGCATTATATTGATAACTTCATAAACTATTATTGAAAGATGTTTCATGTCTTAGTGCTTCAAAGACTATATTTTTTTCCTTAAAATGAATTAATTTGTTCACACTTATATAGTTGGAGATTGCATGATTAAAAATAATGTTTTTAGTGTGAATTTTGATGAATTGAGTAGACTTGATATTTAGTTATAATAATGATCCACATAGTGTTGATGTTTTATGCTTAAAAGTTAATTTGAGTTTTGATTTTTAAAGTTGAATTTATGAGTTGATTCAATGTGCTTTTAAAAGAGTTATATAGATTCCGATTTAATTCATTTAGGCTTACTCTTTCAAGTATATTATATGATTGCCTAGAGCAATGTTAATTTGTGTTCCCCCCTCCCTAAATTTTGTTTTTTGAAGATGCCTAGAGCCTTTAATTATTTGATTTATTAAAGTTTTATTCTGATAAATTTTTAATTACCTAATTCACCCCCCTCTTGGGTATTTCATTAGGCCAACAATTGCTATCAGAGCTGGTTTAGCTCGATTAGCTTAAAACACTAACTAATAAAGATCACATGGCACACACGATAGGCACACTAGGTGAGGGGCTTTCTATGCACCATCCACCATTGTTTTCTAATTTGAATTAATTAAATATCTTAAAAAATAATTTTTGTCTGCTAAATCTGATTACATATCATCTATGTTCTAATTGAGTTAAATCAAATTTGTTTTCTCACGTAAATTCGATCACATAGTTTTTAGGACATTAATTGAGTATGATTGCTTTGAGGTGGTAGAAGCTCACGTGAGAGGAAAAAGTTATTATTTTTTTTTGTATTTGTGAGGAAGAGCTTGGTATGAGAGACTTAACCGATATTTGATTGAAAATACTTTTGGACAGGGTCTTAGTAATATAACATTATTCATCAGGCAAATTAATTTTGATATCCTATTAGTACAGATTTATGTTAATGATATTATTTTCTATTCTACTAATAAGTATTTTTGTCAAGAGTTTGCCAAGATAATGCATGTCGAATTTAAGATGAGTATGATGGAGAAATTAGCCTTCTTTCTTGGGTTGCAAATCAAGCAAACCAAAGAAGGGATTTTCATTAATCAAGCGAAGCACACAAAAGAGTTGTTGAAAACATATGGCTTGGATGACGCTAAAGGGTATAAAACTCCCATGACAACAACTACGAAAATAGACAAAGATGATATGAGCAAAAATGTAAATGAGAAAATGTATCGAGATATGATTAGTAGCTTGTTATATCTTACTGCTAGTGATGCGTCCCGTTTTTCCAAGAGGAAAAGAATATTAATAATAAATAAGCTTAAGGAGAGAAGATTTTTTAAAGTGTCGGTTTTCTCAAAAAACATACTTAGGCCTTTTTAAAAAATAAGGAGTCACCACCTAGCATTAGGTTTAAATGGTATGCTAGGTCATCGAATTTTTAGAAAAATAATTTAAATGGCTTAAGTAAAAATTGACTCCAAAAAAGAAACGGTCAAACCAAAGATTCATTTAAAGGCTTGGAAGTCGGTTACGCTCAGGGAAGGTGTTAGGTACCCCAAGACACCCGTCCGAAAACGATACCTTATGTCCAATTAAGTTCAATTAGTTTAGTCCGAATATTTTATTTTATTTTAAAATTATTTCCTTCATATAAAATCTTTTTGGTATTTTCACAAATAAGGTGGGACAAGTTTTTGAATTTTTGAGAATGTTCCTCGGTATATCCTCTTATCGAATATTAAGAATTTGACAAGGATGGTCCCCGAGGGGTTTTATGTATGTTTCCAAGGGATTTATTTAATTTAAATAAGCAAACTAAAATAGATGAATAAGATGGAAAATATGAATGCAAAATTAATATCTATATGAATTTTATTTTTATGCAAAAGTGACATAAAACTAAATGATTTAATTCAAATATGTCAATGCAAACTAATATGAATAGGGGAAATGAATAGGAAATACTAAGTAATTATTTAATATAAAAATATAAGTGGTGCACGTGCCATGAGTAGATGTGAAAAGTAGCGTGGATTCATGAAATTTTTTTAAAAAAACTAAACTATATGTATAAAAATTATAAGTGGTAAAAGTGTCTTAAACATGCCGTCTAAATGATACGAGAAATAAATATGCTAAGTGGATGCAAAAAAAAGTATACTTTGAGTTTGCCCAATTAATTTAAAGAAATCCCGTTTTGAAATTTCCTCAAATTCTATGGATATAAGAATCAAGGGTAGGTTTGCGGAAACAATTTTTGTTTAAAATTAATCTTTCCGAAACTTAAGCGGAATCCCACGAAAAATTTACCAAGGGAAGAGATTTCCTAAAACTATTCGTTTCTAAATTCCATTCAAGACGGGGAATGAAAACGAAGTCACGAAAAACTCTCCTACGGTTTATCGAATTGTCGGACTCACCTTAAGATTCATAAGGATTAATTTCTACAAATAAATATTTTATTATTTTTGTATTTTATTTATTTTTAGGGTTTTGATAACGAGAATGAAAATAAAATAAAATAAAAAATACAGAAAATAAATAATGAAACATTATTCACTTAATGCTTGGGGTTAACCTCAACGTGAAAAATTCACCCCGACTTTTTCATCGGATCATCGGATGACTTTTTTATTTTTATTTTTATTTTTTTTATGAATTACGAACAAAATAAAAAAATATAGAAATAAAATAAATAAAAAACAGTGGGTGTCATCGTCTAAATATTCAAAGATTCAGATTGAGAATGAGGAAACTTATCCCGATATTTTTCATCGAGTCATCGGACAAATATAAAAAAATAAAGTTTGCAGGAATTTAAATTGCGAAAAGAATAAAATAAACTGGAAAAAAAAATTAAAAATCAGAAAACATACCTGTTCCATGTGAAGAATCCCGATGCTCATGCTTTTTCTCTCTCGTAGACAGCTTCTCGAAAGAGTTTACGATAAGAATCACTCTCTAAGGGTTTTTTCTCTCAATTTCTGAATATTCCTGAAGTTTTTCTCTAATTTTTTTTGTGTCTAAACTATAAGGAAGAGGGTTTTATTTATAAGAAGGATGTGGAGTGAAAAATCCTAGAAACCCTAGGAAACCCTAGACAAGAAAAAGGAAACAAAACCTGAAAGAGAAGGGAAAACGAAACCTAATCCCATTTTGACAAGGAAACCTTTTCTTTCGCCATTTTTTTTTAGTTCTAATTTTTTTTTTCTTTTATTTATTTTTCTTTTTTTTTTTCTATTTTTTTTATTTTTTGAAAATAAAAATAAAATAAATTTTAAAATAAAGTATAAAATTTTTGTGGGACGGTCAAAATGCTGTGTCTACAGTTGCCTCTCTTTATCATGTGAGTTTCACTTGCTCGACAAAGATAGGTGATCGCGTAATTTTGAATGTCCCATTTTCTGATTTTTTTCCAAGTGCATTTTTCAATGACAGAACAAATAAAATAAAATGACTCATGATGAACAAGTATCCGTTTAGAAGATTGTTTAGAGTAATAACAAAATGACTCACGACGATACTCATGACGAACAAATGTCCGTTTAGAAAATCGTTTAAGGTAATGAAAAAAAATACTCATGACGATATAACGAACCAGTGTCTGTTTAGATGATCGTTTAGAATAATGAAAAACAGACTCATGACGATACTCATGACAAACAAGTGTCCGTTTAGATGATCGTTTAGAGTAATGAAAAACAGATTCATGATGAACAAGTGTCCGTTTAGAGGATCGTTTAGAGTGATAGAAAATATCTCAAATCCCAGCCCTCTTAGCTGTGGGACAAAAAAAAGTCTAGCGGTATAAAATATATCCCAGCTTGTGGCTGGGCAAAAAATGAGATAGCAAAGAATATAAAATGTTCCCCAGCCTTCGGCTGGGGCTGACTCTCAGATGACTGAACTTTTACAGGTTACCTATGTACCTTAGTATGATGTTGAGGATCAGGTTTAACGTAGTTTACTGGACACTCCTTTCGGGGTAAAACTTGGATGCTCATTTAGAGCTTTTGAATTTTTAGCAATAAGAGTCTCCAATTTGAGTCGAGAGGAAAGTAAGAAGTTTTAGTGATAAGGAAATCCATGCTTCCAGTCCTTTTGAGAACTCTGTAAAATAACACTTTCAAAACAAAACCTTAGTTTGAAAAATTGTTACCTTTGATGACTCATAATTTTGTTCCCTCCTTTCAGCCATAATCACTTTGGGTGATGGCTTTTGGATCGGAACAATATCGGAAGATTTTTCCATTTGAATTTAGAGACTTCGCTTTCCCACTCAAGGCCTGACATGCCTCGGGTGGTGCGATGAAATTCATTTTTGTTTTTGACTTCTGAGATTTCACTTTTTAACTCATGGGAGGGCCCAACATGTCTTTATCAAGGTCTCTTTGGCTTGCACGACTGGATTCTTATTTTTTCAAATTTCTAGGTGCTTTAATGCTTGGGGTTCTAATACTCTTGCATGCTCTGTATTTT
Source organism: Eucommia ulmoides (assembly GCA_016647705.1). NCBI lineage: Eukaryota > Viridiplantae > Streptophyta > Magnoliopsida > Garryales > Eucommiaceae > Eucommia > Eucommia ulmoides. The sequence goes on along the minus strand of CM028334.1, from coordinate 46,967,170 downwards.
CTCAAGCTCTACCACGACCAATGTTTCTTTTCACAAATTCTAATTCCATTCAAATCCATCAAGTTCTGATCCAGAAAAATGTTGTTTGCCTGCCAATTGAGTTGAGGCAAAAACCTTGAACGGATGAAACTATCCTCTTTCTTTCCTCTTCTAATCTCTTCCATATTTGCACCAACGCTTCTTACTCGGTTACTCCACATTTTTTTTTGAAATAAAAGATCGAACTTACAATGATTTGGGAGCAGCCGAGCTTAAAAATGAACTTGATATTCTTTGCGAATTGAGGCTTTCTTGCAACATTTGAGCTTATTCATTGGGATCATTGACTTTAAATGATTGTGTTCCCTTCTCGCCATTGGAGTCTGAAAGCAGGCGAACCAGGATGTTTACACTCGGTTTTATCAAATCACTAAAGAACCACCGGAGACAGCTTGATCAACTTGCAATGATATATCAAGGAATCGTTAGGGAAATGGAAGCCAATCTTGACTTTCGAATCCTCCAGTGTTTTGGAATTGTTGTCGGATTTGGTTAGGGCCCTTTTGAATCTCACCATCGTTCGGCTGAACAGAACATTTCTTTGTTTCTATTCCCATTGGATCATGGTCTAACTCTGTATTGAAATCATATACTTGCACCATCGCTCAGTCACATCACATACAGCATATGCAGGCAATTTTGGGTACCTGAAAGAGTAATATTCAAATATTAGACCATAGTTTTGGATAAAACAATATTGCATTTATTGAAATTTAAAATCCATTACAGAGCAAAATCCCTTTCCATCCAAAAGACCAACGGGACGGAGAGGTGAGTATATGAAAACATCCCAATTTTATCAAAACTTTCTAGCAAATTGAACGTAAACAAGAAAACCTAGTTTTGCAGCTTTTAGATTTTTCAAATCGAGCCTCAAGCACATGACTCACTCCCATCTCCACCAACGTTTTGGTAAAGATTGACTTCACTACTCCCTGAAGGTGCATGCTCAGGCAGCGGATTTAATTAGCAATTTGGTACACCGGTCTTAGGCTTTTTGGAAATGTGATGACTCCTGTCTGTATGAACTCCCAGATCTTGTCCTTTAGCTGAAAGCACTGCTCAGTCGCATGTCCTCTGGTTCCCAAGTGGTATTCACAGAAAGTATTCGAAGAGGCGGCTTTACTCCCAGGCTCAGACTCATAGGATGGAAGGGGTGTCAGCATCATTTGCTTTAAACAACTCCGGTATAGCTCAGGGATTGAGACCGAAAGGCCTAGAAGTTCTTTGTTATCGTTTCGAAAGTCCCCCCCAATAGCACGAGGTAGATAGCTTTGATGGTATTGGGTTCCTGGCCTTAGGGTGTGGTTAGAAATTTAAGGTGGGGTGTTCGAGTTTGGCTAATATGTATGGTAAGAGGGTGCTCGGTAGGCCTGGAGATAATATTGGGGAGTGTGATTTTGGTAAGGGAAAGGTACGTTCTGGTAATAACGGGGACGACTTTGGGAATATAGTTGGTTCCGGGGGTAATATTGGCTTTGGCAATTTTGAAAGGAATAGTTGCGGTACTGGTTGTTTTGGTTCGGGTAGTTTTGGGAATAGGAAATTTGGGGGTTATTTTGGGGAAGAGTTTGCTAGAGGAAAATGATAACGGCTACCTCATTCTCTTTTTTCTTTGGCGGGGCTAACCTCTTCGTCGGATCGGGCAAGACCCCTTCAATCTTTTTGCTCCTTATTTCCTTTTTTGTCACATCGGCTTGCTTGATCGCATCGCTGAAGGAAGTCACTACTATGCTCGAGAGATCTTGATAGAAAGGCAACATCTGTATTAACTTGAATATCTCTAACTGAGCTTTCTCGCTCAGTCTAGGGACAATTTTGGTAGCTTCCTCCCTCCAGCGGGCATTATACCTCCGTAAGCTTTCATTTTTTTTTCAGTATCTGGTAGAGGGTTTTACGGTTCGGTGTGGCACCTTTATTGTACACATACTACTCACAGAAGGCCTCTACTAGATCCTCAAACGTTTTGATCTGCGCTAGGTCTAGGGTCATGTACCAGTTGAGAGCCGATTCTTTCAGCGATTGCCGGAACATCTTCAGGCTTTGTCTTTGTTCCGAGCATGGACTCCCAATTCTTCCTTGTAAATTCTGACATGCCACTCTGGGGGGCCAGTACCATCACATTTAGTGAACAACGGAACTACGAAGGTTTCCGGATACACCACTCGGGGTGATGTTCACAACTCCTTGTACGCTGCTTTTCTAGATGGCTTCTCCTTTTTCAATTCTTCTATGGTTCTCTCTAATTCCTTCATTTTCAAAACCTAGGCCAGAGGGGGTCCACTTTCTTCTTCTCTGTTTTTGGTTTTAGTGGCCGGGGTCGATTGATTAGCATTCAGATCGTTTGGTAGAACAACGACCCTTTTTTGGGTGAATGAGGATCTGCGGTGCAGTGGGGGTCGAGCCTTTTGGTGAGGCCTGATAGACATGCCCCTAGATGGGATATGCTGGCGCTCTATAGGCAAAAAGATGAGAGCCCATCTGGGGTCCATAGTAGACTAGTATCGCAAAGTTCGGGCCAGCGTGGTTCAGATTTGGCACTGAGTTCTCCATTCTGACACTTGGAGGGTTTCCATTTGGTAATTCAGTCACAGGAGTTCCACTGGACGGAGGAATATGCACCTCTTGAGGTCGTCTAAGTTCGTTGATAATTTTCCTCTGCATGTCGATGGTTTTCTGCATCCACGCCATCTGGGCCGTACGGGGAGATTTGAGATTGCTTTCTGATGTCATTCTGGAATGATTCTGGGCTTGATTGTGAGTAAAGATCGGACTTCGAATAAGGGGAACCAGAATTACTTTTCTGAGACCAATTTTCCTGTCTCGTCCTACTCTGTTCTTAAAATAAATCCCATTTATTAGTCCACGTGGGTCTTAGGCAGTCTTAAAATCCATTCGAGTTTGAAGCTCAATTCTGATAATGACCGATCAAAACAGATAATGATTTGTGAAAATTGAACTCGTTTGGTTTTTAATGCAATACCTCGAAAATTTATATTTTTGAAAAAATTATTTTATAGAAATTTAATATTTTTGGAGACGATTTTATGAAATTGTGATGTACATATTTACTTTATAATTTTTAGAATTAAATGTTAAATTCATATTTTTGAAAATAATATTATAATATTTTTGGATTGTTTTATATATTATGTAAATTTATAATAAATATTTGGTAATTTTGGGGAGATAAATATAACTATTGGGTTTAATATGAATTACCTTACAATTATAGAGTTCTAAATATAATTTATCAAAACTTAACCCCTAAACATACCGTGGGAGGCCATAAAAATTAAAGAAAAAAAAAGAAATGGAAGAAAAAGGAAAATGAAGAAACATTTAGGCCACATGATTTCATTATTCATACTTATATAAGTATGTATACATGCCACATGTATGAGTTAGTATATAATAATAATAAGACTCAATAATAAGAGGAGAAAATGATCTATTTTTCAGGGAGAGAGAGGGGAACAAGTATATAGAGAGATTATGATAAATATTAATGAAAAATTTTAGAGATATACATGTGTGTAAAGAAAATAAGGTTGCAGGAGGTTATCGGCTACAATGCACACACACACACACACACACACATATATGAATGATTTTTTGGCGAGAAAACTATGTCGGTTCAGATTTCGGCTTCGAATTTCAGGTAGAATTTCTAACTCTTTTAATATATGTATTTAATTTTCTAATTGTGTGAATTATGTTATTATTATTGTTGAATTTTAACTGTTAAATTTCATGAAATAATTATGATTATGTGAAAATTATGTGAAAAATATGTCAATATATTTTATTTATCGCGTTAATTAAATGCACATATTAAAGGGTTGGAGTTCTATTAAGTGTTGACTCACAACTCCACAGTTTTGATTGCAGAGCCGGAGAAAACAAAACGACGACTAGAATTTTATTTAAATTTCTAATTAATTTCTAATAGTTGTATTTATTATTTATCGATGTAAAATCGATTCGATAAGTCGTGCCCCCTTGGTTAGGTTAATTTTCAAATTTGTTATTTTATTGGAAAGTGCCACGGAAATTGGGATTTTTTTTTAATTGGAAATTTTATTTGATTAATTAATAAATTTATCGGATTTTATAGAATGAAATTTTGGTCAATTGACTTTAGTTAATTCTCCAAGAGGAGAAACCGCATGTCGGCTCTGGGAAACAAGGTCGTTACAGGTGGTATCGGAGCGGGTTTGCGACCGCTCTAGGCTTGGGTTATGGTATCCATTTCTCATAATAAATTATCTAATATTTAAAAAAAAATAGTATAATTTAGTAACTTATTAAATTATTTAGCAAAAAAAATAAAAAATGCAAATTGATGCGTGTAGAGAACTTTGGAAAAAAAAAAAAAAAAACTTTGGAAAAAAAAAAAAACAAAATGAAAAAAGAAAAAAAGAAAAAAAAACGGAGCTAGAATGTAGCCTTAAGCGAAGATGTACGAAATAGAAAAATAACTAATATGAAAGTTTACAATAGACTTTCATATGAAAAACTAGATCCAAGTGTTCCAGAATACCAAGTTTAAACTAACTCCAAGAATATGAAAAAACAACAAAATGACCTTCAACTCACGCAAATCTCACGTAAATATGAACTAACGCCTGCTCATTTAGAGATGCTGCAACCTTTGCTATGTGTGGAGCCTCATGAATTGACCAAATACAAAAGACATAACTTTATATCTTCATTCACTCACAAAAATATATCTCACAAATTACACAGGGAAGAGAGATGTCGTATTAAATCACTAACCTACGTCCTTGGGATAGCAACCTTTTTCTTGAATCAAAACAGTACATTTTGTTCAATTATGGTTGGGATATTAATTGGTTTCTTGGTGTGAATGTTTTGAGCTTTGGTGGTCCATATGAACAGTGGAGATTAGGGTTTTGATGTGTGTGCACTATGTGTATTCGATTTTCGGTGTTTATAAACATCTATGAATTTAGGTGGTGTTTGATCTAATACTACTTACCAATAATAAATTAAATAAGCCTTGGTGAGTGCCGTGTTAACCGTGGACCACAAGAATTATCATTGGATTCGAAATATTAATTTAAAGGTATCTATTGTTTTCTATATAAATTATAAAATTATATTTTTGCATTTAATTGGAAAAAAAAAAGATTGTTGAAAATGGACAGTTCTATGATGATTAATGGATCAAGTAAAATTTGAAAGGTGGAAAAATTATTTTTATTATCCTGCTATGCCATAGTTGTCTTCTCGTCAGGAGGACCAATCCTACGAGATGTGGATATATGTTGTTACCCATCAGGCAAGTCTTGTAGGGTGGATATATTATATATGTTGTTACCTGTCAAGCAAGTCCTGCATGGTGAATATATTATATATGTTGTTACATGTCAGACAAATCCTGCAGGGTGGATATATTATATATATTATTACATGTCAGGCAAGTCCTGCAGAGTGAATATATATATATATATATGTTGTTACATGTCAGGTAAGTCCTACAAGGTGGATATATTATATATGTTGTTACTTGTCAGGCAAGTCTTACATGGTGGATATGATAACTCCCGATCATAAGGTAAAACGATCATATGGCTGGAAAGGGATGTTATTTTATTATAGACAAGTGAGTTGACCAGTTGATTTAAATTCAGTTGTTCTATTATGGTAATATTTTTATTGAGATTTGGATACTGCCCAGTGTGGCTATATTTTATGGGAAAATGGATTTCGATAAAAATATTTGATCCATAAAATACTTTTATATTACGAAGATAGTACACCGATAAAAATAACTCGAATAGATATTGGTCCATAACTAACATTATGTGGAGTCAGAGTGTGGGGTTACTATGAGACTAGTGGGAGCTGTTGTTACTTGGAAACGTTAGTTGGAATTGTTGAACTTAATTGGTGTTGTAGAAAAGCGATTGGGGAGAATTTATGCAATATTTTTGTTTATATAGTTACGTGAGTATTGAATTCAATATTGAACTGGTTATATTACGTGGCTTTGGAGACGTACTTATCTAGTTGGGATGGGTTTGTGCATTTTAAAATGTATTTGTACGATTGAGACGTATTTGGGTGTTTTGAAACATATTTATGTGGTTCACACGGATTTATGTGTTTGAGACGTATTTATAAGATTGACACGTATTTATATGTATTTATGTGTTTCGGTACGTATTTATGGGGTTGAGACTTGTTTGTATATTTCAACACGTATTAGTGGGTTTTGAGACGTATTTACGTGGTTCAGATATATCTATGTGTTTCCAGATGTATTTATTTGATTAAAAAATATTTGAATGTTTTGAGACGTATTAATGTCATTGAGAAATATTTATGTATTTTCAGATACATTGCGAAAAATTTATTATTTGAAATTTGGATTGTTCGATATTTATGAAGGAATTTACGATATTATGGAATTAAATTGTAATTTTAATGTGGATATTGAAAATGATTATTTTTAGTCACACAGGACAGTCCCCAAGGAATTGGGCTCTCAGTTGGGTAAGATGTTGGTTGAAATGTCGGATGGAAATTGGTAAATTCTGGTTATGGGATATGACAGTAGACTTGAAAAGTCATGTCAAGTGAAAAAATTATTAAGGTCGTAAACCTGTTAGAAATGAGATAGACTCAATCCAGTGAGACTACCATGATATTTTAAAGATATATTGTTATTTATTGCTATTTTTATCAGAATAGCGTAGCGGAAGCATTTAGAAACATAAGATTTTTTGGCAATTGGTTACCTATGTTAGGTGTTACCGACCAAAGTGCAATCTATCCGTAGGTTAACTGTTGGATATAATGTAGGTTACTGTGAATGAGAATGTTGCGATAAGCGGAATGAATGTTGACGATTATGAATTATGAGTGACTTTTGGTTATGGAAACCTACATAGAAAATAATTGTTCTAGAATCGAGTGTCACTAACAAGACCACGCGATGTGATTCTAAATTATTATTGTTTTAAACGAAATTTTGAGGACGAAATTTATTTAAAGGGGGTAGATTGTAATACCCCAGAAATTTATATTTTTAAAAAAATTATTTTATATAAGTTTAATATTTTTGGAGACGATTTTGTGAAATTGTGATGTACATATATACTTTATAATTTTTGAAATTAAATGTTAAATTCATATTTTTGAAAATATTATTATAATATTTTTGGATTGTTTTGTATATTATGTAAATTTATAATAAATATTTGATAATTTTGGGGAGATAAGTGTAATTATTGAGTTTAATATGAATTACTTTATAATTATAGGGTGCTAAATATAATTTGTCAAAACTTAACCCTTAAGCATACCGTGGGAGGCCATAAAAATTCAAAAAATAAAAAAATGGAAGAAAAAGGAAAATGAAGAAAAATTTAGGCCATATGATTTTATTATTCATACTTATATAAGTATGTATGCATGCCACGTGTATGGGTTAGTATATAATAATAATAAGACTCAATAATAAGAGGAGAAAATGATCAATTTGCCAGGGAGAAATAGGGGAACGGGTATATAGAGAGATTAGGATAAATATTAATGAAAAATTCTAGAGATATACATGTGTGTAAAGAAAATAAGGTTAAAGGAGGTTGTCGGCTACAATGCACACACACACACACACACACACACACACATATACACACATACATATGAATGGTTTTTTGAAGAGAAAACTATGTCGATTCGAATTTCGGCTTAGGATTTCAGGCATAATTTCTAATTCTTTTAATATTTGTATTTAATTTTTCGATTGTGTGAATTTTGTTATTATTATTGTTAAATTTTAACTGTTAAATTTCATAAAATAATTATGATTATGTAAAAATTATGTGAAACGTATGTCAATATATTTTATTTATCACGTTAATTATGTGAAAAGTATGTCAATATGTTTTATTTATCACGTTAATTAAATGCACATACTAAAGGGTTGGAGTTCTACTGAACGGTGGCTCACAATCCTACAGTTTTGATTGCAGGGTCAGAGAGAACGAATCGACGACAAGAATTTTATTTAAATTTCTAATTAATTTGTAATAGTTGTATTATTTATTGATGTTAAATCGATTTGATAAGTCATGACCCCTTGGTTAGGTTAATTTTCAAATTTGTTATTTTATTGGAAAGTGCCACGGAAATTGGGAATTCTTTTTGAATTGGAAATTTTATTCGATTAATTAATAAATTTATCAGATTTTATAGAATGAAATTCTGGTCAATTGACTTTAGTGTTAATTCTCCAAGAGAAGAAATCACGTGGCGGCCTGGGGAAACCAAGTTGTTACATTTAAGACTTCCTAAGATAGCATCAATCAATCAAGTATAAAAATCCCTTCCACGTCTTGTATTCATAGAATCCTATGGGGATAATATGGATATAAGATGATTGTACTTGTGTCGGAGTGTTTACAGCAATACAAGAGCCCGATAAAAAGAAATAAAAGAAGAAAAGGAACAAACATCACAACTTATTTACAAAAATAGAAGGAAAAGATAACAAAATAAAATATAACATTTAAACATGAAATAGTTGGACTTATTTGGATATATTAGGTTTGACCCTCTAATTGTCCCCAATGGAGTCGCCAGCTGAAGTGCCCCGTTTTTCCAAGAGAAAAAGAATATTAAATAATAAATAAGCTTAAGGAGAGAAGGTTTTTTAAAGTGTCAGTTTTCTCAAAAAACATTCTTAGACCATTTAAAAAAATAAGGAGTTGCCACCTAACATTAGGTTTAAATGGTATGCTAGGTCATCGAATTTTTAGAAAACCAATTTAAATGACCTAAGTAAAAATTGACTCAAAAAAAGACACGGTCAAACCAAAGATTCATTTAAAGGCTTGGGAGTCGGTTACGCTCAGGGAAAGTATTAGGCACCCCAAGGCACCCGTCCGAAAACGGTACCTTATATCCAATTAAGTCCAATTAGTTTAGTCCGAATGTTTTATTTTATTTTAAAATTATTTCATTCTTATAAAATCTTTTTGGTATTTTCATAAATAAGGTGAGACAAGTTTTTGAATTTTTGAGAATGTTCCTTAGTATAACCTCTTATGGAATATTAAGGATTCGACAAGGATGGTCCCCGAGGGGTTTTTATGTATGTTTTCCAGAGATTTATTTAATTTAAATAGACAAACTAAAATAGATGAATAAGATGAAAAATATGAATGTAAAACTAACATCTATATGAATTTTATTTTTATGCAAAAGTGAACTAAAACTAAATGGTTTAATTCAAATATGTCAATGCAAACTGATATGAATAGGAGAAATGAATAGGAAATACTAAGTGAATTTATATGATTATGCGTAATAATGATTTAATTATTTAATATAAAAATATAAGTGGTGTACGTGCCGTGACTAGATATCAAAAGTAGTGTGGATTCATGAAATAATAATAAAAAAAAAAAACTAAACTATATGTATAAAAAGTATAAGTGGTAAGAGTGTCTTAAACATGCTATCTAAATGATACGAGAAATAAACATGCTAAGTGGATGCAAAAAAAAAAACTACTTTGAGTTTACCCGATTAATTTAAAGAAATCCCGTTTTGAAATTTCCTCGAATTCTATGGATATGAGAATCAAGGAAAGGTTCGCGGAAACAATTTTTGTTTGAAATTAATCTTTCCGAAACTTAAGCGGAATCCCACGAAAAATTTACCGAGAGAAGAGATTTTCTAAAACGTTCATTTCTAAATTCCACTCAAGACGGGGAATGGAAACGACGCCACAAAAAACTCTCCCATGGTTTATCGAATCGTCGAACTCATTTTAAGATTCATAAGGATTAATTCCTACAAATAAATATTTTATTATTTTTGGATTTTTGTATTTTTTCTTATTTTTTATTTTTAGGGTTTTTATAACGGGAATGAAAATAAAATAAAAAATACGGAAAATAAACAATGGAACACCCTTCACCTAACGCTCTAGGTTAAGCTCAACGCGAGAAACCCACCCTAGCATTTTCATCGAATTATCAGACAACTTAATCTTTTTTTTTTTTGAATTACAAACAAAATAAAAAATGTAGAAATAAAATAACTAAAAAACCAGCAGGTGTCCTCGTCTAAATGCTCAATGATTCAATTTGAGAATAAAGAAACTCATTCCGACGTTTTTCATCGAGTCATCAGACAAATATAAAAAAAAAATAAAGTTTGCAGGAATTTAAATTACGAAGATAATAAAATAAACTAAAAAAAATTTATAAATCAGAAAACATACCTATTCCAGGTCAATAATCTCAATGGTCACGTTTTTTCTTTCTCACAAGCAGCTTCCTGAAAGAGTTTACGATGAGAATCACTCTGTAAGGGATTTTTTCTTGCAATTTCTGAATCTTACCGAAGGGTTTCTCTCTAAATTTTTGTGTGTCTAAACTATGAGGAGGAGGATCTTATTTATAGGAAGGATGTGGAGTGAAAAATCCTAGAAACCCTAGGAGACCCTAATCCCAATTCGACGAGAAAAAAGAAACAAAACCTAAAAGGAAAGGGAAAAGGAAACCTAATCCCATTTTGACAAGGAAACCTTTTTTTTTTTTCCATTTTTTTTTTAGTTTTTTTTCCTTTTATCTTTCTTTTCTTTTTTCTCAATTTTTTTATTTTTTGAAAATAAAATTAAAATAAATTTTAAAATAAAGCATAAAATTTTTACGGGACGGTCCAAATGCCATATCTACAGCTAGTAGACCAGATATAATATTTAGTGTATGCTTGTGTGCTAGATTTCAATCTTGTCCTAAAGAATCACATTTAACTGCGGTTAAGATAATCTTTCCATATTTGAAAGGGACAAGTGACCTAGGATTATGGTATCCTAGGGGGAGTGACTTTAAGTTAACTAGTTACTCTGACGCTGATTTTGTAGGATGCAAAGTCGAGCAAAAAAACACAAGCGGGTCATGACATTTTTTAGGACATGCCTTAGTTTCTTGGTCTAGCAAGAAATAGAACTCAATTGCCTTATCTACTATTGAGGCTGAGTATAGGGCTGAAAAAACAGGTAACAGGTCGTGTAACAGGTCATTACACGATAACACGAAACACGATAAGAGCCAAATACGAACACGACACGAAAATTATCGTGTCAACACGACACGACACGATAATTTTTCGTGTCACATGATGACACAAAACCTATCAGGTAAACACGACACGATAAGACCTGAAAGGTTTCCATTACACATTAACCTACCCATTACACATTAACCCGTTACACGTTAATGACCTGTTAACCTGTTAAGTTGACTAAATGAGTAGGGTTAGGGAAATGTGAATATATATATTAGGTACTAAATTATAATATTTGATAATTTGGGGGTGTAAAATAATTTATTAAATTAACGGGTAACCTATTAGATCTTAGGTTATCGTGTAATCTGAATACACGAAATTCTTATCGTGTCTTATCGTGTAACCTATTGGGTTATCAGGTTAACCTGATAACCTGCACTATTTCTTATCGGGTTATCGGGTTTGACACGATAACGACCCGATACCTGATAAGCAATACTTAGACCTGATAATTTCGTGTCGGTCTCGTGTCGTGTTATCGTGTAAATACCTGTTTTGCTAGCCCTAGCTGAGTATATGGCAGCTGGTAATTGTTGCACTCAAATTTTATATGTTAAGCAACAATTGAATGATTTTGGAGTATGTATGGAGGAAATTCCTATTTATTGTGATAATAAAAGTGCTATATGCTTAAGTAAGAATCCTACACAGCACTTACGACTAAGCATAAATAAATTAGACATCATTTCATCCGTGATCACATTCAAAAAATGGATGTAACTATTGAGTATATTGATACCTCCGATTAGCTTGCAGATATCTTTACCAAACATCTAGCAGAAGATCAATTTATGAAAATAATTCGAGATTTAGGTATGGCTAAGCATAACAACGTATGCCTGAAGTGATATTTTTGGTTCTCTGCCCCACTTTTTTAGATGATAAAGAGGTAGAAATTGATGTTTAAACTAGTTAGTTGATGTTTAGGAATTTGTTGGCCTAAGTATTATACTGATTAAAGAGAGATCTTAGTTGTATTAATTTTTGGGCTTATATTAAATATCCATTGAATTGTTTGAATGTATCTTCATGATTATGCTTACATGAGTTAAATACCCGTCCTCGGATTTAGGGAGAACGTGGTTATATTGTTTTGAAAAAAATATCTAAGTTAATTGTCATTATCAAAAAGAGAGAGATTGTTGATTCCTAGGTTTTGAATGGCAACTAAGGTTTGATTTTTTGGGTGGAACTTTTGTGTTTGTTGAGTATTTAAAAAAAGAGTTCCATATTATTGATTATGTTGAAGTCACCATGAAGAAAATATTAAGGGTGCAAAGAGCGACGCATTGAAGAAATGAAGAGCTGTGAAGACCTTGAAGAAATTAAGTAAAAACAACTCTATACTTTTATGCTCTTAATGCAACCCAAATTAGGATCACACACGACACTATGAAATGAGTTATCTTTTTGTGTGTTCATATGATAGAATTTAGGATCCTAATTATTGATTTAACATGTGCTCCTTATGTGAAATCGAAAATGAAAATTGACCTAATTGAAAATAAGGATTAAAGTATAAAAAATAGAAGTTTAGGGTCAATTCAATCAACCGAGAAAAGAAATGGGTTAACTGAATCAAACAATAAGTTTTGGAGCAGAATTGGTAAAAGAAATGACCGCCTAGCATCAATCGGTAAACCGATCTGAGTGGATCGGCCAACTGTTTGAAACATTGAGGTTTTTAGAGAAAAATGGGTTATCTTTGCATCAATCGGTTAACCGAACCAAGGCAATTGGTCAACCAATTAGATCTTAAGTTTTGGCAGTGAATTTATCTGAATCAATCGGTCAACCGATTGTGAAGTAATTGGTCAACCGATTGGGTTGAATTTTGGTAGGGAAAACTCTTTGCATCAATCAATCAACCGACCAGATAGGTATTGGTCAACCGACTGATGTTTTTTGTTTGGCCTGGTTTCAATGCTGTATCAATCGGTTAACCGACTGCCACAGATTAGTCAACCGATTGTTTCGGTTGAGATTTTGAGCAACTTGGTCTCCTGGTAAAAAACTAGCTATGTTTTATGATTCTATGGCAGAGATATGGGGGATCTGATCTTATTAAAGATATGGTACATATATTTAATATCTCTATTGATTTGGTCCATATAATTTAAGATTCTCTCGATTGAAATAGTTAAATACTTCCTATCTTTATGATTGTTAATTAAGAAATATTTTATGGGATTATTTGAGAGATTCAGAAACTTATTTTAATATGAAATACCCCAGAATTGAATGATTATGTTATATGGGGGTCTAAGAGTAACTTTTAGAGGCATATCTTTTGAAAAGTAACCATTGGAGGGCTTGTTATCTGTCTATATATTTAGACATGTGTGATTAAGGTTAATTACATCAAGAATAGTTAGTTCCTAAGTTTTTCTAACACTTATTATTTTGCTGAGATTTTCGAGAGAAATTTTGTGCTAAGTTCTTGATCTAAAGGGCTGTTGATTTGGCGTCACCGACTTGTGCTATCTTGCGATTCTATTTTTATTCTTCGATGTTTTTTCAGTGAGATATTTCCAAGCTATTGTTCTTAATTTTGATTTCATATTATTATTATTTACTTGGTGTGAAGATCGTTAGAAAATCGTTTTCAAATTTAAAAGCTTGAAATCTTTTTAAAACGATTTTGTGTGATTATCTGATTACGTGCTTTAATTTGTGCTATCCATATTTTTTATTAATCAGATATTAATTTGCCTCACATTATATCTATCACGTAGTAAATTTCAGAACATTAATCGAGTATATCTGTATTAAAGTGGAAGAAGCTCCTTGGAGGAAAGAAACTCATATTTTTTTGTATTTGTGAGTTTGAGAGGATTAGACACGGTTGGGTCAGTGTCTAATCATAGTAGCTAGGTTTCGATATTTTACTTTAAAAAATATTAGGGTTTATTGTTTTTCCTAAGTATAAAAATGTTAGGTTATTTTTTTCCTTGAAAAGAACTAAATCTTGATTCTCCCTGTAATTAAATTAAGTGAATTGTGAAGGTTTAATTCTTACTTATGAAAGAGATACTTGTGAGAGTTGTGAGGTTTGATCTTTAGCCTGTTAAAAGGATTAGGTTTTATCTTAACCCTGTTAAAAGGAATGGATTTTGATTCTTCATGTCATAGAATTTGGTTAGTCTTAAGCCTGGTAAAAAGATAAGATTCTTCCTTAATCTGGGAAAAGGAAAATTGTAAAGGTTGATTATAAGCCTGGTTAAAGAATTGTTTTAATGGTTTGGTTCCTACTTCATAAACGAATCAGGGGTTAGAGGTTGCGAATTTTCATGGAGCTTGGGGGAGTGGATTAGGTAAGGTTAGCTTGCTAAACCAGGATATATCTTGGTGTACTACATTGTTATTATTTTTTATATTTTGTTTGGGTGTGCACCTAGTTAAACACTTATCCGCTGCGTAATGAAGATAATAGTTGATTTAGGAAGAATTGATTATTTGATAATTATGTGTTAAAAGATTTATTGTTTAAATTTTTGTAACTACCCAATTCACCCCTTCTTGGGTAGCTCTTTGCGCCAATAATTGGTACCAGAGTTGGTTTAGCTCAATTGGCTTAAAACCTTAGCTAAGAAAGATCATATAGCGTACCCGATAGACACATTAGGTGAGGGGCAGTCTATGCACCAACCACCTTTTCTTTTGTATGTGGTTCTGGAAGGATAGAATGATTATTTTTCTTCAAGCCACAAATTATAATGTGTGGCTAGCTATTGGGGATGGTCCATTCGTCCCTAAGGAGAATGGAGTGCCTAAGAAGAAAGAGCAGCTGACTATTTTTGATAAACAGAAACTTTGTATTAACTCTCAAGTTATTAATATTCTGTTTTGTTCTTTAGATGCTAACGAATATAACAGGGTTTCAAGTTGTGGATCGGAGAAAGAAATGTAGGACATGTTGCAAATCACTCACGAAGGGATAAATTAGGTGAAATAATCCAAGATCAATACCTTAGTCCGTCAATTTGAATTATTCAAAATGGGTAAAGCAAAATCTATTCCTGAGATGTACACAAGATTCAACAATATCTCCAACAACCTGAGTCAACTCGGAAAGCCCTATTCTATAGAGGATAAAGTGCGAAATATTCTGAGATCATTAACTAAAGTCTAGGAGCCGAAAGTAATTGCAATAGAAGAAGTTAAATATCTTAAAGTTTATACTATTGATGAGCTCATCGACAACTTAATGACACATGAGATGGCTATTTGAGGATATGAGGACAAAACGGGAAATATCAAAAAGACTTCATTGGCATTGAAAATTCAAAAAAATGTGAAAGAGGATGACAATGATGATATCAGTCTTGATAACGAGCAAGAAAAAGATATGGCGATTCTTACGAAGAATTTCAGAAAAATGACTCGGCGAACATTCCGGGGAAAGAAAAATTTTAACATGACTAATGTGGAATGCTACAACTGTCACAAGACTAAACACTTCCAAACCGAATGCCCCGAACCAAAGAAAGATAAAGAAAAATAGAAGAAGGGAAGAGAGAAGAAGAAATGAAAGAAGAGTAAGAAGAAATCAATGAAAGCCACTTGGGATGACTCTGAGTCAAGTAGCTCAAAAAAATTCGGCAGTGACAGTTCATCCATGCTTGCCTTGATGGCCACTAGAGATGAGATTATTCTGAAAGTATCAATAGGTAAGGACAAATGGTTTCTAAATAGTGGATGTTTTAGGCACATAACAAGAGATAAATCTAAATTTATGTCTTTGACACCTAAAGACGGAGGTCATGTGACATTTGGAAACAACGCAAAAGGTAAAATTATTGGTATAGGTAATATCGATAATGGGTCTACAATTATTAAATATGTTCTTCTCGTAGATGGTCTTAAACATAACCTGCTTAGTATTAGACAATTATGTGATAAATGTTATAATGTTATTTTTGATCATGATAGATGCATAATTAAGAACGGGTATGATAGTAGCATATTACTTGTTGCATCCCGATTTGAGAATGTTTATATATGTTTATTTGATGATTTCTCTTCTCAAAAGTTATCATGTTTAAATGATTTATCTGAAAATAGTTAGTTGTGGCATAGAAGATTTAGGCATGTTAGTATGAAATTACTTTCAAATTTATCTAAGTAAAGCCTTGTATGTGGTTTACCTGCATTGAAATATAACAAAGATAAAGCATGTGATGCATGTCAATTAGGCAAGCAGTCTAGATCATCATTTAAGAAGAAGATGGACACATCCATATCTAAATGTCTTGAAATGTTGCATCTTGATTTATTTGATTTGATGCCATTGCTAGTTTAGGAGATAAATTTTATGCATTTGTAATTGTGGATGATTATTCCAGATTTACCTGGGTGTTTTTCATTGCTAAAAAAAATGAAGTTGCTTCTATTTTTTCTAAGTTCTGTAAACAGGTTCAAAATGAGAAGCAATGTTGCATAATTAACATCCGTAGTAATAGAGGTAGAGAGTTCAGAAATGATGAGATTATTAGTTATTGTGATTAGCATGGGTATGCTCACAACTTTTCTGTACCGAGATTGCTACAACAAAATGGTGTTGTGGAGAGGAAGAACATGACTCTTCAGGAAATGGTTAGAATGATGCTAAATGAGAATCGTCTACCCAAATATTTTTGGGCCGAAGTGGTAAGTACAACTTACCATATGGTAAATAAGTATCTATTCGAAGAGGTTTTAATAAAAACCCCTTATGAAATTTGGAATGGTAAGACTCCAAATATATCTTATTTCAAAGTTTTTAGTTACAATATTTTATCTTGAATGATAAGGATAATTTGGGTAAATTTGATACTAAATCTGATTATGGAATTTTTCTTGGGTATGCTACTAACAATAAAACTTATAGAGTTTATAATAAACGTACTTTAGTAGTAGAATAATCTATACATGTCGTATTTGAGGAATTTGATCCACTTGTGTCGAGAAAGATTTTGGAGAATGGTGATGCAGGTACACAAAATTTCCAAACCAAAGAGGTAATACGACAAATGAACCACAGATTGATGAGCCAAAATGAGAGGAATCGACTTTACCATGAGCTATAAAGACAATACCAGAACACTCGGTAAAAGAAATCATTGGTAATTTTGAAAAGATGTAATTACACGTTCATCCCTTAGAGATATTAAAAATCTTATTTTTCTATATCAAATTGAGCCTAAGAATGTGAATGAGACGTTAACTGATGAATCTTGGATCTCCGCGATGCAAGAATAATTAGTCTAATTTGAATGTAATAAAGTGTGGTCTCTAGTTTCTAGACCGGACTTTCACCCTGTAATTGGTACTAAATGTGGTTTTTTGTAATAAAAGGATGAAACTGGTATGGTAATTAGAAATAAAGTAAGATTAGTAGCACATGACTATAATCAAGAAAAGAGAATTGATTATGATGAGATATATGCGCATGTGGCTATATTAAGGCTATTAGAATGTTACTCGTCTTTGCATGTTACCGAAATTTTAAATCATATCAAATTGATGTAAAGAGTGCATTCTTGAATGGCTTTCTAGCAAAAGAAGTTTATGTCGAACAACCACCGGGATTTGAGAGTGATAAACTTTCCGATCATGTGTTTAAACTTCGAAAGACTGTGTATAGGATCAAACAAGCTCCAAGAGCTTGGTATGAGAGACTTAGCCTATATTTGATTGAAAATGGTTTTTGACGGGGTCTTAGTGATGTAACATTATTCATCAAGAAAACTGATTCTAAAATCCTATTAGTACAGATTTATGTTGATGATATTATTTTAGGTTCTACTAATGAGGATTTTTGTCAAGAGTTTGCTAACATAATGCAAGTCAAATTTGAGATGAGTATGATGGGAGAGTTAGCCTTCTTTTGTGGGTTGCAAATCAAGCAAACCAAAGAAGAGATTTTCATTAATCAAGCCAAGTAAACAAAAAGAGGAGTTGAAAAAATACGGTTTGGATGGCATTAAAGAGTATAAAACTCCCGTGACAACAACTACGAAAATAGACAAAGATGATACGGGGCAAAAATGTAAATGAGAAAACGTATCGAGGTATGATTGGTAACTTATTGTATCTTACTGCTAGTAGATCTGATATAATGTTTAGTGTATGCTTGTTCGCTAGATTTCAATTTTGTGGTAAAGAATCGTATTTAATTGCAATTAAGTGAATCTTTCGGTATTTAAAAGGGACAAGTAAACTAGGATTATGATATCCTAGGGGGAGTGATTTTAAGTTAACTAGTTACTCTGGCACTGATTTTGCCGGATGCAAAGTCGAGTGAAAAAGCATAAGCAGGTCGTGTCACATTATAGGAGATACCTTAATTTCTTGGTCTAGCAAGAAACATAACTCAATTTCCTTATCTACTACTAAGATTGAGTATATGGCAGCTGGTAATTGTTTCGCTCAAATTCTATATGTTAAGCAACAATTGAATGACTTTGGAGAATATATGGAGGTAGTTCCTATTTATTGTGATAATAAAAGTGTTATATGCTTAAGTAATAATCCTACACAACACTCATGAGCTAAGCATACGGATTAAACATCATTTCATTCATGATCACATTCAAAAAAGGGATGTTACTATTGAGTATATTGATACCTCCAATTAGCTTGCCGATATCTTTACCAAACCTCAAGCACAAGATCAATTTATGAAAATTATTTGAGATTTAGGTATGGGTAAGCATAACGATGTATGCTTGGAGTGATGTTTTTTGGTCTCTGCCCCCACTTTTTGAGATGACAAAGAGGGAGAAATTGATGTTTCAACGAGTTAGTTGATTTTTAGGAATTTGTTCGCCTAAGAATTGCACTGATTAAAGAGAGATCTTAGTTGTATTAATTTTTGGGCTTATATTGAATATCCGTTGAATTGTTTGAATGTGTCTTCATGATTATGCTTAAATGAGTTAAATACCCGTTCTCGGATTTAGGGGGTGCGTGGTTATATTTTTCTTGAAGGAAACATCAAAGTTAATTGTCATCATAAAAAATGAGGAGATTGTTGATCCCTAGGTTTTGATGGACAATTAAAGGTTGATGTTTTCGGTGGAACTAATGTGTTTGTGGAGTATTTCAGAAAAGAGTTCCATATTATTGATTATGTTGAAGTCATCATGAAGAAAATGTTAAGGGTGAAAAGATTGACGTATTGAAGAAATGAAGAGCTATGAAGGCCTTGAAGAAATTAGATGGAAACAACTGTATACTTTTATACTCTTAGTGCAATTTGAAGTAGGATCGCACACGACACTGTTAAACAAGTTATCTCTTTGTGTATTGATATAATAGAATATAGGATCCTAATTATTGATTTAATATGTGCTCCTTATATGAAATTGAAAATTTAAATTGACCTGATTTAAAATAAGGATTAAAGCATAAAAAGTTAAAGTTTAGGGTCAATTCAGTTAACTGACAAAAGTAATTGCTTAACTAAATCAAACAGTAAGTTTTGGAGTAGAATTGGTGAAGGACATGACCACCCAGCATCAATCGGTCAACTAACCTGAAGGGATTGGTCAACCGTTTAAAAAGAGAGGTTTTTAGAGCAAAACGGGTTGTCCCTGCATCAATCGGTCCACCGAACCAAGGCAAGCGGTCAACCGATTGGATCTTAAGTTTTGGTAGAGAAAGTCTCTAAATCAATCAGTCTACCGCTTATGAATCAATTGGTCAATCGACCAGAGGGGTATTGGTCAACTGACTGGTGTTTTTGTTTTGCCCGATTGCAATGCTTTATCAATCGGTCAACCAACTGCCTGGGATCGGTTAATCGACTGTTTCGGTTGAGATTTCGAGAAACTTGGTCTCCTGGTAAAAACTTGTCGTGTTTTGTGATTCTAAAGGAGAGATTTGGGGGATTTGATCTTATTAAAGATATGGTACATATATTTAATATCCCTATTGATTTGGTCCATATAATTTAAGATTCTCTCAATTTAAATAGTTAAATACTTTCTATCTTTATGATTGTTAATTAAGAAATATATTATGAACTTATTTGAGAGATTCAGAAAGTTATTTTAATGTGGAATACCCCAGAGTTGAATGATTATGTTATATGGGGTCTAAGAGTAACTTTTAGAGGCATATCTTTTGAAAAGTAGCCGTTGGAGGGCTTGTTATCTGTCTATATATTTAGACATGCGGAATTGAGGTTAATTACATCAAGATTAATCAGTTCTTGAGTTTTTCTAAGAGTTATTATTCTGTTGAGATTTTCGAGAGAGATTTTGTGCTAAGTTCTTGATCTAAGGCACTCTTGATTTGGAGTCATCGACTTGTGTTATCTTGCGATTTTGTGTTCATTCTTTGGTGTTTTCCGAGTGAGATCTTTCCAAACTATTGTTCTTAATTTTGATTTCATATTATTATTATTTTCTTGGTGTTAAGATCGTTAAAAAATCATTTTCAAGTCTAAAATCCTGAAAAATCTTTTTAAAATAATTTTTTTGTGATTATCTGATTACATGCTTTAATTTGTGCTACCCACATTATTTATTAATTATATATTAATTTGCCTCACTTTGTATCTATCATGCAGTAAATTTCAGGACATTAATCGAGTATATCTGTATTAAGGTGGTAGAAGCTCCTTATGAGAAGAAGCTCATATTTTTTTATATTTGTGAGTTTGAGCGGATTAGACACGGTTTGGCTGGTGTCTAGTTAGGGTAGTTAGGTTTCGATCTTTTTTCTTTGAAAAATATTGAGGTTTGATCTTTGTCCTAAATATAAAAAGGTCAGGTTATTTTTTTCCCTTGAAAAGAACTAGATCTTGATTCTCCCTACAATTGAATTGGGTGAATTGTGAAGGTTTCATCCTTACCTGTGAAAACGTTACTTGTGAGAGTTGTGAGATTTGATCGTTATCCTGTTAAAAGGATTACGTTTGATCTTTAGCTTATTAAAATATTTAGGTTTTGATTCTTCCTATAATAGAATTAAGTTAGTCTTAAACATGATAAAAAGATAAGGTTCTTCCTTAACTTGGAAAAATAAAAACTGTAAAAGTTGATTCTGAGTTTGATAAAAGAATTGATGTAAAGGTTTGGTTCCTACCTGGTAAAGGAATTAGGGGTTAAAGGTTGTGAATTTCCGTGGAGCTCAGGGGACTGGATTAGGCAAGGCTAGATTGTTGAACCAAGATATATCTTGGTGTGCTGCATTGTTATTATTCTTTATATTTTGTTTGGGTGTGCACCTAGTTAAACACTTATCCGCTGCATAACGAAGATAATAATTGATTTATAAAAAATTGATTATTTGATAATTAAGTGTTAAAAGATTTATTGTTTAAATTTTTGTAACTACCCAATTTACCTCTCTCTTGGGTAGCTCTTTGGGCCAACAACTTCAATGATAAAATGCAAAGAATTTCAAAATAAAACATTGATAAAATTCAAATAATTTCAAAATAAAGAGATACAAACTTCTACAACTAATTGAATAATGGAACAAAAAATCGGGAATACAACAAAAATTCATGGAAAGTAATAGAACATTGACACAATGCATGGGTCACACGAAAATCAGAACAGAAACATAACTAAATTTAACTGAACAGAAACAAAACATTAACAAAAAATTGGGAATAGAACAAAAAATCTTGTAACTTACTTCAACAATCAAAGCGAGTGGATATCTTACTTCAGTAATAAAAAAACACCCCTAGGAATCAAAGCAAACTTCATGAAAATCACAAACATAAGCCAATAGATAAACTACATATGTAAGAGTCAAGCGAAGAACTAATCAAAAATAAAGAAAATTGTACCTAGGCCATAGAGGGAGAGCATCGGTGTAGAGGCTTTTGTAGTGATAATAGAGGCGGTGGAAATCATTATTTCCGTAGAGAGAAAATTGTGATTTCCATATAGAGAAAGAGAGACAGGAGTGTCGGGGAAGGTTAGGGTTATGGTAATGGAAGAAGAAAGGAATTGGGAAGACTATTTCCATAGATGGAGAGAATCGGCGATTTCCATAGATAAAGTGGGTCTTGGCCGGCGATTTGAATTAGAGGTCCTGAGTTCTTGGGTATTTCCATAATAGATTTCCATAGAGGTCTTGGGTATAACCGTATAATCAAGGGAATTAAAATCTTGGAGTGGGAAGGCATAAAAAATAAGGAAAGTAAGGGAATTAAAGAAATTAAGAAAAACAGGGGAAAAGAAAAAAAAACCTAAAAAAGGTAGTTAAAAAACATTATATATATATATATATATATATATATATATATATATATATATATATATACATATGTTATTGTTTTTATTTGATTTGGACCGTTCTTTATGGGGATATAGAGAGTGGTTGAGATTTACCTAGAGGGCTTATGTACGTCCTGTTTTATTATATAGATCATGGGATGATCATGGATTTAAACTATTTTAGGTGTGTGATTGGTCTACTTTAATTGTTTTAATTTTGGAGCTTGGTGGTTTATTCTAACAATGTTGCAATTTTTTATTGAGAAGTTTTCAAGGGCTTGAATGATTTACCTCTTTTTTTTTTTTTTTTTTTTCTTTTTCTTTTCTTGATACCTATTTTTAATGTATTCTATTATTTTTATTATAAGTTTTAAATTATATTTTGAGAAGTACAATAAAAAAGAAAAAAGAGTAGTCTAACTAAGCATGAAGCAATGGAGACCAAGATAATAAAAGAACCAAGTAGAAGATCCATAAGATGAATTATCTTCGATTAAATAATTTATTACTATAACCTAATTAAACCTAGATTCGGCCCATATAATATGCGTGTATAGGAATTGTTTATTTTGTTATATGTATGATATTCATTTTAAAAAAAAAATTAATAATTAGATGATGACATCTAAGATTAAAATCCTTCAAATAAAAATATTAAGTTGTAAGTATGAACATACGGAATATGTGTCACGATGGTCTTCCATTGGGGAATTTGTTTGAATAGAGTTACTTAATCCTATAGTCAACCAATACCAGATAATATGACATTGTCTAATGGAAATCGAGCTTTCGATAAACTTATCTATAATTTATAACATGGAAATAGTAGACTTATGGGTTTCAATACCTGATAGTGTGAGAGACTCATTGGGACTACTTTGGACCATGTCGGGTGAGTGTAACTTAATTTGAGAGATGTGCTAATAGTTGATGATGTGAGGTATATTCAAACTAAAGGATGAATAAGTGTTCAAAAGGGTAATTATGTCTTACTAGTACTATTTAGGGTTTCCCACATTGTTTAAGGTCACTTTTATCGTTCCCTAATTATTATTATAAATGGATGGAGAGGATAACACAATGGTTAAGTTTTCTCATTCTTCTTGTATTCATTTCTTTCTTTAATATGGTATCACGAGAAAGTTATGGGACATTAATCCCATAGTTCTATTCATCCATAATTTAATTTTTTTTTCTTCTCTCCATTGAAAAAAAAAGCAAACCAAAAAAAAAAAAAAAAAAAAATTGTTTCCAACCGCCACCACCGAAACCCTAACCCATCCCCGCCCACCTACCACTTAGTTCCGGCACCGTCCAAGTCAGATTAGACCTTCGTCGGCCCATTCCGACCTTCACCATAGCCACTTGACCTTCGCCATCTCCAATATGGCCAATCAATGACCTTCGCTATTACTATTCAACTCTAATCGCTGCTGTTCAGGCTAAATTCACCGTCGTCGGAGTTCTCCCGACCACATCCACGATCGCTACTTCCAGTCCGAGCTTCACCGCCGTGGAACAGTACTTCGCATTACCATTCCGCTGTCAACTAGTGCTTCATTTCATATCACAACTTCGATTCGCCACTCATTCTGAAGTTCGCTACCATATTTGTGATTGAATGATTTGTCTGCTGCTGCCTTTGTTTCGAAACAACTACTAGGGTTTTGAAACCCTATATTTCTCTAGCCACTGTTGTCTCTGTCCAGATCCGACGTGCTTCCTTTTTTGCCAGACGTTAGTAAGTCTATGCTTGAGTTTCTTCTAATGATTTAAGCTCTACAGTTGTTTGTGTTGTTGGTTTATTTCCCTTGTCAAGTTGTTCTGTATTTGTTAGTTGTTGTATTAGGAGGAATTAATGTCTACGGGTATCCACCAACCGTTAACAACTCGCAAGTTGAATGGGAGAATTACTTACAATGATCCAAAGTGGTACAAGTTGTTGCTACCGATTAAGGAAAACGAGGTGACCGAAGAAGTAGTAGTAATGAATTTTGAGGTGGCCAAATGGCTATTGTCATGGTCAATATCATCAATGTTTACTTTGTGGCAAGAAAAATCATGCCCAAGATACTTGTTAGTATAGAGCTGATCGTTCTCCTAAGTATACTCATACGACAACTTCTAATCAAGTTGCTCCCGTTTTATCATCGAACTCTTCAACTCCCAAGGCTTTTTTTGATGATGAGTATGTTCAGTTCCTCCATTTTAAGGCGTCCAAGAAGACATCTACCCCCATTACTTCGCTAGCTCAACATGGTAATCCTACTGCATGTCTTTTTTTTTTTTTTTTTTTTTATCCTTCCCCTTATACACCTTGGATCGTAGACTCCACTGCCACTGATCAGATGTCAGGGACATATTCTTTATTTGTGCATATTCAGTCATCCCCCTCGTTGACCCCTATTACTGTTGCTGAAGGTTCTACAGTCCCTGATCGTGGTATTAGTGTTGTGGAACTTTCACCCTCTTTCTCTTTATCTTCTGTCTTGTACATTCTTTCTTTTGCTTTTAATTTGATATCAGTAAGTAAGCTTACTTAATAACTTAATTGTTCTATTTGCATCTTTCCCGATTCTCTCATTATCCAGGATTTGAAAACACATAAGACGATTGGCATACGGCGTAAGAAAAATGACCTTTATTACTTTGACAATCACAACGAGACACCTGTTATCCCGCCCACTACCTGTCCTACTGTTGCATCTACCCACCAAATCATTGCCACCTAGGTCATCCGTGTTTTGCCAATCTAAAGGTATTTGTTCCTAGTTTACGTCATTTGTCTTCTTTAGATTTTGAGTCTTGTCCATTGGGAAAGCCTCATTATACTTTATTTATTTCCTTGACTCAATTTTGAGCATCAAGTTCTTTTTGTTTAGTTCATTCAGACGTTTGGGGTCCTTCTTGTATTGCCTCTACATTAGGCTTTCATTATTTTGTCACATTTGTTGATGATTTCTCCAGGGTTACGTAGCTCTATTTAATGAAAGGTTGTTCTGAATTATTCTCCATTTTCTCTACCTTCTGTGCTGAAATTAAAACTCAATTTAATGTGCCCGTGTGTATACTTCGTAGTGACAATACTCGAGAATATTTTTCTCAACCCTTTATTTCATTTATGTCACAATATGATATAGTGGAGCAATCTTCTTATCCTCACACATCGCAGCAAAATGGAGTTGTTGAGTGTAAAAATCAATATTTCCTAAAAGTGGCTCGAACTCTAATGCTTGAGATGAATGTTCCCAAACACTTCTAGGTAAATGCAGTTCTTACAACTTTCTTCTTGATTAATAGAATGTTATTTTCTACCCTGAATGGAAAAATCCCTTATTCTATTCTTTTTCTTTGATCACCCTGGCTTGGTTTACCTCCTCGTATCTTTGTATGTGTTTGTTTTGTCCACTAGTTGACTCCTGGAAAGAATAAATTAGATCCTCGTGCCATAAAATGTGTTTTTCTTGGTTATTCTCATACACGAAAGGGTTATCGGTATTATAGTCCTTCCTTACATCGCTATTTCATTTGCGAAAATGTCAAATTTTTTGAGTCTACCCCTTACTTTTCTGGCCTATCCTCTCAGGATGATCTAGATGTCACCCTTCCTGTACCAAGCCTCCCAGACCCGATACCATCTCTTTCCATTCCCGAACCTGTCCCGTCTAGTTATCGTTCACTGCCTTTACTTGTATACTCTCGTCTCCAGAAGGTAGTTTATGTCGTTGAGCCAATCGTCTCTGTGTCTTCAGATTCTTCTCCAGTTCATCCATCTGCGTCTAACTTGGACATACCCATTGCTGTCTAGAAGGGTAAGCGTACATGTACTCAACATTCTATTTCTAACTTTGTTTCGTATGCACACCTATCTCTTTTATATTCTTCTTTTGTTGCTTCTCTATCCTCTGTTTCTATTCCAAAGTCTGTCATAGAAGCTCTTACTCATCCTGGTTGGACAACCATAATGGAAGAAAAAATGCTAGCCTTACGTTAGAATGGTACTTGGGATCTCGTCTCGCTTCTGCCTGACAAAACAATAGTTGGATGTAAATGGGTATACACTCAGGTATATGGTCTTGATTATTCTGATATATTTTCTCCCATTGCCAAACTCAATTCTATCCGTTTGTTTATCTCTTTGGCTGCCACCTTTCATTGGCCGTTGTATCAACTTGATATCAAGAATGCGTTCTTAAATGGTGATTTAACTGATGAAGTATACATGGAGCAACCTTTTGAGTTTGCTGCTCAAGAGGAGTTTGATTTGGTATGTTGCTTGAATAAATCTATTTATAGCCTCAAGCAGTCTCCTTGAGTATGGTTTGGGAGATTCAGTGAAGTGGTCACTGAATTTGATCTTCGCCGTTGTGGTGTCGATCACTCTGTATTCTGTAGGCACAGTAAAGTCAGACGAATATTATTGATTGTGTATGTGGCTGACATCGTGATTACCGGAGACGACCACCAGGGTATTCTGGAACTCAAAACATTTTTGTATAACAAGTTTCAAACCAAAGATTTGGGTTAGTTGAAGTAGTTTTTGGGGATTAAAGTTTCTCGATCAAGTCAAGGTATTTACCTGTGTTAGAGGAAATATGTTCTCAATCTGTTGAGTGAAACAGGAATGCTAGGAGCTAAACTAATTGATTCACCTATGGATCTAAACAACAAACTATTGGCAGATCAAAGTGTACCATTGAATTATTCAACGCAATACAAACGGTTAGTTGGGAAGTTGAACTACTTGATGGTTACTAGACCAGATATTTCATTTGTTGTGAGTGTTATCAATCAGTTATTGGATCGTCCCTGACTTATCACTGAGATGCAGTAATTCGTATTCTTCGATATCTGAAAAGTTCTCTAGGATGTAGTTTGTTGTACCAGTACTTTAGTCACACTCAAATTAAGAGATACAGATGCAGATTGGGCTGGATCTACCTCGGATAGGAAGTCCATTACTGGGTATTGTGTGTTTGTTGGAGGTAATCTCGTTTCTTGGAAGAGTAAAAAATAGACAGTTGTGGCGCGGTCAAGTGCGGAATCGGAATATAGGGCGATGACCCATACTTGTGAGTTAACTTGGTTAAAACATTTGTTAGAAGAACTCGGATTCGAACACTCTTCACTGATGGATCCGGTATGTGATAATCAAGCAACACTTTACATTCCATGAGAGGACAAAACATATTGAAGTTGATTGTCACTTCATTCGAGAAAAAGTATTACAGAAGCAAATTGAGACTAAACATGCAAAGTTAGTTGATCAGTTAGCTGATTTGTTCACTAAACCATTAGGGGGCTCAAGGATAAATTATATTTATAACAAGTTAGGAGCATACAATACATATACTCAAACTTAAGGGAAAGTGTTAAAAAAAGGTAATTATGTATTACCAGAATTATTTAGGGTTTTCCACATTGTTTAGGGTCTCTTGTATCGTTCCCTAATTATTATTATAAATAGATGGAGAGGTTAACACAATGGTTAAGTCTTCTAATTCTTCTCGTATTCATTTCTTTTTTTAACAATAAGAATTGAATCTTACCCCCCAAAAAATAGTAAGAGTTACTTATCCTCAAAGGATCTGTTGGCCCAAAGAACTACCCAATGAGGGGGTGAATTAGGTAGTTACTAAAATTAAACAATTAATTCCTTTAAGCACGAATAATCAGTTTCTCTAAATAGATTATTATTTTGTTATGCAGCAGAAATGTGTTTACTTCTAAATGCACACCCAAACACAATATAAGAAAATAACTAATGCAGCACATAACAATATATCCTGGTTCAATAAGATACTCTTACCTACATCCAGTCTCTCGAGCTCAATGGAGATTTACAATTCACTAAACCCCTGATTCTTTTCCTAGGTAGGAACCAAACCATTATAATCTCGACTCTTTTCAGAGGTTTAGAATCAACCTTTATAATTATCCTTTTTCCAGGCTCATGAAGAACCTTATCTTTTTACCAAGCTCAATACTAACCTAATTCTATTACAGGCAGAATTAAAACTTAATCCTTTTAATAGGCTAAAGATCAAACCTACCACTCTCTCACACTTTTACACTTATCCTTTTCGTAGACTTAGAAAGAACCTTTACAAACACTCAATTATATTACAGGGAGAATCAAAACCTAATTCTTTTTAAGGAAAAATAATACCCTAACATTTTTACCAGACAAAGATCAAATCCTAATATTTTCACAGGAAAAGATCGAACCTAGTATAGACACTACATTTTGTCCTGCCCAGTCAGTGTCGAATCAAGTACAAGTTCTAATAAATTTTAAACTTAGGTTTAAAGGGAATGAATTTATACTTGAGATCACACTATCCAATATAAAAAAATAACCAAAAACATGACAAAAACGCAAATATGTTGAATTTGACAAAATACAGCTAAGTAAAAGTTTCTAGTCAAAATCGAAATTTCCATGATTTAAGGAGGTCTAAAATGAATTTACTAAGGTTTGATTTTTATCAAATCATCTTTAGTATAGATAAATCTTAGTCACTATCCATAAATCATAGGATATTTCAAACAATTAACTCGGTTATGTCACCTCGACTTTGAAACATTTACATTTCACTGAATCTTACCAAATTTAACACCAAAAACAATTCTTTCTCTCATGAATACCACATCACATACCACCAAGAAACAATACAAGACACCTTAATCAAGGCTTGGAAATTTCATGACAAAGCCCTAAATCACAAGGTGATTTAAGAAGTGGGTTTGACTTGGATTTTCACCAAATCCAAGTATTCTTGACAAATCACCTTAGGACTAAGCAATCAAGGGGCCTATCCATCATTTAAAGTCCACAAACAAATACTTATAATGACCAAAGAGCCTTCCTAGAAGTTTTCTACCAAATAGCAAAGGAAGGGGACAAGACACTTACGGTGCAACTAACCGTTATCGAAACTAAACTATTAGCCCAGTGAGCTACCCAAGAGGGGTGGTGAATTGGTTAGCTATAAAAATTTAAACATATAATTATTTTTAACACTTAATTATCAAATGATCAATTTTTTCTAAATCAATTATTATCTTTGTTACGCAACGGATAAGTGTTTAAATCTAGATGCATACCCAAACAAAATGTAAAGAATAATAACAATGCAGCACACCAAGACATATCCTGGTTCAGCTCCACAGAGATTTACAATCGCTAAACCCCTGATTCCTTTAAAGCTAGGAACCAAACCCTTACAACGATTCTTTTCCCAGGCTTAAAATCAACCTTTACAATTTTTCTTTTCCCAGGCTAAGGAAGAACTCTATTTTTTTTACCAGGCAAACGACTAACCTAATTTTATTACACGAAGAATCAAATTCTAATCCTTTATACAGGCTAAATATCAAACCTCACAACTCTCACAAGTATCATTTTCTCAGGTAAGGATGGAACATTTACAATTCACTCAAAACAATTCAATTCAGAGAGAATCAGGACCTAATTCTTTTCAAGGGAAAAGAATAACATAACCTTTTTATACTTAGGACAAAGATCAAACCTCAATATTTTTCACCAGAAAGGATTGAAATCTAGTTACCCTTACTAGACATCGGCCCAATCGTGTCTAATCCACTCAAACTCACAAATACAAAAAATATGAGTTTCTTCCGACAAGGAGCTTCTACCACCTCAATACAGATATACTCGATTAATATCTTGAAATTTACTACGTGATAGATACAATGTGAGGCAAATTGATATTTGATTAATAAATAAGTGTGGGTAGCACAAATTAAAGCACGTAATCAATTAATCACACAAAATCGTTTTAAAAAGATTTTCAGGATTTTAGATTTGAAAACGATTTTCCAATGATCTTAACAACCAAACAAATAATAATAATATGAAATAACAATTAAGAATAATATCTTGGAAAAATCTCACTTGGAGAACACCGAAGAATGAACACGATATCGCAAAATAGCACAAGTCGGTGACGCCAAATCAATCAGCGGTTTAAATCAAGAACTTCACTCAAATATCTCACTGAAAATCTCAACAAAATAATATCTCTTAAAAAAACTTAGGAACTAATTGTTCTTTATGTTATTCAACCTTAATCTCGTAGGTCTAATTATATAGACCAATATCAAGCCCTTCAACGGCTACTTTTCAAAAAATATGCCTCTAAAAGGCACTCTTAAACCCCATATAGCATAATCATTCAATTATGGGATAATTCACTTAAAAATAACTTTCAAAACTCTCAAATAGATCCATAAAACATTTCTTAATTATCAATTACAAAAATAAGAAGTATTTAACCACTTAAATTGAAAGAATCATTAATTATGTAGACCAAATCAATAGGGATATAAAATACGTGTACCATATCTTCAACAAGATTAGATCCTCCGAATTTCTCCCTTGGAATCATAAGAAACGACTAGTTTTTGACCGAAAGACCAAGTTCCTCGAAATCTCAACCGAAGCATTCGGTTTACCGATCCCTGCCATTGGTTGACCGATTGATACAACGTAGAAATAGGCCAATAAAAAATAGCCAGTTGGTTGATCGATCCTCCTTTGATCAGTTGACCAATTGGTTAAGAGAGTTTCACTTTTAAACCCTTAAGCCCATCGATTGACCGATCGACTTGGGTCGGTTGAACGATTGTTCTAGGATCTACACATTTTGCTTCGAAAAGCTTACTGTTTCAAACGATTGACTAATCTCGTTTGATCAGTTGACCGATTGATGTTGGTTGGTTAATTTCTTCACTGATTCCACTCCAAAATCCACTGCTTCATTCAATTAACCATTTTCTTTTCTCGGTTGAATGAATTGACCCTAAACTTCAACTTTTAATCATGATTTTCACTTAGGTCAATTTTCATTTTCAATATCACATAAGGAGGACATATTTAATCAATAATTAGGATCCTAAATTCTATCATTTCAATACATCAAAAGTAACTCATTTAATAGTGTCGTGTGTGATCCTAATTCGGGTATAAAAGTATTGAGTTATTTTCACCTAATTTCTTCAAGGTCTTCAACATTCTTAATTTCTTCACTGTATCCATATTTGCACCCTTGACATTTTCTTCATGATTTCTTTAACATAATTAATAAATGGAACTCTTTTTTTGAAATACTCAACCAACACATTAGTTCTACCAAAAATATCAACACTTAATTGTCCATCAAAACTTAGGGATCAACATAAACAGATTCAGTTCGCTAGCCAAGTAAGGCATTTAATGAGAATTGAATGCCCATCCCATTAAGAATTAAATGCTTGGGATGACATGTAAAGACCGCATTCAAGGTATCTAGATATTTTAAGCAAAATATCTTGGAAACCAATCGAAAGCCTTGAATTGTGATAACCCATTACTGAAAGCAAGCCGGATGAGTGACCTCCAAGCAATGCATTAAATGCACATCCCATGAAGCATTATATGTTTGGGATGACATGACATGGCTAGGTCCAAAGGATCTAGATATTTTTTCAAAACTGTCTAAGGGTAACTAGGCAACTTGGAAACTGATTGACGGTTACAAGGAAAGTTCACCCGATCCCATCCGAAATGAACTGAATATGTGGCCTCCAAGTCATGACTTATCACTTTGCATTAAATGTAAGAGACACCTAAGGACTAGATGCAATACACCTTGGGAGCATTTTTGACGACCAAATCGAAATAGTGGATATAACCGATATTTACCTCTAAACTGAACCGGTTCCATCCCATCAAGTCATAAATGCACCGATATACAAGGAATTTCATTGGTGGAAAGGTAATGATTGGCAATCATCGGTAATGATTGCCACTCATTACCAAATCTTTGAGAATTTAGCCTTCTCCCCTAAATTCGTTCCAAGCCAAATCAAACCAAGATAAGATAGCAAGTCTGCTGGGCCAAACATCCCCCAAGGAAGAGGCTGGATTGGCCTGCGTATTTCCCAATGCACAAGCCCCCAGCCTATAAATAAGGGTGCTGGGGTTCTCATTTTTTCAAGTTTTGAAGGCCTAATTTCTCTCTCTAAACTTGAGCAACTCTCTCGGGTCCTAGGCCTCTAAAGCGGATTTCTAAAAAAACACGTCATTATTCTGTCAAAATATAAGTCATGGAAAAAGTTCTTGAAGTTCTTAGAATAATAACTTCAAGGATTGACGATCACCAATCAATATTAAGCCAATGAGGAAATGAGGTTAGCTACTTAGGGACGACTACATCCCCTAAGTAGGTTGTTGTTCTTGGGTTCTTGGCTAGGAACTCAAAGAACCACAACCACCGATCAAACACCGACCAAGAAGATCAAGGAGAAGGGGGTAAACACTTAGGGAATACCACATCCCCTAAGTATGTATGTTCCTATCAAACCCCTTATGATTCTTGGTTGATTTTGTGTATATTGTTTTGTATATAGTTGGATCATGTAAATAAAACACTTAATTCGATGTTCTTAACACATAAAATCCATAAAAGAATCAAACAAACCCTAAAAACAACCTAGCAAGCTTTTGATTTTGTCAAGAGTATCAAACAAACACCTAATCTTAACTATAACAACTAAATAAGGGCAAAATCATACAAAAATCATTCCAAACATCTCAAGAGCATTCAAAAACATTCCAAGACATTCAAAAACATCAAATCATCCAACCACGTGGTAAAAACACGTGAGGATTCGAACAAAACGACTATTTACACCATGAGTTATGCATAGTCTATACGATTTCCCCCCAAGAACATCTTATCTTAGTTTGCCCATTTAAAGTAAATAAATCCCTTGGAAACATATATAAACACCCCTCAGGAACCATTCTTGTCGATTCCTTAATATTTGATAAAAGGTCATACGGAGGAACATTCCCAAAAATACAAAAAATTGTCCCACCTTATTTTTTAAAATACCAAAAAGATTTAATGTGAAGGAAATGATTTCAAAATAAAATAAAGCATTCCTACTAAACTAATTAGACTTAATTGAATATAACATACTATCTTTAGACGAACGTTTTAGGATGCCTAACATCTTCCTCCAGTGTAACTGACCCCCGAGCCTTTAAATGAACATTTGATTTGACCGTGTTTTTTAGAGTCAATTTTTACTTAGGCCTATTAAATTTGTTTTCTAAAATTTGGTGACATAGCACACTATTTAAATTCAATGCTAGGTGGTAATTCCTTATTTTTAAAATGGCGTAAGTACTTTTTCGAGAAAATCGGCACTTTAAAAACCCCGAAGTCCTTTAAGCTTTATTATTTCATACTCTTTTCCTTTCGAAAAATTGGGGCGCGTCACTTAGAGAGAAAGGTATAAAACTTGTTGTCATCCTCTTCTCGATTCTCTAATTTTTTGCTAATCGAAATCCAGGGTGCATCACCTAATTACCTTGACTAGACACTATCCCAAACGTGTATAATCCATTCAAACTTATAAATACAAAAAATATGAGTTTCTTCCCACAAGAAGATTCTACCACCTCAATACAAATATACTCGATTAATATCCTGAATAATTACTACGTGATAGATACAATGTGAGATAATTAAAATCTAATTAATAAATGAAGTGAGTAGCACAAATTTAGCATGTAATCATATAATTTGGAAAAAATCATTTAAAAAGATTTTCAGGCTTTTAAGTTCAAAATGATTTTTTAACAATCCTTAATCAAGCAATCAATATAAATATAACTTTAAATCAAATAATAAAGCTTGGATAAATCTCACCAGGAAAATACTGAAGACAATGATAATATCGCAATTAGAAATCAAATTGGTGACGCCAAACAATCAGCACTTTAGATCAAGAACTTAAATAGAATCTCTCGTAAAACTTTTAGCAAAAATATCACTCTTATAATAGTTTAAAACTGATGTTCTTTATATCCTAAACTCAGTTCTCGCAGGTCTATATTAATAGACCTAGAACTAGCCCTTCAACGACTAGTTTTAAAATGTTATGTCAATAAATAACACATATGCATGCATAAACATGGATAAATGCATATTTCTCTCATAAAATTTCAACTTTCTTTTGGAATAATAATCATTTTTGAAACAAGAGATGTTAGTTGTATGCCTATAAATATATCCACATGCAACATATTGAAATGTCATATAAATTCAGGTGATCAAATATATGGTATCAAAAGTAGATTAATGCGATCTCATAAAATGATACCAATCATGTATGCTTAAATTCATATTGGATACCGATTGGTAAGATCATGATTAATACTGATTTTATCAAGCATCTCTTAGCAAAAGATATTTCATCAATAAATAAGTATTAGCTAACAATAGAATTACTTGAAGGCATATAATCAAAGCATGATTAATCCAAATCAAATAAATCATTCTTTAATCATTTGAAAAACTCTTTAATATAAGATATCATGCATTTTAATAAATCAAGATGCATAAAAAACAGCTCAATTCAACTTATTTATATAAAAGTATATACCATAAATGACAGCACATTATACAAATAGTCTTACTAAAATGCATAGGCAACAAGTTATTAACTTAGTGGGGAGCTTAAACACTTAATTCATTTTTCAAATCATGTAACATGTTTTTCAAACATATAATCACTACTTGATATAAGCACATAAAAACATGTTAATATTTTCTAACTAAATGTGATTCCTAGAATCACCCTGTAACGTTTCTAAGACAACAAGTGAACGCATCATTGAAAATAGGTCTTAGAAACAATTACCAACTTACCTATTTGGCAAGTCAGGAATCTCCCTCTTTAACAAATTTAATAAATTGAAATGCGAGAGGTTAGAAGTACCTCTTCTATCCTTCGGGATAACTTTGCTCTTTACCTCATTTGTACTCATGATTGATTTGGGGGCATAATTCTTCTTGGTTTTTCTGTATCCTCTTTGCCTTTGATTATTATCATTTAATTTATTAATGATTCCCTTCGCACATATCACTTGTGGTTTCCTGGTGATATCCTATCTTGGTTTTGGTACAATATTTCTCTTTGCACATGTCTCTTGTGGATCCTTTGTGACTTCTTGTCTCGGCTTTGATATAACTTCTTTGTTTGTTCCTTCGGGTCTACTTCCGATATTATGTAATTCTGCACAAGACATTTTAACAGTTCTTTTCGGTATCCATTTCGTTTTGGATCCGTTCTTGTTAGACATAAATTTAGGAATCCTGAATGGACATGATACTTTAAAATACCTAACCCTATTGCAATAATAACATCTCAAATCCGATTTATCATATAAAGCATGAGATATAAAACATAAATCATTAACAATAGCAACATAACTACCACTGGCTTGTGATGAAGGATAAGACGATGGAACATATTTACTTTGCCTAGAAAAATCATTTTTAGAATCTCTCGAAACAGACTTTAGATCGGATTTTGATTTTTCAAATTTTTTCTTAAGTAAATCAATTTTGGAAACAAAATCTGACATTTGCTTAGAAATCATGTCAAGAATATTTTTTAAAACTCTGTTTTCCTTTTCAAGAGAATTAACTTTAGAGAGCAAATTGTTAATTTAAAAAACAACGTCTGAATTTTTTTTGTACCACAATAATCATTCAAATGCACTTTAGATTTTCGGACACTTTTTCCACCATTTTCAAAAGAATCGATTTTTCTTTTTAAACTCAAACTCTCTTTAGCAACAAGTAGTGTGAAAGAAAATAATTTTTTCATAACAATATGAACATTTTCATTATCATTATCTCTATCACTACCACTAAAATCACAGGAATCATACATCACATTTTCATATAAGGATCTATCACCATCAAGAGAGGATACACAAAAAATATCATCTATGGTATGTGCACGTGACCGATTTAGCTAGAATGTTAAGCCTAATCGAGTTAAAACTCGCTCTGATGCCAATTGTTGGCCCAATGAGCTACGCAAGAGGGGGTGAATTGGGTGGATAAAAATTAATTCAAATAAAATACTTCAAAAATCAAATGATTAATTTTTACCCTAAATTAATTATTATCCTTATAGCACTTGAATTTTCAAACAATTAATTTAATCAATTAATCAATTTATCCTAAATCAATTATTATCTCTTTATAGCAGCGGATAAGAGTTATAAACTCTAGGTGCACACCCAAACAACACAAAATAAAGTAAAGAAAATAAGAAATGCAGTACACATCGATATATCCTAGTTCACCAAGCTAATCTTGGTTAATCTAGTCTTTCAAGCCCCACGGAGATTCGCACCCACTAATCACTAAGATTCCTTTACACAGATAGGAACCAAACCTTTACACAATGATTCTTTTCACAGGCTCAGAATCAAGCTTTACAACTTCTTTTTCTCAGGCTCAGGAATAACCTTTTATTTTTCCCAGACTCAAGAATAACCTTATCTTCTTTCAGGCTCAAGACAAACCTAATCCTTTCACAGACTAAGGATCAAACCTAATTCTTTTATACTTTAGGCTAAGAATTAAACCTCATAATCACTCCAAGTATCCTTTTACTTAGTAAGGATTGAACCATTACAAATTCACTCAAATTAATTCTATCAATGAATAATTAACACCTAATCTTTTTATGCTCTAGGCAAAGATCAAAACCTCAATCTCTTTACTGGAAGAGATTGATACCAACTACCCTTGATTAGACACTCCCAATAGTATCTAATCTGACACACAACTTACTAATTACAATAAATTGATAAGTTCTTCCCACTCGGAGTTTCTACTACCTCAAATCAATTTAAACTCAATTAATGTCCTGATATTTACTAGTGATAGAATTAAGTGAGGAAAATAAAAATCTGATTACAAAATTAATGTGGGTAACACAAAATCGAGCACGTAATCAGATTATCACACAAATCGTTTTAAAAGATTTTTATGCTTTTAAAGTTCAAAAATAATTTCTCATACAATCAATTAACCAAGCAAGTACTAATAACAATAAACTCAATTAAGAATATGCTTGGGATGATCACAACAGAAAAACATAAAAATCTGATTATAATAGATATGAGTAGCACACAAATAAATACGTAATCAAATTTTCACCAATAATCGTTTTAAAATATTTTTATGCAATTTAAAGTTCAGAAAACGATTTCATAATATCTAAAAATTCAAGAAAGCAAAATAATATCTAAAAATTCAAGCAAGCAAAATAATACTAGACCCCATATATTGATTCCTTTCAATCCTAGTATATTTGACTTAATTTTAGCTTTCAAAACATTCAATTTAGTCCCTCAAAGAATTTTCAAATACAAATCGATAAGATAGGAAGTATTAAAAGGACCGATTTGAGAAACACTTCAATTTCATGTACCAAATTTACATGGATATTCAAATAGGAGTATCATATCTTAAATATATCCATATCCATAAGATCTCTTAATCAAGTAAACAAATTACGACTAGTTAATGGCTATTTTTTGAATAAATTTCGAAATTCCACAAAACCTGAAACAACATGGTCGGTTGACTGGCCTCTGCCCATCAATCGACCGATCAATACAAAATACTAGCCAAGCCAAAATGTCTTTGCCCACAGGTCGACCTCCACTTATTCATCTGTCAACCAGACGATTCAGAGACATTTATAGGTCGACCTTTCGGTCGACCTAACGATTCAGAGAGTTTATCTTTGGGCCATAGGTCGACCAACCTATCGACCAGAAGATTTAGGGACTTTAGCTATTTTTCATAAGTTGACCGCTCAAACACCATGAGTCAACTGGTCTCTGCCATACTCTTTTCTTAA
Source organism: Eucommia ulmoides (assembly GCA_016647705.1). Classification (NCBI taxonomy): domain Eukaryota; kingdom Viridiplantae; phylum Streptophyta; class Magnoliopsida; order Garryales; family Eucommiaceae; genus Eucommia; species Eucommia ulmoides. The sequence continues at coordinate 46,929,047 of CM028334.1, read as the reverse complement.
TTAATTTTCTGTTAAATTTCTTCGACGTTTTTACCCCTTTAACCGATTTCTTTTCTCGGTTAACTCCAACAAATCTTTAAATTCAATTTTAATTTATTATCTTTCTTAAATAAATTGTTTCTTTTTCAATTTCACATAGGAGCAAATATGTTTAACTAGTTAGGATCCTATAAAAAACACACATAATCATAAAATTATTTTTGTGTTGTATGTGATCCTAATCAGGATAAATTAAGAGTGAAAATAGATTAGAGTTGTTTTCACCGAGATTCTTCGAAACCTTCAATCTCTTAGTATCCGTCTCTGCATCCTTCACAATTTCTTCATGATGTTATTGTCTCTACATTATCTTTACATCCTTTGTAATTATTTCATGATACTATCTGGAACTCTTTAAACTGAAACACTCAATAAACAGATTAGTTCCACAAAAAATATCAACATTTAATTGTTCATCAAAATCTTTGGATTATCAAGATTCATAACAGCTATATTTGATCAACAATATAACTTTTAAAACTCTCAATTTTGTCCCAAAAATAATTTGATCTTAATCAATGAAAGTATAAAAAGAATTATATTTAAATATATGGACTAAATCGTAAGGTCAAATAAAATTCCATAAATCTCTATCATATTTTTGATCCCAAATATTCTCTACTAATATAGCAATATTCAAAATTCACAGGTTTAATAATAGATATTTCAAAGATATCTTATAATGGTTATTTTTTAAATAATATATCATTGAATGACACCCTAAGACCCCATATATCATATATATTCAAAATAGATCTTTTTCATTTAAAAATATTCTTGAAAAATGTCATTTTGTCCTTAAAACATTTTAAAATTGAAATCCATCAAAATAGAAAGTATTAAGACACTTTAATTAAAAGAATATTTAATTAAATAGACCAAATTATTAGGGATCACAAAATCTATCAAGTGTATTTGAATTAAACCCAAATCCCTAAAAACCTTCTCTTGGAATCATCAAAACCGAGATGATTTAGCCAAGAATCTGAAACAGTAAATATGTTGATTGAAACAATTGGTCGACCGATCTATGCCAAAGGTGAAATAGCCGTTGGCCTTACACCCAGTCAGTTGAACGACCCTTTTTATTCGGTTGACCGATTTAATTAGTACACTCACTTACTTACCCATTTCAGCTACTGTTTTAAACGCGGTTGACCGATTGCTTTTCTCGATTGACTGATTAGATCAGTAGGGCTCTGTTTCAACTCCTAAAACTCACTGTTTTAATAAGTTGACCGACCCCTTTTAGGGATTGACCGAATTGACTCGAAAATATAATATTTTATACTTTAAAACACATTTTTCAATTAAGTCCATTATCAAAATTATTTTATATATAGAGCACATAATAAATCACATATTAGAATCTTAAACTTATCGCTTCTTACTAACACACTTAAAATTAATTAATTTTAAGTGTCGTATGTGATCCTGATTTGGGTTGTATTAAGAGTGTTGGCCCAGTAGAATACCCAAGAGGGGGGTGAATTGGGTAATTAAAAATATATCAGAATAAAACTTGAATAAATCAAATAATTAATTTTATGCCTAAATTAATTATTATCTTTATACCACATCGGAATTATAATAAATCTAAGTGTACACCCAAACAACAAAAATAGCAAAGTAAAATATAGCAACACACAAAAGATTTATACTGGTTCACCAAGATACTCTTAGCTAATCCAGTCCCCCGAGCTCTACGGAGGTCGCACCCACTAAAATCAATATCCCTTTAAAGGTACGAACCAAACCCATACACTGATTCTTTTACAGGCTCATAATCAACATTTACAATATCATTTTCTCAAGCTAAGGAAGAACATCTACTTTTTACAGGCTAAAGAATAATCTAATTCTTTTTAACACTAAGACACAAAAATCAAAACCTCACAAAACACTCTAAGTATCATTTTCGCAGGTAAGGATGAAACCTTTACAAAACACTCAAAACGCAATTCTTATCCAGGAAGAATCACTACCTCAATCTTTTTACAGGAAGAGACTGAAATCCAACTTCCCTTGATTAAATATCCTCAATGATATTTAACCCGTCACAACTCACCAATACAAAAATTGATAAGAAGTAAATCTCACTCAAAGCTTCTACCACCTCAGATAAACAATAACTCGATTAATATCCCAAGTAGTGGTAGAAATATGTGAGATACAAAAATCTGATTTTAACAAGAATATGGGTAGCAAATTAGAGCACGTAATCAGATTCAAAAAATTATTTGTAAAAATATTTTCTTCAAAAATCAGAAACAATTTCTGAGATCAATTTCCAAATAGAAAATAATAAACAAGTAATAAGCAATATGAAAAGATCTCATCCGGAATCCACAGAAATAATGATTAGAACAATGTAGCTTCAAATCTAGTATCAATAAAAATTGATCGCAATTGATTCTCAGAATCACTCTTAGAATAACTTACAATATCGTAGAATGATAACTCTTATAAAAAACTCTCTCAAAATGATATAGAATGATTAACTCTCTTAGAATGATTAGCCTTGCTAGTGAAATTCGTAGGTCTATTTAAAGGAACATGTAATCAACATTCTAATGGCTAGTTTACGAGTGTCATGACAATTAAAAGCTCTTATAGACCTCTTATATCATAATGACTTCATTTAGGTTCAATTTCACTTAAAAATATATTTCAAATCTCTTAATTATACCCCCAAAGTATTTCTCAATCTTAATAAATAAGTATAGAATCTATTTCAAGTACCAAATTGAGAAACATTAATATTTAATGAACCATATTAATAGAATTTAATTAGTATATGAACCATATCTTAAATATAGATAATATCCCACAAATCTTTCTCAAATCCCAACCAAAAACAACTACTTTTGGATATAATCTCAGATCAAACTATATCTTAAAACAGCACGTTCGGTCGACTGCCCAACTCAGGTTGCAGCCAAACCATTGCCGCGCCGTGAATAGGTCAACCGCCCGGTCGACTCACAGATTCAGAGAGTTCAGTACTACTTCACCGATCGACCTATCGGTCAACTTATTGATTCAGAGAGTTCAGCCTTCTTGGTCAGTCGATCTGTCGGTCGACTTAGAGATACAGGATGTTACAGCTTCCATGTCCAGTTAACTCACCAGTCAACTGTTGTGCCTTGATCTCTTCTCTGAATACGTTTTTAACTTATTTTCTTTTATGTTTTCGCCCCTTTAACCATTTTCTTCTCTTGATTAGCTCTACTAATATTTTTATATTCCATTTTAGTCGTTCAAAATTATTTCTTCTTATTTCACATAAAAGCAAATAATTTAACTTAATCAAAATACACATAAAAGATAAAATACATTTTGTGCATGTGTGTGTTCCTAAATGGGATATTGAGAGTTAAGATTCACCTGGGTTGTTTTTCCTAATTTCTTCAAACTCTTAATACTTCTTTATCATCTTGACATCTTCATTTCTTATCCATTCAATTTCACATCTTCATTACTGGAACTTTAAATCACTAAAACACTCAATTAAATATTAGTTCCATCAAAACATCAATACTTAATTGTTCATCAAAATCTTAGAATCAACAAAAAGTATATAGGTAAAGAGTTATTTTTATCTAGTTGTCTTTAATGTCTTCAAAACTCTTCACATCTTCATCATTTTCATCTTGCACCCATTATATTCCTCTTCGACGATTCCTCTTCTTAAATATATTACATGGAACTATAAATCTAAAACCACTCAGTAAAAGTATTAGCCTTACAAAAATATCAACATTTAATTATTCATCAAAACATTGGATTCAACAGTATCAATAGGCCAATACTTGATAGTGTGAGGTTCGCCCCAATGTTAGGATTATCTAATCCCTACTAGGAACATTTGGAATGTACCTATTTCTTCAAAGGGATACGAGATTCAAAAAAATTAGTGAGAGTATATTTTTAGATAAACTTTGATCTAAAATGTACACTACTTTTTTTCTTACCTTATTCATTACATTTATTTTCATTATGTAGATATTATTGTGTAGAACCAATGCAAAATTCGTATGAGACAAACACTTTAACTAGACCTAACTTCTCAGATTGGTTGATAATATTAAAACTTATTTCAACTTCTTACAAATTAGACAATGTTATTAGTAGCGGAATATTACGTCGCTACTTTTACCGCAAGTGTATGGGTCAAGTTTTAGTATAATGGAAAGAGTAGGATTGTCGTATCCACAGAGATTGGATTAAATTGTCACTAAGTACCACGATTGTCATAACCTAACTTTATCTAGGTAACTCAAATGTAGTTTTTGTTAATAAAATATACTAAACTAAATTAATAACTACAATACTAATATAACGTTTAAGGGATTATATTGTTTAGGGATTAACTTCGTTCACTTAATTGTGTTCGATTCAATCTAGTTTACATTAACGGAATTTAAATCTATCCGATAATCTAGGTATCAAAAACTCACTCACTACCTCTCCCGAGTGTAAAGTGAATGAATATGTGATAGGTGTAAATTACCTATCTATTTTCAATCCGAACGTTGGTAGTTTTCGAGTATGTTTAGTACGTTTTAATATGTTTTTATGTGTTTTTGTCTAAATTAGGTGTTTGAGGTTAAAAGGTATGTAAACGGATCAAAAACGATCAAATCGGATCAAGAATGGTGGAAAAATGGTGGAAATGTGCAAAGCCAGTACAAGTGCTATAACTTCAAAGCTATTTTTGACTACGATAAAATCCAATTTTGGAAAAATACAAAACTTGAAAGTTGTATATATTTATCTTATATTTCTATTAGTTTTTGAATCACATCAATCGGAGCTCAGACAAAGAAGTTACAGCCAAAACAAGAAAGTGTGCCACCGCCTAGGCGGTAAAAGTGCAGAATCAAGCCTAAACTCACTGCTGTTCCACCGCCTAGGCGGTCACCTCTGTGCCAGATTAGATATTATTTTGGATATTTTAGGATATTTTGATCCATTTTTCTCCTCCTCTCCTCTCCATTCGGCCAAAGGACCTCTATAGACTTTAGGAGGATAGATTGAGAGGTTTTGGAAGTGCTCATTTAAATCCTAAGAAGAAGATCACATTGTAACGAAGGAGGAGCGATCTTGAAACGTTTTTAGGGATAAATCTTCGGACTAGGCTAAGTTTCTCTCGTTCTTTTCTTTACTTCTTAACTTAGGATTATTGTTTGAGCATGTTTAGCTTAGTTTCAATTGTATAATCGGCTATGACCATGAGCTAAATGGGTTTTTGTCTAGGGATTAATATATTTATGAAAATTTTGTTTTGTTGAGTTTGTGTTTGGTTAGCCGTTGTTCTTCGTTATTTTGATTGTATTTATCATATTATTTGTTTATTATGCTTAGAATGATATATGGAGAATACGGGGTTTGACAAACCCCAGATTTGGGTTAGGGTAAACAAACGCCATAATCCAATAACCCGGTCGGGGTTTTGATTGTGGACAATCGATGACGTTGGGACAAGACTTATGTGACCTAGGGTCGTTAAGACGTTGAGAGAGACTTTTTCATTAACTCGAAGTCATGTATTCCCCCATATTACACTCAGGAGAGGCGGCGACGGAGTTTTAGAACTGAGATTGTCGATAGGGTAAACACGACACGACGATCCAATGACCCGATCGGGAGTTGGATTGTATGCAATCAATGACGTTGGGGCGAGACTCACGCGACCTAGGGTCGTTACGACGTTGAGGGAGACTTCTTCGTTGACATGAAGTCGCGTTATATCCCTTGTCTTACACTAGGCAGAGGTGGCGAAAGAGTTTATGAACTGAGATTGTCGGATAAGTCGAACGCCATTAACGTAAACTAAAACGAGACCAAACACGCTTTTGTAAACAAAAGTTAATCCCTAGGCAATACTTTCCCTAAACATCTCATAGTAATATTAGTATAGTTAATTTAATTAGATTAATTAACTTAGTATTAGTATAATTAATTTTATTAAATTTATCTTCGCCTAGATAAAATTAGGTCATAATAGACATAGTATAACCCTCACTCTTCCAATCTATTCTAAAACTTGACCTCATATATTTGTGAGTGAAAGTAGCGGCGTATTCACGTGCTACCAATATGCGACTTCGCGTCAATGTCAAAGTCCCCCTCTAGCGTCTATACGATACTTGGTCACATGAGTCTTACCCCAACCTCACGGATTGCACACTTTATAATACCCTCCCGGGTCATTAGATCATTGCGTTGTGTTTAAACCCTAGTCTGAATCCGGGGTTACTTCTCTCCAGTGTCAAACCCCGATTTCTAAATATATTATAACAAGCATATAATGGAAGTGGAAGAACGGTAAACCCAATCAAATACAAATGAACAACCGTTAACAAAATATTGATTTATTCAAAGCACGTTTTCATGAACTACATCAAGCCCTAAACAATATATGTTTAGCTAATCATGGATATAACCACATATACAACAATAAACAAGCCAAACATAATCAAAACTACCAACCAAAACTAAGAAATAAAGATAGAAACAAGGAGACTAGCCGTTATCCGAAGAATCGATGCTAAAACTGCTTAGAGATCATTTTCTCTTCTTGGATTTGTGATCTCCTTTTGGTTGAATGGTTTAGAGCTCTCAAAATCTTCCCAAAAATGTCCCCTAAGTGTTGGTAAAGAGGGGTGATAAAAAGGGAACAAAAATATTTACAAAATATCCCAAAATATCAAATCCAGGTAGAGCCAGACCGCTGTAGCGATGGAAAAATCAGTAGGCCACTGCTGGATGACTGCTGCAGTAGTAGTCAAGTAGAAAGGTTTATGTTCGATTGATTGCTGTAGCGGTGGGCCTGCAGTCTTGAACTTGCCTTTTTGCTTATTTTTCCACCGTTCTTCCATCGACGTTTTACAAAATTACTTATTTATTGACCATTTTCAACCATTTTCATCCCAAACACCTAATTTATAACAAAACAAATAAAAATGAATTAAAACATATTAAAACATTATAATAATACTCGAAAACTACCAAAATTGGTTCGAAAATATATAGATAAATTCCACCTATCAGTTATATAGGTTCCAATTCCTGTGGCATATATTTCCAATACTAATAAAAAACACATCACTATTGAGAAATTGTAGACGATGGATAGCAGGCTCAACACTATATTGTAGCATCGATAAGTAATAAGCTTCAAAAGCAATCTGAAAAGATGTTGAGGTCATATTCAATTATACAACATCCAAAATCTATCTTTGGTGAGACTAGTCATATTGCAAGGTACAATGTCTTAAAAGAGTTTTTCAGGGCCAAGATGTCGATAGAGACACCAACTAGAATCTAATGGTTATGAGATTAACCATGGTTAAATGGTTTTGATTTGGGTTTTGGTTGGGAATTTAAAACAAGTATTATTTTGGTTTTTGCTTTGTAATCGTCAAAACCAAACCATTTAACCGCCACTTCAGACCTATTCCCTTTTATATATACCTATATATTTTTGTTATTTACGATTTTACCAAAAAAATATATCTTATTAACCATTATAGGATTTCTTTAAAAATTAGAAACAACAACCTCCACCACTGTTGGATTTTGGTTATGTTTGGACTTAGTGTTTTGCATTTTAGTTATGTTTAGCATACCTATTGTGATGACTAGAGATTTAGTGGTTTGGTTTTAACAATATTTGGACTTTATACTTAATCTTTTAGTTATATAAAAAATAAAAATAAGAAAACGAGTTCAGGATTTCTATTATCTTGTTTTATAAAACTAAGCAATTTGGATTGAAACTGGGTAGAAAAATAATGATTTTCAATTCAATTTTGGGTTTTATGTTTTATGAATAGTTTTTATTTTCGTTTGCATTGAGCCCAAACCAAAATTGACCCCTTGCCATCCCTATCTACCTTTTGGAAGGCTGCTGAGTTGTAGAATCGACAACCCCAACTTTTGGTGCCTAGTGCTGGAGATCCTAAGTTTGTCGAAGATGTTGGAACATTTTAGTTATTTGGTTGATTATATCTTTTAGTGAAATGGCTTCCTCCTTAAAAATGAAGATGTTGATCGTAAGATTTTGATGAATAATTAAGTATTGATATTTTGGTGGAACTAATGTTTGATAAAGTGTTTCAGTGATTTAAAGTTCCAGTGATAAAGATGTCAAATTAAATGGATACTAAATGATGAAGTTGAAGATATTGAAGATCAAATTAAATGGATGTTAAATGAAGAAGTTAAAGATTTAAGAGTTTGAAGAAATTAGGGAAAACAACCCAGGTAAATTTCAACTCTTAATATCCCATTTAGGAACACACACGGCACAAAATATTTTTATTATTTATGTGTGTTTTGATAAGATGAATTTATTTGCTCCTATGTGTATTTGAAAAGAAATATTTATAAATGGGTAAAATGGAATTTGAGAAAGTTAGTGGAGCTAATTGAGAAAAGAAATTAGTTAACGGGGAGAAAATATAAAAAAGAAAGAGTATAAAATGATATCAGAGAAAAGATCTAGAAGGGAGGAGTCAACCGAGCAGTCGACCGGTGGAAGCTTGACAAACTCTTTGAATCTGTGAGTCGACCGAGCAGTCGACCGATTAAGTACATGGGCTACATACTGAATTTCCTAGTTGACTGGGCAGTCGACTAATGGCTCTGTTTCAGGATAATGATTGATCCAAAATCATATCTAAAGGTAGCCGTTTTTTGTTAAGATTTGAGAGAGATTTAAGGGATTTTGTGATATTTAAGATATGGTTCATATATTAATTAAATCCTATTGATTTGGTACATTAAATATTAATGTTTCTCAATTTGGTACTTAAAATAGTTTCTATTCTTATTAATTTAGATTGAGAAATATTTTGGGGATTTAATTGAAAGATTTGAAAGTTGTTTTTAAGTGAAATTGAACCTAAATGAAGTCCTTATAATATTAGGGGTCTATAAGAGCGTTTAATTGTCATAACACTTGTAAACTAGTCGTTGGAAGGCCGATTACATATTCCTATATATAGACCTGCGAATTTATGTTTTAAAAAAGTAGTAAACAAGAGAGAAATTATATCATATCATATTGTGAGATTTTATAAGAGTTATCTATCTGAAATATTGTGAGATTTTCTGAGAGACGATCTTGACGATCAACTGCTATTAATTTGTGTTGCTACCGGATCTGACGTTACGTTGTTTTATTTATTCTTTCTGTAGATTCTAAGTGAGATCTTTCCAATTATATTCTTTCATTACATTATTTGTTTATTGTTTGGAAATTGATCTTAGAAATTGTTTCTGATTTTTGAAGAAAATATTTTTATAAATAATTTTTTGAATTTGATTACGTGCTCTAATTTGCTACCCATATCTTATTAAATTCAGATTTTATATCTCACGTTTTTCTATCACTAGTTGGGATGTTAATTGAGTTATTATTTATCTGGGGTAGTAGAAGCTCCGAATGTGATTTCTTACTTATCATTTTGTATTGGTGAGTAGTGTGACGGATTAAATATCGTTCGGGATATTTAATCAAGAGTAGCCAAGTTTCAGTCTCTTCTTGTAAAGAGATTGAGGCAGTGATTCTTCCTGGATAAGAATTGCGTTGTGAGTAAATTGTAAAGGTTTCATCCTTACCTGTGAAAAGGATACTTGAAGTGTTGTGTGAGGTTTTGATTCTTCAGACGTAGTGATAAAAAGAATTATGTTAATCTTTAGCCTGTAAAAAGATAGGTTATTATTGAACCTGTAAAAAGTAGAGGTTATTCCTTAACTTGAGAAAAAGATATTGTAAGGGTTAATTATGAGTCTGTAAAAAAATTGGTGTGTGAGTTTGGTTTATACCTTTAAAGGAATATTGAGAATTAGTGGGTGCGAATCTCAATGGGCCTCGGAGGACTGGACTAGTGTTAGACCCTAACAATGCTGGAGGACCAAACAGCACCAACTTAGTGCGATTTGCTACCGGACATAGTGCATGTGGCAAAAAAGGGTTCGTTGGCAAAAAGGGCACCAACTTGGTGCCTATCGGTGGGCAGCAGTGTTGTGGCACAATACCGACGGGTGTTGGGAAGTGTGGAAGACCTCGGTGCGGGACCGAGGTAAAATGGTGCAACGTAGGTGCAACACTACATGGTAAACGGTGCCTTGGACGCGGCAACATGCGTTGGAGGAGCGGGGAGGCGTTGGACCAAGCTGTTGGGCAGGCATTGGCAAAATGGTGCGCTATTGGGCAACGTGGATGCACGTTGGCGGCGTTAGCAGAGGTTGCTGATAATAGGGTTCTCGTTGGGGAGTGACGGGACCAAAGGAAGATCTCGGTGCAGGATCAAGTCAAAATGGTGCAACGTAGGTGCAACACTACGTTGTAAACAGTGTCATGTGTGCGGCGTGGCAGACTGTTGGGAACGACGATGCATTTTGGTGCGAAAAATACATACGACGTTGGGACGTCGTTGGGCAGAACGATGCAACAAAACAGAACGTAGGCGCAACGCTACGTTTTGGGCAGAGTCATGAAGAGGCATGACGCACCGTTAGGCGACGGTGCATTCTGGTACGAAAATAGCACACGGAACGTTGGCAGGTTGTTGGGCGCAACGACACGTTCCGGCCATGCAGCGGCATGGCAAAACGTTGGTAAACGTTGGCAGATTATGGGACGAGATGGCAACGAGCAGACGTTGGGACGGTGCAAAAACGCTGGAAGAATGCTACCTGGTGAGCTAATGGACTGGTGGTTTCCAGACATGTGCAGGGCATGTGTGAGCAGTTCTGGGCAGTTCTTGGGCGATTTTGGTTGGTTTTCAGACAGGAAAACCAACTCCTATGGTGCTGACAAGTGTCGGGATAGGTGTCGGTAGTCTGCCTATGCAGTTGGGGCTGTCAACTGCTGTCTTCTCCTATAAATACTGTTGTTTTGGTCTGTTTTTGAGGCTGAATGCTTGCCTGTGGATTTTACAGACAAAGTGTTGTATTTGGTTCCTTGTAATCGGAATTTATTAATATAAGGTTGGGTTTTCCCGTAATACGTGTGTGTACTGTTGCGTGGGTGCGTTTTGGTATTGTTTCGGTGTATTCCCGTTGTATTTCGTTACAGGAACGTGTGTGTTTACAATCTGTCGGTGTAATTCCGTTGTGAGGCAGTGCAATCACCGTGGCTGACTGATTGTGCCAACGATCAGGCCATCACTTGATTTAAAATAGGTGCTGAAAATTTTAAACCCTGTGACAACTAGCTAAGAGTAACTTGGTGAACCAGGATATATCTTGGTGTGCTGCATTATTAATTTGTTTATTTTTGCTATTTATGTGTGCATTTAATTGATTCTATTATTCCGCTGTGATATAAAGATAATAATTAATTCAGGCTTAAAATTAATTATTTGATTTATTCAATTTTATTCTGATTATTTTTTTAATTACCCAATTCACCCCCCCTTAGGTATTCTACTGGGCCAACAGAAGACCTTGTTATTCTCTTGGTGATATTATAGCTAGATTGTTGGTGGTCATTTGTGCTAGCATTTCAGTACAGGCTTGAGTTGAGATTGAGGAATAAGTGATGATATTCCTCCTCTTGTGAGCAATTTCACCTTCAGAGAGTTCAAGCTTCATTTATGTCAATCAATTTGATTTTGGCATGGTCTTATTTTTCCAAGGTATGATGTTTTTAGACTGTCAAGAGAATGCAAGGTCAATTATTTCTATTGACTTTGTAGAACCGATTCAAGTTTTTTAGAATAAGATTGAAGAATCGATTTTGATGTTTAAAATCTCATGGAAATTATTTTCTAACCAGTGGGATTCTTTTTTCTATCCATGAATACATTTCTTGGAAAATCTAGACCATTCTAGGAACAACCGTATTATATATATATATTGATCCCTATGTTTTAATGAATAATTAAATGTTGATGTTTTCGTAGAACTAATGTGTTTGTTGAGTGTTTTAGAAAAAAAAAAGTTCCATTGATTGATTGTGTTGAAGATATCATGAAAAAAAATGTCAAGGGTGCAAAGATGGACACACTGAAGAAATGAAGAGTGTTGAAGATCTTGAAGAAATTAGGTAAAAACAACTTAATGCTCTTATACTCTTAATGCAACCCGAATTAGGATGACACATGATACTATTAAATGAGTTATATTTTTTAGTGTTGATATGATAGATTTTAGGATCCTAATTATTGATTTATTATGTTCTCCTTATGTGTAAATTGAAAGTGAAAATCACGATTAAAGTATAAAAAGTTGAAGTTTAGGGTCAATTTAGTCAACCGAGAAAAGAAACCGGTTAACTGAATCAAATAGTTGATTTTGGAGCAGAAATTGGTGAAGGAATTGACCAAACAAAATCGATCGGTTAACTGATCAGAAAAGATTGGTCAATCGTTTGAAACAGTGAGGTTTCAGAGTAAAAAGTATGGTTCCTACAACCATCGGTCAATTTACCCATGGAGATCGGTCAACCGATGGGCTTAAAGGTGAAAAAATAGAAGTCTTTGAACCACTTAGTCAACCAATTAGGAATCAATTGGTTAACTAACAGTGCTGGAGCTTAGCAAGAAAAACTCCCTAAACTAATCGGTCAACCAACCAAAGGGGGATCGGTCAATCGACTAGGGTCTTGGGTTTGTCTTGGTTTCTATGCTGAATCAATCAGTCAACTGATGGCCAGGGATCTATCAACCAACTATTTTGGCTGAGATTTCGAGGAACTTGGGATTTTGGTAAAAAAAACTAGCCGTCTCTAATGATTCCAAGGGAGAATTTCGAGGGATTTGAACCTACTGAATATATGATACATGTATTTGTATATCCCGATTGATTTGGTCTACATAATTAATAATTCTCTTAATATAAGTAATTAAATACTTCCTATATTTGTGATTGATAATTGAAAAATATTTTATGGACCTATTTGAGAGTTTTGAAAGTTATTTTTAAGTGAATTATCCCAAAATTGATTGACTATGTTATATGGGGTCTTAGAGTGCCTTTTAGAGGCATATCTTTTGAAAAGTAGCAGTTAGAAGACTTGATATTGGTTTCTATAATTAGAGTTGCGGGATTAAGGTTCAAATATCAGGAACAGTTAGTTCACACGCTTTTCTAAGAGTTATGATTCTGCTGAGATTTTTCAAGAAAGATTTTGTGTTAAAGTTCTTGATCTAAAGCGTTGATTATTTGGCATCACCGACTTGAGCTATCTTGCGATTCTGTTTTCATTTTTCGGTGTTTTCCTAGTGAGATCTTTCCAAATTATTGTTCTAAGTTTTGATTTCATATTATTATTGCTTACTTGGATTTAAGATCGTTAAAAAATTATTTTCAAATTTAAGAGCATAAAAATCTTTTTAAAACAATCTTGTGTGTTTATCTGATTACGTGCTTTAATTTGTGTTACCCACACGTATCTATTAATAAGATATTAATTTGAGTCACGTAGTAAATTTTGGGACATTAATCGAGTATAATTTTATTGTGGTGATAGAAGTTCCTTGTGGGAAGAAACTCATATTTTCTATATTTATGAGTTTGAGTGGATTAGACATAGTTGAGTCGGTGTCTAGTCAGGGTAGTTAGGTTTCAATCTTTTCCGCTGAAAAAGATTAAGGTTTGATCTTTGTCCTAATTATAAAAAGGTTAGGTTATTTTTTTCCCTTGAAAAAAACTTGGTCCTGATTCTCCCTAAATTAAATTAATTTGAGTGATTTGTAAAGATTTCATCCCTACCTGAAAAAATGATACTTGTGAAAGTTGTGTGGTTCGATCTTTAGCCTGTAAAATAATTAAGTTTTGATTCTTTTTATAATAGAATTAGGTTGGTCTTTAGGTTGATAAAAATATAAGGTTCTTTCTTAGCCTGAAAAAAAGAAAATTGTAAAGGTTAATTCTGAATTTGGGAAAAGAATCGTTGTAAGGGTTTAGTTCCTACTGTTAAAAAAATCAAGGGTTTAGAGGTTACAAATCTCCGGGGAGCTCAGGGGATTGGATTAGGCAAGGCTAGCTTCCTGAACCAAGATATATATTGATGTGTTGCGTTCTTTATTTTTATCATATTGTATTTGGATGTGCACCTAGATTTAAACACTTATTCGCTGTGTAACAAAGATAATAATTTATTTAGAAAAAATTGGTTATTTGATAATTAAGTGTAAAAAAATTTATTTGTTTAAATTTTTATTACTACCCAATTTATCCCCCCTCTTGGGTAGCTCATTGGGCCAATAATCTCGGGGGATTGGATTAGGCAAGGCTAACTTGCTGAATCAGGATATATCTTGGTGTGTTGCATTCTTTATTTTTATCATATTGTGTTTGGGTGTGCCCCTTGATTTAAACACATATCCGCTGCGTAAAAAAGATAATAATTAATTTAGGAAAAAATAATTATTTGATAATTAAGTGTTAAAAGATTTATTTATTTAAATTTTTATTACTACCCAATTCACCCCCCTCTTGGATAGCTTTGTCTAGGAAATTAAAAAGGTATATATATATATATATATATATATATACCTTTTTAATTTCCTAGACAAAGTGCCTACCTGGATTTGGGCAGCACTTTATCTTAGACAATTATATGCATAGTTAGGGCATAACTTCTAATGATCCCTAAGAAACACACACACACACACACACACACACACACACACACACACACACACACACACACACACACACATATATATATATATATATATATATATATATATATATATATATATATATATATATACCTTTTTAATTTCCTAGACAAAGTGCCTACCTGGATTTGGGCAGCACTTTATCTTAGACAATTATATGCATAGTTAGGGCATAACTAAGAAACATCAACTCCCAAGTCTTGAAAGCTCTAGCATCCCGAATGTACAGTCATCTCAGGTGGGTGATTTGAGTGAGGACAACTCAACTTTGATCCGGTGGATAATCATGTGGTGGCGGAATTTCACGTCGCCACTTTCACCGCAAGTGTACGGGTCAAGTTTTAGTATAGATTGGAAGAGTTAGGGTTGTCGTATCCACAGGGATTGGTTGAGGTTATTATCGGGTACCGTAATTATCATAACCTAACTTTATTTAGGCGATAAAAAATGATTTTTAATTAATAAATACTAATCTAAGTTAATTAAACTAATTATACTAATATATTGGTATGACGTTTATGGGAAATTATTGTTTAGGGATTAACTTCGTCCACATAAATGTGTTCGTTTCAATCTAGTTTACATTAACGACGTTCATCCTATCTGACAATCTCTGTATCGAAATCTCATTCACTACCTCTCTCGAGTGTAAAGTGAATGAATATGTGACTTCGCGTCAATGAAGAACTCCCCCTCAATGTCTTAACGACATTAGGTCACATGAGTCTTGCCCCAATGTTATTGATTGCACATTTTCTAACTCTCTCCTGGGTTATTAGATCGTTGCGTTATGTTTAACCCTAGTCCAAATCCGGGATTACCTCTCCCGAGTGTCAAATCTCGTATTCTCAGTATATCTAAACAAGCATATAAACAAGGAGAAATGGCAAATACAATCGGATAAACATGAACAACCATTAAGAAAACATAGATTTTATATAAACGATGTTTTCGTGAAGTACATCGATCCCTAGACAATATATGTTTAGCTACGCTTGGCCGTAGCCCTAAATACAAGCTAAACATATACAAACATTCAACCAACTAAGAATTGAAGAGAGAAACGAGGAGGCTTAGCCGTTATCCGGAGATCCGCCGCTAAAACCGATCCGAGAACGCTTTCTCCTTCGCGTAGTGATCTTCTATTGGTCGAATGGCCTTGAAGCTCTCAAGAATCCCGAAAACGTCAACCTCTTATTTGGGGAGAATAGGGACGATATTTATAGAAATCAAAATATCTCAAAATATCTACTAATGCATATGCAAGGAGTGCATGTCTCTTGGAAGAAGTTTCCACAAGAGCCAAACGTATAAAGGGGAGACTGATATATATGTACAAAAAAAGAAACTCATGCACACTTTTTTTTCCATTTTTTTTAATTTTATATTATATTATATTATTTTTTATTTTTGGACTAAATACATGTATTTTGCGTTTAAAAGGAATTTTGATTCATTCATGCTTAACTAGAAAATGTATAGGATCGATCCTCTATTTTTTTTTAAAAACATTGTCTCCAACGGAGTGATATGCTGACACAAACCCCCTTCTTAATAAGTACTTTTTTTCTTGGAGTTTTGTTTTTTGTTTTCTTTTAAAAAATCGTAAGTGAAAAACTTGTAGTTTTTTAAATACCAACATAAGTCGAAATTTGTTTGAAGAAAATAAATCTCCACTCAGCATAGAGTTTAAAGGGTGTACTAGAGCACCGGATTTTTTGTTAAAAATATATTTTTTAAATGGCTTGATTATTTAAAATTTTGATTTGAAAATGGTCTACCCAAAAGATTCTTTTAAGGTTCGAATGTCAGTTACACTTGACGAAAGTGTTATGTACCTCAAGGCATATGTCCAAAAAAGGTACCTTAATCTAGTTAAGCTTAAATAAATCAAAGAGGATGATAACATCTTATGTATATTGAAATGCTAAAACCATGAAATTTTCTTCTTTCCTTCTTTATTTTAGCTTCATTACAAGTAGGAAAATCGAGTTTCTCGTAAGGAAAAATACAGATGTAAAGTGTATGGATATGTTCTTATTGAACTCATCTTGTCTTTGTTGCGATTATTTGGTGGATTGGATGATTGGAGTATCCTTTGGTACGGAGGATAGTGAATTTATTCTATTGGTATAGCATTTTCTTTCTCAAAATAGAAATTCCCCTACTTCTCTTTTCCTTTTCTTTTTCTTTACTTTCGTAGACTTTATCTCTCAATTCTTACCCCCATTCTTTTCTCTTTTCTTTACAAACCCAAAATTGGGAATGAGGTTATTTATAGGCCAGAGAAGTTGGTCGGCGCGTCATGATATGCAGCAACTTCTTCTTGATGCAGTTTCTCTTGAAAGATGTTTCTGGTTGGTCAGTTTATCATGAGATGTTTCTATTCACGAATTTGGTTGTTCTTTTATTTCGAACTCATTGAATCAAGGCAAAGTTGGTTTTTGCTCGTGAGATCTGGGGATCGTGGCGATCGTCTTTGAAAATTCTTATTTTTTACCTTATGGCCTTCTATGGGTGAACCTTAAACCCTAAACTCCCTCAAAACGGTGAAGATATTGTTTTGAGGATTCAACTGAATTTTTGGCAATTCGTAGTCTGTTCATGAATTTGTTTGGTTTCTAGATTCAAACTTAGTGAATCAAGGTAAAATTTGATTTTGTTAGTAAGAATTGGGGATGTAACAGTCATCTCCGAAAACTCCCATTTTTTATCTTGTTTTTTGCGGTCGAAATTGGAAGTTTCAATTGTTTAGGGCGATTGATTGCTCGAATATCTTGTTGTGAGCGGCAGGACAAAATGCAATGTCTACAGTTTATTATAAAAAATAAAAATCAAAAAGTTAAAAACCAGAAAACTAGAAAACAAAAAAAAAAATCAAAATCAAAACTAAAGAATGAAATTCAACAACAAAAAAAAAATGGAAAATAACAAAAAAAAAAAAATACACACCAAAACGAAAAAGAAAACAAAAGGCAACAAAAAAAAAATTGAAAAACGTTTAAAAAATAAAAAAGAAATAAAGATGTGAAACTTAAAAACAAATAGTAGTGAACAAAAAATAAAAATAAAAGAAAAGTAAAAAATAAAAGTAAACAAAAATGGAAAACAAAAAATTGATTAAAATAAAATAAAAAACTAAAGACAAAATGAATAATATGATAAATTTACGAGTACAAATTCTGGCAAGGGACATCTATTATTGAAATTAGATGATCTTATCTAGATCATCTTTGAGATCTGGGGATCGTGGCGATCGTCTTTGAAAATTCTTATTTTTTACCTTATGACCTTCTATGGGTGAACCTTAAACCCTAAACTCCCTCAAAACGGTGAAGATATTGTTTTGAGGATTCGACTGAATTTTTGGCAATTCGTAGTCTGTTCATGAATTTGCTTGGTTTCTAGATTCAAACTTAGTGAATCAAGGCAAAAGTTAATTTTGTTAGTAAGAATTGGGATCTAACAGTCATCTCCGAAAACTCCCATTTTTTATCTTGTCTTTTGCGGTCGAAATTGGAAGTTTCAATTGTTTAGGGCGATTGATTGCTCGAATATCTTGTTGTGAGCGGTAGGACAAAATGCAATGTCTACAGTTTATTATAAAAAATGAAAATCAAAAAGTTAAAAACTAGAAAACAAAAAAAAAATCAAAATCAAAACTAAAGAATGAAATTCAACAACAAAAAAATGGAAAATAACAAAAAAAAAAAAAAATACACACCAAAACGAAAAAGAAAACAAAAGGCAACAAAAAAAAAAATTGAAAAACGTTTAAAAAATAAAAAAGAAATAAAAATGTGAAACTTAAAAACAAATAGTAGTGAACAAAAAATAAAAATAAAAGAAAAGTAAAAAATAAAAGTAAACAAAAATGGAAAACAAAAAATTGATTAAAATAAAATAAAAAACTAAAGACAAAATGAATAATATGATAATTTTACGAGTACAAATTCTGGCGGGACATCTATTATTGAAATTAGATGATCTTATCTAGACAAAACGTCGACAGCAGGGTTCGAACCTACGCGGGCGAAGCCCAACAGATTTCAAGTCTGTCTCCTTAACCACTCGGACATATCGACATTTGTTGGGTGAATATCACCTTTACAGTATTTAGGTTTAGTTACCGTCGTCTGCATGTTACTGTGAAAATTAGGCATAGACTAATATTTAACCCAAAAAAAAAATGTGTGAAAATTAGGCATAGACTAATATTTAACCCAAAAAAAAAATGTTTGAGTAATAAAATAAAAAGATTAATTTTAACATTCAAGACAATATTATATATAAAAATATTTTTTTGGAATCACAATTTGAATGTTTTATCATTTCGTATTCTAGTTTGTAGATATGTAATAAATTTCGTTCGTTAAAAAAATAATAATAATAATCACTATTCATAAATTATTTTTCAATTTATTAAAAAAAAAAATATGAATTATACACCAACACATGCTCTTGAGTGTTCAAAAAATAAAATAATGGTGATTAGATATTTTTTTCGTCGAATAAAAATTAAAATAATATTAATGATTTTATTATAAAGTTCTCTATCTCATTTTTTTCTTTTTTCTTTTTTACTATTTTTTTAATAATTTTCAATTTACTTTTTAGTCCTACTTGATATTTAATATGTGAAATTAATATTTTAATTAATATTAATTGAAAAGTTAAGTAATTAGTTAATATTAACTTAAAGACTAAAAAATTATTGTATTAAATGATTTTTTTGGGATATTTTATGACCTAATTATTTGTGGGACCCAATAATAATTTAGGGTATATAAATATACTAATGTATTTTCCTTGGTGAGGAGATGAATGCAATATATTTATTTGTGTAAAATCATTTAAAAGATGAATTAAAATTGTTTATTAAAATACCCACTTGAAGACATTGATTGACGTATAGTGTAGGTTATCCCACATCGGTAACCTAAGAAAATAAAAATTCATTTATTAAGACTCGAGATACCTTTCGTAGGTAAGCCCTCTAGGGTGTTGAAGGATATGGGTAGAAAGTAAGCTAAAGGGTATAAAATAAATAAAGTCACACGCGCGCGTGCACGTTATCGCTGACCACTGAATGATTGCCAAGCCCGTCCTAGCTGGGCCAGCCGATATTGAGCTTAGGCTAGGTCTGGGGACCTAGGTCGGGCTCGGGCTCGGGCTCGGGCTCGATTCAAGTGTGTAACTTATTAAAGTTACAAAAACCTGAAGATTCTTCAGGTGCATAACTTATGAAACTTACTACTGTCCATTGAAAGTCTTAAAATTTCAAACTTTTTCAAGTTGTTTTTTACTCCCCATAAAAGAGCATGCATTCTCAGCATTAGACATCCCATAAGTTGTGTTGCATTCTTGTTTTCTTATTTCTTTGTTCTTCTTGGTCTTGAGAGAGTTATGCACTTCTCGTTTTCGTCCAGTTTCTGGTTTCTAGTATTGGTACCAGTAACAGTCTGATCGTTGTATCTTGAGAGACAAAGGTTCATTCAACCTTATGCACGTAGCGGGGGCGAAATCTGTTTTAAAGACAAATCGCGAAACGACTACCTCGATCTTTTATTCTAGTATTTCTATTTTTATTTCTTGCTATTACATAGTAAGTATTCTCTTTTTGTTTGTTTTATTATTATACATCAACTATTATTTTTCTTGTTTTCTTCATTCTGGATTATAATATTTTTCTTATAACGTCATCTGGAATATTTTTGTAATATAAAAATTAGACTTGTTTTTTTTTTTTTTTTATTCTCCAATTAATAATTGATTAAATAATTAATTATTTAATTATTTTTTCACCACATTTTACCAACAATATTAAAGTAGATTTCCTGAATTATTTTATACAATTCTGGTTTTTTGTTTAAAAAATATTCCATTAACAAAGTTTCTTATATTCTTTGTTTGTGTTTTCTTACAAGAAATATGTTTTCAAATCATGTTGCTGTTACCGTTGTTGTGGCTGCAAATCAAGGGGTTGCAGCACCTGTTGTGTTTGCGTCTGTTGCGCATCCTATGTTGACTTCGCATAGAGAAAAGCCGAAGAAGTTTGATAGAAGCTTATTCAAGAAATGGCAACAGAAGATGTTGTTCTACTTGACAACATTGAACTTGGCAAGATTCATCCGCGTGGATGCTCCTACCATGGCTAAACAGTTTGACACTTAGACCATTGTTGCTGTTAATGCATGCAAACATTTTGATTTCCTATGAAATAACTATATCTTTAATGGACTGAGTAATACACTCTACAATGTGTATTACTCGGTCACAACAACAAAATAACTGTGGCAGTCCCTAGAGAAGAAGTACAAAACTGAAGATGTTGGGACTCAGAAATTTGTAGTCAGAAGATTTCTAAATTACAAAATGGTGGACTCAGAGACAGTCATCAGTTAGGCTGAAAAGCTCCAAGTCCTTCTGCATGACATTCACGCTGAAGGAATGACTCTTAGTGTGTCATTTCAAGTGACAACTGTGATTGAGAAGTTGCCATTATCATGGTGTGATTTCAAGAATTATCTCAAACATAAACCAAGAAAATGACTCTTAAAGACCTGGTCCTCAAATTTAGAATTGAAGAAGAACATTGAATCTTTTCTAAACGTGAGGGTCGTAATTCTATGGTGTCAAAATCCCATGTCATAGAAACTCACAAGAAGATAAAGCAAACCGAATCAAGCTCGAACAAAGGAGCTGCAATAAAAAAAAAAAAAATTAAGGGCAACTACTATATTTATGGCAAGATGGGACATCGTGTTCAAGATTGTCGCAAAAGAGTTGTACCAAAAAGAAAGAAGCCTAAAAATCAGGCTCATGCGACTGAAGTGGAACACCTTATTGATGTGGTTTCCAAGATGAACCTGTTAGCGGTTGTATCTGAAGTTAATCTCATTGACAATTCCAGAAAATGGAATGTGGATACTAGTGCTACCTGCCATATATGCTTAGATAAGAAGATGTTCACCATTTACCAGCCAATGGAATCTGGGATAAGCTCTATACGGGGAACTCTTCAATTTCTAATGTGAAAGGACAAGGAAAGTTCATGCTAAAGATGACCTCTAGTGAGGAACTTACTCTAAGCAATGTGCTGCATGCAATGTTTTTAAAACCGGACCGGACGTCAAACCGGGAAAGTCACCGGGTCACGGGTCACCGATTCAACTGGTAGGCGAATCGCGGTTGAACCGGTGACGTCATAATTACATCATAATTATTTTTATATATATTTATTTAAATAAAAAATATAATATGTATATATTAAATTATAGAATTTGGTGAATATTATTTTTTATGTTTATTTAAATATATATATATATATATATATAAAATTTATTAAGTTATTATTTGAATACTATTTGATAAAAGTTATTCCCTCAAACCTCACCGACTCATCAGAAGCTTTTAATGTTATTTGATATTTTGATGACAGCTATTATGTTACCTCAAAGCCTCAAACATCTCACCAACTCATCAGAAGCAATTAATTTCACACCCCCCTCTCTCTCTCTCCTCTTTGCTAGTCAAAACTCAAAAGACATAAAACCCATCTCCCGTCTGCCGTCGTTTCTTCGGAGGAAGAGCTTGACGCCATTGGAGGCAACAAACAGAGGCAGATCGAAACTCAAAAATAGAGAAATCGGAGCTATTGATCAGTTGAACGACGTACGAGGGAGAGAAGCAGACGAAGGAGGCAAGGCAGCGGCTGCGTTGCTGTTGATGGTTTAGGGTTTTTTTGGGAAGCATTTCATAAAAATGAGGAATGTAAAAAAACCGGCCGATTCTCTATGGCTCGTTCCGGTTCGGCGGTCCGGTGGTTCAACCGGTCTGAACCGCCCGGTTCGGCGATTTTTAGGCTAAAGCAGTTTTGAGGGGTTAATCGGACCGGAAACTAGTCCGGGTGGCGGTTCAACCGGTTGAACCGGGCGGTCCGGTCTAGTTTTTAAAACATTTGCTGGATGTACCAGATATCCGTAAGAATCTAGTTTCTGGATCGCTACTGAGCAAGAAGGGTTTTATGCTAGTGTTTGGGTCTGATAAGTTTGTACTTACTAGGAGTGGTATATATGTGGGGAAAGGCTTTTTCAAGCTCAATCTTATGACTGCAATCCCAAAGAATAACAATAATAATATAGCTAGTACTTTTTCTGCTTATATGATTGACTCTTTAGATGTATGGTATGAACATTTAGGACATATTAATTATGATACTTTACATAAATGAATTAATGTGAATTTAATTTTTAAATGTCAAGATAATACAAGTCACAAATATGAGAGTTGTGCAGAGTCGAAATTGACTCGAACTTCTTTCCATTCAATTGAAAGGAAAAATAAACCTCTAGAGTTAGTGCACACAGATGTTTATGATTTAAAATTTGTACAAATTAGAGAAGAAAAAAGTAGTTTGTTACTTTTATTGATAATTGTACAAGACATTGTTATTTTTATCTTTGAAGAAGTAAAGATGAAGCATTAGACATGTCTGTTCATTATAAGACTGAAGTTGAAAATAGACTTAACAAAAAAAAAAAAAAAAAAAGAAAAGAAAAAGGGAGAGTTAAAATACTTATTTGATAAAGATAGAGATAGAAAACGATAAAGCCCACCTTATTTTTGTTTAGTTGGAAATTTATTTTCTTTTTCTCAAATTTAGTCTTGATGTTTGTCATTTTTTTTTAAATCTAATGGCTAATAATGTCTCTTAAAAATATTACTATTTAATTTATTATATAAATTACAAAATAAATAAATAGTAATTGTCAGAATAACTGAGAGGCGGAATGTTAAGAGAACATTAGAGACTTGTATTAATTTATGATAAAGATAAAATTATAGAGATATACAGGGAGTCAATATATAAGACATAATCAGGGTAACTCTGGTAGGGTTAGTGTTTCGTTTTCGTAGTAAGATTAGGGTTTAACATAGTGGATCAAGGCCCATATACATATATTAATATCCCCCCTCAAACTAAATGTAGTAAATGAGATGTGAACTTGAGTTTAGAACCCAAAGTATAAAAGCATTCAGATGGATGAGCCTTGGTAAAAAATATCTACTGTCTGGTTAGCTAAATTGACAGACTGAAGATAAATCATATTCTAAAGAATGTGGTAACGAATGAAGTGGCAATCAATCTCGATACGTTTTGTATGCTCATGAAAAACGTCATTATGGACAATTTGAATAGTACTCCTATTGGCATAGTGTAGAATAGTGGCAGTGGGAGAGGAGACTCCCATGTCAGCAAGGAGTCAACGAAGTCAAAATAGTTTTTGTGTTGCATCAACAATGACACTGTATTCAGCTTCAATGTTGGAGCAAGCAACCACATTTTGTTTCTCAGTGCACCAGGTAATGAGTGAGTTTCCCAAGAATAAACAATAACTAGTGGTCGAACGTCTGTCAGTAAGACTTGTGGCCCAATTAGCATCAAAATAAACCTGTAATGTAGGAGCAGACTGGGAGGAGAAATAAAGTTCATGAAATAAGGTGCCCTTGACATACCAAAGAATAAGAAAAACAATTAAGTAATGAGTGATTCGATGAGAAGACAAGAACTGAATGACTTGATAAACGGCATAAGCGATGTCTGAGCGAATGACTGTAAGATAAACTAAACTTCTAAATAGTTGGCAATAGAGAGTGACGTCCGGTAGAGGAGATCCATCTAGTGGAGTAAGTATGATATTCAACTCTAAAGGAGTGTTAGCAATAGTGGAGTCAGTTATGCCTACCTTGGAAAGAAGATGGAATGCATATTTGGCCTGAGAGAAAATATATCCATCTGAACCAATTGAAACTTTGAGACCAAGAAAATAAGTGAGCACACCAACGTCTTTCATCTCAAATTGACCGTTGAGAAAATTTTTGAGTTTAGAGATTCTGCATAGATCATCTCGTGTAATAATCATGTTCTCTGTTGATCCTAAGATTTTAATGGATAATTAAGTGTTGATATTTTTAGTGGAACTAACGATTTTATTGAGTGTTTCAGTGTAAAAGTTCCATTAATGATATTATCATGAAGTAATTGCTAAGGATGTGAAGAGACATACAAAGAGACGGATATTAAGAGATTGAAGATTCTGAAGAATCTAGGAGAAAACAACTCAAGTCATTTTTTACTTTTAATATATCCTAATTAGGATCACACACGACACAAAAATGATTTATATTTATGTGTATTTTTATTAGGGTCCTAATTAGTTCACATATTTGCTTTAATGTGAAATTGAAAAAGAAAAATTGACTTAAGAAATTTTAGTATTTAAAATTGATTAATAGTGTCAATTAAGTTAACCGAGAAAAAAAATCGGTTGAAAGATCTAAAACATTGAAGATTGCAGTTGAAATGAACTAAGAAAAAATTATTCTAGTATTGATCGGTCAATTGACCAAGTAGGATCGGTCAACCGATAGGCGTAGGCTTGGAAATGGAAAAGTCTCTGAATCAATCGGTCAACTGACCAAGAGAGATCCGTTAACCAATAGATTAAAAGTGAACTCTTTGAATCTATCAGTCAATCGACCATCGATGATCAGTCGACCGACTAGAACCGAAAAATGGCCTAGGGAGCACCCTGAATCGATTGGTCAATCGATCCATGGGGGATCGATCGATCGATTGGGGTATGAAAATGGCTTGGGCTACGATCTGAAACGATCAGTCGACTAATAGTAGTTTGGTCGATCAACCGACTGTGCAGTTTTAGGATTTGAGGATTTCAAAGATTTTATCTAAAAGTAGCCATTACTAGTCTTTTTTGGTTAATATCTTGGAGATATTATGGGGATTTGAACACATTATTGATATATCATTCATATTTGTATGTCTCTATAGATATGATATACTTAATTCTATCACTAATATTTATAGGGACATTAATTGAGTTTAAATAGACTTGAGGTGGTAGAAGCTCCGAGTGGGAATAAACTTATCAATTTATTTTAATTGGTGAATTGTGTGCGGATTAGATATTATTGAAAATATCTGATCAGGGGTAGCTTGATTTCAATCTTTTTTTATAAAGAGATTGAGGTTTGATATTTACCTAAGGCATAAAAAAATTAGGTTACTCTTTTTCGTGAAAAGAGATAGGTGTTAATTCTTCCTGAATAGAATCAGTTTGTGTGATTTGTAACGGTTCCATCCTTACTGGTGAAAAGAATACTTGGAATGATTTTGGTGAGGCTTCATTCTTAGCCGAAGTATAAAAGAATTAGGTTAATCTTTAACCTAATAAAAAGATAGAGGTTCTTCCTTCGCCTGTGTAAAGGGAATTGTAAATGTTGATTCTGAGTCTGTAAAATAATCTTTGTGTAAATGTTTGGTTCCTACATGTTTAAAGGAATCTTAGTGGTTTAGTGGGTGCGACTCTCCGTGGGGCTCGGAGGACTGGATTAGCCAAGAGTAGTTTGATGAACTAGTATACATTGTGGTGTGCTATATTCTTATTTTATTTATTTTCTTTTATTTGGGTGTGCACCTAGTTTATATAACACTTATCCGCTGCTATATAGAGATAATAATTAATTTAGAATTGAATTAATTATTTGAATTTTTAAGTGTTAAAAGATAAATATTTGCTTAATTTTTTTATAACTATCCAATTCACTCTCTATTGGATAGATCACTGGGTCAACAATCTTCACATATAGTGGAAGGAGGATAATGTCGTTGTTAGTTCGACGAATAAACAACGTAGAATCATGAGCATTAGATGTGAACCTGAACTGGTGGATGGTGATGCTGAATTTTGTAAACCAAGCATGCAGAGCTTGGTTGAGATCGTATAGGGCACAACGAAGGTAACAAACTTTGTGTTGAGGAGCAACTAGACTAGGAGGAGTTTGTATATAAACTTCCTCAAGAAGATATCCATAAAGGATGACATTATTGATATCATCTGAAAAATGGTTAATTTACGAATGGCATCGACGATAGTAAGAGTACGGACAGATGTGAGCTGGGCCACTAAAGCAAATGTCTCTTTATAGTCAATGCCTTATTCCTGAACAAATCTCTTAGCAACATGTCGGCCTTTGTAGAGTTCAACAGAACCATTAGAAAGTGTTTTGATTTTGAACACCCACTTGTATCCAATAAGAGTTTTCCCAGGGGAAGGTCAACCAAATATCAAGTGTGAGTTTTGGTTAGGGATTAAAGTTCTTCGCCTATTGTTTTATGCTAAAGAGGGTTAGTACTATCTCCTTATAGGATTGTGTCTCATGCAAATTAAGTATGGTAGAAAAATAATGATAGTCATTAAGATAAGTAGGAGGATGAGTTACCCTATTAGAGAGACGAGAGTGATTTGAATGGTGAGTCTCAGAATGAGTTGATGCAGAATCATCGAACATAGGAAGAGCCTAAGGGATGGTTGATGGAGTCGGAAGGGTGAGATTAGTTGGTGGTTCTAGAGTGGGCTCAGCGGTACCTAGAACTGCATTCGCAAGGAATAACTCATTAGATGAATCAGTGAAGAATCTGGAGTTAGTAATGGTTGATATATCAAATGACTATATGGAAGAAAACATTTAATGCTCCAAAAGATAACATGACAAGAGATACAAAGAGTTTTAAAAATGGGATCCCAACACCGATACCCTTTGCGTACAATCCCATATCCTAGAAAACAACATAGGTGGGCCCTTGGTTTTAATTTGTGGTGTTCATGTGTTTTGAGAAGAATAAAAGAAATACAACCAAACACTTAGAGTTCAAAGTAAGCGGGGGGATTACCAAAAAGACGCTCAAATGGAAATTAAGGTTGAATTGTAGAGAAAGGGACACGATTTATTATATATACTACGGTTAGAGCAGCCTCACCCCAAAAAAGCTGAAGACAGGATAAAGAAATTAGAAGGGCACGAAGTGTGTCAAGAATATATCTATATTTGTATTCGGTTCATCCATTTTGTTGGGAAATTACAGGAAACGAGTGGGGAGGAAGAGTGTGCCATTTTTGTGATGTAGGTTGAGAAAAACACGATACTTGTATTCTATTGTATTATTTGAGTGAAAGAATTTAATATTTTAAGAAAATTGAGTTTGAACCATAGAAGAAAAAATAGTATATGTTTAGAATAATTCATATATATTCTTCATAAGAAATATCAATGTATATCGAGAGTAGTCATCCATAAATATAATAAAATAATGAAAACCACTGATTATTGCATGAGGAAAAGGTCCTCAAACATTAGAATGCACTAAATCAAATGGTGCAAGAGAAATAAACTAACTATCATTAAAAGGTAAGGCTGATTGTTTTGCAAGTTGACAATGAATACAATTAAAGGACTCCTATTGAACTGAACCTAATTGTCCCATAAGTGATTTGAGATGACTAGATAAAGTGTGACTTAATAGAAAATGCCAAACATAGGATGATGATGATGATAACAATGATGATGAGTAGGATGGTGATAGCAGTAGAGGTGGTGGTAGTGATAAGGAGGATGATGGTGATGAGAATGGTGGTGGTGGTGATAAGGTTGCACAAGTTGATGAAAAGACATGAGGTGGTGGTGGTAGGGTTTGAGGTGGAAGGCGCAAATTACTAAACTCAAATAGACGTCCAACTTTACGACTAGTCCCATAGGTTTTTCCTGTTCGAGAATCCTGCATAGGACAAACACTATTAGAAAATATCACTTCAAGTCCTAATTCACAGAGTTGTCCAACAGATAAGAGATTTAAAATGAGTTTTAGAATTAAATACGTGTCAGGAATAGAAAGATGTGAAGTTATATGATTACAACCGGAAAAATCAAAGAACCAATAAGAATTACCTAAAGTAAATGAAAGGGCACGAAAAACGTTTGTGCCATAGTCGGAGATATATTTTTTTAAGAGTCAAAATATATCCGTAATAGATATGGTAATAATAGTGGAGGTAGGATTAAAACTTTTTTTAGTAATAGGAATGATCGAAGAAGAATGACCCTTAGACATCGTTGTTGAATTAGATCAACAATATACAACAAAGTATATTGTGTGATATAAATCTGGAGAAATCAAGGTCATGAATGGATTCAGCACGCTAAAAGTTTCCATAAGTCAATCTATAATTGTGAAGAACCGATTAATGAACCCTTGAATCGTCAAACCACCGTGATGAACCAAATCAACAATATAAAGAAAATTAAACTGTATGATCCAAATTTGAGTAAATTGAGACCATAGATAGATTTAGAATGCCAAAATTAGCCAATAATTGGTCCAAAAATGGCTAAATAGGTCAATGGAAATAGAAAGCAATGAACCAGTGACATAATAGAGTGTGTGGCAGCTGGCGCGCGAACAATGCGACGGAGTAGCACCTATTTTGAGACCCGCATGAGTGCACATGAGGCAATCGTTGGTGGTGATTTTGGTGGCGTTGGAATCGTCTCGATGAGCATATTTGGATGGTATGGTCGGTGATGATTTTGGAGCAACAATTGTTGCGGTAGAGCCCAAAAACAATGACGACGATGGTAATGATATTGTTGACTATGCATGGAAGCACATGAAGGCTCCAATGGCAGTAGTTTGTGGTGGCATTGTGCTCGTCTTTTCAAGAAGAAGATGATCGTGTGATAAATGTTGATATCGGAGCGATAGTGAGGATTATAGCAGTTAACAGATGCCACAAACTTGTGGTGGCTTGAGGCAGCGCGTGAGAACCCTAGTGGCGGTGATTTTGGTGTCGTTGAACTTATTTTGACGAAATGAATATGTTGGTGATGGTGATGGTGATGGTGATGGTGAATACAATGTTGGGGTGTTAAATAATGCAAAATGAGGTGGGTAGCGGTACGGGAGAAGACTTGAAAAGATTAGGGTTGCGAAAAATTTAGTAGGAACAGGGTCAGGAAGAATTGGCTCTTGATACATTTGTAGAATAAATGAGAGGCGAAATGCTGAGAGAACATGAGAGACTCATATTTATTTATGAGAAAGAGATAATTGTATAGATATACAAGGAGTCTATATATAGGAGGTAATTAGGGTAACCTTGATAGGGTTAGGGTTTGTCTTTCCTGGTGAGACTAGAGTTTGACATAATGGGTCAAGGCCCATATACATATATTATTAATAATAATAATAATAATAATAATAATAATAATAATAATAATAATAATAATAATAATAATAATAATAATAATAAAATATGGGTGATAAAATTTGGGTTATTTTAAATAAAAAAATAAAAAAGATGGACTTGAAAATTGAATAAGAGGCTAGTGGAGTATTTGGATACCATTACTCTGAAAGACTTGAAACTACGAAGAAATTGCGACAAAATAAATATAGAGGCCTAGATTTCTCTCATCTCTTTCAGCCTCTCCTCTAATGGCCCTTCCAATTTGGTTTGTCACTACTTAACCATTGGTTTTCCATGTACAATTTTAATCAAAGCATCAATCTCATAAATATGAAGTCAATTTTACGCCACTGTTTTTGCAGGAAAATATCTACTGGAAACTGATCATACTTATGGATGAAAAAGTGGTGGAGGAAATGATGTACCTTTACAAATCACTCAAAAATAATTCAATTATAGGATGAATCAAAACCTAATTTTTTTCAAGAGAAAATAATAACCTAACCTTTTTACCAGGATGAAGATCAAACACTAATATTTTTCACAGGAAAAATATCGAAATCTAACTACCCTGACTAGACACTGTTCTGAACATGTCTAATCTACTCAAACCCACAAATACAAAAAAATATGAGTTTCTTCCATAAGGAGCTTCTATCACCTCAATACAAATATACTAAAAAAAAAGTCCCGAATAATTATTTTGTGATAGATATAATGTGAACC
Organism: Eucommia ulmoides; assembly: GCA_016647705.1. Classification (NCBI taxonomy): domain Eukaryota; kingdom Viridiplantae; phylum Streptophyta; class Magnoliopsida; order Garryales; family Eucommiaceae; genus Eucommia; species Eucommia ulmoides. Next base: position 46,898,530 of record CM028334.1, on the reverse strand, counting down.
AATTAAAATTTGATTAATAAATAAAGTGGGTAGCACAAATTTAGCACGTAATCAGATAATCAGGTAGAAATCGTTTAAAAAATATTTTCAAGTTTTTAAGTTTAAAACGATTTTATAGCAATCATAAACTGGGCAATCAAGATAAATATAACTTTAAAAAACAAGTAATAAAGTTTGGATGGATTTCACTAGAAAAACACTGAAGACAATAATAATATTGCAATTAGAACTCAAGTTGGTGATGCCAAACAACAAGCACTTTAAATCAAGAACTTATAAAGAATCTCTCCTAGAAGTTTTAGCAAAAATCTCACTCTTATAATAGCTTAAACTGATGTTCTTTATGTCTTAAACACAATCCCACTGGTCTCTTTAATAGACCTAAAACTAAACCTTCAACAACTAGTTTTCAATTATTTTGTTAGTAAATGACACACGTGGACCCCATATATCATATAGATTTATAACGGATATATTTGACCAATAATATAGTTTTTAAAGCTCTCAATTTAGTCTAAAAAATAATTTGATCTTAGTCAATGAAAGTATAGAAAGAATTATATTTAAGTACATGGATTAAATCATAAGGTCAAATAAAATCCCATAAATCTCTCCCATATCTTTGACCCCAAATATTCTCCACAAAAATAACAATTTTTAAATTCAAAATTCGCAAGTTTAATAATAGGTATTTCAAAGATTTTTTTGTTGAATCCAACGTTTTGATGAATAATTAAGTATTGATGTCTTTGGTGGACCTAATGATTTTATCGAGTGTTTAAGATTTATAGTTTCATGCAAGTGATTAAGAAGAAAACTTCATGAAGAAAACATAAAGGGTGTAAGATGGACGTAATGAAGATGTGAAAATTTTTGAAGACCTTCAAGACAAATAAGTGAAAAGAACTCTCTACTTTTATACTCTTAATGCAACCCAAATTAGGAACACACAAGACACTTTAAATTATTATTTATATGTGTACCATGATAAGAAGTGATAAATTCAAGATCCTAAAATGATATATTGTATAAGCTTCTTATGTGAAATGAAATTGATAATTGACCTAATTGGAGAATATGTTTTAACATATAAAAAGTTTAATTTCGGGTCAATTTAGTCAACTAAGAAAAGCAATCGGTCAACCAAATCAAACATTAAGTTTTGGATTTAAAATGAGGTGCTACTGATCCAATCGTTCAACCGAACAAATTTGGTCGGTTAACCGTTTGAAATAATAGCTAAATTGGCAAAGAAAGTGAGTACACTGATCCAATCAGTCAACCAAATAAAGAGGATAAGTCAACCGTTTGAGTCAGTAGGTAAATTGAAGGAAAAATGGATTATTCTGATCCAATCGGTCAACCGATTGGAAGTAATCAGTTAACTGACTGACCTTAAGCCAACGGTTGAATTTGAAGCTGAACAAGTTAGTCAACCGACCTGTGGGACTCCATCAACAACTGAGTAAGTTGAGATTTCGGGAGATTTAGTCTCTTGGTAAAAAACTATCCATTTTTTATGATTCCAAGAGAGGGATTTGGAGGATTTGAACCAAATTGAGATATTATCAACCTATTATGTTATCCCTATTGATTTGGTCCATATATTTTGAGATTCTCCGAATTTAAATGAATTAATATTTCCTATCTCTATGGTTTTAAAATGAGAATATTTTTATGGACTTATATGACAGAATTGAAAGTTATTTTTAAGTGAATACACTTGAAATGAAATGTTATCATATATGAGGTCTAAGAGTCTCATTAAGTGGCATATCTTTGTGAAACTAGCCGTTGGAAGGCTTGATATTTGTCTCTTAAAATAGACCTGCGGGAATTGAGTTGAATACATCAAGAACTATCAGTTTGAGCCATTCTAAGAGTGATATTTTACACTGAGATTTTTGTGAGATATTTATTCTAAGTTCTTGATCTAAAGCACTTGCGGTTTGGCATCACAGACTTGAGTTCTATTGTCGTTTTGTCATTATCTTCGGTGTTTCCCAGCAAGGTCTATCCATATTTTGTTATTTACTTTGAAGTTATATTTTTATTGATTACTTAGTATAAGATTGATTAGAAAATAGTTTTAAACTTAAAAGGCTGAAAATCTTTTTTAAACGATTTTTGTTTGATTATCTGATTACGTGCTTAAATTGTGCTACCCACATTATTAATTAATCAGATTTTATTTGCCGCACATTGTATCTATCACATAGTAATTATTCGGGTTATTAATTGAGCATATTCATATTGATGCGGTAGAAGCTCCTTGTGGGAAAAAACTTGCATTTTTTGTATTTGTGAGTTTGAGTGGATTAGGCACGTTTAGGACGGTGTCTAGTCAGGTTAGTTAGGTTTCAATATTTTTCTTATGAAAAAAATTAGAGTTTGATCTTTGTCCTGGTAAAAAGGTTAGATTATTTTTTTTCCTTAAAAAGAATTAGGTTTCAATTCCTCCAGTAATTAAATTATTTTTGGAGTGAATTGTAAAAGTGAATCCTTCCTTGTGAAAAGGATAAGTGAGAGAGTGTTTGGTTTTTCTTTAGTTTGGTAAAACGATAGGGTTCATCATTGGCTAGGGAAAAGAGTAATTTGTAAATGTTGATTCTGTGCCTATAAAAGAATTGTTGTAAGGGTTTGGTTCCTACCTAATAAAGGGATCAAAGAGTTTAGTGGATTGTGAATTTCCGTAGAGCTTGGGGGACTAGATATAGGTAAGACTAACTTGGTCGAACCAGGATAAATTATTGTGTTGTATTGAATTATTTTATATCTTGAGTTTGAGTGTGCACTTAGTATTAAACATATATCTGTTGTCTATAAAGATAATAATCTATTTAGAAAAATTGATTATTTGTGTTCAAATAAATTAATTGTTTAAATTTTGTAACTATCCAATTCACCCCCACCCTCTTGGATAGTACTTTGGGCCAACAATTGATATCAGAGCTGATTTAGCTCATTTGACTTAAAATCCTAGCTAAGAAAGATCACATGGCGCACCTCATATGCACTTTAGGTGGCGGACAGTCTATGCACCTTTCACCTTTGTTTTCAGGTGATAACTACTCATTCTGGAAGGACATAATGATTGCTTTCCTTCAAGCCATTAATTATGATAGGTGGCTAGCCATTGAGGATGGTTCATTCGTTCCTAAGGAGAATAAAATGATTAAGAAAAAAGAACAACCGACAACCTCTGATAAACAAAAACTTTCTATTAATTCTCAAGCTATTAATATTCTATTTTGTTTTTTAGATGCTAATGAATATACTAGGGTTTCAAGTTGTAGATCGGTTAAAGAAATATGGTACACATTGAAAATCACTCATGAAGGGACAAATCAAGTGAAATAATTCAAAATTAATGTCTTAGTTCATCAAATTGAGCTATTCAGAATGGGTGAAGCATAATCAATTTCGAAAATGTACACAAGATTCAATAATATCTGCAACAACTTTAGTCAACTCGGAAAGCCTTATAATACGGAGGATGAAGTACAGAAGATTATGAGATAATTAACTAAACTTTGGGAGCCAAAAGTGACAGCAATTAAAGAAGCCAAAGATCTCACAATTTGTATCATTTATGAGCTTATTGGAAACCTAATAACCCATGGACGGCTATACGAGAATATGAGGACGAAACAGAAAATATAAAAAATAAGTCTTTGGCATTGAAAGTTTAGAAAAATAAGGAAGATCAATGACAGTGATGACATCAGTCTTGACAGCGAGCAAGAAAATGATGTGGCACTTCCCACAAAAAATTTCAAAAAGATGATTCGACAAACATTCCGGGAAAGAGAAATTTCAACATAAGTAATGTGGAATGCTTCAACTGTCACAAGAACGAACACTTCCAATCCAATTGTCCTGAACCAAAGAAGAAAAAAGAGAAAGGAAAAGAAAAATGTAAAGAAAAGTAAGAAGAAATCAATGAAAGCCACCTGGGATGACTCTAAGTTAAGTAGCTCGGAAAAATCAAGCACTGATAATTCATCTATGCTTGCTTTAATGGCCACTAAAGATGAGATAACGAAATGTTCTAGTTCTTATCCATTAGATTTCAATGATTTATTTTATGCTTATTAAGAACTAATGCATGATTATAAAAATAGTGTTCTTAAATTAATGTCCTACAAAGTACAATTAACACACTTAATAAGCAAGTGATAAAATTCGAATCTGAAAATATTGAATTGAAATCCAAAATGTCAAATTTACATTTGATAGTTCTCAAATTTACATGTGGTGAAAATAATCTAAAAATGCTTTTGGGAAATTCACAGGTATCTTTTGATAAAACTAAAATTGAATTTCAGAAAAACCTTAAACAAAAGAGATTTCATAAATTCTTTTTTGAAATCAGGAATTTTGTTAGATGTTTTAAATATAATATTGTGGGCAAACTATTAGAAAATATTTTCTAAAATATCTAAATTCAGACATGTTTGGGTTCCTAAAGGAACTAAAATTGTCCCGATTAATAAGATTGAACCCACTTACATTGGGTACCACTTAAGAACTATTTGAGGTATTCTTTGCAGATTACTCTAAGAGCATCAATAGGCAAGAAAAAATGGTTCCCGGATAGTGGTTGTTCTCGGCACATAACGTGTGACAAATCTAAATTCATTTCTTTGACACCTAAGGTCATGTGACGTTTGGAGACAACGTAAAAGGTAAAATTATCGGTATAGGTAATATCGGTGATGGGTCTACTACTATTAAAGATGTTCTCTTAGTAGATGATCTTAAACGTAGCCTGCTTAGCATTAGTCAATTATGTGATAAAGGTTATAACATTGTTTTTTTTATCATGATAGATACATTATTAAGAATGGACATGATACTAGCATATTACTTGTTGTATCACGATTAGAAAATATTTATACATGTTCTTTTGATAACTTCTCTTCTCAAAACTTATCATGTTTAAATGCATTATCTAATAATAGTTGATTATGGCATAGACGATTTGGGCATGCTAGTATGAAGTTAATTTCAAATTTGTCTAAGAATAGTCTTGTACTTGGCTTACCTACATTAAAGTATGTGAAAGATAAAGTATGTGATACATGTCAACTAGGTAAGCAATCTAGATCATTTTTTGAAAAGACGTTACACACATCCACATCTAGATATTTTGAATTATTGCATCTTACTTTATTTGGTCCGAATGTCATTGCTAGTTTAGGAGGTAAATTTTATGCATTTGTAATTGGGGATGATTATTCTAGATTTATATAGGTGTTTTTCCTAACTAAAAAAGAGTGAAAATCCTTCTAAAATCTTTAAGTTTTGTAAACGTGTTCAAAATGAGAAGTAATTTTGTATCATTAACATCTGTAGTGATAGAGGCAGAGAGTTTCGAAATGATGAGGTAATAAGCTATGGTGATGAGTATGGGTATGCTCACAACTTTTCTGCACCTAGAATGCCACAACTAAATGGTGTTGTAGAGAGAAAAAACAGAATGCTTCAGGAAATAGCCAGAACAATGTTGAATGAGAATCATCTTCCTAAACACTTCTGGGTCGAAGCCGTAAGCACCGCATGCCATGTTGTAAACAGGGTTTCTATCAGAAGATGTTTTAATAGAACCCCTTATGAAATTTGAAATAGTAAAACTCTAAATATATCATATTTTAAAGTTTTTGGTTGCAAATATTTTATTTTAAATGATAAGGATAATTTAAGCAAATTTGATGCTAAATTTGATTATGGTATTTTCCTTGGGTACGTTTCTAATAGTAAAGTTTATAGAATATATAATAAATGTACCTTAAGTCGTGGAAGAATCTACGCATATCGTATTTGAGGAATTGGATCCACTTGTGTCAATAAAGATTTTGGATAATGATGATGTAGGTACACAGAATAATCAAAACTAATGAGATAATACGATAAATGAACCACAAAATGAGGAACAAAAAAGAGAGAAGACAACTTTACTACGTGCTATAAAGATAATGTTGGGACATTCGGTAAAAGAAACTATTGGTAATTTCGAGAAAGGTGTAAGTACAAGATTCTCTCCTAGGGATATAATCAATCTTACTTTTCTATCTCAGATTGAGCTTAAGAATGTGAATGAGGTGTTAATTGGTGAATCTTGCATCTCCGCGATGCAAACAAAATTAATTCAATTTGAACGTAATAAGGTGTGGTCTCTAGTTCCTAGACCAGACTTTTATCCTGTAATTAGTACTAAATGGGTTTTTCGTAATAAAAAATGATGAAACGCGTATGTTAATTAGAAATAAAGCAAAATTAGTATAACAGTGCTATAATCAAGAAGAGGGAATTGATTATGTTGAGACGTATGCTCCTGTAGCTAGATTAGAAGCTATTAGAATGTTACTCGCCTTTGCATGTTCACGAAATTTTAAATTATATCAAATGGATGTAAAGAGTACATTCTTGAATAGTTTTCTAACAGAAGAAGTTTATGTTGAACAACCGCTGAGATTTTAGAGTGATAAACTTCTCGATCATGTGTTTAAATTTTGGAAGGCTTTGTATGGACTTAAACAAGCTCCACAAGCTTCGTATGAAACACTTAGCCGATATTTGATTGAAAATGATTTTCGACGGGGTCTTAATGATATAACTTTATTTATCAAGTAGATTGATTTTGATATCCTATTAGTACAAATATATGTTGATGATATTATATTTGGATCTACTAATGAGATTTTTTGTCAAGAGTTTAGCAAGATTATGTAGTTTGAATTTGAAATGAGTATGATGGGATAGTAACCTTCTTTCTTGGGTTGCAAATCAAATAAATCAAAGAAGATATTATCATTAATCAAACGAAGTACACAAAAGAGTTACTGAAAAAGTATGACTTAGATGGCACTAAAGAGTACAAAACTCTCATGGAAACAGATACGAAAATAAACAAGGACTATACAGGTAAAAATGTAAATGAGAAAATGTATCGAGGTATGATTGGTAACTTGTTATATCTTACTATTAGCAGGTCTGACATAATGTTTAGTGTATGCATATGTGCTCGATTTCAGTCTTATCCTAAAGAATCACATTTAGCTGCGATCAAGAGAATCTTTTGATGGTTGAAAGGGACAAGTGACCTAGGATTATGGTATCCTAAGGAGAATAACTTTAAATTAACTAGTTACTCCGACACTGATTTTGCTGGATGCAAAGTTAAGTATAAAAGCACAAGCGAGTCATGTCACTTTTTAGGACATATTTTGGTTTGTTGGTCTAGCAAGAAACAAAACTCAATTGCCTTATCTATTACTGAGGCTGAGAATATGTTTAGGAATTTGTTCGCCTAAGTATTACATTGAGTAAACGGAAAAGTTATTATGGGGCTTATATTGAATATCTTTATCATTGTTTAGTTATGTTTTCGTATTTATACTTAAATGAGTTTAAATATCCGTCCTCGGATTTAGGGGGAGCGTGATTACATTTTTTATTGAAGAAAATATCAAAGTTAATTGTCATCATCAAAAAATGGGAGATTGTTGAATCCAAGAGTGTGATGAACAATTAAATATTGATATTTTTGGTAGAACTAATAGTTTTATAGAGTATTTCAGATTTATAGTTCCATGCATGTGATTAAGAAGAAGTCCTCATGAAGAAAAAATAAAGGGTGCAAGATGAACGTAATGAAGATGCGAAGTGTTTTGAAGACCTTGAAGAAAAATAGGTGAAAACAATTCTCTACTTATATACTCTTAATGCAACCCGAATTTGGATCACACCCAACACTTTAAATAAGTTATTTATATGTGTATCATAACAATAAGTGATAAATTCAATATCCTAAAATGAAATATTGTATGTGTTCCTTACATAAAATAAAATTGATAATTGCCCTAATTGGAAAACATGTTTTAAAATATAAAAAGTTGAATTTTTTGGTAAATTCGATCAACCGAGGAAAGAAATCGGTCAACCAAATCAAATAGTGAGTTTTGGAGTTAAAATGAGGTGCTACTGATCCAATCGGTCAACCAAATGAACTTAGTTGGTCAATCGTTTGAAGTAGTTGTTGAATTGGCGAAGGAAGTGAGCACATTGATCCAATCGGTCAGCCAAATGAAGAGGGTCAGTCAATTGTTTGAGTCAATAGGTGAATTAAAAGAAAAATGGATCATTCTGATCCAATCAGTCAACCGATTGGAAGTAATCGGCCAACTGACTGGCCTTAAGCCAACGGTTGAATATAAAGCTGGACAGGTCGATCAACTAACCTGCAGGACTCAATCAACTGACTGAGTCAGTTGAGATTTTGGGAAATTTGATCTCTTGGTAAAAAAATATCCATTTTTTATGATTTCAAGAGACGAATTTAGGGGATTTAAACCTAATTGCGATATTATCAACATATTATTTTTTCCCTATTGATTTGGTTGATATATTTTGAGATTTTCCTAATTTAAATGATTTAATATTTCCTATCTCTATGGTTTTAAATTGAGAATAGTTTTATGGACTTATATAAGAGAATTGAAAGTTATTTTTAAGTGAAATACACCTGAAATGAAATGTTATCATATATATGGGGTCTAAGAGTATCATTCAATGGCATATCTTTGTGAAACTAACCGTTGGAGGACTTGATATTTGTCTATTAAAATAGAACTACGGGAATTGAGTTGAATACATCAAGAACAATCAGTTTGAACCATTCTAAGAGTGATATTTTACGCTAAGATTTTTGTAAGATATTTATTCTAAGTTTTTGATTTAAAGCGGTTGTGGTTTGACGTCACCGACTTGAGTTTTATTGTTGTTTTGTCATTATCTTCAGTATTTCCCGATAAGATCCATCCAAACTTTATTATTTACTTTGAAATTATACTATTATTGATTTCTTGGTATAGGATTTATTATAAAATCGTTTTAAACTTAAAAGCCTAAAAATCCTTTTTAAATGATTTTGTTTGATTATCTGATTATGTGCTTAAATTATGCTACCCACATTATTAATTAATCATATTTTATCTGCCTCATATTATATCTATCACATAGTAATTATTCAGGTAATTAATTATGCATATTCGTGTTGAAGTGGTAGAAACTCCTTGTGGGAAGAAGGTTGCATTTTTTGTATTTGTGAGTTTGAATTGATTAGACACGTTTGGGATGGTGTCTAGTCAAGATAGTTAGGTTTCAATCCTTTTTCTGTGAAAAAATTAGGGTTTGATCTTTATCCTAGTAAAAAGGTTAAGTTATTATTTTCCCTTTAAAAGAATTAGGTTTTGATTATTTCGGTAATTGAATCGTTTTTTGAGTGAATTGTAAAGGTTTATCATTTTCTGTGAAAAAGAATAAATGAGAGAGTGTCAAATTTTTCTTTAGCCTAGTAAAAAGATAGGGTTGATCCTTGGCCTGGGAAAAGGGTAATTTGTAAAGGTTGATTTTGTGCCTATGAAAGAATCGTTGTAAGGGTTTGGTTACTATCGGGTAAAGTGATCAAAAGGTTTAGTGGATTGTGAGTCTCTTTGAAGCTCGGGAGATTGGATGTAGGCAAGACCTGTTTGGCTGAACCAAGATAAATTCTTGTGTGTTGCATTGAATTATTTTATATCTTGAGTTTGGGTATGCACTTAATATTAAACACATATCTGTTGCGTATGAAGGTAATAATCTATTTAGGGGAATTGATTATTTATTTTTAAAGGAATTAATTGTTTAAATTTGGTAACTACCCAATTCAACCCCCCCCCCCTTAAGTCGCTCTTTGGGCCAACAATATTATAACGACTACTTTTCAAATAATGTCATTAAATGACATCCCAAAACCCCATATATCATATATATTCAAAATAGATATTTTCATTTAAAAATATTCTTGAGAAATCTCATTTTTGTCCTTAAACCATTTTTAAATCAAAATCCATCAAAATAGAAAGTATTAAGACATTTTAATTAAAAAAATATTTAATTAAATAGACCAAATTAATAGAGATCATATAATAAATCATGCATATTTGAATTACACTCAAATCCCCCAAATCCTTTTCTTGGAATTATAAAAAATGGATAGTTTTTAAGCAAGAAATCAAATCAATCAATATGTTGACTGAAACAGTCAATTAATCGAACCCTGCCCTTAGTCGACCTCCCAGTACCAAGGCTTAATGTAGCCGTTGGCTTTAAGCCTTATCAGTTGACAGACCATTGCTACCAGTTGACCGATCCGATTAGTGGCCATCCCAAATTTCGCCATTTTATCCACTGATTCATTCGATTGACTGATAGGATCAGTGTGCTCACTTCCTTACCCATTTCAATTACTATTTCAAATAATTGATCGATTACTTTTCTTGGTTGACTGAATAGACCCCAAAATACAATATTTTATACTTTAAAACACATTTTTCAATTAGGTCAATTATCAAAATCATTTCACATAAGGAGCATATTTTATTTTAGGATCTTAAACTTATAACTTCTTATCATGACACACATAGAATTAATTCATAAGCGTCATGCGTGATCCTAATTCAGATTGTATTAAGAGTATATAAGTAAAAATTTGTTTTCACCTAATTGTCTTCGATGTCTTCAAAACTTTTGACATCTTCAACATTTTCATCTTGCACCCATTATATTTTCTTCGACGATTCTTCTTCTTAAACACATTACATGTATCTATAAATCTGAAACCATTCAGTAAAAACATTAGCCCCATAAAAATATCAATATTTAATTGTTCATCAAAACATTAAATTCAACAAGTGTATTTTTCATTCATTATGATTTATAATTGTTCCATATTTATTTTTGGAGAATTATTTTAGCAAAACTAATTGGATAATTAAATTCCTTATGAAATTATGAGAATTTTTTTTTGAATCCTCTAAAACGGACTTAAATTGAAAAAAAAAATGATGAACGTGATATCATTTCAACCAAATTTAAAATTTTGCTAAAAAATGATGAACGTAATATTATTTCAAAGATCTTATTCAAACGAATTTGAATATGTAATAAAAATCATGAAAAATACCACACTAAATTCAATACAATGTGAAAAACTTTGAATATTCCGAAGTAACATGTTGAATGTAATACGAAATTGAAAACTGAAAATTCTGAAAATACCATATTGAATGTAACATGAATCTGAAAACTAACTAAAAAAATCATTTTGAAGATTTTATTCAGACGAATATGAATAAATAATTAGATTGTGAAAAAATGTGTAAAACAATAGTTATTTTAATGTTAATAAGATGATTTTAAATTCTTATTTTCAGGAAGTTATATATCAAGTAAGTAGTTGTAGGGACAAATTTGATCGAAAAATTACAAAGGACTATTTGATACATGGTTCATGATATGGGAAAACTCTCGCTCACAACTGACATAGGTGTGAGAGCCTTAATGGGTCAGATCGGGTCAGTAACCCGACCTAGAATATATAAACCCGGTATATTGTTTGGGCCGAATAACACAGTCCCATTGGGGAAAGGACTCAGCGGTCCACTATACAAATTGAATAGTCTCATGATGAGGCTCGTCAATGGACAGTCTGAGCCCATAGTGATCAAACCAAAGAATGAATAGGTCAGCCCATTGTAACGGGAACTCCTATGCAAGCAGAAGTTATAAGCCATCAATTGTAACTACTCACATTTAGTGGAGCACATTACAGAGATCACCTCCTGGATAGATGGAGAGGATCGTGGATATCTACCATGCCGTTAAGAGGAGATCTTGTAACGGGCGACCTCACCAATGAAACGACAAAAGTTAATCGAGCCTATATAAAGGGAATGTATCATTGTTTATTTCTAACGATTAAATCTGTGTATTATTAGCCTTCTCCATTATTAGATTAATTTATTCTCACTCTAGAGATTTTTTGGCCGACACTACACTGATGTCTCCGTTAAGAAATTTTGTAAATTAAAGGAAAAAGGCAAAGAAATTTTTAGTACGCAAAAGGCGATTGCACGTACTGAAAATTTCTAGTAGCATCACTTCAAATATGTAAAAAGTGCCTTGGGTTTGTCTAAGAATGACAGGAGAGGCAAAGGCATAAACCTATTTTAATCACCAATTTGACTTGGTCAAAAGTTAGTTGCTTTCCTGCACAAATCTTCCGGTTAAGATTTAATTATGGAATGTAAGAATTAACTACCAGGGGCATTCTAGTCATTCCGACCCAAAACTGAAAACCTGAATTGTACGCAGCTCTTCTTCTCCACGACGATTCACCACGTGTCATTTCCCTGTTCTGTTTCCGTCCAAATCCCCCAACCATTTTCCGCGGTGGCACTGCTTCATTCATGGCCAATAACACCATTTATCCCCAAATTACCCTTCCTCTTTTCCCTTATTTACTTACTTTCGTCCATTTTTACCCGAAATGCCACCTTTTCAACTTTTCAGAGATCGATTTCCCGGATAATCGCTCGAGTTTCTCTCCCCCGTCGCCGTCCAAAACCCTACACCTTTTCTCTTTATCCTTTTGGCCGACATTGAATGCGGTTCTTTTGGGTTTAACCAAATCGAATGCGTTTTTGTATTTTGTTTATTTCGATTGTTGTGGAACATGAGAAATTAATTTAGTTTTCCAAAAACAATGAAAACGGAGGACTCACGGAAATCGAGGGGATGCGGCGGCTGGATTCTGGTGTTGGTGGTTGTGGCGACCATCGCCTTCGCCATTGTAATCATGACCAAAACCAAATACCGTCGCTCCGACTCCGGCGCGGTTCCCGTTCCGGGGCCTCCCGGTGCCGTCGACAAGAAATACGCCGACGCGCTCAAAATCGCAATGAAGTTCTTCGATGTTCAAAAATGTACGATCCCTAATTCCCTGTACTAATTTTTTTTTTCAAATTATATAATCTCTCAACTTTTGGTTGATTTTACATTTAGGTAGTGTTTGGTCGCACCGAATTAGAATTGCCATTCATTCTTTAGAAGTATGTTGGTGTTAGAATAGTTGATAGGGAGAATGTTTAGAGAGAACATGAAATGATTGTATTAATATGTGTAAAATGTATAATTTCATAGAGATATAGAAAGCCTATATATATAAATCGTGAATACAGTATTCCTAGTGGGATTATTGTTTGGTTTTTCTGGTGGGAGTAAGGTTTAATTTAGTGGGACCATATACATATATTACAGTTGGAATTCAATTGTAATTCCATGATAATTCTAAGTTTAATTCCATCTTTTGAATTATCAAATCATTCATTTCTAATTCCACTATAATCAACATTATTATTTTGATTATGAAATGTAATAAACTTTGATAGGAAAAAAATACATTGCACGCATTTTTATTGAATTTCTACACAAAATAATGACATTTTTTTCATATATATAAAAAAATCAGTTTTTTCATGCATATAAACATTGATATTTTCTTTTGTCTTTAATTTTTTACTTTTATTCTTTCTTTTTTTTTAATTCTGTATTTTTCAAAAAAAAATTCCTTTTAATTTGTAAAAAAAAAAAAATGAAAGAAAAAATCTAAAAAAAAAAAAATGCGAAAAAAATTAAAAAAAAAAAAAAAAAGATTTAAAAAATAAATAAAGAAGAAAAATATATTTTTCTTCTTTTATGTTTTTAAATTTAAAGTTTTTTTGTTTTATTTTATGTTTTTTGTTTTCTAATATGTTACTTTTAATTTTATTTTTTATAAACTCCATATACAAAAAATAAATAAAATAAAAATACATAAATAATAATACAGAACGAAAGCAAAAAATAAAACATGTAAAACAAAAAGCAAGAGAAAAAGATAGAGAGTAAAAAATAGAACATAAAAACAAAAACAAAAACTAGAAAATAAAAGAATAAGAAAAAAATATGTTGAAAGGTTTTGTCAACAAAATGTGATAAGCGGTATCTTAGTTACTATAAAAACTATAAAGGGTGATCTTGGTATTTGTTGAAATAACAGGGATGTCTCAGGTATAAATTCAACAAAAAACTATCCATCTCACAAAAATATTTTAGACCCAATTTTTAAAGAATTGGATTTGCAATTCTTCATTTGGGTTATGGAATTAAAATTAAATAATTGGATTCCATGAAATTATAAATGAAAACCAAATTTAGGCCGAACTTGTGATTTAAAGAAAAGAATTGAAATTGAGCCTTCCCATTCCAATTACATGGTCCAAATGCATGACACTAAACACACCCTTACTACAGCTGAAACTCATTGGAACTTCATGTTGAGCTAAGCTTGATTTGATTTGATAGTGAGGGTAAAATGTGATTATCTTTGTGATCACAATAGAATTTTTAGCAAAAAATTCAATGGTTTGTTTTAATTATTTACTGGATTCCACTTCATTGTAATCATATATGGTGTTTGTTTAGCGTTTTTGTTCCCAAAATTCTATTTCTGAAAAAATATGTAGGATTCTGTCGTATTACTAGAAATTCATGGGATACAAACATTTTTTTTTCCACATAAATGTTTCTGTTGCCAGTTTTATGGAGTATTTACTGAATCACTAAACAAACCCCATTGTAACTATGTCATGTACCTCACCAAGGATTAGTGAGACCCGAAATCAATTTAGGGTTTCTTCGCAAAGAATCGAATCTAAATTCAAATTTGAAAACGAAAAACACGAGAAAAAACAGAAAGTTGATAGATTACCTTGACCTGACGTTTATGAATAAAATGCGAATCAAAGATATAAGAGAATCTTTGACCCAATGATTACAAGATAATCACGAACCAAAAAGGTTGAACGCCACAAGAAAACTTGATAAGTTCAGAAAAGTTTTGTGAAGAGCTTAAGAGAAAACTCTCCCAAAAAATATTAATTAATATCAAAAATGTGAAATTCGTAGGTCTACAAAGCCCTTTAAATAGGCGGCCAAGAGAATAAGAAATAAACTCTAGTACACTTAGAAATTCGTGGGTCTACATGGAGGAAAAAGAAAACCCTGAAATCTAATTGCTAAATAAGAATAAGGAAACTTCCTAATTTGCCTTACATTCTTAGTTGGAAAAGGAAAAGATCTACTTGGCAACTAAGCCTTACAAATCAGCCTAAAAAATAATTAAAAGACTTAAAATAATAATAAAATAAATAAAATAAAATTCATGGATCTCATTCTTGGCCCGTTCAGGATCACGCTTTAAACCTATTCGCTTGCCTTGATGAGGTAGACTAGGTCTTGATTGTCCGATGGGCCTAATTTAGATTTCACCATTGTAGTTTCGGCCCCAATCTCTCGAATAAGTCCATTAAATGCTTCTTTGAATCTTTTTGCCTTTACCCTTATTATTGGGCCAACTGGAACATGCAACGGATCTCTTGGTGCAGCTTATATATTCTCATCATTGAACTCAAAATTTTCTATTTAAGGATATAAACAATTTGTTTCTGTTCTGCTCCATGATTTGTAGACACTTTTTTGGGAACCAGATAGAATTGTTCTAGGAATTTTGGTGTGGTTCCCAAAAAACCTGGAATAGAAACAGAAATCAGGAAACAAAACACTAAGCAGACTCCGCCTTAACACTATGGAACTTCAAAATTTTCTTTTAATGGAACAAAAATATCTGTTTCTGTTCTGCTTGGAAACTGATGAGAATTATTGTCAGATTTTTAGTTTTGTTCCTAACAAATCTGGAATAGAGACAGAAATTAGGGAACAAAAACACGGGACAAACACAACCTTAAACTTAAAAGATTTGTTTCAATGGAACAAAAAATCTGTCTGTTGTGCTTTAAGATTTTTAGAACAAATTTTCGAGAACAAAACAAATTTGTCTTCAGATTTTTGGTTCTGTTCTCAGAAAACTTGGAATAGAAGCAGAAATTAGGGAACAAAAAACCCTAAACAAACGCCAACAAAATCGAACTTCGAAATTTTGTTTTAAGGTAACAAACAAAGCTATTTATGTTATGCTCTGAGGTTTTTAGAGAAAAAATTTTAGTACAAAACAAAATTGTTCTCAAATTTTTATTTCTGTTCCAAAAACCTGAAACGGAAATAGGAATTAGTGACCAAAAACACTAGACAAACACACTGGATTTTGATTGTTGGTTGAAAACTGGGAACATAAACAGAAATATGGGGAAATATGTTTCAGCTATGTTCCCATATTTTTAAAACAAAATATGGAAACATCAGAAAAATTGTTCCTAAAATTTTGTTTCTGCTCCATTTTTTCTGGAAAGAGAAACCGAAACATTAGAACAGAAACACTAGACAAGCGTCACCTAATTGTTCTTAAATCTTTATGGGTTGAAACCCCCTAATCTTCCATTGGTTTGCAGCCGGTAAGCTCGTAAACAACAGTATATCTTGGAGAGGTAATTCGGCTCTTAAAGATGGGAAGGAAGCAAAATTGGATCTTTCAAAGGGGATGTACGATGCCGGTGACCACCTGAAATTCGGACTTCCAATGGCATTCACCGCCACCATGCTGTCGTGGGCAATACTTGAATATGGGGATCAGATGAAGGTTGTGAATCAGTTAGTGCCGGCTCAAGACTCGCTCAGATGGATCACCGACTACCTTATTAATGCTCATCCTTCCGAGAATGTGCTCTATATTCAGGTTTTTTTCTTTTCTTTTCTTTCTTCTTCTTCTTTTTTTTTTTTTTTTGGATTTCAATTAGTTTCCCTGGCATCTGTTTAGATTGACTGTTCATAGATTTCTGTCTCTTAGTTTCGCTTTAAAAATATAGGATCAGAGCAGAAACAATTTTTTTTTGTTCCCATATATCTCTTTGTTCCGAGTTGGCGTGCGTTTGTTTAAAACATGGCATTAGGAAACGTTTGTTTTTTGTTCCTAGGTTTCTGTTTGTCTCCCTAGTTCTCCAAGTTTTCAACTTGGAACAGTCACAATTTTGTTTTGTTCCCAGAAATTTGTTCTAAAAATTTTGGAGCTGAATAGAAAGAGAGAGTTCCCATATTTTTTGCTTGTTCCCAGTTCTCTTCAAACAGAAACACTAAAGGTGCTGTCTGTTTAGCTGGCATTTGTTGTGTGTTATTACTGTTCGGTTCCCAGAATTTTAGAAAAAATATGGGAACAATCTGTTTCGTTCTCCCAAATCTGTTCTAAAAACCATTCAGGTTGTTGTTGGTAACAATTTTGCTTCCGAGACTGTGCTCTATATTCAGGTTATATTTACATTTCAATTCTTTGGCAATTGTTTATTTAGAGTTTCTGTTCCCAGATATCTGTTTCTGTTGTCAGAAATATTGGAGAGAAACGGAAATATGGGGAACAATTGTTTTCTGTTCCCAAAAAAGTGGGAGCAAAACAAAAACTGATATTTTTCCACGTGTTTTTGTTTGTTTCCAATTTTCTGAGATTTAATTTGGAAATATGGGACTAGAAACACTAAACAAACTGTTCCTAGATTTTTGTTTCTTGTTCGTACAAAGCTTAAATCAGAAACAGAATTTTGATAACAATTTTGTTCTGGGAACAAAGAAAATTTGTCAAATTTTCTCTGTTCCCATTTATCTGAGAAAAAACTGAAATCTGGGAAGTGGGAACAGAAACACTAAACAAATGGGGCCTTAGGTGGTATTTCTTTAATATTTTTGTTCCCACATGTTGTTTACCGAACAATTTTGTTTGGTTTCAGATATTTGTTCTGAAAATCTTGGATAATAACAGAAACAGATTATTATTATTTTTTTCTAATATTTCTGTTTTTGTTCCTAGTATTCTAAAGACAGAAACATATATCTAGGAACAAAAAACATTTCCAAAAAAAATATCTTGGAAAAAGAAAAGCACTGACAAATGGGGTACTATTTCCATTTGTTCCCATAAAACTAGAACAGAAACATAAATATGGGGGGGGGGGGGGGGGGGGGGGGGAAACAAATTTGTTCTGAACCAAATTTCGTTTCCAATACATGAACGTTTCTCTTCCAAAAATTTTGGGAACAAAAATGAGAAAACAGAAACGAAAATAGTAAAACAAATCATTTCTTGTACAGGTGGGTGACCCCACTATAGATCACGGATGTTGGGAGAGGCCAGAAGCCATGACCGAAAAAAGACCTCTCACACAAATAAATACCTCTTCCCCAGGAACAGAAGTAGCTGCCGAAACAGCTGCAGCCATGGCTTCCGCCTCCCTAGTCTTCAAACCCATTGACCCAACCTATTCAACCCTACTCCTCCAAAACGCCAAACAGCTCTTCAATTTCTCTGATAAATACCGAAAATCTTACAGTATCAGCGTGCCGGAAGTTCAAAAGTACTATAATTCGACCGGATATGGGGATGAGCTGTTATGGGCGAGTAGCTGGCTCTATCATGCGACCGGGGATCGAACTTATCTTGATTATGTGGTCGGCGAAAATGGAGAAGCATTTGCAAATTGGGGGAGTCCGTCTTGGTTTAGTTGGGATAACAAACTTGCTGGAACTCAGGTAACATATATTTCTGAACTCTTTACTTATATTATTAGGCACTGTTTGCGTACTCAAAATATTTAAAAAACAAGTTTGAGAGTACAAAGAGAGCATCCCCATGTAATATCTCTTCATTTAAAAGAATTTTATTAGATGATATTAGCTGCCTATGTAGAAAATTGATTGCGTGCTGGTCTAAAGAAAAGTTTTCAGAAGTTCACCATAGATTTTTATATAATGTCTCTAGAATTTGAGGGCCCTGGGTGAATTTTGAAGATGGGACTCACGTGGTGATTTGAATGCTGAGCTGGTGTCTTGACGTACCGTTTTGTTCGGTCTAGTGAACGATCTTCAGTCAAAGCTTTATGAGTTCGAGCAAGTATTTGTACAAAGACCTACTGGGGTATAGCCAGCGAAATCCCTTTGTTATGAGAGTAAGATTTCGAGTCAAATAGAAGTTCAAGTCTTAAGTAAGAAATCTACTTAGATGCATTTATTGTTCTGCTATTTATACGCGAGGGGTTGGATTAGCCCTCCAAAAATAAGGGAACTGAGCTCGGATTAGTGGCATAATGGGATGCGTGGCTAATCGAGTGGTGACTGGCGTGATTAGGCCTTTGAGGCTAGGGCTTGAGCCCCACCAAATGGAGCTCATGGGCTTGCCAGAGTGAACAGGGGATAGGGTCTTGCCCATGAGGATGTCAATACTCTTCTGGTGGTTAGAAACTTTGCTAGGTCCATTGTGTGCGTTGAACGGACCAACGCAATACAGTGAATACGGGTGGTATGCAAAGAGAGCTTGGCGCAAATGCATGTGGTAGGTGGTCAGCAACCTTAGGCGATTCTCAGGCAAACAAGTTGGTCAAAGTTGGGTAGTGAAATTTGGGCAGTGGGTAGTGCATGTTGACATGTGTAGCTTTTGGTTTGACTTTTCTTCCTTTCTGGATACATTCACATGCTTTAATGAAGGAGATTATGTCTGAGAAAAATACCCCTTATCAGGTGCCCCAATCCCAAGCACCAAAGACCAAGGTACTGGGGAGTGAAAAGATTTTTCTTGCCCTCCACCTCTTAGAGACATACGGGGACCAGACAGGTAAGGGCGATCGCTCACCGGTCTCAGTAGTGCGAATTAATGGGTGACAATCCATCTTCTGCACTTTGGTGCATCGACATGCATCCCATGTCACTTTGGGCACATATCTCGAGGAAACCTAGGCCGTTGGATCTGCGCCTTTTTGACTTCTTGCCAAGGGCTGTGGGTAGTGTCTTTTGACACCTGGAGCCTTTGGGTTTGACTTTTTTTCCTTTTTGGGTTTAGGGACCCTAAAACTTTAGATTGCCTAGGCTACCGCCTAAGTAGCCTTTGCTGAAGGGGAAATTTTAAGGGTTTTAATTGATTAATTGTTTAAAAATATTTCGATAAAAGTGTAAATTTTCAAAGTTGAGATGGACGCTTTGAGTCCGAGTCCAATGTGACTTTGCAACTAGATGACAGAGAGCTTTGGATATAGAGGTTCTACAATCCATTTGCTATTTTTTTTTTATTGGCTTTAAAACAAAAGGAAAATTATTGTATTATTGTCTTTTAAATAATTTGCTTATAATTCTCTTATCCTCATTTTTATTTCTTTTAATTTTATTTATTTTATGTTATTTAATGTTAAGTAGATTGATTCATCTATTATTTGATATTAGTTTCATGTTGAATTTGTATTCATTATGATAGTAACAATACACAAAAAAATTAGTCAGGATTAAAAAATAACTTGGTAAGGATTAAAAATTAAATTAGATCTAAACAAACAGGACAAAAAACTAAAAAAAAAAAACCCAAAGTTATAGGACTCTATAATAAGAAGTCCTAAAAAATACTTATGATCAAATTTTTCCTTTTTTAAGTGCAAAAGGGCGATTATTAACCTTTTATTTTTTTGGTTAATATAATTAACCAAAGTATGACCAAACGGTGTCTATTGAATCCCACATCGCTTGTGTTACCTGATCCTGAGCTATATATAAGCCTAGAGGTAATCCTCATCGTACAAGACGTCTCAAAAGAGTTAGGCATATCGGTTTCCTATGGTGTCATATTAGTATTATTATTTTTTTTTGCAGGTTTTATTGTCCAGAATAAGTTTCTTTACTAAAAGCGGATCAACCTTAGATGACTTGCAGAATTATATGAAATCGGCTGGGACTTTTATTTGCAGTCTCCTTCCAAAATCCCCTAGCGCTACATCCAGTAGAACAGATAGTAATCTTCTCTTTTAACCCTTCTTTTCACATTGATGTTACCGTTTCAAATTTTGGGGAACAAAAACAGAAAAAACAAAAACAAAAAACACTAACCAAATGCGGTCTTAAGGTGAAATTATCATCTTGTTTGTTTATCACCGCAGGTGGTCTCATATGGGTGAGTGAGTGGAATGCTTTGCAGCATCCTGTGGCATCTGCATTTCTAGCTCTTGTTTACAGTGATTACATGCTTAGTTCCCGAATTGCGAGGATATCTTGCAGTGGAGTTCCGTTTACACCGGCGGATATCCGGAAATTTTCCATGTCACAGGTATGATTTTCCTCAGGTGCCTTTTGTTTAGTGTTTGTGTTCCCAAATTGTTAGAACGAGCTTCTGAGACAGAAACAAATGTTCCCAAATTCTCTTTCTGTTAGCAAGTTTTATGGGAATTCAAATATGGAAACAAAAGAAATTTGCTTCTTTGTGAACTCTGTATTTTAGAATAAAATTTTCAAAAAAGTACAGAACTGTTCCTAAACTTGCCAAAAAAAAATCATGTTTATTGTTCTTAACCAATTTTTTAGCACAAAATTCTTTTTGCTCACCATCCAAGCCCCCCCTCATATATCAAAAATTTCCGAGCAAAATTATTGGTATAGAACAGAATTATTACCAAAATATCTGTTTCCGTTAACAAGTTTTAAGGAAACAGAAATACGGCAATGATAAAGGGGGAAAAGAATGAGAAGGCTTAACAATTATGTTAGTCTCTCCCTCTATTTATAATAGAAATTAGGAAACCATACAATAAACCTTAAATTGTACAGGAAACCCTAAGTAATACACGAAAGACATAAATTTCCTTTAACACTCACCCTCAAAGTGGAGCATATATATTGTATGCGCCTAACTTATTACAAATATACTTTATCCTTGAACCACCAATGATTTAGTAAATATATCATTTAACTGATCAACTGAATTTACATGTTTAGTTTCAATCTACTTCTGCAATATTTTTTCTCGAATAAAGTGACAGTCAACTCCAAGGTGCTTTGTTCTCTCATGGAAGTCTGGGTTAGATGCAATGTGAAGTATTGCTTGATTATCATATATTAGCTCTATCGATGAAGAGCGTTCAAATCCAGGTTCTTCCAACAAATGTTTCAACCAAGTTAACTTACAAGTGGTATGAGTCATTGCCTTATATTCCAATTCTGCACTTGACCGCGCCACTACCATCTGCTTTTTACTCTTCTAAGAGACAATGTTACTACCAACAAACACACAATACCCTGTAGTAAACTTCCTATCCAAGGGTGATCCAGCTCAATCTGCATCTGTGTAGTTCTTTATTTGAGTATGACTGAAATTTTGATATAGCAAATTGCAACCAAGAGCACTTTTCAGATATCGGAGAATACGGATTACTGCATCCCATTGGCAAGTTATTGGAAGATCCAAGAGCTGACTGATAAGACTAACAACAAATGAGATATTTAGTTTGGTAACTGTCAGGTAATTCAACTTCCCAACTAACCGTCTATATTGCGTTAAATCTATTAGTAGTACATCTTGATCTGGCAACAATTTGGTGTTTGGATCCATAGGCGAGTTAATCGGTTTAGCTCCTAGCATTCCTGTTTCGCTCAATAAGTTAAGAACATATTTTCTCTGAGACAAGTAAATGCCTTAACTTGATCGAGCAACTTCAATCCCCAAGAAATACTTTAGGTGACCAAAATCTTTGGTTTGAAACTTATTATGCAAAAACTTTTTGAGTTCTTGAATACCACAATGGTCATCCCCGGTAATCACAATGTCATCCACATACACAATCAACAATATTCTCCCGACTTTACTATGCCTGTAGAAGATGGAATGATCGACTCCACAACGCCGAAGACCAAATTCAGTGACCACTTTACTAAATTTCCCAAACCATGCTCTAGGAGATTGCTTGAGACCATAAATAGATTTATTCAAGTGACATACCAAATCAGACTCCCTCTGAGCAACAAACCCAAGAGGTTGCTCCACATATACTTCCTCGGTCAGATCGCCATTTAAAAGCATTCTTGATATCGAGTTGATGTAATGGCCAACGAAAAGTAGCAACTAGAGAGATGAATAAGCGAATAGAAGCGAGTTTGGCAACGAGAGAAAATGTCTCATAGTTATCAAGACCATAGACCTGAGTATAGCCTTTGGTAACTAAGTGAGCCTTGAATCGATCAATGGTGCCATCCAGATGAACTTTGATAGTGAACACCCATTTACATCCAACTATTGTTTTGTCAAGCGGAAGCGAGACGAGATCCCAAGTGTCATTCTGATGTAAGGCAAACATTTCTTCTTCTATTGCTTTTACCCAACCAGGGTGAGTGAGGGTCTCTGAAACAGACTTAGGAATAGAAACAGACGATAGTGAAGCAACAAAAAAGGAGTATGAATGAGATAGGTGTGCATATGAGACAAAGTTAGAAATATGATAGTTAGTACATGTGAGCTTACCC
Source organism: Eucommia ulmoides (assembly GCA_016647705.1). Lineage (NCBI taxonomy): Eukaryota > Viridiplantae > Streptophyta > Magnoliopsida > Garryales > Eucommiaceae > Eucommia > Eucommia ulmoides. The sequence goes on along the minus strand of CM028334.1, from coordinate 46,875,400 downwards.
TTCCAGATGGCAATAGGCATATCTAGATCAGACATGGATGAGTCAACTAGAGAAGAATCTGAGGACACAGAATCGGTGGGCGCGACAGCGGAGGCGACTTTCTGGCGACGAGAGTATACCTTCAAAAGAGTTGAAGAATGACTAGGCGGGATAAGATCTAGAGTAGAGGAAAATAGTATAGGGATTGGTACACTTAGGAAAGAAAGTGTAACATCCAGATCATCTCTAGAGGATGGGGCAAAAAAGTAAAGAGTAGACTCAAAGAATGTAACATCTGCACACACAAATAAGCGACGTAATGATGGACTATAACAACGATAACCCTTTTGTGTGAGATAATAGCCGAGGAAAACATATTTTAAAGCACGTGGATCAAACTTGTCCCTGCCGGGAGTCAACTGATGAACAAAACAAACCCACCCAAATATTCGAGAAAGTAAACTAAACAAGGGAAAATGAGGAAAAAGAATGGAATGGGAACCTTGTCATTTAGGGTAGAGGACAACATCCTGTTGATTAAGAAGTAAGTTGTAAGAACCGCATCGCCCCAAAAGTATTTGAGAACGTTCATCTCAAAAAGAAGAGTACAGGCCGCTTCTAGAAGATGTCGATTCTTGCGCTCAACAACTCCATTTTACTGCAGTATGTGAGGACAAGAAAACTGATGTAAGATATCAGCTAGGAAGCACGGACACTCCGCCAGGAGTAGAGTGTCGGTGTCCGACACGTGTCGAACACCGACATGCGCCCGACACGCCTCCGACACGTGTCGGACCGTGTCGAAATTTTTTATTATTTTTTTTAAAGTCCGACACGGCTCCGACACGCCTCCCTCGCGTGTAGGACACTTCGCGGGGCCGTGTCGCATTTTTTTTAGGGGTGATTTGTGTAATATTTTACTAACCCTAGTTGTAAAAATACCCATTACCCACGATATGTTCAGCCAAATCAGCCGCTACCCTTCTCCTTCTTGCGATTCTTCTCCTTCTTCGAATCAAATTCTTCATTTGAGCTCGATTCAGTCTGATCTTCAAGGAATCTAGCTCGATTCGACCTTCAAGCACGATTCGACCTTCAAGTCCTGCTTCGGTGTTTTGCTCTGTTCGCGGTCTGTTCCTGCTTCGGTTGGTTTCTGCTTCGGTTTTTTGCTCTGTTCAACCTTCAAGCTCTGTTCGCGGTTTGTTCCTGCTTCGGTTGGTTCCTGCTTCAGTCTGTTTCTGCTTCGGCTTGTTAATTTGCTCTGTTCGATTTTTGTTCCTGCTTCGGTTTGTTCCTCTCTCTCTTTATTGTTCTGTTTATTATTTATTTGTTTCATTTCTGATCTTATTTCTGTTTATAATGTTTATATTATGTGTTTCATTCAATTTTTGTTCATGTTTCATTCAATTTCAGTTCATGGTATTGGCTTCGTGGGTCTGTTTATTACTTTATTGTTTATTGATTAAAGATAATCATTTGATAAAACTCACTGTTGAAACTTGAAAGTCTGTTATTTTAGGATCATCAGTGCAACATGTGCTTAAGGATCAACCATTAATCTAAAATGTTTTTTGTGGAATGATTAACTTGATATTTTTTGTGGAATGAATTTACTTGCTAGTTATATGTATATGTATTTCGTTAGTTATGCTATAGACGTGTCCCCGCCGTGTCCGTGTCGGGGTTTTTCAAAAATTGTGATGCCGTCGTGTCCGTGTCGTGTCGTGTGTCCGTGCTTCCTCGGATATCAGACTATGACATAAAGGAAGTAAATGACTGAGAAAAGTATTTTTGAGCATTATTACTTCGAAGAATACGCACTGCTACATTAAATTGAGTTTTAATTTTAGCACAAAACGCACGAAAAATAGAGAATAATTTTGAATGATCTTTTATTAAATAAAGTCAAGTAACTCTGGAAAAATCATCCACAAATATGACAAAATAATGAAAACCTAATATAGAAGTAACATGAGAAGAACCGTAAATATCTGAATGAACTAAACTAAAAGGACTCGATGCTCGAACATGAACTAGGAAAACAAATGAAATACGATGATGCTTACCCAATTGGCAAGACTCATACTCTAACGAAGACAAATGACTTAAACTAGGAACAAGTAACTTGAGGTTGCTAAGACAGAACAATGGATCTGGTGAGTGGATGCAACAATAGGATAGGCAGTAGGTAGGATAGCATGACTCTCGTCATGATTATTAAAATAATAAAGGTCATTTTCCTCGCGCCCTGTCCAATCTTCTTCCACGTTCTTAAATCCTAGGAAATGACAGAATCAAGAAAAAATGATACAAAACAATTAAGATGTTTAGTAAGTTTATTGACTGACATCAAATTAAAAAGAAACAAAGAAATATACAAGACAGATGATAGAGATAAGGAGGGTGAGGGGTCCACTGTACCAATGCCACGGATAGGGACAGTGGAACCATTAGCAACTATAACAGGAGACAACGAAGAAAATGACTGAATATGTATAAATAAGGAAGATGTACTTGACATGTGATCAGTGGCAGCAGAATCTATGACCCATGGTATGGGAGGGGAAGGGCAAATTGAAAGACAAGCAGTAGAAGTATTTCGTTGAGCTAAAGAAGCAATGAGAAGAGATGCCTGGTGAGATACTTTATACTGAAGGAATTGAGCATATTCCTCATCAGAGATGTCCTTAGTCGCTTGAGATTCTAGAATAGTAGGATTATTTAGATCAAATATCACTGCATTGGCGAATTTGGGTGGACAACCAACTAAATCCAACATGTTTCTCTAGTATGATTCTCCTTTCTACAAAAGAAGCATTGACGATGTGAGCCACAATCATGACCACTACGTCCACCCCGAGGGCCACCACTACGGCCACCATGAGAGGAACCATCATGACCACCACTAAGTTGATCACCACGATCCCGAATAGGAATCTAAATAACAAGTGCCAAATGCTTAGATGGCACAGATGAACTTGAGCTAGAAACATTATCCTTGGTAGTGCTACACGAGACGCGAGAATACATTTCAGTGATAGTGGGGAGAGTAGCACTGGAAAGGATCTGAGATCGGACCGGTTCAAATTTTGGGCGTAATTCAGTTAAGAACTTCATGAAAGCCATCTGCTCACGTTACTTTTATATTTCATTCAGATCGATAGTCATAGGTAGAATAGTATTAACTCCTTATAAAGGCTATTGAATGTGGCAAAATAATCTGTAACGGATTGCGTGCCTTGCTGAAGTTGGAAATACTCAACCGATAAATTATGCATCTTGGTGAGATTACTGGAATGAAACATACGAAGATACTCTCATATGGCTTTACACGTATCTAGATGAGTACAGATATTAGCAGCTTGAGGCTCCATCGAATTCCACAACGACACTACAATCTGCGCATCAACTTGGATCAATTCCTCATATTTTTTATCATTTTCTGCCGGGGCGGATTCCGTGAGATGACGGTGTTTCCTTGTCTGATAAGGGCTATTTTCACAGGCTTAGACCAATTTAAATAATTGATTCCGTTCAATTTACGGGTTATTAATAGTTGAGGTATAGCTGTTGACATTAGTACCCGTCAATACAACAACTAACAAACAATTTGCATAAGGAAAACAAACCAACAAGACAAATGTACTCCGAATGATTCTACTCTCTTTCGCGTATATGACTTATCGCAAGTGTACGATTCTTTCGCGTATATGACTTATCGCAAGTGTACAAGATCAAAGTTTTAGTATAGTGTGATCGTTAAGATTGGGTTATCGTATACACAAAGATTGGTGTCGTTACTATTAAATATTGCGTTTGTCGTAACCTAACTTTATCTAGGCGAAAAACAAATGTATTTAATTAATTAAACTAATACTAATATAACCTAAATTAACTACATTAATATGCTAATAAGTTTTAAGGTGAAGAATTATCTAGGGATTAACGTGTTTACAAATACGTGTTCGATCTCGATTTACTCACATTTACGGTGTTCAACCTATTTGACAATCTCGGTACGTAAACTCCACCGCCACCTCTCCCGAGTGTAAGATAAGGGAATACATGACTTCGAGTCAACGAAGAAATCCCCCTCAATGTCTTAACGACCCTAGGTCACGTGAGTCTCGCCTAGTGTCATTGATTGCACACAATCCAACTCCCTCCTGGGTCGTCGCGTTGTATTTATCCTATCGACAATCTCCGTTCTAAAACTCTCTCGCCATCTTTCTCGAGTGTAAGACATGAGATATAACGCAACTTCGAATCAACGAAGAAGTCCCCATTAACGTCTTAACGAACCCAGGTCGCGTGAATCTTACCCCAACATCATTGATTGTCCACAATCCAACTCTCTCCCGGGTTATCGAATTGTGGTGTTTGTTTACCCTAATCCAAATCCGGAGTTTGTCAAAATCTCATATTCTCCATTTACCATTCTAAGCATAATAAACAAATAATATGATAAACACAATCAAATTACGAAAAACAAACATAAACGCAACATCGAAATCATCCAAATAAACATATTTATAAATATACGTTAATCCCTACTACAATCTATATTTAACTCGTGGCCATAGCCGCATAAACATATAAATCGAGCTAAACATGCTCACATGATCCTAAGATAAAGAAATAAGGAAAAACAATCGAAGAACTTAGTCTCGTCCGAAGATAAACCGCTAAGAACGCTTAACGATTGATTTGCCGTCTTCTCTATTTTGGGATGTGAGCTCCACCTCTAAAACTCCTAAACCTATGCTTAAATATAGTCTAAGGTGCTAAAAAAACCAAGAGAGGCTGGAGAAGGGGGAGGAGAGAGGGTATTTATAGCCAAAATATCCTAAAAATATCTCAAGACTGTGCAGGGGATTTTCGCCTAGGCAGTGGATTTTTCGCCTAGGCGGAGTTAGGTCGGTTCGGCTGATCGCCTAGGTGGTGAAGTAGGCGGTGGACGTGGAAGAACATTCTACTGGATTTTCGCCTAGGCGGAGGATTTATCCGCCTAGGCGATCGACTGTCAGTAGCCCATCTTCGTTCTCTGTTGAATTTTGGCCTAGGCGAAGGAATTTTCGCCTAGGCAGTGGTCTGTCAGTAACATTTGCTCTTTTCTCAACTTCTTCACCGCCTAGGCGGTGGTCTGGACGACTAAGCGGTGGGCCTGTTTCATATTTTAGCCTCCGAGTTTGTTTATCCATCATAACTTCGACTCGCTTTGGTTCGATCTCATCGTTTTCGCTTCAGTTTCCTATCTTTATGCCCCCACACACCTGATTTATACAAAAAATATGAAAACTAATTAAAACATAATAAAATACTATATAAACGCTCGAAATTAACTTAATTCGGTTTGAAAATACGTAGGTAGATCACACTTATCAACAAACAACTATATGGTTTAAATGAAGAACATTATAAGCAGATTAATACTCATGAACATCTGGGATATTAGATCTAGTCCATAATACTTTCTCAAATTTGGACAATCGAACAAATAGTTTCTCACGAACAATAACCCTTGTGCTATCGTCGGATCTGGACAGAGGCAGCAGCAACGATGGCCATGAGTCTCAAATCCGGGCAATCGACGGTCGGCGAGGTGTCAGTGATGGTCGGTGAAGGTCTAGTGAACCTCGGCGAAGTGCCAGTGATGGTCGGTGAGGTTGGACAGTGGTTGCGACAAAGGTTTGATTAGCAATGGCGAAATAGGTTTGCGCAACAAGGGCCGTGGGTCGCAAATTTGGGCAAGCGACAGCCGGCGAGGCGCCAGTGATGGCTGGCAAAGCTCGGCTAAGCTCCAGTGACGTGCTAGGATTGCCGCGGCTGCGAGGTATGGGCTGAAAATGTGGGTTTGAACAGAACTACATGATTAGTATCCTATAACCTGTTCTCGATACCATATTAAAGAGAAAAAAGAATTAATAAATAATGAGAAGACTTAACAATTGTGTTAGTCTTTTCCTCTATTTATAATAAAAATTAGGAAATCATACAACAAACCCTAAATAGTACAGGAAACCCTAAGTAATATAAGAAATATATAAATACCCTTTACCAGGCAAAATGAAAAAATATTTGTTTGTGTCTTGCTCCTAGAATTGTAAAACATAATTGTGAGAACAAAATGAAATTGTTCCCAACTTTTGGTTTCTTTTAATGGAACAAAAAAAATTCTGGGCCAAAAAAAATCATATTTTTGTTCTGTTCACAGATTTTTAGAAAAAAAAAATGTTTCTGCTCTACTATCTGAAATTTAAAACAATTTTTTGGGTGGAGAAACAGACATCTGGGGAAAAGATCATGCTTTTGTTGTGTTCCCACACTTTTAGAACAAATTTCTAGGAACAGAACATAAAAAGATTTTCTTTTTGTTTGTTTCGAAAATTTTGTTCCAAGATTTCTGTTTGTTCTTAGATTTCTATAAATGCTTCCTTAAGACTTTGAACAGAAACTGAAATCAGACAACAATTTTGTTCTGTTCCTAAACTTTATTCTAAAAATCAAAGTGCAAATCAGATTCAAAATTTCATTTCGTTCCAACATTTCTTTTTTTCCCTCCCAAAAAAAATTTCATATTGGGAACAGAAGAAACACTAAACAAATTAGCATATTGTCCAAAAAAGTTACTTCTAATTTTTTTAGTCTTTTAAATACGTTTGTTTGTAAATTGACATCAGATAATTAAATCTGTCGAGTTAATATTAACTATACATACAAATTGCATTTCATATAATAATTATTATTAACTAGAATATTAATAAAAATAATAATTTGTTTTATAAATAAAATAAAAATAAAAGATTATATAATAATAACCCCTTATTTTCTTCAAATTTTAGGCTGATTATGTACTGGGAAAAAATCCAATGGACATGAGTTATCTCGTTGGGTACGGCGGTAAATACCCAAAAAACATCCACCATAGAGGAGCATCAATTCCGGCAGCCGCAAAAACGGGCTGCAAAGATGGGTTCAAGTGGCTTAAATCTCATGACCCGAACCCAAACATTGCCATCGGAGCCCTCGTTGGCGGCCCGTTTCTGAACGAGACCTACATCGATTCCCGGAACAATTCTATGCAAGCGGAACCCACCACTTACAACAGCGCCGTCATCGTTGGGCTTCTTTCCGGCTTAGTCACCACCTCTTCTGTACCACAATCTCTAAGCTAAGGTAGTGTTTGGTTTTGATAAAATTGGAATTAGAAATCAACGTATATGTATACTTTTCATTTCAATTTCAATCCTTCTATTTAGTATTCCAAGCACTACGCAAGGTAAATATAATTATTTTTTTAATATTTGAATTGAATTGATCACATATATTGTTTGTATTACATGTAGAGAATAGATGGTCAAGGATTTAATTTAGAAGGTCAAACGGAATTATTTATCTTATAGGGTTATTTTTTGTTCAAAATATAAAAAACTAAAAATTATGAGGATAAAAAGTAATAAGGCCCCGTTTGATTAGTGTTCCCGTCCCGTTCCATCTCATCCCATCCAACCTCATCCCCAAATTTCTGAGATTGACGTTTGGAAACACGTTTGGCAAACCTATTTCCGTTCCCATCCTATCCCAAAATTTTGGGATTGATTCTTGAAATTCTTAAAGAAGTGAGCAACAAAAATAAAAAAAAAATGATTTTTTTCATTCCCAAAACCCTATCTAAAAAAAAAAGACAAGGTGGGAATTAAAAAAGTTCTTAATGAGATTTCTTATTCAACTTTTGTTAGGCTCATAAGAATAAATTTTTTTTTTTTTCTTTTTTTCCCTTATCATGATTATTTTTAGTATAGTTGTATAATTTGATAAATAAATTATTTATGTTTTTATTTATTTATTATATATTGATTGTTTATGATTTTTAGTTTTGAAAATATTCACAAATATAAATAAGATAATTTTTAGTATATATAGAGAGAATATGTATTTTTCTCCTAAAAAAATTCGCTATTGAATGGTGAATTATTGGCTACGAAAACACTATTTATCACATTCGACAAAAGGATTTCGCTATACAATTATATTTTTGTCGCAAAAAATCATATTTAATCAAATTGGACACATCTATTGTAAAATATGTATGATGTTTATATTTAATATGTTAATATTTTTAGATATTTATTTTTAATTTATGTTTATTTTTTTGAATTAAGAATAATTTGATATTTATGATCATACATTTAAAAAAGAAATTAAAAAAACAAAAACAAAGAACAATTGTTAAAAAAAAACAATTTTAGAATAATGTCGTTACCAAACGTAATTCTGTTCCTAGAAAGGCACAAAATTATATCGTTGTTAAACGCGTTCTCGAAAGGAAACAGAATTCTTATCATATCTCATCTCATCCCAAGTGAAAACACTAATCAAACGTCACCTAAATATTTTAAAATTTGAAGGCAATGGAGGGTATTTTGGAAATGTCCGACCAACAAGCTACCATAAAGTGGGAAGCCCAACAATGCAAAGGAGTTCTTGACTAAGTTGTTTACACGAAAAATATACTTAAAAAAAAAAAAAAAAAAAAAAAATCTGAAAACACATAGGTTTGAACTTAAATATGAAACACAGGTTACCTGGTGTTCTGAACACCGGGTGCGTTAATTTTTTTATTTTTTAATTTCATGAACCCGGCATTGTGAACGCCGAGTTCATTTTAATTAGAAACGGTGTATCACCATTTGTTCAAAACAGTCATAAACGGTTTGGGTTGGTCAAACGGTACAAATCTGCTGCAAAGGTTGCCTGTAGCCTTTGCAGCTAGCTTTGCAGACTGCAAAGTGGTCTCAGCGTTGTGAACGCTGGGACCTCAACCCTAAAAGAACAATCCCCCACGTTTTGAGTTTCATTTGACTCCTTTGTCTTTCACAATGTTTTAAAAACCGGACCAGACATCAAACCGGACCAGTCACCGGGTCACGGGTTCCCGGTAGGCGAACTGTGGTTAAACAGTTCCGTCATTAATATATATATATATATATATATATAAGTGAAAAATATCAAAAAAGTACAAACAAAAATCCTAAACCTACATAGAATTTACAGTAAACAAAATAGCAAAACCCTAAACACAATCGAATTGAAACAATTAAACACAATTTGAACACATAGAATTAATCAAGTACGCATTTTAGTGCCAAAAAAATAAAAAAAATGTATCAAACACAAAGATCGACAATTAAACACAATTTGAACACCGATCTGTCTCAAATTCAGATCATTTAAGAACAAAATATAACTCTACGCATCCAACGAACGATAATCTAACATAAACGAGAGCTACATCAATAGCGAGGTAGCAGAAATGACAAAACGCGATCTAGAAAAAAAAAAACAGAGATTGAGAGAGAGAAAAGATTAGTACCGTTGAAACTTTCTTCGTCATCAAAGCTGGGCTTTTGCTGTCTGCCTTCGTTATCGGAGCTGAGGCGTTCGTCATCGTCGGAGGTTGCATGAGTAAAAAAGAGGTTCGTTAATTTGAGTTTGATTTGTTAATTTATTTGTTTAATTAAGAATGTGCACTTTGGCCCCTCAAAATTTGACAAATTACACATATGGGAAAATATAAATTAAAATACACATTATAATATATTGTTTATAAAAAATTGTTAGTTAGTTAGTTATTTACCTTCAATTAAAGAATATACACTTTGGCCCCTTAAAGTTTGATAAATTTTACATGCAGGAAAATATAAATTAAAATAGAAATTTATCAAAATTATAATATATTGTTTTAAAAAACTATTAGTTAGTTAATTTGAGTTTAATTTGTTAATTTAGTTCTTTAATTAACAAATATTTAATTAAAAATGTGCATTTTGGCCCATAGGAAAATATAAATTAAAATAGAAATTATAATATATTGTTTAAAAAAAATTGTTAGTTAGTTTAATTTATTAATTTAGTTGTTTAATTAAAGAATGTACACTTTGGCCCCAGATATTTTTTTTTATACATGTGGGAAAACAGAAATAATAATATATTGTTTAAAAAAAAATAGTTAGTTAGCTTTTTAATTTGAGTTTGTTTGTTAATTTATTTGTTTAATTGAAAAATATTTAATTAAAAATGTGCATTTTGGCCCCTCAAAGTTTGACAAATTATACATGTAAGAAAATATAGGTTAAAATAGAAATTATAATATATTGTTTTAAAAAACATTAGTTAGTTAGTTAGTTAGTTAGTTAATTTAAGTTTGATTTGTTAATTTAGTTGTTTAATTAAAAAATGTTTAATTAAAAATGTGCACTTTGGCCCCTCAAAATTTGACAAATTACACATATTGGAAAACATAAATTAAAATATATTATTTAAAAAAAAAAAATTGTTAGTTAGTTAGTTAGTTTAATTTATTAATTTAGTTGTTTAATTAAAGAATGTGCACTTTGGCCTAGATAGTTTTTTTATTTATACATGGTTAAAATTGAAATTATAATATATTATTTAAAAAAAAATAGTTAGTTAGTTAGTTAGTTTTTTAATTTGAGTTTTTTGTTAATTTATTTGTTTAATTGAAAAATGTTTAATTAAAAATGTGCACTTTGGCTCCTGAAAGTTGGACAAATTATATATGTGGGAAAATATAGGTTAAATAAGAAATTATAATATATTGTTATAAAAAAAATAGTTAGTTAGTTAGTTAATTTGAGTTTCATTTGTTAATTTAGTTGTTTAATTTAAAAAATATCTAATTAAAAAATGTGCACTCTGATCCCTCAAAATTTGAAAAATTACACATATTGGAAAATATAAATTATAATATATTGTTTAAAAAAAAATGTTAGTTAGTTAGTTAGTTTAATTTATTAATTTAGTTGTTTAATTAAAGAATGTATACTTTGACCCTAGATAGTTTTTTTTTTTTAAGAGGAAAATATAGGTTAAAATTAAAATTATAATATATTGTTTAAAAACAATTAGTTAGTTAGTTAGTACGTTAGTTTCGTAATTTGAGTTTGTTTGTTAATTTAATATATTGTTTAAAAAAATTGTTAGTTAGTTAGTTAGTTAGTTTAATTTATTAATTTAGTTGTTTAATTTAAGAATGTACACTTTGGTCCCTAATATATTGTTTTAAAAAAATTGTTAGTTAGTTAGTTAGTTAGTTGATTTGAGTTTGATTTGTTGATTTGAGTTTGATTTAGTTGTTTGATAAAAAAAATGTTTAATTTAAAAATGTGCACTTTGGCACTCAAAGTTTTCCAAATTACACATGTGGAAAAAATAAATTATTGAATTAATATTAACTTGACGTAAAATTTATATTCGATCAAAGTTAAATTTAATTAATTTATTGAATAAATTTAAAATAAATAAAATGATAAGGATTGAAAATAAATTACTCAAAAATATAAAAATGAACACTATAAACATACTTTTGTGATTGAGTTTTAGTTGACGATAATATTTTCTTGTTCTGTTTTGGGTTGTGAAATGATAACTGCTTGAAATGGAGAACGTCAGGTAGTTATTGTATTGGAGTGGTAGAATATTGAAAGATACTGATGTCGGAGTTTCTTACAGCACCTCGGACCATGTGTTCTTCAGGATGGCACTAATGGAAGTTTGAAATTAAAGTGGAGAATGCCGATGGCTCTTTTTGGGGGGAATTTTAAATACCTTGTTTTCTATCGGGGACGTGACGCACCCCGATTTTCCAAAAAGGAAAAGAATAATAAATAATAAATAAGCTTAAGGAGAGGGTTTTTTTTTTAAAGCGTCGGTTTTCTCAAAAAATATACTTAGGCCGTTTTAAGAAATAAGGAGTCGCCACTTAGCATTGGGTTTAAATAGTATGTTAGGTCACCAAATTTTTCGAAAAACAATTTAAAAAGGCCTAAGTAAAAATCGACTCCAAAAACATGGTTAAGCAAAATATTCATTTAAAGGCCCGGGGGTCGGTTACGCTTGGGGAAGGTGTTAGGCACCCCAAGACACCCGTCCGAAAACGGCACCTTATGTCCAATTAAATCCAATTAGTTTAGTCCGAGTGTTTTATTTTATTTTGAAATCATTCTCTTCTTATAATATTTTTTTTTTTTATATTTTCACAAATAAGGTGGGACAAATTTTTGAATTTTAGATAATATTCTCCCGGTATAACCTCTTATCGAATATTAAATATTCGATAAGGATGGTTCCCGGGGGGTTTATGTATGTTTTCGAGAGACTTCTTTAATTTAAATAGTCAAACTAAAATAGATGAATGAGATTGGAAATATGAATGCAAAACTAATATCTAAATAAATTTTATTTTTTATACAAAAGTGACTAATAAAAAAACTAAATGATTTAATTTAAATATGTCAATGCAAACCGATATGAATACAAGAATCGAATAGCGAACATTACGTGAATTAACGTGATTATGCATGATAATTATTTAATTAAAAAATATAAGTGGTGCACGTGTCATGACTAGATATGAAAAAGTAGCGTGGATTCGTGGAAAAAAAAAATAATAATAAAAACTATATGTATGAAAAGTGTAAATAATGAAAGTGTCCTAAACATCCCGTTTAAATGATACGAGAAATAAACATGCTAAGTGGATGCAAAAAAAGTCTACTTTCAGTTTGCCTGATTAATTTAAAGAAATTCCATTTTGAAATTCCCTCAAATTCTATGGATAAGAGAATCGAGGGAGGTTCACAGAAACAATTTAGTTGAAATTAATCTTTTCGATACTTAAAAGAAATCCCACGAAAAAATTACCGAGGGAAGAGATTTTCTAAAAAACATTCGTTTCTAAATTCTACTTGAGTCGGGGAACGGAAACGAAGCCACGAAAAATTCTCCCACGATTTATTAAAACGTCGGATTCACCTTATGGTTTGTAAAGATTAATTCCTACAAACAAATATTTTATTATTTTTTGATTTTATTTTATTTTTAGGATTTTGATAACAAGAATAAAAAAAAATAAAAAAAATACAGAAAATAAACAATGAAACATCCTTCACCTAACGTTCGGGGATTAAGTTTAAGCACAAGAAACCCACCCCGACGTTTTTATCGGATCATCGGACGACTTATTTTTTTATTTTTTTAATGAATTTGTAAGCAAAATAAAATAAAAAATACAGAAAATAAAAAAAATAAAAATACAGCGAGATGGTGTCCTCATCTAAACGCTCAAAGGTTCAGATTGAGAATAAGGAACCTCATCCCGACGTTTTTCATCAAGTCATCGGATAATTAAATAAATAAAACTAGCACGAATTTGAATTGCAAAGATAATAAAATAAAGCTGAAAAAAGAATTAAAATAAAAAAACATACCTGTTCTAGGCCAAAAAATCCCGATGCTCGGGCTTTTCTCTTACGCAGACAGTTTCCCGAAAGGGTTTACGATGAGAATCACTCTCTAAGGGTTTTTTTTCTCTCAATTTCTAAATGAATAAAATGGGTAGAAGAGGGTCCTATTTATAGGAAAAGATGGGACGTGAAAAACACGTGGGAAACCCTAAAAAATAGGCTTGGCCGCCAAAGCCCAGTCTAAATTGGACTAGAAAAGGGTAAAATTGTAAAAAATTAAAAAAATGGGGTTCTAGGGTTGCAAGAGCGTGAGATCACGCATCCTTTTCACCGTCTCATCATTGGCCGACACATGGCACAAGACCATTTTTTCCTCTTTTTTTTTTTTTTTTTTTTTTTTTTTTGGGTTTGGTGTTGTGGCTGACTGTGGCCTTGGGCCCACTCCTCTTTTCACTTTCTCTCTTACTACTTCTATATCTCTCTTTCTCTCTCTCTCACTCACGTGCACACACACACCCATACAAATTAGACTACAATATGAGAGGCCCACCAATTTACGCACATTCATACAATTATTTCTCTCTCTCTCTCTACAATTTTGACAAAAAACAAGGGACCCTCTTCTTTCCTTTTATCCTAATTTACTCCCCACTCTTTACTTTTTACAATTTCAACCCACTTCATTCTTCTTTCAAGTCCATCATTTTTTCTTCTTTCAATTTTCTTCTTTTTTTTTTTTATTTATTTATTTATTTTATTTTATTTTATTTTATTTTTTCGAAAATAAATAAAATAAAAACAAAGTTAAACAATACAAAGTCAACTAAAAATAAAGTATAAAATTTTTGCGGGGGCGGTCAAAATACTGTATCTACAGCTACCCCTCTTTATCATGCGAGTTTCACAGGTTTGACAAAGACAAAAGACCACGTTATTTTGATTGTCCCATTTTCTAAATTTTTTAAAATGCATTTTTCAACGATAGAACAAATAAAATAAAATGATCCATGACGATACTCACGACGAGCAAATGCCCGTTTAGAGAATCGTTTACAGCAATGAAAAAAATAACGCATGATAACACTCATGATGAACAAGTGTCTGTTTAAAGGATCGTTTAGAGTGATAAAAAAAAAGACTCATGATGATACTTATGGCGAACAAATGTCCATTTAAAAGATCGTTTAAAGTAATAAAAGAATGACTTATGACAATACTCATGACGAACAAGTGTCTGTTTAGAGGATCGTTTAGAGTGATAGAAAAATGACTCATGGCGATACTCATGATGAACAAGTGTCCGTTTAGAGGATCGTTTAAAGTAATAAAAGAATTACTCATGACGATACTCATGGCGAACAAGTGTTCGTTTAGAGGATCGTTTAGAGTAATGAAAAAAGAGACTCATGACGATACTCATAATAAACAATTATCCGTTTAGAGGATCGTTTAGAGTAATGAAAAATAGACTCATGACGAACAATTATTCAGTTAGAGGATTGTTTAGAGTAATAAAAGAATTACTCATGGCGATACTCATGACGAACAAGTGTCCGTTTAGAGGATCATTTAGAGTGATAGAAAAATTACTCATGGCGATACTCATGACGAACAAGTGTCCGTTTAAAGGATCGTTTAGAGTAATAAAAGAATGACTCATGACGATACTCATGACGAACAAATGTCTGTTTATAGGATCGTTTAGAGTAATTAAAAAAGAAAGACTCATGACGATACTCATGACGAATAATTGTCCGTTTAGAGGATCGTTTAGAGTAATAAAAGAATGACTCATGATGATACTCGTGATGAACAAATGTCCGTTTAGAGGATCGTTTAGAGCAATGAAAAAAGAGACTCATGGCGATGCTCATGATGAACAATTGTCCGTTTAGAGGATCGTTTAGAGTAATGAAAAAAAAGATTCATGACGAACAAGTGTCCGTTTAGAGGATCGTTTAGAGTAATGAAAAAAGAGACTCATGACGAACAATTGTCTGTTTAGAGGATCGTTTAGAGTAATAAAAGAATGACTCATAGCGATACTCATGACGAAAAAATGTCCGTTTAGAGGATCGTTTAGAGTGATAGAAAATTACTCATGACGAATAAGTGTCCGTTTAGAGGATCGTTCAGAGTAATAAAAGAATGACTCATGACGATACTCGTGACAAACAAATATCCGTTTAGAGGATCGTTTAGAGTAATGAAAAAAATAACTGAAAATAAAAGAAAGTCCAGAGATACAAAATATGCCCCAGTTTGTGGCTGGGTAAAAATAAAATAGCAAAGATATAAAATGTGCCCCAGCCTTTGGCTGGGGCTGACTCTTAGATGACCGAACCTTTAAAAGTTGCCTACGTACCTTAGCATTACGCCAATGATCAGGTTTAGCGTAATTCACTGGACGCCCCTTTCAGGGTAAAACACATATCTGGATACTCATTTAGAGCTTCTGAATTTTTAGCAACAAGAGTTCCCAATTTGAGTTGGGAGGAAGGTAAGAAGTCTCAATGATAGGGAAATCCATGCTCCCAGCCCTTTTAAGATCTCTATAAAATAACACTTTCAAAACAAAACCTTAGTCTGAAAAATTGTTACCTTTGATGACTCACAATTCCGTTCCCCCTTTTCAGTCATAATCGCTTCTACCGATGGTGCTTGGATTGGAGCGATATCAGGAAATTCTTCTGTTTGAATTTAGAAGTCTCACTTTTCAACTAAGGGCTCGACATGCCTCGGGGTGATTCGACAATTTTATTTTATTTTTACTTTTTTTCGACTTTCGAGATTTCACTTTTCAACTCATGGGAGGCCCAACATACCCCCATTAAGGTCTCTTTGACTTGCTAGACTAGATTCTTGTCTTTTCCAATTACTAGGTGCTTTAATGCTTGGGGTTCCAATACTCCTGCATTCTTTGTGTTTTCTCAAGTCCTACAAAACTGATTTAATCCAAAAATGGGCAAATGTCAAAAATTACTAAAATGAGTGTCTTCAATCCCCGATATGATTGTCTGTGAGATCTTGAGTCACGATTACAGAGGAATATGGTTCCAATACACTTCCAGACCACGGCCAATGTTTCTTTTCACAAATTTTGATTCTATTCAAATCCATCAAGTTTTGGTTCCGAAAAATGTCGTTTGCCCGCCAATTTGGACCGAGGCGAAAAACATGAACAAATCAATTTATCTGCTTTCTTTTCTCTTCAAATCTCTTCCACATTTGCAAAACAATGCTTTTTGCTCGGTTACCCCCACTTTTCGTTTTTCTTTTTTCTTTTTTTTTTTTTTCCTTTTTTTCCTTTTATATATATTTTTTAAAAATAAATGATTGAAGTTACAATAGTTTAGGGGCAACCGAGCTTATCAATGAACTTGATATTTTTTGCGAATTGAGACCTTCTTGCAATATTTGAGAGTTTCTTCATTGGGATTATTGACTTGGAATGATTGTGTTCCATTCTCTTCATTGGGGTCTAACAGCAGGCGAATTAGGATATTTACACTCGGATTTATCAAATCACTAAATAACTACCAGAGACAGCTTGATCAAATTACAACAATATATCAAGGAATTGTTAGGGAAATGGAAGCCAAACTTGACTTTCGAATCCCCAATACTCTGGAATTGTTGTACGATCTGGTTAAGGGCCTTTTGAATCTCACCATTGTTGAACATAAGCTTTCTTTGTTGCTATTACCATTGAATCGTGGTCTAGTTCTGTATTGAAATCATATGCTTGCACACTCGCTCAATCACATCACATACAACATATATAGACAATTTTGGGCACCTAAAAAGGTAAGATTCAAATATTAGACCATAGTTTTGGATAAACAACATTACATTATTGAAATTTAAAAAACCATTATAGAGCAAATCATTTCCATCCAAAAGACCAACAGGATGGAGAGGTGAGTATATGAGAACGTCCCAATTTTATCAAAACTTCTAGCAAATTAAAAGTAAACAAGAAAACCCAATTTTGCAGTCTTTAGATTTCTCAAATCGAGCCTCAAGCACGTGACTCGCTCCCATCTCTACCAACGTTTTGGTAAAGATTAACTTTACCACTCCCTGAAGGTGTATGCTTAGGCAGTGGATTCTACTGACAATTTGGCGCACCAGTCTCAGGCTTTTTAGGAAAAGTGATGGCCCATGTCTGCATGAACTCCCGAATCTTATCATTTAGCTTAAATCACTGCTCGGTCGCATGTCCTCTGGTTTTCGAGTGGTATCCACAGAAAGCATTCGAAGAAGTTGCTTTACTTCCAGGCTTAACTTCGTAGGATGGAAGGGGTGTCAGCATCCTCTACTCCAAACAACTCCGATACAATTCGGTGATTGAGACCGGAAGGTCTAGTAGTTCCTTGTCATCATTCTAGAAGTTTTCCCCAGTAATATGAGGTAGATAACCTTGGTGGTATTTGGTTCCTGGCATCAAGGTATGATTAGGAATTTGAGGTGGAGAGCTTTGGTTAGGCTGATATGAGGGTGTATGGTTAGTGGGTGTTTGGTAGGCTTGAGGGTAGTATTGGAGAATGCAATTTTGGTAAGGGGAGGTACATTCTGGTAGTAGCGGGGACGACTTTGTGAATATGGCTGGTTTCAGGGGTAATATTGGTTTTGGCGATTTTGAGGGAGGTGGTTACGGTATTGGTTATTTTGGTTCGGGTAGTTTTGGGGATAGAAAGCTTAGAGGTAGTTCTGGTGATAGGTTTGCTGGGGGGAAACAACGACAGCTACTTCATCTTCTCTTTTCTTTAGTGGAGCTGACCTCTTTGTCAGGTCTAGTGCAGTCCCTTCAATCTTTCCACTTCTTATTCCTTCTTCTATTACCTCGGCTTGTTTGATCGCATCGCCGAAGATAGTCACTACTATGCTCTATAGATCTCGATAAAACGGTGGTGCCTGGATTGACTTGAATATCTCTAACTGAGCCTCCTCGCTCAGTCTAGGGACAACTTTGGCAGCCTCCTCCCCCCAGTGGGCAATGTACCTCTGGAAACTCTCATTTTTCTTCTTCAGTATTTGGTAAAGGGTATTACGATCCGAGGCGGCATCTTTATTGTACACATACTGCTCATAGAAGGCTCTACTAGATCCTCAACTGTTTTAATCTGTGCCAGGTCTAAGGTCATGTACCAGCTGAGAGTCGGTCCTTTTAATGATCGCCAGAACATCTTCAGGCAAAGGTCTTCGTTCCGGGCATAAATTCTCAATTCCTCCTTGTAGATGTTGATATGCCACTCGCGCCCGGGGGGGGGGGGGGGGGGGGGGCAGTGCCATCATACTTAGTGAACTGCAGAACTACGAAATTTTTGGATACACCACCCGGGGTGGTGCTGACAACTCTTTGTACGCTGTTTTCCTCGGTGGCTTCTCCCTTTTTCAATTCTTCTATGGTTTTTTCCAACTCATCCATTTTTAGAACCCAGGTCGAAGGGGGTCAATTATCTTATTTTCTGTTTTCGGTTTCAGTGGCCGGGGTATGTTGATTACCATTTGGATCATTCGGTAGAGTAACGACCCTCTCCGGGTGAATGAGGATCTATGGTACAGTGGGGGCCGAGCCTTCTGGTGAGGCCTAATAGATATTCCCCTAGATAGGATATGTCGGCACTCCATAGGCGAAGGGCTGAGGGCCCATCTAGGGTCCATAGTAGACTAGTACCGCAAAGTTCGGGCCGGCATGGTTCGGATTCGGCACTAAGTTCTCCAACCCAACACTTGGAGAGTTTCTATTTGGTGATTCAGTCACAGGAGTTTCATTGGACAGATGAATAGGCACCTCCTGAGGTCAGCTAAGTTTGTTAATTCTTTCTCTCAGCATGTCGATGATTTCCTGCATCCGAGCCATCTGGGCCGTACGAGGAGATTCTGGATTGCTTTTCGATGTCATCCTGGAGTGAGTCTGGGCCCGACTGAGAGTAAAGACCAAGCTTCAGATGGGGAGAACCAAAATTGCTTTTCTGGGACCAATTTTCTTATCTCATCCTGTTCCTACAACAAACTCATTTATTAGTCTACGTGGGTCTTAGGTAGTCTTAAAATCCATTTGAGTTCGAAGTTCTCAATTTCGACAACGACCGATCAAAACAGATAATGATTTATGAAAATTCTTTCGTTACTTAATCATTACTGGAAACTTTGAACTCATTTGGTTTTTAAGACTTCCTAAGACATCATCATCCCTCAAGTAAAAATCCATTTCCATGCCATGTATTCATAGAATCCCGTTGGGATAATAAGGATACAAGACGACTGTACTCATGTCGGAGGGTTTACAACAATATAAGAGCCCGAGGGAAAAGAGAAAACATCACAACTTATTTACAAAAATAGAAGGAAAATATAACAAAATAAAACATAACATTCGGACATGGTATAGCCGGACTTATTTGGACAAATTAGGCTCGACTCTCTAATTATCCCCAGCGGAGTCGCTAGTTGACACGCCCCGATTTTCCAAAAAGGTAAACAATAATAAATAAGCTTAAGGAGATGGGTTTTTTAAAGCGCCGATTTTCTCAAAAAATACACTTAGGCCATTTTAAGAAATAAGGAGTCGTCACCTAGCATTGGGTTTAAATGGTATGCTAGGTTACCGAATTTTTAGAAAAACAATTTAAAAAGGCCTAAGTAAAAATTGACTCCAAAAACATGGTCAAATAAAATATTCATTTAAAGGCTCAGGGGATGGTTACGCTCGAAGAAGGAGTTAGGCACCCTAAGACGCCCGTCCGAAAATGGTACCTTATGTCTAATTAAATCCAATTAGTTTAGTCTGAGTGTTTTATTTTATTTTGAAATCATTCTCTTCTTATAAAATCTTTTTTGGGATTTTCACAAATAAGGTGGGACAAGTTTTTGGATTTTTGGGATTATTCTCCTGGTATAACCTCTTATCGAATATTAAAGATTTGATAAGGATGGTTCCCGGGGGGTTTATGTATGTTTCCGAGAGATTTTTTTAATGTAAATAGGCAAATTAAAATAGATGAATGAGATTGAAAATATGAATGCAAAACTAACATCTAAATAAATTTTATTTTTTATGCAAAAGTGACTAATAAAAAAACTAAATGATTTAATTTAAATATGTCAATGCAAACTGATATGAATACGAAAATCGAATAGGGAACATTACGTGAATTAACGTGATTATGCGTGACAATGATTTAATTAAAAAATATAAGTGGTGCACGTGTCATGACTAGATGTGAAAAAGTAGAGTGGATTCGTGAAAAAAAATAAAAATAAAAACTATATGTATGAAAAGTGTAAATGATGAAAGTGTTCTAAACATCCCGTCTAAATGATACGAGAAATAAACATGCTAAGTGTATGCAAAAAAAAATCTACTTTGAGTTTGTCTAATTAATTTAAAGAAATCCCATTTTCAAATTCCCTCAAATTCTATGGATAAAAGAATCGAGGGAGGTTCGCGGAAACAATTTAGTTGAAATTAATCTTTTCGATACTTAAAAGAAATCCCACGAAAAAATTACCGAGGGAAGAGATTTCCTAAAAAACATTCGTTTCTAAATTCCACTGGAGTTGGGGAACGGAAACGAAGCCACGGAAAATTCTCCCACGATTTATCAAAACGTCGGATTCACCTTAAGGTTCGTAAAGATTAATTCCTATAAACAAAGATTTTATTATTTTTGGATCGACGTTTTTTTAGTTTTTTTATTTCTAGGATTTTGATAACAAGAATAAAAATAAAAAAATAAAATAAACAAAAAAAATACATAAAATAAACAATGAAACATCCTTCACCTAACGTTCGGGGATTAAGTTTAAACACGAGAAACCCACCCCGACGTTTTCATCGGATCATCGGACGACTTATATATATATATATACTTTCTATGAATTTGTAACCAAAATAAAAAAAAAATACAAAAAATACAGTGAGATGGTGTCCTCGTCTAAACACTCAAAGGTTCAGATTGAGAATAAGGAATATCATCCCGGCGTTTTTCATCGAGTCATCGGACAATTAAATAAATAAAACTTGCAGGAATTTGAATTTGATAATAAAATAAAGCTAAAAAAAGAATTAACATTAGAAAACATACCTGTTCTAGGCCAAACAATCCTGATACTTGGGCTTTTCTCTCGCGCAGACAGCTTCCCGAAAGGGTTTACGATGAGAATCACTCTCTAAGGATTTTTTCTCTTAATTTCTGAATGAATAAAGTGGGTATAAGAGGGTTCTATTTATAAGAAAAGATGGGGCGTGAAAAACACGTGGGAAACCCTAAAAATTAGGTCTGGCCGCCAAAACCCAGTCTAAATTGTACTGGAAAAGGGTGAAATTGTAAAAAATACAAAAAATGGGGTTCTAGGGTTGCGGACACGTGAGATCACGCGCCCTTTTCATCGCCTCATCACTGGCCGACACATGGCACATGACCACTTTTTCCTCCATTTTTGTTTTTGGTTTGCTGTTGCAGCTGACAGTGGCCTTAGCCGCACTCCTCTTTTCACTTTCTTTCTTACTACTTATATATATATATATATATATATATATATATATATATATATATATATATATATATATATATATATCTTTCTCTCTCTCTCACTCACGTGCACACACCCACCCACACAAATTAAACTACAACATGAGGGCCCCACCAATTTACACACATTCATACAATTCTCTCTCTCTCTCTACGATTTTGACCAAAAACAATGGACCCTCTTCTTTCCTTTTATCCCAATTTACTCCCTCTTTCTTACTTCTTTCAATTTCAACCCACTTCCTTCTTCTTTCAATTCTATCTTTTTTTCTTCTTTCAATTTCCTTTCTTTTTTTTTTTTTTTTTTTTGTATTTTTTTTTGTATTTTATATTTTCTAAAACAAATAAAATAAAAACAAAGTTAAACAATACAAAGTCAACTAAAAATAAAGCATAAAATTTTTGCGGGGCGGTCAAAATACCGTGTCTATAGGACGACTCAGCATTAGATCAAGTGCTTAAGTTACCTCTTTACATACCTTCGCTTTTTGCTGTTGAGGTGTATGTAGAGGTAGAACGAGCATTTGATGATGGTCTGAATTATTTTCCCAAAGTGGTCATTTTACCCACTTAATAACTCAGAGTTTTAATTCGTATAGTACCCAATCTGACGGACAATTTTTTGACTATAATACTCTCATGTCGTACCCCCAAGCAATCTAGTCTAATTACACCGTTCCACCCCTTACATTTCAGAACAATATCATTCCCACAATATTCCCATGTCACACTTCCAATTACTTAAGTCTAATTACACCGTCTTACCCCTATATTCTATAACAAGATCATTCTCATAGTATGATTGACCGTAATTATGGCACCAACTCTGCTCTTCCATATCACCATTATTCGACAAGTAGTCTACTGCAAGATAACACAAGTAATTATGGTAGTGAGCTTGATACAATTGATAGTCGTCATGGTGTGTCAGAAGAAGAGTTAGATGTGGATATTACGTTGAAGCCAGAGGAAAATGATGGGGATGGAGACGAAGATCTAGATGTTGGGCCTAGCGGGCAAAGGAGTCAGAATCAGCAATTGGAGTTGGACAAGGTTATTTCATTTTTCAAGAACTTGGATTGGGGTGACGACGATGACATGGAAAAATACGAGCCGAAGTTGCGAAAGAATTTCTGGACACCAGAGATGGACAAATTCCTTATTGGTATGGTCTTTAAAGAAAATAAATATGTCCAGGAGGCCGTGAAATATTACCACGTCAAGAAGAACAAAGAGTATTGTGTGGTGGAAAGGAACAAGAAGATCTAGTCAATTAATTGTTTGCATGGATGCGGTTGGAGGTTGCAGGCGATTACGAAAAAAAGCTACGGTATGTTTCAGATTAAGCAGTATGAGGGGCAAAACACATGTTTCTATAATCATACTACTTTAGATCATAAAAATTTGAATTCTGGTGTCATTTCGAACTTGATACTTAGACAAGTCGAATAGGATCCAGAAATGAAGATTGGAATTTATTGTGGCTTACGTGAAGGAGTCTCAGGGATTCACTATCTCCTACCGAAAAACTTGGTTAGGTAGATCTAAAGTCATCAAGACCTTGTTCTGAGATTGGGACGAATTATATCAGACGTTGTCGAAGTTTATGGTCACATTGCAGCACTACAATTCGGGTACAATTATTGAGTAGAGCACTGTGTCGACTAATATGCTTGGCAACAGGACGTTCAACATGGTATTTTGGTCATTTAAACCTTTAGTTGACGGATGACGTTATTGTCGTCCCGTCATCACGATTGACGGGACCCACTTGTATGGTAAATACGAGGGGAATATCTTAATCGGTATTGGAATAACACCGTTCGACAAGTGCTATCTTTTGGCTTTCGTCGTCGCACTAACGGAGGACTACCGCAGCTGGCGATGGTTCATCTACATGCTTAAGCGTCATATTGTTAGTGATCCATCTTGAGGTGACATTAATATCTGACAAACACGCTGGCATTACTAGTGCAGTTGATAGTCTGTGGCTTAATCAATAGAACGAGTCCCACAGATATCACTGATTTTGTTTGCAATACCTTTGCAGTAATTTCAACAAGATTGCTAAAAATCAGCATCTTAAAGATCTTGCTTGGAATGCGGGTGTTACGACAAAAATTCAAAAATACGATGTTATCATGGAAGAGATAAAAAAAAAAAAAAAAAAAAAATTGATGTTCGGGCGCATACGTAGTTGAACAATATTCCAGCTTACAAAGGGATTAGGGCACACGACGATGGTAAGCGTTGGGGAGTCATAAGGACCAATTACGCAGAAGTATTTAACAACTGCTTGAAGGGTGCAAGAAATATTTCAATTACTACATCTATGAAGATTACATTCTACAAGATAGTTAAATACTTTGATATTGGTCGACAAGAAACTCTAAAGGTCTCAGTCGACGGTTACCTATACGCTAAACACGTCATTCAAAAAATATAGAAATCTCAAGCCAAGTCCAAAATATACGAGATTTAAATATTCAATCGATAAGTTAGTATTTATTATTTATTTATTTTCACGTTACATATAACTGTTGCCACACATAATGTAATCAAATATGATATTTTTTTCTAGAGAAAATGCAATCTACCACGTCAAAACTAGAAAGACTCTTACTGGGGGCCTGATCGCTCACCAAGTCACATTAGAGGATAATGCTGATTGCACATGTGGGAAGTATAAAATTTGGCGATATCCGCGCTCTCATATGCTTGCGGCCACCAGGTATAGTGGTGTTGATGCGTTCCGCTATATTGCAGCTGAGTACACAATGACGAATCAATTAATGGTGTGGGAGTCATCGTTTCGGTTGATTATTCACGAGAACTACTGGCCGTAGACTAATTTTTTGAAACCTAATTCCGGACCATAATAGACTTCGAGCTGTGCATTGTGGTCGACCAAATTCCACTCGCATTCAAAACAAGATGGATCAGTCGCGAAGAACAATGACAAATCGGTGCGGTTTATGTTTCCAAACTGGACATGATAGGTGGAGGTGTCCATTCCGACCCCGCCATACAACTAATTGATCTTGTTGGATCATTATAATGAATGTTTATACTATTTTATTTGTTTTTTATGTCAACTTTTATGTATCATAAATTTCATGCACTTGTCGCACACATTTCTTTGTAATGAATGTTATATTTTGTTTATAAATGTGATTAAATTTTAATTTTATACTAACAAATTTGACACAAGTGTTGGGAAAAAAAAATTCAGTTATGTCAAACCCTGGGCCCATAGATCCTTTAGTTCTATACATGCAGTCGGAGCATAGGTCCACATTAGTCTAGAACACAAGTAAATATTTAAGTTATTACATTTTTTATTTTATTTTAGTTTTTAAAAATTTAAATGTTATTTATTATGTCTTAATTAACGTTTCAAGATACTGGTGCGCTTGACTATGCTGGATATGATTTAGGTGGATGGAGAGAAAACACCCCCTCGAGTTATACAATTGATAGAATTGGCCGTTTTGTACGGTCCATTCCGGTTGTGGTCGAAGCGGTTAGATAGGTCCTGAGAGATGGCATCCGGAGATTCACTCTTTCCATCTACCCGTTGGGGAGGTAACCATCCACTACGACGTGGTCGTCTTGTTGGGGTTCCCCGTGCATGGGCAAGCGATTATCGGCCCTGAGGACATGCGACTAGTAGATAGCTGGCAAACACTTTGCCATGGTCTCCTCAAAGTGGCACCTCCAGCGGATAAGATTAGGAATGATTGTTTAAAGCTCAATTGGTTATGGAGAACCTTAGCCAAAGTTCCTGAGGAGGCTATGCATTGCTACGCACGTGCGTATTGCGATGAAAGACATAACCGACTGCCTATTTTTGTTGAAATGTTTGGGCCTAAGAGCAGTTGCCGAGACTTCGACCTGAAGTTGTCTCTTTCTCCCATTATGATATATCATTGAGAGAGCTGGACTACGATGACGGCTAGACATTCCTAGCCGCTTCAAAAGGTGTCTGAATAGTAATTAGTTTTTTTTGTTTAATTTTATTTATCATGTAATGGATATTTATTTATGGATATTAAACTTATGGTTTATATTTTTGATGTACAAGTGGACCCTTGAATTTAATTTAGAAAACATGCCGATGCATGTTTTGGTAGTCTATTGCGATCAGTTAGATCGGTTGCAGAATAACGAAGTTAGTTATTTATTTGCATCGAAAGTTTAATTTTTTATTTTTTTATTTATATTTTTTTGACAGGTTGTTTGGATGTCCTATCTCCTGTCGACTTTGCCTCTATAAACTAGAGATGGAGAAGATATATGGATGGAAACGTTGCCCCTCATTTTCCATGAGATCATCGAGAACACGTATCCCCTACGCGTGCTACGACATTTTGGTTATCGGAAAGGGATTCCTCAACCGGTAATTATAGATAAGAAGTTGCATAAAATTACTTGGTAAGGACACTTCAGTGAGAATTGGACTGAAAAGCACCACACGCATATAGTTGCGTGGAATAGGCGACGAGAACCAGATGTGGACAGTTTCGAGCAAGAGATAGAGGTTGATGAAGAATACATGGACTGGTATTGGAGAATCACACGAAGGTTCTTGGTTAACCCGAGGTACCGACCTGAATTTGGTTATCTAGCAACAGAAGGATGAGCGCGATTAGAGGTATGACCACATTGAGTATACCATTTATTTACTGATATGAGTTTGATTATCTTGTTATTATTCATGTATTAACTTAATGATCACATGTGTTTCGTAGGATCCGGAAGTATCGCATCTGATGCGCTTGAGTCATCTTTTTCTGCGAACGTATACTCTGGACTTATACCAAGAGACTTGTTAAGCCGTCTAGGATGCGACCGCAGTGGCAGTGTACCGTCAGGTACCACGCTATGTGCCATCTGACGTTCCTCCATCTCCTCAGCTATGGACTTGTGATCCTACTATCCAAGTAGTGTGGGTGATGTCAGACCTTCTACAGTGTACAACATGAGTGCTGATGCCGGACCATCTAGTACGTACGGCATGGGTGATGATGTTGGGTCATCCGACGTCTACCAGATGAATGACCCTTATTCGCATTACGCATCACAGCTAGGTACACGGCCATCATCATCATTCGTCACTCCGATAATGGACAAAATTGTGTCAACTTCAGGCGTGATTCCTCTGATGGAATTTGTCCAACCCACAAGACTAGAAAGACAAGTGTCACCAGTGTCGTGGTTCGGGGACGACAAGGATGCCACTCCGAGGATGATGCAACAGTCGTTTATGGAGTTTGGACATGTTACATAGGTTCATAAAAAGGCCGAAGAACCTTCTATTGCTCAATGCCAAGGGCGGATGAGCATCCGACGTAGGGGCTGTGATACATAGTTAGTTATATAGTTGATAGTTTACTTATAGGAATAAATTTTTTTTTTCCAGATAGTTATATAGGAATGTACATAGTTAGTAAATACTTTTTTTTTGCAGCGTTTGTACCTTTAGAAAGTTATTGATCTACCATGTATATTACTTCTTAAATGGATAAAACATTTAAATGGGAGATCGAGCAACGTGTCTAAGATTCAGGAGAAATTCTTAAATATTGCTTTTTGAATATATATATATATATATATATATATATTTCCAAAGGTAAACATGATATAGACAATGTATAACAAAGACAATACATAACAAACACCACCACCTATCAATTGAAACATCACTTAACTAAAGGATAATTTCATTTATTTCACCTAATATATTATAGAGCACATTGAAAGAGTATAATATTAAAGGCGTAACAACTTAATCATAAACATCATATTGAAATTAAACGAGTTAACAAGTACAATTAATTATAAAAAGAAAAAAGAAAAAAAAAATATTACATAAATTAGAAATATGTTTAACGGTGTTTGTTACAAAACTTATAATAAAGACAATATATAAGAAATACAGTACATAATATTACGAAAATAGTGATAAGAAAACACTTAAAAAGACAATTGAGCTGCCAAAACTTCTTTATTCTTCATTGGACATGTCAAACAAATATTTATTGTTATTTATCACGTTATGGCATTCGTTTGAAGAGAGTGCTCTGTTGCTTGTGGCAGCCATTTCATTGGCTAGTTGTAGTAGATAATATATATTTCTGTGCAACAACATTTGATCATTCTACAGGCGAATTCGTGTAATAACATCTTCGATCTCGGTTGTGTTATCAATTATACATAGTCAAGGCATTAGAAGACTTCGACGATGCAGAACTGGTGCATTAAGATCACTCAAATAAGATACAAGGTTGTTGGACTCTTTCACCCTGTATTCTCATTCTTGGTGTAGACTGACGTGATACTCTGTCAGATTGGTGTCTTGATCACTCCAGTAATCATCATAATATGGTTATAGAACCCAACATCTATGGTGATCCCATGGTTCAGGCCAACCCCAAACACCTTATGAGTTATCCTCACTTAAAAAACTAAATGAGCTTTCTTCACTTGAATTCATATGTGAAGACATCACAAAAATTATATGATGAATAGTTTCTTTACAAATACTATACTGCACATTACGAGTTTACAAAAAAATTAATTTTTTTAAAAACATAATTATTGAAAAATGATGTTTTAGAACTTATGTACATGAGGCTTAACTAAAAAAAGTCAACCCAACACCATCTATCGGTTGAAAAAGAGAAAGCCATCTATTTGGTAGAAGTAGTGTTGTTATAATTTAACGTAAAAACTATACATTAGACTTCAAAGAAAATACATAGTTAAATTGTAATTCACCAACTCGAAAATATTAAATATTACTCTCATCAACAACAGACATTTTAATATCTAACTAAAATTGAGGTTTTCTAGCGTATCTCATGTAAGTATGCCCTTTGGTAACCAAACCTTCTTCGAGACGCTCACGTGTTGTCATTTCAAGCTCATGTTGAAAAATTTGAATTTGCATTTGATTATTTTTTTTACGCGATAGCAATACAATGTCATCTGAAAGTTATACGGCGTGTTTATTAGTATTGTTTTGGCCAATTGATGCACTATTAGAATATTATATTGCCTACATCTGTTCACCATAATCTCCGCTTGGTTGACACGATAAGTATATTCCTCCTGCATCCTTGCAACCCACTGTGAAGAGTAACGAACTCTTGGATCTAAAGAGTATGAGAATTCGTCTTACAAAAGCCAGTGACATCCCATTGAACCATACAGATTTCTCACCGTGTACATTTTTCATTCCTTTTCATTTTATTTATTTTTAATTTAGTTAATAATTTAATTAACTTTAACTTTCAATGGAATATAAATTCGACATCAAGTTAGTATCAATTCGATAGATTCAATTAATTTGATTTTAATTGAAATACTAAAATTCATTTTAAAATATTAAAAGACTAAAATATATATTTTGTAAAATAATAAAATAGTTTTTTCAACCACGTTAAAAAAATAAACTAACAAACAACTAAATTAACAAATTAAATTAATTAGCCAACTAACATTTTTGGAGCGGTCAAAGTGTACATTTTTTAATTGAACAACTAAATTAATAAATTAAACTAACTAACTAACTAATTTTTTTTTTTTAAAAAATAATATATTATAAAAAAATTTATATTTTCCCACATGTGTAATTTATCAAACTTTGAGTGGCCAAAATGCACATTTTTTAATTAAACAACTAAATTAAAATTTTAAACTAATTAACCAACTAACAATTTTTTTTAAACAATATGTTATAATTTTTATTTCAATTTATATTTTTCTACATGTGTAATTTGTCAAATTTTGAGGGGCCAAAGTGCACATTTTTTAATTAAATAACTAAATTAACAAATTAAACTTAAATTAAGTAACTGACTAACTAACAATTTTTAAAAAAATAATATATTATAATTTATATTTCAATCTATAATTTCTTACACATGTATGATTTGTTCAAACTTTGAGGGGGCAAAATGCATAGTTTTTAATTAAACAACTAAATTAACAAATTAGACTAACAAACTAACTAAGAAATTAAACAAGTAAACTAACAAATTAAATTACCCAACTAATTAACAAATTAAATAAGTAAACTAACTAACTAACTAACAGACTAACTAAATAATTAAACAAGTAAAAAATATTGTAATCAAACTAATAAATAAAATAAACAAAAAATAAATAAATTAAACTTACTTTTATAGTAGGAGGAAGAAATTGTGAAATTTTTTATAAACAGACACTGCCAACAAGAAGTATGAAGGAGGAAGGAGACAAATGAAACACAAAACGTGGGGGGAGGGGGCCTTTATAGTTTTGGTCCCAGCGTTCACAACACTGGGACCAACTTTGCAGACTGCACCCTTGCAATCTACAAAGTCAACTGCAGCCTTTGCAGCGGGGTTGGTCAAACGGTACATTTGTACCATTTGACCAACTCAAATGGTATATCACCGTTTCTAATTAAAATGAACCTGGCGTTCACAACGCAGGGTTCATGAAATTTAAAAAAAAATAAAAAATTAACGCACCTGATGTTCAGAACTACTGGTAA
Organism: Eucommia ulmoides; assembly: GCA_016647705.1. Classification (NCBI taxonomy): domain Eukaryota; kingdom Viridiplantae; phylum Streptophyta; class Magnoliopsida; order Garryales; family Eucommiaceae; genus Eucommia; species Eucommia ulmoides. The sequence goes on along the minus strand of CM028334.1, from coordinate 46,845,074 downwards.
CCTGTGTTTCATATTTAAGTTCAAACCTACGTGTTTTCAGAATTTTTTTTTAAAAGTATATTTTTCATGTAAACAACTCATTCTTGACCATATAATTAATATTTAAATAAAAAAATTCTGAAAAGTGGTATACATGATCTTATGTATCGAAAGATGAAAAAACGCAAATTGAAAATACGGTTTTCTAGAAACGTATTATCAATCTGTGTTTCTAAAAAAAAATCCAAAAAATGTAGAAAAAAAATGTTGTTGAATCTAAGATTTTGATGGACAATTAAATGTTGATATTTTTTGTGAAACTAACGAGTTTATTGAATGTTTCAGTGTAAAAGTTTCATTGATAGTTATCATGAAGAAATTGTTGAAGATGGTTAAAGATGCAAGAGTCAGACAAAGAGACAAGCATTAAGAGAATGAAGATTTTGAAGAATCTAGGTGAAAATAACTCAGGTTAATTTTTACTCTTAATGTATCCCGATTAGGATCACACACGACACAAAAATGAATTTATATCTATGTGTATTTTTATTAGGATACTAATTAGTCAACATATTTGCTTCAATGTGAAATTGAAGAAGAAATATTGACCTAAGAAATTAGTATTTAAAATTGATCAAAAGTGTCAATTAAAATAACCGAGAAAAGAAATCTGTTAAAGGGTCGAAAACGTAGAATATTGGAGTTGAAATGAACTAAATTAAAGTAGTTCCAGCATTGATCGGTTAACTAACCTGAGAAGATTGGTCAACTGACTGGAAGAAGTTGGAAAATGGAGAAGTCTTTGGATTGATCGGCCAACCGACCGAGAAGAGATCAGTCAACCTATGGCCGATACATTAACTTTCTGAATCGATTAGTCGACAAATTATGAATGATCGGTCGATCAACCATGATCGAGAAATGGCCTGGGGAGCATCCTGAATCGATCGGTCAACCAATACATGGAGGATCAGTCGAATGGTGATGGAGTAATTTTGGCTTGGGCAGCAACATGGAAGATCGGTCGACTGGTGATGTTTGGTCGGTCAACTAATGGTGTTGTTTCATGATTGGAGGATTTCCTGGATTTGATAAAAAAAATAGTTGTTACTAGCCGTTTTTTGGTTGATATCTTGGAAAGATTTTGGAGATTTGAATATTTTATAGATATATCATTCTTATTTTGATATCTCTAAAGATATAGTATAAATATTTTAAGTAATTCTCGAATTGGTACATTTAATACTGTCTATTCTTTCGATTTGAGAATGTGATATTATTTGAGAGACTAAATTGAATGTTTTGAAAAGTTATAATTAAGTAAACTGAATGAGGATTAGGTCATATCAATATATAGGGTCTATATGAGCAATTAAGTGTCATGACATATGGAAACTAGTTGTTAGAGGGCCTGTTTCAAATCTATTTAAATATACTTGCGTTTTTCATTTGAAATAGATCTCAATCAATCATTCTTTCAAGAGCTATTAAGTTCCTGAGCTTTTTGAGAGTCATTATACTGAAATTATACTGAAAGTATTGTGAGATTATCTTTGAAAAAAGTTCTTAAAGAAGTGTGCGGAAATTGTTGCTGTCACTGATCTAAAATTTCATTGTAATACAATTTTCATTCATTCGGTGGTATTCTAGTGAGGTCATTCCAAGCTTCAGCTTTTTATTGTTATGTGATATTGTTATTTATTATTTGGAGTTTTGATATTTGAAATCATTTTTTTGAACATTACATTGCTTGAAAATATTTTGAAACGATTTCTTGCGAAAATCTGATTACGTGCTAAATTTTGTGCTACCTGTTTAATTTAGAATGAAATTTTAAAATTCTCACTTTATTTCTATCACTAGTATTTATCGGGACATTAATTGAATTTAAATTAATCTAAGGTAGTAGAAGTTTCAAGTGGAAAAAAACTTATCAATTTGTGTAATTGGTGAGTTGTGTGCGGATTAAATATTATTGGGAATATCTAATCAAGGGTAGTTGGGTTTTAATCTCTTCTAGTAAATAGATTGAGGTTTGATATTTTCCTAAAGTATAAAAAGATTAGGTTAATCTTTTCCCGTGAAAAGAGATAGGTGTAATTCTTCCTGACTATAATTAATTTTATGTGAATTGTAACGATTTAATCATTCCCCATGAAACGGATACTTGGAGTAATTTTGTGAGGTTTAATTCTTAAGCTTAATGCTAACGCGTAGATACATCGCTACTTTCACCGCAAGTGTACGGGTCAAGTTTCAGTATAGATTGGAAGAGTAGGGGTTGTTGTATCCACAGGGATTGATTGAGATTATTATCCAGTACCACAATTATCATAACCTAACTTTATTTAGGCGATAAAAAATGTGTTTATAATTAATAAAATACTAAACTAAAATACTAATTTACCTAATTATACTATATAAACTAAATTGAGATGTTTTAGGGAGATGGATTATCTAGGGATTAACCTCATTTATTTCAATGTGTTTGAATCGTTTGACTTACGTTAACGGTATTCAACTCATGTAACAATCTCTATATCGTAAACTCACTCACCACCTCTCCCGAGTATAAGATGGGTAAATATGCGACTTCGCGTCAGTGAATAAGTCCCCCTTAATGTCTTAATGACACTAGGTCACATGAGTCTTGCCCCAACGTCATTGATTGCACACTTTCTAACTCTCTCCCGGGAATTTAGATCGTCGCGTTGTATTTAATGTTAGTCCGAATTCGGGGTTACCTCTCCCTATTGTCAAACCCCGTATTCTCAATATATCTAAACAAACATATAATAAAAGAATAACAATAAACACAATTAAATAACGTAGAATAACCATTAACGAAACACCGATTTCAAATAAACTGTATATTCATAAATTATATTAATCCCTAGATAATATTCGTTTAGCTAATGGTCATAACCATATATATAATGATAAACGAACTAAACATGCTCAAAAAATAAACCGAAGTTAAGAAATAGAGAAAGAAACGAAGAGAACTAGCCGTTATCCAAAGATTTGACACTAAAACCGTTCCGAGATTGTTTCTCCTTCTTCGCTTTGTGTTCTTCTCTTTCGGATTTGGTTGAGCACACCCCAAAAATCTTTCTAATCTATTCTAAAACTAAAGGGTCTCTTAAGGCCGAATGATAGGAAATGAGGAAGAAAATAGGAAACAAAAATATCTAAAATCGGTGCAGAGTGATCGCCGCGGCAGTGGATGCCGCGGTTGGAGCAGAGACATTTTGTTGTTTCACCACCGTGATGGTAGATCTCACTGCTGCGATGGTGGATTTGAAGAGAATTTAGGCCCTTCTCTGTATCTTGACCGTTGTGGCGGTGGGCTGCAGGTTCTGAATTTTGCCCTTTTGTTTGTTTTCCCACCGTTCTTCCATCATTCTTGATCTAATTTGATCGTTTATGATCCATTCTTATCCATTTTCACCCCACACACCTAATTTATACAAAATAAATAAAAACATATTAAACGTATTAAAACACTATAAAAATACTCGAAAACTAACAAATTCGGTTTGAAAATAGATAGGTAAATTACACCTATCAAATACCCCAAACAAGGAATTTTGCTAGCCCTCAAGTAAAACACTCACACTAAAATGAAAAACACAACTAAATTAAATAACATGAACAACCTAAACATAACGATATGCGAGTTTTGAATTCTTCTATTAACCAAAATATTTTTTCCTCAACACCCCCCAATCATATTGAGTTCAGGTGATAAAACTCACCATGTGATGTTCTAGAATTTTGACATTCAATAATGGTAAACGCCATTCTAGATCCTTTCAACATGTGTGTGTGAAACTCAATGATATAACTATCCAACAATCGGATTGGATTATCCACCAGCGAAACTCATGATGTAGACCATAAAGGACTAGGATATCCATACTCCTGATTCGATTATACTCTCCACTAATATAGGCTAAGCAGTTCAAAAATATCATAAGGACTTGATTCGGTTTTGGAAAAATGGCCAAGGGTATATCGGGAATATAAAATAGGTTAACTTTGTTAATTTAATGATACCCAAGGCACATCGATTAACACATAATGTAAGACCCCGATCGTTGATATGTGTATAATTTAAATCGCATTGTAAAATATTTCCAAAATATTGGGGTGGATGGTATAAATTAATTATGGGAATTTAAATTTTGGGAATCAAATTGTAATTTTTCAAAACATTAAAATGAGAATGGGTCTAATTAAAATTTTAACTAAAAAGATGGGGAGGATTGTGTAAATTATTTATTTATTTATATATATATATATATATATATATAAAGCGGGAGAAGAATCGGGAAGAAGAAGAGAGAGAAAAGGATCAGGAAAGAGAGAGGAAGAGGAAGAGAAAGAAGAGAGAGAGAGAGAACAGGGCCGGCCGGCGGTTTTGTTCGTCGGTAGGAGTGTATGTGTGTTCGATGTTTAGGGTCTCCATTTGTTTTTATGTGCATGTGTAATTATCAAAATCTCCATCAAACCTGAAATTTGAGAAATTTTAGAGAGAGAGAGAGGACCGAAGCAAGGGGGTCATCAAACTTCCTTGAATCGGCGTTCCTCCGGTAGTATGGTCATGGCTGTTACACGTGTGCGTGATCGTGTGGATATCGTCGTCAGTTCCAAGACAGAGCGAATGTGGTTCGGCTGGTGGGGTGGTTCGTCGACGGCGTCCGACGGTGTGCGTTCTCAGCATTGCCGGTGCGGGAGTTGGGCTCGACTGTCCAGTCGTCAAAGATCTTCGATCTGGTGAGTATTTATGCGTATTTATTTGATCATTGTGATGGATATGTGCATGCATGTGTATGTGATCGCCGGGGGGGGTTTCGGTTTCGTCTGACGGTGGCGTTCAGTGGAGTGTATATGTTTTTGATTCTTGTTTTGTGCAACACGTGTATGTGTGTGTGTTGCTTCGACTGCATGCGTGTGTGATCATCACCATGGTATAGCCGGCGGTGAAAGGAGGTTAGTGAGAGAGAGAGTGTTGTCATGTGGGTATGCTCGGTGGTTTCGTGGGTAGGCGTGTTCGATTGTGGGTTGGCCGGTGGTGGTCGTTGATTGGTGGTGTGGGTGGTGTAGGATCGGAAATGAGAGTAAGCGAGGTGTGGAAGGCCACCGGCGGTCAGCAACAGTAGAGAGAGAAAGGGGGCCGACCGGCCGTCTGAAACAGAAATGGGGAAACAGAATCGAAAAAAAAAAAAAACGAAATTTGCACAAATAACCCCAATAAAATTCAAAATCCATCTCGTAACCCGTGAACGATTCGGAATGGGTAATGTTTTTCGTTAAGTTTATTTTAGTTTTATTAAATTAAATTCTAGCATCAAAATTTTATTACCGGAATAATAAATTTGGAACTGTTCATATTACTAAATTCTATGCAGTAATTTTTAGTGGAACGAAATTTGTCGAATAAGAATTGTACATATTAAAGCGCGGGGAGTAAGAAATTAAGGAAATTAGGGTTGTATGGCGTGATTAGGGTGTTTTTATTCAAAACATTAATTTAGGCTCTGTCACTATTAGGTTCGCAGGCGCCGTAATACCGGTAGAGAATAGGCGGTTAAGTCTTCGAATACGGATAATCAGGTGAGTGTACTGTCTTTTTGCAAAAATCTATTTTCATATATATATGTTGAAATATGTGACTTAAAACAGGATGATTTTATAAATGATATGGATCAAGCAGATTTTGGGTGAGTTGGGAAAAAATGGATTTTTCGGTAAATTATGTTGGTTTTAAAAGAAACTTGAAAAATGATTCGTTGGCTTTGGTGGTTTAAAAGAGAGTGAAAAAATATCTGGTTTTCTAATAATACTTGGTTTTCTAAAACCAAAGGTGGAAAATGATTTTTACTAAATGGGTGGTACTTAAAAAAAAAAAAAAAAAAAAAAAAAAAAAAAAAAAAAAAACCGTGATTTAGAAATTCTCCCCTATAAGGGGTGTGGTTTGAATAAATATAATTTTGAAAATTTTCCCCAAAAGGGGGTGTGGTTTATATTCTCCCCATAAGAGGTGTGGATTTTTGACGATATTGTTGTAAATATATTTCTTTCCGTAAGGGATGTGGATTTTTAACTATACTGATGATTTTGATGATGCCATAATTGTTCTCGCCGAAATGGGTGTGGATTCTTCCCATGGGATGTGGATGTTTCTCCCCGTAAGGGGTGTGGGTTATATTTCTCCCCAAAAGGAATGTGGATATTTCGTAAGAAGGCATATCCTACGGATGTTACGGTACCATTGCAACTTCCGATCGTGAGGTTAAAACGATCATTATGGCTAGCCAGAGAGTAGTGTGAGATGTGGTATTTTACCTCTATTGGGTGATTTATTATTTATTATGGTAATTAGTATTATTTTATACTGAATGGGTTTGAATGGAATTTATATATCGATTTATTTTCACTGCTTATATTATGGAGATTTTTACTAGTTATGTGATATTTATATACTTATGCTTGATCCATATAGATGTTGTAAAATGAATTATGATTATAAAATATTTTTTACTAAGAAGACAGTACATTCGCAGGTAGAGCGAATAGTAAGTTGGTTGGTCCTCTACTGGCGCTAGGTAGCGTTATGCGGATCATGCGTTGGAGTCATATGAGTGTATTTTGAGATGAGCTGTCAGAGAATGAACCAAAGGGAGGTTCATGAGTTTTGTTTTGTTGTTTTTATTTTTGAGACAAGTGTATCCCTATCATATGAAGTTATGTATTTGACGTGTAGATGAAAGTTTGTATATTGTCGTATTTTGGTTGGTTATTCGGTTTAGTGATGTCGTGTCGACGTCACACCGGCCCCACGGTGACGGGTGTCCGAGGTGGGGTGTGACATATAATCATTATTGAACCCCCATAGATAAATTGGAAACAAACCTGAACATACATTTACTCACTTGTCAAAAGAAACGAAAATTTTACTATATTTACATATCTTTTTTATTTATTTATTTATTTTTAACTTACCATACCCCCAAACTTATTCAACTATTAGAATTTCACGGGTGTGATTAAAACGAAAGAAAAATGATAAGTGAGTACTTGAATACTGAACCAATTAAAAGTTCGCCCTAAATCTAACCGCTCACTTCAAGTAGCATATACATATGCTAAGTTGATTCACTCAAATTGTGCCTTTAATTCAGCGATATAATTTTGGAAAAAGATCAATTGGCCAGGGTATTTGTTTATGTGTTCAGAATTAAAATGGCTAATAGGTTTCGACATGGTAATAAGGGATAAACATATTGCATGGTAAGCTTCAAAGGCTCTAGCGATCAAATGAATGCCTAAATCATATCTCCTGAACTACCGCGCCTAGAATTTCGCCTCAAGCTTCCCTTCAATCAAGTTCTAGAATCCTTAAATTGTCATGAGTTTGGCAAATGGATAATTGTCCTCAAATCAATTGAATAACTATACATTGAGTCTACGTGCTCATGCAAATTAGGATCCATAATAACTTTTACCAAAACGCATTGTCAAGCATACCCTTGACCTCGAAAACAACCGGGGGTAATATCATCATCGGGTAATTGCCCAAATGAACGCAAAATTCAGCATCCAACAACAACAACATAAAACACATCCTACTTTAAACAAACATGCACACAATAAACTAAACAACATTTAAACATACTAAAATACTACACATCACTTCCGAACTTAAAACGGACAGTGTCCTTAACGACCCAATCATCAATCTCAACATTTGAAATTAAAGCATGCTGACGAAGGAGGTTTAGAACACATACCTAGGAGGCGAGAGAATCTCGCCTCCAAATCAAGTCGGTAGTGACGGATCTAATTTATTTTGGACTTGGGTTGCCTCCCAAGAAGCGCGTGGTTTATTGTCCTCAGACGTACATAGAGAAGTACTCATCAAAGAGCGGCTTCCGCCCGTAGTACGTTTCATACAACACTACATAGGGGTCTTGGTTGTTTATGCCCTTAAGCTTGGCGTGATTTGGCTCTAATTGGCCTGAACTTTCAACAAGATTCGCCACTGGCTCATGTACTTTGTGGGCATAGAAGAACGTTGCTAATGGTGACAAATGATAAGTGAGCCACACCGAATCCTCGTAGATGTAATCATTTGGGATCGATGGTGGCATCACAATGTGGATCTCCAATGGTGAAGAATCACAATCGTCGATTCAGGCTTGGGTTCCCGTCTTATTCTAGTAATCATATTTGAACTCTCCCAAGCTCCTTCCACTCGTTTTTGGCTTCTCACGGTGGCTTTCAATACATGTGGCATTTGTATCTCCAAGTGCCATCATGTCTGACTCGGCCTCAATAAAGCAGATTAGCTGACCGATTTGCGTCTGAAGAGATACTACGGTCACATCGATTTCAGCACAGACCGTCTCGATATTATCAAGACGATTCTCGTGCTCATTGATCCTATCATTCGTCTCTCTCCAAAAAGTCTGAGTCTTCCCCATAAATTCAGCTAACATTTCCTCTCGGGGGGAAGACTCTACATCTTGGACTGGGGTGTCAATCCATGGCGCTGAAAAAGTGGAACTATTCCCTAAGTTTTGGTCACGCATTGAATAATTCCAACAGTGAAAATTATACTCGGCCATGTATTCCAACAACCAATAGACTTCATCTGTAGTTAATTGGCCGAAAGAGGTAGTACTATTTCCTTTTTCAACGCACATTCTGGTTGCGGCTAATAACCCATCGAGGAAGTTCAATACTTGACACTTCCTCGGGAAACGATGGTTTGGAAACCGGAGTAGAAAATCCTTGTATCAATCTCAAACACTATAAAATGGCTTTGAATCCCGTTGAAATAAATGCAAAACCACTTGTTGATCTAACATCGTCAAGTACCCTGCAGGAAAAACAAAAACAAAACTACAAAAAAAATTATAAATAAAAGAAATGCCTAAATTAAAATCAAGTTATTTACTTACAATATCAACAATAATCTAAAAAAAATCTTCGGTAATGGTGCCAAAAACACTCTAGCGAGTAGATACGTCGCTACTTTCACCTCAAGTGTACAAGTCAAGTTTTAGTATAGATTGGAAGAGTAGGAGTTGTCGTATCCACAGGGATTGGTTGAGATTATTATCCAGTACCACAATTATCATAACCTAACTTTATATAGGCGATAAAAAATGTGTTTATAATTAATAATATACTAAACTAAAATACTAATTTACCTAATTATACTATATAAACTAAATTGAGATGTTTTAGGGGGATGGATTATCTAGGGATTAACTTCATTTACTTCAATGTGTTTGAATCGTTTAACTTACGTTAATGGTGTTCAACTTATTTGACAATCTTTGTATCGTAAACTCACTCACCACCTCTCCCGTTTGTAAGATGAGTGAATATGCGACTTTGCATCAACAAAAAAGTCCCCCTCAATGTCTTAACGATACTAGGTCACATGAGTCTTGCCCCAACGTCATTGATTGCACACTTTCTAACTCTTTCCCGGGTTATTAGATCATTGCGTTGTATTTAACCCTAGTCTGAATTTGAGGTTACCTCTCCCGAGTGTCAAATCCCGTATTCTCAATATATCTAAACAAGCATATAATTGAAAAATAACAGTAAACACAATCAAATAACGAAGAACAACCATTGACGAAACACCGATTTCAAATAAATCACATATTCATAAATTATATTAATCCCTAGATAATATCTGCTTAGCTAACGGCCATAACCATATATACAATGATAAAAGAGCTAAACATGCTCAAACAATAAATCAAAGTTAAGAAATAAAAAAAAAAATGAAGATAACTAGCTGTTATCCAAAGATTTAACGCTAAAACTGTTCCGAGATCGTTTCCCCTTCTTTGCTTTGTGTTCTTCTCATTCGAATTTGGTTGAGCACATCCCAAAACTCTCTCTAATCTATTATAAAATTAAGGGGTCTCTTATGGTCGAATGAGAGGAGAGGATAAAGGAAAGAGGGAACAAATTTATCTAAAATCTGTGCCGAGTAACTGCCGCGGCGGCGCGTATGTCTGTAGTGGTCACCGCCACGGCGGTGGATACAGCGGTGGGAGCAGAGACATTCTGTTGTTTCACCATCACGGCAGTGGATTTGGAGAGAATTTAGGCCCTTCTCTGTATCTTGACTGCTGCGACGGTAGGCTGCAGGTTCTAAATTTTTCTCTTTTGCTTGTTTTCCCACCATTCTTCCACCATTCTTGATCCGATTTTAATCGTTTATGATTTGTTTTTATCCCTTTTCACCCCAAACACCTGATTTATATAAAATAAATAAAAACATATTAAAACGTATTAAAACACTATAAAAATATTCAAAAACTAGCAAGTTCGGTTTGAAAATAGATTAGTAAATTACACCTATCACCTAAGGTATAAAAAAAATTAGGTCATGATTCTGCCTGTAATAGAATTAGCTTAATCTTTAGCCTGGTACAAAGATAGAAGTTCTTCCTTAGCCTGTGAAAAGGGAAATTGTAAAGGTTGATTCTGAGTCTGCTAAAAGAATCATTTTGTAAGGGTTTGGTTCCTACCTAATTGAAGGAATCATAGTGATTAGTGGGTACGACTCTCCGTGGGGCTCAGAAGACTGGATTAGCCAAGAGTAGCTTGGTAAATTAGTATAAATATTGGTGTGCTCTGATTTCACTTTATTTATTTTTAGTTGTTTGGGTGTGCACCTAGTCCACATAACACATATTTGTTGCTATAAAGTTAATAATTAATTTAGGATAAAATTAATTATTTGAATTTTCAAAGTGTTATAAGTTGATAATTTGCTTTAAATTTTATAACTACCCAATTCACCTCCCTCTTGAGTAGATCACTAGGCTAATAATTGGTATCAGAGCCGGTTTAGCTCGATAGACTAGCTAACAAAGATCACATGACACACTCAATAGGCACACTAGCTGAGGGGTAGTGTATGCACCGACCACCTTCGTTTGCAAGTGAAAATTATGCATTCTAGAAGGACAAAATGATTGTTTTCCTTTAGACCTTGAGTTATGACGTGTGTCTAGCAATTGAGGATGGTCCGTTTGTCCCTATGAAAAACGGAATTGCCAAGAAGAAAGAGTTGCTAACTACTTCTGATAAGCAAAATCTTTCAATAAATTCTCAAGCTATTAATATTTTATTTTGCTCTTTAGATGCTAATGAATATTCCAAAATTTCAGGTTGCGGATCGGCAAAAACATATGGGACAAATTGCAGGTTACCCTCGAAAGGACTAGTTAAGTGAAGCAGTTGAAAATTAACGCAGTAATTCGTCAGTTTGAATTGTTCAGAATGGGAGAAGTAGAATCTATTCAAGAGATGTACACTCGATTCAACAACATCTGCAACCATTTAAGCCAACTCGGAACGCCGTACTCCACGGAGGACAAAGTTCGAAAGATTTTGAGATCTTTAACTAAAATATGGGAGCCGAAGGTGACCGCAATTGAGGAGGCTAAAGATCTTGCAAAATATAAAATTGATGACCTCATTTGCAACCTAATGACTCATGAGATGGCAATTCGAGAATATGAGGATGACACTGGGAATAGTAAAAAAAAAATCCTTGGCACTGAAGGTTCAGAAAACTGAAGAAGATGATGACAGTGATGATGTAAATCTTGATAGTAAGCAAGAAAAAGATGTGGTGCTTCTCACGAAGAATTTTAGAAGAATGTCTCGACGTCCATTCTATGGAAGAAGGGATTTCAATATGAATAACGTGGAATATTACAACTGTCACAAGATTGGTCATTTTCAAACCGATTGTCCTGAACCGAAGAAGGATAAGGAAAAAAAGAAGAAAATTAAAAAAAAAAAAAAAAAAAAAAAAAAAAAAAAAGAAAGAAAGAAAAGTGAGAAAAAGTCCATAAAAGCTACTTGGGATGATACTGAATCAAGTAGTTCAGAAAAATCAGGAAGTGAAAAATCGTTCATGTTCAAAGTTCTTGTCCTTTAGATTTTGATGAATTGTTTGATGTATATCAAGAACTTACGCATGATTATAAAAACTAGTGTTCTAAAATAAATGCCCTTTAAAGTACAATTAATACATTAAACAAGCAAGTAATAGACTATGAATCTGAAAACATTGAATTGAAATCTAAGATGTCAGATTTATATTAAATAGTTCTCAAATTCACTGGCAGTGAGAATAACTTAAAAATGCATTTGGGAAGTTCACGTGGAATTTTTGATAAAACCGGTATTGGATTTTAGAAAAATATTAAGCAAAAACGTTTTCATAAATTCTTTTTTGAAACAAGGGGTCTTGTTAGATATTTTAAATGTAACGTTATTGGGGCATACTATTCGTAGATGTTTTTCTAAAATATCTAATTATAGATAAGTTTGGGTTCCAAAAGGAACTAAAATTGTCCTGACTAATAAGATTGGACCCACGTAGACTGGGTACCACTTAGGAATTATTTGAGGTGCTCCTTGCAGATTATTCTAAAAACATCGATTGACAAGGACAAATAGTTTTTGGACAGTGGTTGTTCTCGGTACATGACAAGAGATAAATCAAAATTTATATCTTTGACACCTAAAGAAGGAGGTCATGTGACATTTGAAGACAACGCTAAGAGTAAAATTATCGGTATAGGTAATATCTGTAATGGTACTAGTATTATTAAAGATGTCTTATTAGTTGATGGTCTTAAACATAATTTGTTTAGTATAAGTCAATTATGTGATAAAGGTTACAATGTTGTGTTTGATCATGATAAATGCATAATTAAGAATGGGCATGATAGTAGTATATTATTAGTTGCATCACATTTTGAGAATGTTTATACTTGTTAATTTGATGATTTCACCACTCAAAATTTATCTTATCTGATGCTTTATCTAAAAATAGCTAGTTGTGGCATAGGAGACTTGGGCAGGCTAGTATAGAATTGATTTCTAACTAATCTAAGAAGAGTCTCGTACGTAGCCTACCTGATTTGAAATTTGTGAAAGATAAATTATGTGATGCGTGTCAGTTTGGCAAGCACTCTAGGTCATCATTTAAGAAAATGATGCACACATCCACGTCTAGATGTCTTGAAATGTTGCATCTTGATTTATTTAGTCCAAATTCTGTTGCTAGTCTTGGAGGTAAATTTTATGCTTTTGTAATAGTTGATGATTACTCTAGATTTACTTGGGTGTTCTTCCTTACTAAGAAGAGCGAAGTTGCTTATGTATTTTCTAAATTTTGTAAACTTGTTCAAAATGAGAAGCAGTCTTCATTATTAATATTCGTAGTGACAGAGGTAGAGAGTTTAAAAATGATGATGTAATCAGTTACTGTGATGAGAATGGTTATGCTCATAACTACTCTGCACCAAGATCACCACAACAAAATGGTGTTGTGGAAAGAAAGAACAGGACATTTCAAGAGATTACTAGAACGATGCTTAATGAAAATCGTTTACCAACCTATTTCTGGGCCGAAGCAGTAAGTACTGCTTGTCACGTAGTAAATTGGATATCAATTCATAGAGGGTTTAATAAAACCCTTTATGAAATCTAGAATGGTAAGATTTCTAACATATCCTACTTCAAAGTATTTGGTTGTAAATGTTTAATTTTGAATGATAAGGATAATCTAGGTAAATTTGATGTTAAATCTGATTATGGAATTTTTCTTGTATATGCTACTAACAGTAAGGCTTACAAAGTTTATAATAAACAGACGTTAATTGTTGAGGAGTCTATGCATGTTGTTTTTTAAGAAGCTAGTCCATTTTTGTCGAAAAAGATTTTGGATGATGATGATGCAGGTATTCCAAACAACCAAAACCAATGCGATAATGTGACAAAGGAACCTCAAAAAGAGAAGTCTAAGGGAGAGGATTCGATGATACCAAGAGCTATAAAGAAAGTACGTGGACACTCGGTAAAAGAAATCATCGGTAATTTCGAAAGAGGTATAAGTACTCATTCCTCTCTTAGAGATATTATTAATCTTGTTTTTTTTTTTTTTTTATCTCAAATTGAGCCTAAGAATGTGAATGAGGCGTTAACTGATGAATCTTGGATCTACGCAATGCAAGATGAGTTAGTTCAATTTGAGCGAAACAAAGTACGGTCTCTAGTTCTTAGACCAGATTTTCATCTAATTATTGGTACAAAATGGGTTTTCCCAAATAAAAATGATGAATCTAGTATGGTAATTATAAACAAAGCAAGATTAGTGGCACATGGCTATAATCAAGATGAAGGAATTGATTATGATGAAATCTATGCTCTTGTGGCTAGATTAGAAGCTGTTAGAATGCTACTCGCTTTTGCATGCTCACGTAATTTTAAGCTATATCAAATGAATGTTAAGAGTGCATTTTTGAACGACTTCCTAGCAGAAGAAGTTTATGTGGAACAACCCCCGGGATTTGAAAGTGATAAATTTTTCAATCATGTGTTTAAACTTCATAAGACTTTATATGGGCTCAAACAAGCTTCTAGAGCTTGGTATGAGAGACTTAGCCGATATTTGATCGAAAAATAATTTTTGAAGGGGTCTTAGTGATATAACGCTATTTGTTAGGCAAACTAATTCTTATATCCTATTAGTACAAGTTTATATTGATGATATTATTTTTGGATCTACTAATGAGGATCTTTGTCAAGAGTTTGTTAAGATGATGTAGGTTAAATTTGAAATGAGTATGATGAGGGAGCTGAATTTCTTTCTTGGGTTACAAATTAAGCAAACCAAAGAATGGATATTCATAAACCAAGCTAAATACATGAAGGAGTTGCTTAAGAAATATGACCTGGATGGTGCTAAAAAGTACAAAACTCCCATGGCAACAGCTACAAAGATAAACAAAAACGATACGAATAAAAATGTAAATGAAAAATTGTATCGAGGTATGATTGGTATCTTGTTGTATTTAACTGCTAGTAGACCTGACATTATGTATAGTGTTTGTTTATGTGCTAGATTTCAGTGTTGTCCTAAATAATTGCACTTGATTGCGGTTAAGCGAATCTTTCGATATTTAAAGGGGACGATTGACCTAGGATTATGGTATCTTAGGGGGAGTGATTTCAAGTTAATAAGTTACTATGTCGCTGATTTTTCCGGTTGCAAAGTCGAGCGAAAAAGCACAAATGGACCATGTTATTTGTTAGGACAGGCCTTGGTTTCTTGGTCAAGCAAGAAACAAAATTCGATAGCCTTATCCACTACTAAGGCTGAGTATGTGGCAGTTGGTAACTGTTGCGCTCAAATTTTATATATTAAGCAACAGTTGAATAATTTTGGAATATGTATGGAGGAAGTCCCGATGTATTGTGATAATAAAAGTGCTATTTGTCTAAGTAAGAATCCTACACAACACTCACGAACTAAACACATAGAAATTAGACATCATTTTATTTGTGATCACATTTAGAAAATGAACGTTATTATTGAATATATTGATACCTCCGACCAACTTACTGATATTTTTACCAAACTTTTAGTGGAAGATCAATTTATGAAAATTATTCGTGGTTTGGGTATTGTTAGGCATAATGATATTTGCCTAGAATAGTGGTGATATGTGGTTTCCCTTCCCCACTTTTTGAGATAACAAAGGGGGAGAATTAGTTGATGTTTGTTTTAATATCTATAAAGGGGGAAACCATAGTTGTGCTTTAAATGAGATTAGTTAGTGTTTAGGTTTGTTCGCCTAAGCATTGCACTGAGTAGGGGAGTTATTGATTACTTATTGCATTTTTGTTTTTTGCTTTGTCGAATATCTTATGTATTTTTGAAAATATTCTTTATGGTTGTGCTTTAATGAGTTAAAAAATTAGTCCTCGGATTTAGGGAGAGTGTGGTTACATTTTATTTTGACGAAAACATCAAAGTTAATTGTCATCATAAAAAATGGGGAGATTGTTGATCCTAAGATTTTGATGGACAATTAAATGTTGATATTTTTTGTGAAACTAACGAGTTGATTGAGTGTTTTAGTGTAAAACTTCCATTGATGATTATCATGAAGAAATTATTGAAGATGGTTAAGGATGGAAGAGACTAACAAAGAGACAAGCATTAAGAGAATGAAGATTTTGAAGAATCTACAACTCAGGTTAATTTTTACTCTTAATGTATCCCGATTAGGATCACACACGACACAAAAATGAATTCATATCTATGTGTGTTTTTATTAGGATCCTAATTAGTTAATATATTTGCTCCAATGTGAAATTAAAGAAGAAATATTGACCTAAGAAAGATTAGTATTTAAAATCGATTAAAAGTGTTAATGAAATTAACCGAGAAAAGAAATCGGTTAAAGGGTAAAAAATGTAAAAGATTGGAGTTGAAATGAACTAAAGTAAAGTTGTTCCAGCATTGATCGGTCAACTGACCTGGGAAGATTGGTCAACCGACTAGAAGGAGTTGGGAAATAGAGAAGTCTTTGGATCGATCGGTCGACCTGTGGCCAATAAATGAACTCTCTGAATCGATCAGTCGATAAATCATGAATGATCGATCTATTGACCATAGCTGAGAAATAGCCTGGGGAGCATCCTTAATTGATTGGTCAACCGATACATGGAGGATCGGTTAACCGACGGGCAAGTAATTTTGGCTTGGGCTACAACCAGAATTGATCGGTCGATTGGTGATGTTTGGTTGGTCAACCAATGGTCTTGTTTCAGGATTGGAGGATTTCGTGGATTTGATCAAAAAATAAACGTTACTAGCCGTTTTTGGGTTGATATCTTGGAGAGATTCTAGGGATTTGAATATTTTATAGATATATTATTCTTATTTTGATATCCCTAAAGATATGATACAAATATTTTAAGTAATTCTCAAATTGGTACATTTAATACTTTATATTCTATCGATTTGAGAATGTGATATTATTTGGGTGACTAAATTGAATGTTTGAAAAGTTATAATTAAGTAAATTGAATTAGGATTAAGTCATATCAATATATAGGGTCTATATGAGCAATTAAGTGTCATAACATGTGAAAACTAGCTGTTGGAGGGTTTGTTTCAAATCTATTTAAATAGATCTGCGTTTTTCATTTGAAATAGATCCCAATCGATCATTCTTTCAAGAGTTATTCAATTCCTGAGCTTTCATAGAATCATTATACTGAAATTATACTAAGAGTATTGTGAGATTATCTTTGAGAAAAGTTCTTGAAGAAGTGTGCGGAAATTATTGCTGTCACCAATCTAAAGTTTCATTACAATACAATTTCATTCATTCGGTTGTATTTTGGTGAAATCATTCCAAGCTTGAGATTTTTATTGCTATGTGATATTATTATTTATTTCTTGAAGTTTTGATCTTTGAAATCATTTTTCTGAACATTAAATTGCTTGAAAATATTTTGAAACAATTTCTTGTGAAAATCTGATTACGTTGCTAAATTTTGTGCTACCCATTTAATTTAGAATCAGACATTAAAATTCTCACTTTATTTCTATCACTAGTATTTATCGAGACATTAATTAAATTTAAATTAATCTGAGGTGACAGAAGCTCCGAGTGGAAAAAACTTATTAATTTGTGTAAATGGTGAGTTGTGTGTGAATTAGATATTATTGGGAATATCTAATCAGGAGTAGTTGAGTTTCAATCTCTTCCAGTAAAGAGATTGTGGTTTGATCTTTTCCTAAAATATAAAAAGATTAGTTTACTTTTTTCCCGTGAAAAGAGATAGGCGTAATTCTTCCTGACTAGAATTAATTTTGTGTGAATTGTAACGGTTCAATCTTTACTGGTGAAAAAAATACTTGGATTGATTTTGTGAGGTTTAATTCTTAAGCCTAAGGTATAAAAAAAATTAGGTCATGATTCTCCCTGTAATAGAATTAAGTTAACCTTTAGCCTGGTAAAAAG
The DNA here is from genome assembly GCA_016647705.1 of Eucommia ulmoides. Classification (NCBI taxonomy): domain Eukaryota; kingdom Viridiplantae; phylum Streptophyta; class Magnoliopsida; order Garryales; family Eucommiaceae; genus Eucommia; species Eucommia ulmoides. The sequence continues at coordinate 46,827,213 of CM028334.1, read as the reverse complement.
ATAAAAGTTCTTTTTTAACCCGTGAAAAAGAAAATTGTAAAGGTTGATTTTGAGCCTGCAAAAAGAATTATTTTGTAAGGGTTTGGTTTCTACCTGATTAAAGGAATCATAGTGATTAGTGGGTGCGACTCTCCGTGGGGTTCGGAGGATTGGATTAGCCAATAGTAGTTTGGTGAACCAGTATAAATCTTGAAATGGTGTAATTTTACTTTATTTATTTTCAGTTGTTTGGGTGTCCACCTAGTTTATATAACACATATCCGCTGCTATAAAGATAATAATTATTTCATGGTAAAATTAATTATTTGAATTTTCAAAAATGTTATAAATTGATAATTTGCTTGAAATTTTATAACTACCCAATTCATGCCCCTCTTGGGTAGATCACTAGGCCAACAGATGCATTTATACAGCTGATTGATTCCTAAAAAAACACAAATACGGTTTGCGTTTCCTTGTGAGAAACGCAAATCACATATGCGTTTCTCACCTCTACCTTTGTCACAGTAGTTTATTGAACAGGAGTTCGTCGGTTGCCTTCCCCCGAAAGCAGCGAAGCCTTGGAGCTCCTCAGCAAGCTCAAGATCAATTTCTTTTATTTAATCCATGAAGAAACAAGAGTTTTGATTCCTCGTTGAATCGATTCGCAAGGCGGTGGAGGACTGCATCACTGTCGATCTCAACGGTAGGGTGTTGTCGTTGAAATTCAACATGAGTTGTTTGATGGTCGCCTACATGAGTTGTTTGATGGTAGATCTTAGCGGGAGGGTTTCGACATAAGAGGTCATAGGATGAGCGAAATGGTGATGATAATCGATGAGCACAAGTCCCAAATCAAGGCTTGCAGATCGATAGAGTGAGAGAGGAAAGAAAAGAGAGATTTGGGAATGGAGATATTTTTATAATTTTATCACTCTACTAAATTATTATCAACATTTTTAATTTTACAAGTTCGAAAAACTTAAAATATCGTTAATGAATTTTACATTTTTAATTTTACAAGTATTTTAATTTTAGTTTCAAACTTGTAAAATTAAAAATATAAAATTAATAAGTTTCGTATATATTTTTAGTTTTAATTTTACATCTTGTTTCAAATTTATTAATTCCCCCTAGTTATGGTAATCATGGTAAATTTACCATGATTACGTGACTGATTACCACAAATTTACCTTGATTACCTGACTGATTATGGTAAATTTAACATGATTACCATGACTCGGGGGAATAAAAGAAAATTATAATAAGGGAAAATTAAAATAAGGGGAAAAAAACATGGGTCCCATTGAAACTCACTTTTGTGTCCAAATTTGCCTCTTCTCCATGTGAGAGGGAAGTGTTGGAGTAGAGAGGTTAATTTAGAGAATTCAATTACACTTTGCTCCCCTAAGTTTATAGTAAATTGTATATACACAGACAATTGCATATGAGTTGTTGATTGATCAATTTTAACCAAGCTACAGACATGTAATTTTTGAATTTTTCTATTATGTTTTGTTTTAAGCAAGCTAATAGAGTCTATCATACACAATTTTGATTAAATTAAGATACAATACAATGGAATTAAAAGTTTAGGTGTAAAAGTATAATTTAGTAGAAGCAAATACTTTAAAATTTAGGTGTAAAGGTGTAACTTAGTCCACTACCATCCCCTTCCATTTTAATGTTGTACCTTTCTGCACTAAACCCACCTCTCTCTTTCTCTGAAAAAAACTCAACTTCTTCTATTGGAAATGGCTCCTCAACGACTTCAATTGCCGCCACTTGATCCTCGATTTGATCGATCACTGCCTCTTCCTCAGTTTCCACCACCACCCACCGCAAAACCGTCCATGGAAGCCCATTCAAACAATAAACATGGGGTAGTATTGGAATTTTACATGGATTTCATTTCTTTTATTTGAAGTCTAAGACTCCAGAAATAGAGCAAATATTTGTAGAGGGATAAACACAAATGTGATTTCCGTTTCTCAAAGAGAAACGCATTTTAGGGATGCGTTTCTCAAAAAGAGACACAAATCACATCTACGTTTTCTTAAACGATTGGAAAAATTGTTTTTGGAAAACAACCGTAGAAACGTCTTTCACTTTTTCATTTTTTTTTTTTTTGAGAAACGCAGAACTGAAATGTGTTTCTCAAAAAACGCATTTCAGTTCTGCGTTTTATCATTGTTTCGTGTATGTGTTTGTTTACACTAGTTTTCAGGGATTTTTTTTTATTTAATTAATAATTAAATGGTAAAGAACTCCAATGCAAAGTCCCGCACCTGATTAAGATCGTATTGGCATACTCTCCCCCAAAAAAAAAAAAGAGACAAAGACAAGAGTATGTCTCGAGCAATTGAATCCTATCCCAAGAGCAAGTGAAGGATGGCTTGGTGCCTAAACAAATATAGCTCAGGACCTCATTTACTGCTCGGGACTTACAATCATCTTCGTCAAATAAGAAAATGTTGGATGATGGAATCATTTTGAGATACTAAACCCTCTCAATCTCACAATTTAAGGAGCAGATTAAGGGGGATTTGGTTGAATTTGAGACTTGATAGCCAAGCCACTCTAGGACTATGAATGCACAGTGGACACTGCGAGCTTTGAATACTTTAACATTGAAATTCTACCAAAATTTTACCATTACTCGAACCCGCTCTTGTGTACATTATTTGCGGGGGCCCTAGCTTGAATTGGAGATGAATCATATCCATGATGATTCAAATTCGGATATCATCAAATTGGCGTGGTCTATGGGAATGACTTACCGTTTCATGCAAACCTCACCAAGCATGAGTGAGACTCGAAACCGACTTAGGGTTGTTTTCGCTAAGATCGATAAAAAATTCAATAGATAACCTTGACCGAACATTTATAATGAAACGCGAACCGAAAGTGTAAAGTAACAAACCTCGACATAATGATTATAATGGAATCAAGAACCGAAGATATAGGGTTTGAACGCCACAAGAAATTATTGATAAGTTTAGGTAAAATTCGTTAAAGAACTTAAGAGAAAACCTTCTCAAAATATATTATTCAAAGTAAATGTTTTTTCTCTCATGGCCTACAATTCCTCTTAAATAGACGGTCAAAATAAAAACAAGGAAAACCCTAGGTTGCACTTAAAAAGGGCGGCCAAGACTTAAAATAAAAGAAACCCTAGTTGTCTTGCGTCTAAATAGGGGCCAAGGAAGTACGAAAAACCCTAGGTTTCCTTACACGCCTACTACAAGACAAAAAAAAAAAAAAAAAAAAAAAAAAAAAAAGACTAATTGGCATTCATGCATTACAAATCAACAAATAAATGACATAAATTAAAATTAAAAGACTATAAATGACCTAAAGTAGGAAGAGCTTTTTTTTCACCCATTTTTTCTTTTCCATACCATTTTCCTCCCTTACCGAACAATATTTTTTTCTTATTTTTCACCATTTTTCTTTTCATTTTCCATCCACCCCTTTTTTACACCCAACCAAACATGGCCTTAGGGTACATTTGGTTGGAAAGATGAAAAAGAAAAAAGAAAAGAAAATAAGAGGATAATATTTGTATTCATTTTTTTATTCATTGTGGAAGAAAAAAATTATTTTCACTAGTATTATTTGGTTAGGAAAAAAAAATGAAAGAAGGGAAAATAATTCACTTTAATATAATTTACTATTTTGCTCTCATAAATTACAAAAAATAAATTAAAAATTCTATTATCAAGGGTATAATTTTAATTTTACTTATCTTGTCTCACTTTCTTTTATTTTTCTTCCAAATTTGTATGGAAAAAAATTGCTTCAAAAATTATGTAGATTCTTTTTTTTTTCCTCTTATTTTTCGTCCATACCAAACAAGTTTTTTTTTTTTTTTTTTTTAATTTTTATCCTATTTTTCTGTTGGTGAATGATGGATCGAAAACAGTATCATGCAGTTAAGAATTAGGATTGAGAAGAATATGAATTGACAGAAAAAATATTTATATGGTAAAACCCTCAATTAAATTTGAGGAAAACATCCACGGGCAAGAACAGGAGGATTCCATTATTAGCAATAACTTTACAATTTCTCTCTATAAATAAGGAAAGAATAAAGCCAACTCTCTCTTGAAATAGAAGAATACAAATATCTCTATACAAAATAAGAGAAACTAGGAAATAACTACAAGGGAGGATCCATCAGGAGTAACTTATATTTTTTACTCTGAGTTTGTGAGTGTTTTTCTTCTTGTCAAGAGAAAGCTCCACCTCCTCACACTTTTTGTTCATTGAATTCAGACAAGAGCAGGCAACTTGGATTTTACTACTTAAAGAAGAACCCAACTTGCTTATGTTCATTGAACTTTCTTAAGAAGAACCCAACTTGGATTTTTTTGGTTGTGATTGTGGGCCTCACTTCTAGAATAAAAGGAGGAGAAGGCTAAATTAGCTTTTACTTCATCACATTCTCCCACTTAAAAGTCATTTTAGTTATCCTTTGATCCTTTCTGAACTTGCCACTACATGCTGCTTACGTCTCTGCCAGGCTGAACAAGGATCTCCTCCATAACATAATGCAGTATTAGAAGTACCCTTGAGGTATCTCAGGATTAATTTAACAATATTCTAATGCTCTCTGCCAGGATTCTCCATGTATCGACTAGCCGCTCCCACCGCTTATGCAATGTCTAGCCATATCATAGTGAGCATCAAACTTCTCATTGCTGATGCATACAGTACTTTAGATATCTTCTTTCTCTCTGCTTCATTGCTAGAACACATATTTGAGGATAACTTGAAGTTAACAGGAAGTGGGGTTGAAATTGGCTTACAATATTACATGTTGAAGCCCCGCAAGATTTTCTTGAAGTAATTCTTTAGAGAAAGCTAAATCTTCTTATTACTTATGTCTCGATGAATTTGCATCCCTAGAATCTTATTTACAAGTCCCAAATCCTTCAAATTCCCTAGCCAACTGTGCCTTTAATTCTTGGACTCGATCTTTGTTGGGACCTGCTTCCAAGATGTTGTCTACGTACAATAATAGGATAATAAAATCATTATCTTCTTTAAACCTTTTGTAATACGTACAATAGTTTGGACTAAGTCTGTTGTACCCAAGGCTCATGATGTAGAAACCAAATCTCTTATACTAACATATTGGAGACTATTTGAGACTGTACAGAGATTTGTTCAACATGCAAACCAAGTTCTCCTTGCCTGTTTTAGCAAAACTTTCTGGTTGGAGTATACAAATCTATTCTTTCATTTCTTCTTGCATTGTTGTTGTTGATCCCTAGATTTTGATGGACAATTAAGTGTTAATGTTTTTTATGGAACCAACATGTTTGTTAAGTGTTTCAGTTTAAAAGAGTTTAATTCAAGATCAAATCATGAAACAATTATGAAGGATACAGAAACGATAATATTATGAAATAATTATGAAGAATGCAAAGACGGACATTAAAAAGATGAAGAGATTGAAGATTCCAAAGAAACTAGGTGAAAACAACTCAAATCTTTTTTACTCTTAATGTATCCCGATTAGGATCACACACGACACAAATTAAATGAATTATATTTATGTGTGTTTTATTTAATGAAATTAAGGTTCTAATTAGTGTTCAATTATTTGCTCCAATATGAAATTGAAAAAGAAAAATTGAACTAAGAAAGATTAATGTTTAAAATTGATTAATAGTATCAATTTAGTTAACAGAGAAAAGAAATCGGTTAAAGGATTCAAAACGTCGAAGATTGCAGTTGAAATGAATTAAGGGAAGGTGTTCCAGCATTAATCGATCAACTAACTACAAGGGGATCGGTCAACCGATAGGTGTAGGCTGGGAAATGGGGAAGTCTCTAAATTAATCGGTCAACCTACCTAGAGAGATCGGTTAATCGATGACCGAAAGGTGAACTCTCTGAATCGATCAGTCAACCGACCATCGATGATCGGTCAATCATCCAGGGCCTAAAAATGGCTTGAGAAGTATCCTAAAATGATCGATCAACCGACCCATGAGGGATCGATTGACCGACCATGTCTGAAAAATGGCTTAGCTAGCATCCTGCATTCATCGGTTGGCCGATGGGTAGAGGTCGATCGACCGACTAGGTAGTTTTCAAATTTTGAGGATTTTTGGGATTTGATCAAAATTAGCTGTTAACTAGTCGTTATTTGCTTACCTGATTGAGATATCTTAGAGATATGGATATATTAAATATATGATACTTCTATTTGGATATTCCTATAGATATGGTACATTGAATTAAAGTGTTTCTTGATTTAGTTCATTTAATATTTCCTATCTATATAATTTGAGATTAAGAAATAATTTGGGGACTAAATTGAATGTTTTAAAAGCCATATTTAAGTGAAATACATTAGAAATGAATGGTAATGATATATGGGGTCTAAATGTGCATTTAAGTGTCATATCTTGTGAGAACTAGCCGTTAGAGGATCTGTTTCAAAACAACTTAAATAGATATGCGGATTTTGAATATTGGAAATCCCAATCAATCAAGAACTAAGTGTTCCTGAGATTTCTAAGAGTTATCATTATAATATTGTACTAAGAGATTATCGTGAGATCATTTTATTGTTGAAATTCTTGAGTTAAAGCGCTAATTGATTTAGCGTCACCGATCTAAGTTGTCTAGCTATACGATTTGCAATATTTCAGTGTTTTCCTAGTGAGATCATTCTAAGCTTTTATTATTTATTGTGATTATATATTATTATTATTATTATTATTATTATTATTATTATTATTATTATTTCTTGGATATTCGATCTTGTGAAATCATTTTTGAATTTTAAAAGCATAATTTTTTTAAAAAAAATGATTTGTGTGATAATCTGATTACGTGCTCAATTTTGTGCTACTCGTATTATTTTTATAATTACATTTTTATTTCCTCATGTAAAATTCTATTACTAGTAAATTCGGGACATTGAGTTTAAATGATTTAAGGTGGTAGAAGTTTTGAGTAGGAAGAAACTTATCGATTTTTGTAATTGGTGAGTTTTGTGCTGATTAGATATTGTTGAGGATATCTAATCAATGGTAGCTGGGTTTCAATCTCTTCCGGTAAAGAGATTGAGATTTAATCTTTACCTAAGGTATAAAAAGGTAAGATTACTCTTTTTTCTTGAAAAGAGCTAGGCGTGATTCTTTTTTATTAGAATTAATTGAGTGTGATTTGTAACAGTTTCATCCTTACCGGTGAAAAGGATACTTGGAATATTTTTTTGGTGAGGTTTTATTCTTGGCCTAAGGTATAAAAAAAATTAGATTTGATCCTTAGCCTATGAAAGGATTAGGTTAGTCTTAAGCCTGGTAAAAATATAAGATTATTTCTGAGCCTGGGAAAAGAAAATTAAAAAGGTTGATTATGAGCTTGTAAAAGAATCGTTGTGTAAAAGTTTGGTTTCTATCTGTTTCAAGAAATCTTAGTGGTTTAGTGGGTGCGAATCTCCTTGTTAGAGAACTGAATTAGCCAAGAGTAGCTTGGTGAACCAGGATATATCGTGGTGTACTACATTGTTATTTACTTTATTTCCTGTTGTTTGGGTATGCACTTTAATTTAAACACTTATCCGCTGCTATATAAATATAATAATTAATTTAGGATAAATTGATTATTTTAAGTGTTGAAAATATAATAATTTGCTTAAAATTTTTATAACTACCCAATTCACCTCCCCTCTAAAGTAGATCAGTGGGCCAACAATTGGTATCAATGTTGATTTTAGCTCGATAGTCTTAACATCCTAGTTAAACCGGTCACGTGCACACATCATGAATAATATTTTTTGTGTATCTTCTCTTAATAGTGATAGATTCCTATATGATAATGTGATGTATGATTCTTGTGGTATTAGTGGTAGTGATGGAGATGATGATAATGAAAATGTCCATATTGCTATGGAAAAATTATTTTCTTTGGCACTACTTTTTGCTAAAGAAAACTTGAGTTTAAAAAGAAAAATTGATTCTTTTGAAAATGGAGGAAAAGGTGTTTGAAAATCTAAAGTGCATTTGGATGATTATTGTGATACAAAAGAGTTTTTGGATGTCATTTTTTAAATTAATAGTTTTCTCTCTAAAGTGGATTTTCTTAAAAATGAAAACATAGTTTTAAAATAATTCTGTCATGATTTCCAGGAAAAGGTTAGATCTTGATTCAAAAATAGATTTACTTAGGAAAAAATTTGAAAAACCAAAATCCGACCTCAAGTCTGTTTCGAGAGCTTCTGAAAATGATTTTTCTAGGAAAAATGGATATATTTCATCGTCTCATCCTTCATCATAAGTCAGTGATAGTTTTGTTACTATTGTTAGAAATGATTCATGTTATTATTGCAATAGGATTGAGCATTTTAAAGTATCATGTCCGTTCAGGAACCCTAAGTTTATGTCTAATAATGACGTATCCAAAATGAAATGGATACTGTTGAAATATCTTGTGCAGAGTTATATAATGTCAGAAGTGGACCCAAGGGAACAAACAAAGAGGTTATATCAAAGCTAAGATATAAAGTCATCAAGGATCCACAAGCGACACGTGGAAAACGAAAAGATTTATCAAAACCAAGATGTGAAGTTGCAAAGAAGCCACAAGAGACACGTGCAAATAGAAAAGATGTACCAAAGCCAAGATAGGATATTACCAGGAAGTTACAAGCGATACATACAAAGGGAATCATTAATGAATCAAATGACAATAATCAAAGGTTGAGAGGATATAGGTAGGCTAAGAGAAATGGTGCACCCAAATCAATCATCGTCACAAATTAGGTAAAAAGCAAAGTTGTCCCGAAAAAATATAAGAGGTACTCTTAACCCTTTGCAGTTTAATTTTATTAAATTTGTTAAAGAATGTGGTGTCCGACTTGCCAAATAAGTAAGTTGGTACTGGTTTTGAAGACTTATACGAAATAATGTACTTATTTGTTGTCTTAGAAACAAGTGAATGGTGATTCTTAGAATCACATTTACTTAAGAGGTATTAACATGTTTTTACGTGCTTATATCAAATAGTGATCATGTGTTAATTTTAAAACATGTTACGTTGTTGATCCTAAGATTTTGATGGACAATTAAAGGTTGATATTTTTTGTGGAACTAACGATTTTATTGAGTGTTTCAGTTTATTAGTTCTAGTGATAAAAATGATCATGAAGATATTATGGTAATGCTAAAGATAATAACAAATATAATGGAAGATTAAAAGTTTGAAGAAATTGAAGAACCTAGAAAAAATAACCCAGGTTAAATTCTAACTCTTAATGTATCCCGGTTAGGATCACACACGACACAAAATATTTTTCAAAATTATGTGTGTTTTTATAGGATCCTAATTAGTTAAATTATTTGATACTATGTGTAATTGAAAAAGAAATAAAGATAATTTACTAAAATTTAACTTAAGAATTTAGAGGAACTACCCGAGAAAAGAAATTGGTTAAAGGGGTGAAAACATCGAAGAAATTGAAGGAAAGTAAATTAAGGAGAGGTGTTCCAGCAATGGTCGGTCGATAGGTAAGTCGACATGTGTTTATGAGGCAAACTCCCTGAATTGTTCGATCGACAAGTAAGTCGACTTATGCTTTAAAAATAAACTCTCTAAATTGGTCAGTCGATAGATAAGTCGACCTATAGCCAAAAGAGGAACTTTTTGGATCTCTAAGTTGACAGATAGGTTGACTTATAAATCATCCTGAATAGTCCGATCGACAGATGAAGTATGGGTGGTCGATTGATGGGCGAAGGATTTTCGACTTGACTACATCCTGAATTGTGCGGTCGACTTATGGGCCTTAGTCGATCGACAGATGGAGTTGTTTTAGGATTTATGGAATTTTGGATTTTATTCAAAAAGTAGCCGTTGCTAGCCATTTTATGGTTAACATATGTGAGATATCTTAGGGATCTGATATGTTTTGGGTTATTTAATTAATATTTAATTATCCCTATAGATATGATTCAAATAGTTTTGATATTTCTCAATTTGGTACATGAAATTCTTTTTATCTTATCTAATTGAGATTGAGTAAAAGTTTGAGGGAATTAATTGAATATTTTAAGAGATATTTTAAGTGAATTATACCATGAATGAATCATTATGATGTAAAGGGTCTATTGGTGTAATTAAATGTCATGATTTATTGGAAGTAGCCGTTGGATGACTTGTTTTATTCTCTTATTAATAGACATGCGTTTTTTACTTCTAAAGTATTAGATATCAATATAATCTGAATTTATTCTGAGCTATTCAGCTCTCGTGCTTTCTATGAGTTATCATACTGAGAGTTTGTAAGATTTTTCTTGAGAATCATTCTTTGGAGATTATTTGTTCGATCATTGATTTGAAGTTGCATAACTAATCATTATTTATTCGGTGGAATCCTGGTGAGATCAGTCCAAATTACTTACTATTAATTGTTACTTGATTCTGTTATTTATTATTTGGAATTTGATCTTTGAAATTGTTTTCCTGATTTTTTATTGAAAATTATTTTTTTTGAAACAATTTCATGAGAAAATCTAATTATGTGCTTAACTGCTTGCTACCCATCTTTATTTGAAATCAGATTTTGAAATTCTCACATTTCTATCACTAGTATCGGGACATTAATTGAGTTTGAATTTATCTGAGGTGGTAGAAGCTCCGAGTGGGAAAGTACTTATCAATTATTTGTAATTGGTGAGTTGAGTGTCAGATTAGATACTATTGGGAGTGTCTAATTAAGGGTAGCTGGCTTCAATCTCTTCCGGTAAAGAGATTGAAGTTTTGATCTTTGCCTAAGGTATAAAAATATTAGGTGTTAATTCTTCCTTGATTGAATTTGTGAGTGAATTGTAAAGGTTTCATCCTTACCAGGGAAAATGATACTTGGAGTGTTTGTGAGGTTTAATTCTCGAGCCTAAAGTATAAAAAGGATTAGGTCGTGATTCTCCCTGTAATAGAATTAGGTTAATCTTCAGCCTATAAAAAGATAGACTATTCTTGAGCCTGAGAAAAATAAGAGGTTATTCCTGAGCCTGGAAAAATGAATTGTAAAAGTTGATTCTAGGGCTGTGCACGGGTCGGGTTGGCCGAAATCCGAGCCAACCAGACCCGAGACCCGACAAGGTCGGGTGGAAAATATTAAGACTCCAGACCCGACCGATTGGACACAGCATCCGATGGGTTGTCGGGTTCTTCGGTTGTAGGTCGGGTACGGGCAGGTACAGGTCGATTGGGGATATGGGTTGAAGGCCGGGTTGGGCTTCGAATTGTATGGGTTGCGGTTTGACAGGTCTGGGCTTCGGGTTGTGGTCGGGTTCAGGTCTGAACCCATTCAAAAAAAAATAAAAATTATTTGAAACCATTCAAAAAAAAAAATTACAATATTTAGGGAAAACCATTCAAAAAATAAATAAATCACAACTTAGAACAAAAAACAAAAAACACATCCAAAACTAATATTACGGATACAATTTTTAATCAAAAAAAAAATCACAAAAAAAAAAAAAAAAAAAAAATTACAACTTAATAAAAAAAATTACAACTCCTTGAAGGTTGAAGCGATGCGTCTTCCAATTTTTTCCATTCACTTTGTAGAATACAAATGGAACTTCAAGATATTACCTACAAAAAAAAAAAAATTAAAATAATATAAAAAGAAGAGAAAAAAAAATAAACAATTAAATAAATAACCTGAGTTGAAGATGATCCTTGCGAATGATTTGATATCTCCAAATTCAAATCCACTACAAAAATTAAATATTGCTTTTATAGTTTTATCATAAAAACACTAATTAAATATCTAATTAAAAAAACTACGAAAAAACACTATAATTTAAATTACCTAAATCTCGTTGTAACTCCTTAATATCATCCATCCTTTTTCGAAGTGAAATCGGCATAGAAGCTTGAAGCCAATTTTGACAACAAATAAGAGCTTCTACCATCAATGGAGATAACGAGCTATGAAACGGATCAAGTATATGGCCCCCAGTACTAAATGCCAATTCTGACGCAACCATAGAAACCGGTACAGCCAACACATCCCTCGCCAATCGAGATAATACTGAAAACCTACTAGTGCTACTTTTCCACTAACTTAAGATGTCAAAATTCTCATCACTTGCACCTTGGGGATTTTCGGCCAAATATTTTTCTACATCATTTTTACCCTCTAAAAATTGTCTCCCCACTAAAAAATTTTGAAAACGAGAAGCGATTAATCTATGGGGATAATCCACATCCACATCCACCAACTTCTTTGACATTCCACTAGTGCCACTAGTACTACCACCGGAAACATTCTCAATAGTTGACTCAAAAGAAGCACAACAATCAAACAACCGATTCAAAGCATCTTTTACTTTTCCAATTAACTCATTTGCATACACTTCATCATACATATCGCAAAAACAAAACTGAAGATAAAATAACTTTTTCCTCGGATCCAAAACAACAGTAACATATAGAAGAAGATTTATCTTATCTCCAGTCTCCCAGTATTTATCAAACTAAGTTTTCATACTAAAAGCCATTTTCGATAGCAAATGATCTTCATTTTGAATCAACTCGTTTATTTTCTCATAAATTATAACTATCTCATCAAAAAACGTATTTGACGTAACAAACAAAGTACCCAAAAATTGTTTTGTAGCCAAATAAAAAAGTCTCAAAAACTTTACAAAACAATAAATATTTTCTTAGTCTAGACTACTTGGTGAACTTCCACCACTCTCACTATCAACAATATCGTTATTAAAAAAGTGATCCCGATATTTTTCGTCCTCAATCTCCAATCTGCCAAAAGCTTTTTCGAATTTTTCCGCACTTTCTAGCATCTTATATGTGGAATTCCAAAGAATTAGAACATCCAGACACAAGAGACTTTTCGATTCAATATTAAGCAGTTCAACACATTTTTTAAAAGCATAAAATCTATTTGGAGAACTCTTAACATATCTAACCGCTTCCCGAACTTTAACTACCGACTCGTGCAGTTTTTTCAATCCATAACAAACAATCAAATTCAAAATATGAGCACAACAACGCATGTGTAAAAATTCATACCCCAAGACTGTACCCTTCCAGTCTTTAGTTACTCGTTGCAAGAATCTAATAGCAGTACTATTAGAACTCGCATTATCAACCATCAAGGTGAAGTAACTATCAATATTCCATTCTCGTAAACACGACTCAATTTTTTTCCCAATCGTTTTCCCTTTATGATCTTCAACAACACAAAAACTTAATATTCTTTTATGCAAAACCCAATCATCATCAATAAAATGACATGTAAGACACATATAATTAAAATTTTGTATTGAAGTCCAATTGTCTGTGGTCAAGCATATTCTAGGACCCTGCATAGACACATATAATTAAAATTTTATATTGAAGTCCAAGTGTCTGTGATCAAGTATATTCTAGGACCCTGCATAACTTTCTTTAAATTCTCTCTCTCCTCGTGATATATTTTCACGACGTCTTTAGCAACCGTAGTACGACATAGAATATTTTTAAATTTTGGTTGCAAAGCATAACAAAACTTTTTAAAGCCATAATTTTCAACAAATCTAAATGGCAATTCATCCAAAATTACCATTTCTGCTAGCGCTCTTCTAGCTTTATCCACAGAAAAACTAGTTAAGACAAAACTATTTTGTCCATCTTTTTTAAGTTGAGTAATTAACTGAGTTTGTCCCTTATCCAACTCTCTATGTGGATGCTCCTTACAAACATGAATGTGAACCTTTAAATTACTAGTCCCATGAGTTTTTTGATCGGCGTGATACACTTTTCCACAGTAGTTACAAAATGCCATTTTATTTCCATTCTCATCTTTAAATTTCGTAAAATGATTCCAAACATCAGAAATAATCTTATTAGTTCCACCATGTTTTTTCACATTTTTCGGCAGTGGTGGTTTTTCAGTAGGAGGAGCAGGGGCAGGAGTTGGAGGATTACCTTCGAGGGGTGTAAAAGGTTATTCCATATAAGCAAATGCACGGGAACAGAACACTAAAAATGGGAACAAAAATATATAAGAACACTAAACCAAACATAAATATATAAGAATAGATTCAACATAACACTAAACCAAACAGAAACAATCAAATAGAAGCAGAAACAGAAACATCAAACATGGGAACAGAGCATGGGAACAAAAATACACTTTCACATGTTTGGGAACAAGAAGCAGAAGCAGAAACATTAAAAGATGCTAATGATATCAAACAAAATAAAATGGGAACAAGAACAAGAAGCAGAAACATCAAACATATCGGATCGGGAATATGGGAACAGAACAAAGGGACCAAAAGCAGAAACATATATAACCGATGCTAATGATATCAAACAAAATAAAATGGGAACAAGAACAAGAAGCAGAAACATCAAACATGGGAATATGAGAATATGGGAACAGAACAAAGGGACCAGAAGAAGAAACATATCTAACCAATGCTAATGATATCAAACAAAATAAAATAGGAACAAGAACAAGAAACAGAAACATCAAACATTGGAATATAGGAATATGGGAACATAACAAAGGGACCAGAAGCAAAAACATATCTAACCGATGTTAATGATATCATACAAAATAAAATGGGAACAAGAAGCAAAAGCAGAAGCAGAAACATCAAACATGGGAATAAGAACACTAATCAAACAGGTGAACAAGAACACTAATAAAACAAAATCATGATTCAAGAACATATCATAATAACATGTATCAGAAACGGAAACAAAAAAAGGAAACCGAAAAAAAAAAAAAAAAAAAAAAAAAAAAAAAGAACTCACCTTAGTTTTGGTTTTGGGCTTCAAATCAAACAAGGGAATCGATTCAATCGAACACGAGAGAAGAGACGGCCGAGAAGAAGAACTCATTTTTATAGCTATTGTCATTTGTCGAAGGGATTAGAAGTATCGCAAATCACAAGAGCCTAGAGATCATTGAGCGGTGCTTAGCCTACCAAGCAATTTCAAAATTTTGAATCAGACAGACCTCACCTGAGAAGGCTGACATTGAGCGGCACTAGGTCTATGCTTGGTAGATGAAGATCGGCGCTTAGAGTTTAGGACTGAACGGATGAGAATCATGAGATATGAGAGAGATTTGATTTGAACACACACACATATAGCCTGCTCCTCCTAAGCGTTGTGTACACCGGTCGAATCGAGTGCGAATGGGTCTTCAGAAATGGAATCCTACGACCGAACCGCTGTATATCACTATCGGATTGGGTTTTACCCGATCCAAACTTCTACAAAAATATAACCAACTGTTTCGGGAAGGGTCGATCAGTTTTTGTGGGCGGGTCGGGTTATTCCGGCTTCCTGCACAGCCCTAATTGATTCTGACCATGTGAAAAAAATCATTGTGAGGGTTTGGTTCCTACCTTTAAAGGGATCTTGAGTTCAGTGGGTACGACTCTCCGTGGAGCTCAGAGGACTAGATTAATCAAGAGTAACTTGGTAAACCAGTATAAATTTCTGTGTGCTGCATTATTTATATTGTTTATATTTTGTTGTTTGGGTGTGCACCTCGTTGATAACATATCTGCTGCTATAAAGAAATAATAATTAATTTAGGATTAAATTAATTATTTGATTTGTTGAAGTATTATTATTTGGTTTAAATTTTATCACTACCCAATTTACCCCCTCTTGAGTAACTCACTGCGCCAACAATGATTTAGAAAATGAATTAAGTGTTTGTGATCTCACTAAGTGTTATTATTGCATATTAGCAAGACCATTTGTATAACGTGCTCTTATTCATGAATATATATCTTTTATACAAATGTGTTGAATTGAGCTGATATTTTATACATCTTGAAATGATATCTTGATTCATTATAATGCATAATATTGTGATATATTAAAATCTTTTAATGATTTAATTGATGCATTGCATTGATGAAACTTGTATGGTTAATGTTAATATGAAAGTATGATAATTCTTTTTGATATCATATATATGAGTATTTGAATACATGACATATCAATTTATGCTTAAAAGTTGATATTTTTCTGCACGAAGATATATTTATAGGCATTAAGTATCTAGTTATATGCATTATAATATATGTCATTCTCATACGTTTCATATCTCCTAATTTTTATATGATTATTATTGTGGTAGGGATTTAGCATGATATGAGATAACACCTTTAATACGCATGTTATTATGAGGATATGATTCATGTTCATGTGCGTTAATGATTATAAGTTTATTAGAAACATGTTACTAGAGAAGACTCAATCGAAATTAATTGGTTTATAGGATTAAAATTGCTTGAAATTGATTAGTGATCATGCATGATGTTGGGAATAATTGATAAATATATGTTCACTTGATTTCTACTAATAATCTTCTTTCAAGTATGTTTCAAAGAGTTTTAGGTTATAAGATTACTTAAGGAAAAAAAAATATTTAATCCAAAATTCAAAGTTTAGTCAAGAATAAGAATGAGATTGATTCAAGGAGATAATTTATTAAAGTTGAATCTCAATGGTAAAATAATCTCATTCTTGCATAATTATGTAAGAAATTTAAATATCATACTTTGATTATATGCATACGTGGATTCCTATTATTAGCTAATACTAGTTTATTGACGAAATATTTATTGCTAAGAAATATTTGACAAAATCCATATTAATCATGATCTTACCTGTCGGCATATCGTATAAATTTAAGATTACATATTTATATATGATATTTTTATGCTATGCTATATGAGGTCCACTAAAAGTCATGTTTAAAAATATGAAAAATATGTTGTATCAATTCATGACTTGTTCATCATTGAATTAAATGAATGTGTTAAAATGCATGATATCTTGATTTATTTGAAATATTGCGATTATTTAAGTGGTAAATAAATTATATTATGCATTTATATGTTGAATTCTAAGTATTGATCATGACCGTGATAAAAGTATGCATTAGATTTATGATTGACAAATTCATAAATTATTATTGAAATATACTTCTTATCCTAGTGCATTAAAGATTACACGTTTCTTGATTCTATCTACAGGGAATATATAATGGTATCATGAATAAGGCATGTTGTATAATTAAAATTATATGATTTCATGCTACATGGTTAAAATGTCATGATTGCCTTAAGTTTATTCTTCTATGCATGAATTTATTTGTTTACAATTATTTAGTGGGATAAATTTTTATAAGTGGGGCAATAATGTGTTATGCTTAAATTGAAAAAGAGGATATTAAATATTTTGATGCTTTTGATTACCAAATCTTTAGTGGAAGATTAGTTTATGAAAATTATTCGGGGTTTAGGTATGGCCAGACATAATGATGTTTACCTAGAGTGATATTTTTTGTTACCCTTCTCCACTTTTTGAGATGACAAAGGGGGGAGAATATGTTGATGTTTTATTGAATATCTTAAATAAATTTAATTGATTATAAGGGAAACCATAGTTGTGCTTAAAATGAGTTAGTTGATGTTTTGGATTCGTTCGCCCAAACATTGCACTAATGTAGGGGGAGAATAATGTTGATATGATTATGTTATGCTTTATTGAATATTTATAATTGATCATATCTTGTGCATTGTTGAATATCGTATGAGTTTTTAAATTATTCTTCATGACTATGCTATAACGAGCTAAAGAACCCGTCCATTTAAGATCAAATCATGAAGTCATTAGGAAGAATGTGAAGACTATAATATCATGAAGGATGTACTAACAATAATATTATGAAGTAATTATGAAGGATGCAGAGACGAACATTAAAAATATGAAGAGATTGAAGATTCTGAAGAAATTAGGTGAAAACAACTCAAATTTATTTTACTTTTAATGTATCCCGATTAGAATCACACACAACACAAATTAAATGAGTTATATTTATGTGTATTTTATTTAATGAAATTAAAGTCCTAATTAGTGTTTAATTATTTGCTCCAATGTGAAATTGAAAAATAAAAATTGAACTAAGTAAGGTTAGTGTTTAAAATTGATTAATAATGTCAATTTAGATAACCGAGAAATGTTTTTGGTTAAAGGGTTCAAAACGTCGAAGATTGGAATTGAAATGAATTAAGGAGAAGGTATTCCAGCATTGATCGATCAACCGACCACAAGGGGATCGGTCAATCGATAAATGTAGGCTAGGAAATGGGGAAGTCTCTGAATTAATCGGTCAACCAACCTAGAGAGATTGGTTAACCGATGACCAAAAGGTGAACTCTCTGAATCGATCAGTCAACTGACCAGGGCCAAAAAATGGCCTGAGAAGTATCTTGAAATGATCGGTCAACCAACCCATGGGGGATCGGTCGACCGACCATGTCTGAAAAACGGATTGGCTAGCATCTTATATTCATCGGTCGACCGATGGGCAGAGGTCGGTCGACCAACTGGGTAGTTTTCAGATTTTGAGGATTTTCGGGATTTGATCAAAACTAACCGTTAACTAGCCGTTATTTGTTTACCTGATTGAGAGATCTTAGGGATATGAATATATTAAATATATGATACTTTTATTTAAATATTCCTATAGATATGGTACATTAAATTAAAATGTTTCTTAATTTAGTTCATTTAATACTTCCTATCTATATAATTTGAGATTAAGAAATAATTTAGGGACTAAATTGAATGTTTTAAAAGCCATATTTAAGTGAAATACACTAGAAATGAATGGTAATGATATATGAGGTCTAAATGTGCATTTAAGTGTCATATCTTGTAGGAATTAGCCGTTAGAGGGCCTATTTCAAAACAACTTATATAGATATGCGGATTTTGAATATTGGACATCCCAATCAATCAAGAACTAAATGTTCCTAAGTTTTCTAAGAGTTATCATTATGATATTATACTAAGAGATTATCATGAGATCACTTTATTGTTGAAGTTCTTGAGTTAAAGCGCTAATTGATTTGGCGTCACCGATCTAAGCTGTCTAGCGATACGATTTGCAATCTTTCGATGTTTTCCTATTGAGATCACTCCAAGTTTTTATTATTTATTGTGATTATATATTATTATTATTTGCTTGGATATTTGATCTTGTGAAATCGTTTTTGAACTTTAAAAACATAATTTGTTTTAAAAAAAATGATTTATATGATAATTTGATTACGTGCTCAATTTTGTGCTACCCGTATTATTTTTATAATCATATTTTATTTCCTCACGTAAAATTCTATCACTAGTAAATTCGGAACATTAATTGAATTTAATAGATTTGAGGTGGTAGAAGTTTCGAGTGGGAAGAAACTCATTGATTTTTGTAATTGGTAAGTTTTGTGTGAATTAGATATTATTGGGAATATCTAATCAGGGGTAGTTGGATTTCAATATCTTCTGGTAAAGAGATTGATGTTTAATCTTTACCTAAGGTATAAAAAGGTTAAGTTACTCTTTTTCCCTTTAAAAGAGTTAGGCGTGATTCTTCCTGATTAGAATTAATTGAGTGTAATTTATAACGGTTCCATCCTTACCGGTGAAAAGGATACTTGGAGTGTTTTTGGTGAGGTTTGATTCTTGTCCTAAGCTATAAAAGAATTAGGTTTGATCCTTAACTTGTGAAAGTATTATGTTAGTCTTGAGTCTGGTAAAAAGATAGGGTTATTCCTGAACCTGAGAAAATAAAATTGTAAAGGTTTATTCTAAGCCTATAAAAGAATCGTTGTGTAAATGTTTAGTTTCTACATGTTTAAATGAATCTTAGTGGTTAAATGGGTGCGAATCTTCGTGGAACTCGGAGGACTGGATTAACCAATAATAACTTTATGAACCAAGATATATCGTGGTGTACTGCATTATTATTTTCTGTATTTCCTATTGTTTGGGTCAACAGTTGTCATCCACAGAGAAACATTAAGGCTACTTATAGCCTCATGGAAAGGTGATGACTCTCCATCTTCTGTTAGAATACAGTATGCAACATTACTTGTCATAACATAATACGAGTGCCACAACGATTTTCTTTCTTGACGCGTTGATCGTCGGACTATTTCTCAACTGAACCGACTCTTACTTTTTTATCATGAACAGTACTGTATCGTTGAATTATATAGCACACGTGTGAATAGTATCCATGAACAGTAAGCCACAACCCATAACTCTGATACCACTTGTTAGGGATGTAATGAGTTGAAACAGTATCACGCAGCTAAAAATTAAGATTGAGAAGAATAAGAATTGATACAAAATATTTACGTAGTAAAATCATCAATTAAATTTGAGGGAAACATCCACGAGCAAGAAGATAAAGGTTCCACTATTGGCAATAACTTTACAACTTCTTTCTATAAATAAGGAGAGAATAAAGACAACTCCCTCTTGAAATAGGAGAATACAAATCTCTCTATACAAAATAAGAGAAACTAGAAAATTATTATAAGGGAGGATCGTTCATGAATAACTTATATTTTTCTTTCTGAGTTTGTGATGATTAAAACTATAACCAATGTCCCCTATTTATAGGAATGTTTTTATTATTGTAGAAAAAAGCTCCGCCTCCTCACATTTTATGTTCATTGAATTTAGACAAGAAGTAGGCAACTCGAATTTTACTACTTGAAGAAGAAGCCAACTTACTTATGTTCGTTGAACTTTTTTAAGAAGAATCTAGTTTGAGTTTTTCTTGTTGTGATTGTGGGCCCTACTTCTAAAAGAAAAGGAATAGAAAGCCAAATTGGTTTTTATTATTTTAATATTTTTTTCATCTTGTTTTTTCACCCAACGAAACCACCCTTAAATGTGCAATTGAGAGAGACGTCGGTTTATTAACGAAGCTAAACCTAGAGAGAGGAGTGCTGTTTCAGAAAAAATAAAGAACGTACCTGTTGCTTTGATAAATTTCAAGGGAGGTAAATGAATTTATGGGGGAAATAAAAAACACAAGGGAAAAGAGGTACCTCGGATTCAAAGTTGGATCAAACTTGTGGAGACATCTTATCGCAGTCACGGCATCTCTCTGTTTCTTCCTTCCAATTTCTCGAAAATCAAATACAAAATGTCCACTCATTCTAGAGGTACATATCCACTTTCCCCAACTGCCCAGTCTTCGTCTTCCCGAAACCCTAATTTTCAGCTCTCAATCAAAAAATGTCTCTAACCGTTAGACTGCACATTTCCACTCCTTCACGCCTTCTTCACACCACACACAACAGGAGGAGCAATTCCATTCTTAAATCTATACCTATTCATCGATCGACCCCGCTTGAGTTTTCTTGTCGCAAAATGTCCTCCGTACCTTCTTCGAGGGCTCCATTTGTAGTCAAGAGTTCTCTGATCGAACCTGACGGTGGGTCGGTGGTGGATCTGGTGGTGCCGGAGAGAGAGAGATTGTCGAAGACGAAAGAGGCTGAGTCGATGCCGAAGGTGAAGCTGACGAAGATCGATCTCGAGTGGGTTCACGTGATCAGCGAGGGTTGGGCGAGTCCGTTGAGGGGTTTCATGAGGGAGGATGAGTATTTGCAGAGTTTGCATTTCAATTGTTTGAAAATGGAGGATGGATCTGTCGTTAATATGTCGCTTCCGATTGTCTTGGCTATCGACGATGAGGTTAAAGAGAGAATTGGGGCGCGCACTCATGTTGCATTGGTCGGGCCTACTGATGATTTGATCGGAATTCTTCGAGGGTTAGTTTTCTTCTCTTAGTTTTTTGAAATCATGCAAAAAAATTCCCGAATTCCGACATAAGTATCAATGCCTAGGAATTCCTGTATCTTGTTCAAATTATTTTCAGTTGGATGAAATAACGCACAGGTTTGAGCTAATAATTAATGTCAGTATCCTGAATCTGTATCAGACTACTGGGCATTTCAAATTGCCAGAGCATATCTCAAATCATTATGCCAAGAGAAGCTTCAATAGGAATAGGTTTTTTAAATTAGGAATATCCCAAGAAGAGTACTTTACTTAAAAGTGAAAGTGGAAAATAAAAAATGTGTTTTATAGTGTGGAGATAATATCTCAATATTATCCCTATAAATAATCTACCAAAAAAATAAAAATAAAATCATAATTGATTAAAAAAGGGATAGTTGGTGGGAACCTAAAAATGACACCAAATTAATAAAAATTTTCAAACCAAATAAATACTTTAGTTGTAGTCTCTACTATTAGATTTTATAGAAACACCAATTTTCCAATTAGAGTGGCGTCGTCATCCGCCGTCTCCGGCCACCACACTCCAGATGCCAGATTTCGGCCACCGCTAGCCGCTGGCTGTTGAAATTTTGGTCGCTAGTGGCTCAAATTTTCAATAACATTTATAGTATAGTTTTTAGTTATATTCAACTAATTTTTCGGTTATCGGTCGCCGAAAAATTAAATAAATGTAACTAAAAAATACACTAAAAATGTAATTAAAAAATATACTAAAATGTAACAAAAAATATACTTAAAAATATAACTAAAAAGTACACTAATAAAATAGTTACATATTACTTAAAAAAAAAAAACCCGGCAGCCGGTGGATGGACTTCGGCTACCAGAGGCTAGAGGCAGCGTGAAGGTGGGTGACGACAGGCCATGGCAGAGGGTAGCGCTAGCAACCAACGATGCAAATCTTAATTGGAAGTATAAGGGAACATTGATCATGAGACTAGACACAAGGTAAAACATAATAAGTAATTAATACTGAACTTAAAATTAAAATAGGATAAATTATGAATTAGACCGTCTAATTGAGACTATTGACCAATTATCCCTTAGAAAAATTAGGTGTAGAGGTCGTAGTCCATCAACAGCCACGATCTCTTATAATATACAAATCGAAGAAACATTACTTTTTGCTTTTCGAATAAAGTCCTTAAAATCGTGTTTTTACTTTTTTTATAAAAAAAAAAAAAAAAAAAAAAATATTTTGAAAAGTACTTAGGCAAGAGATTATTCTGTTTCTAGTTTGAAAAGAACAAAAAAATATATTATTTTGTGAAAATAATGCACAAGTTTAAGCTTACTGCAGTGCACAAGGCTCTATGCTTTTAATGGTGATCAATTGGATGATGCCCTTCTTTTCTGAGGAACTTTAAAGAATCATCTTCAGTGTTGAATATATTTTTTTTCATCTTTTCTTTTTGAGTGCATGTTTCCGTGTTTTTTTTTTTGGGGTGGGTGGGTGTGGGGGGGGTGGGTGTGCAGGTGAGCACTAGAGGAAGCAATGTAGACATAGTCATTTTTTTTCTTAATGTAATCTAATTTTTTAATTTGTGATCATTAATTGGTGTCTTATGTTGAGAACGATGTCTTTAGATGGCAAAACGTTTGTTGATCGATATTTATGGTGGAATGAAAAGGGAAGAAAAGAAGAAAGAAAAGAAAAAAGAAAACATCTTTTTTCCCGAAGCCAAGTTTATCATCTACCATTTTTGCTTGCAATGCACCACCAATTTGATTTCTTTTATAATACACTTAGGGTCTGTTTGGTTCTTCGCCAATTTTGAGTTGGTCAATTTGAGTTGTTATTTGGGAAAATTGGTGAAAAGTCCATTTTTTTAAATCTAATTGGTGAAAAGTCCTTTTGTGTTATTAAGTTTTGATTTAGTCCTTTAAATTAGATTTCACTTGTATTTGAGTCTCGCATTGCAGGAATTGTAGGGAGCCTTTTAGTGAGTACATTCGATTATTCGATTTTTATAGTGAATTCTGTTACGTGTAACTAATGTTAGTTACAATTTCATAATTGTTACTTTTTACACATATTTGGGCATTTTTAATTATATGTACTTATATAATATTAGTTACATGTTACAATATTATATATATATATATATATATATATATATAATATTTTGTGACGTTACTGGAAATATCAAATTTTTTAGTTACATATCTCTGATATGTAACTAAAAAATTACATATTATTAAAACATATAACTGAAAAATATCAAACTTTTTAATTATATATCAGAGACATGTAACTAAAAAGTTACATATTATTGGAATATGTAAGTGGAAAAAAAAAAAAATTAGTTACCTATAATTAATACAGTAATATTACACAGAAAGTAGTTACATGTAATTAGCGCGTAGTTATCACGTTAGTAAGACTTCAGTCTTTTTAAAACAGATGAGACTAAATCAAAAGTTTTTACCGCATGTAGGACTTTTGACCAATTAGAGCTTAAATAGAGGATCTTCCACCGATTGTCTCTTGTTATTTTTTGATGTTTGGTTGTAAAAAGTAAAAATACTGAAAGTAGCTAGCTAACTATATATGTTCTAATGTAAATGCTCTTTCTAGAAGAGATATAGGTTGTGTTTGGGTAAGGGATTTGGGAGAGAGATTTCATTTGGGGGAGGGATTTCATTTTTTTTTTAACAAATACCTTGTTTGGGTATTGAGTAGGAAGAATTTATAAAATACCTTAAAATGCCAAATAGTGGTGGAAAGAGGATTTGGAAATCCTTTTAAAATAGGTGGAATTTGACAAATCCTTTATTCCTCTTCGGTTGTTTGATCGTTCTTCTTCATTGAAGCCACCTTCGTTCGATTGTTCTTGTTCATCGTCTTCTTCTTCTTAGATCTTCGATCGTTCACTCCTTCCTCATGGTCCGTCGCTGCTACAGGTTCGTCCATCGTCGTCCTTCATCACTGTTGCAGGTTCGTCCATCGTCGTCCATCCTTTATCCATTGTCGTCCATCGTAGTCCTTGTTGTAGGTTCGTTGATCATTGTCGCTCATGTTCGGCGTCCATTGATTCGTCGTCGATGATTTCAGGTTCGTTGATTGATCGATCTGCAAATCTAGGTTTAAGGTTCAAATTACTTGTAGATTTAGCTTTTTTGGTTTCAATTTTGTGTAGATCTAGTTTTTTTGGTTTAAATTTCGTGTAGATCTAGCTTTTTTTGTTCCAATTTTTAGCTTAATGTAGGTTCTTTGTTCTTTGAGCATTTTGTACAAAGTATGAAATTCAATAGATTTGGAAATTTCGTTTACAAATACATCATCTATCCAAACAAAGGAATTTGTAAATGATGAGATTTCAAAAACCTATCATTTTATAAATCTCTTGAATTTGTCAAATATCTTATCCAAACGCAATCATGGCTAAAATTTAACTAAACTAAGGATGTATTTTTGTTTGTGCAATCGTAAATTTAACTAAATCATACCTAAATACACAAATATACTGATAATTTCATCTCAAATAAGATAATATTTAAAATTGGTTAATTTAGACAACCAAATGGTCGATCCCTTAAGAATATGGCACTGATTTTACAAATTTATTTCATGGCAGCATTGAAATATACAAGCACAACAAAGAAGAAAGAATCGCTAGGACATGGGGAACGACTGCACCGGGATTACCTTACGTGGAGGAAGTAATTACACCCGCCGGAAACTGGCTCATTGGTGGAGATTTAGAGGTTTTAAAGCAAATCGAGTACGGTGACGGACTTGATCACTACAGGCTCTCTCCTCGTCAACTCCGAGAAGAATTTGATAAACGTCAGGCGGATGCTGTTTTTGCTTTCCAGCTAAGAAATCCCGTTCATAATGGACATGCTTTGTTAATGAACGATACGCGAAGAAGGCTTTTGGAAATGGGTTTCAAGAATCCGATTCTTTTACTTCACCCATTGGGCGGTTACACTAAGGCTGACGATGTGCCACTGGATGTTCGTATGGAACAACATAGCAAGGTAAATATGTAACTAAAAATTTATTGGTTCTTGATATTAGAGTTATTATTTTGGGAAATTTAATATGTGGACCCTAAGAGATATACAACTTATAAAATGAACCTCTCACTTAGAAGAATAATTTTTTTTGTTCTTACAAAATAGTCCCTAACATTTGCCCCCCCCTCCCCCTCCCCCCGATTGATATTGTATTTACAAACCTATACCATCCAGTCCTATGTGTACGTTGCATTTATGGGAAGTGCACAGTTCCCAAATATATCACGAACGTCTGGAAAACCGCTGCTATGAATCAATTTCTTGTTCAAAAAATGAAAATATATACATCAAATTAATGTACAAAAAAATCTGTATCTAATGATATA
Source organism: Eucommia ulmoides (assembly GCA_016647705.1). Classification (NCBI taxonomy): domain Eukaryota; kingdom Viridiplantae; phylum Streptophyta; class Magnoliopsida; order Garryales; family Eucommiaceae; genus Eucommia; species Eucommia ulmoides. Next base: position 46,801,216 of record CM028334.1, on the reverse strand, counting down.
AATTGTGATTTTTTTTGGATAAAAATGTGAATTTTTGAATGTTCATATGAATCGTGGGACGGTTTCTGTCAAATATAACAAAATGTGACCATTCACATTTTCATTTTATTATTTTTAAATATTTAACATATTTAGGGGTTGATTTTACTGTTTACTGCTTTGAACGTTCATTTTTTTTTTTTTTTTTTACCACGTTGCAATATTTAATAAATTTTTATGACTGATTATGCTGCAATGAATGTTCACAAATTTCGCCAAAGACACTAATATAATGATATAAATTGTGTTTTTTTTGGATAAAAATGTGAATTTTTTAATGTTCATATGAATTGTGGGACGGTTTCTGTCAAATATAACAAAATGTGATCATTCACATTTTTATTTTATTATTTTTAAATATTTAATACATATTTAGGGGTTGATTTTACTACTTTGAAGGTTCATATTTTTATTTTTACTAAGTTTCAATATTTAATAAATTTTTATGGTTGATTATGCTGCAATGAATGTTCACTGATTTCGCCAAACACACCGATATAATGATATAAATTGTAATTTTTTTGGATAAAAATGTGAATTTTTTAATGTTCATATGAATTGTGGGACGGTTTCTGTCAAATATAACAAAATGTGACCATTCACCTTTTTATTTTATTATTTTTAAATATTTAATACATATTTAGGGGTTGATTTTACTACTTTGAAGGTTCATATTTTTATTTTTACTAAGTTTCAATATTTAATAAATTTTTATGGTTGATTATGCTGCAATGAATGTTCATAGATTTTGCCGAACACACCAATATGAACACGATGTTGTATTCTACCAAAACACGAAAATACCTCGATATGAACATTCATAAAAAACAAAACGATCAACAAGAACAATCACAAATAATAACCCAAACTCCACCAAAATTCACAAGCGCGACACCAAAATCAAACAATGAATATTCACCAAAAAAACAAAGCCGAGTAAAAAACTTTGGAAAAAAAAATAAACAAAAAATAAATAGCTGTGAAAGTTTCACCTAAACCACACGAACATTTACAGAAACACAATCCTTAATGAACATTCACAACACAAAATAATCGCAATCAATAAATCAACATCCACCAAAATCACAACCAAGGCGGTAAAGTGGTGATTTCCACCATGGAAATTTCTCAGATCGGATGCATAAAAAAATGCAGATTCCCACCATCGTGGTTGGATTTCCAAATTTGAAAAGTGAAAAAAGAGAAGATTCACCAAACCACAATGAACCGGTGTGAACATTTATCACCGATTGTCCCAAATTTGGATAATTTCAGATCGAAAATTTTCAGATTTAGGGTTGCGACAAAAATGAATTCGATTTGGTTCGATTGGGAAAAAACGAAGAAGAAGACGAAGAAGTTTCAGACCGTTCCAGACCTGTCGTCGTTTCAGGCCTTTCCAGATCCGTCGCCGTTCCAGAAGAAGAAGTTCTAGACGAAGAAGATGAACAAGAAATCGATTCGGCTCAATCCGTCGTCATTCTAGACCGTTGCAGATCCATGACCATCCATGGAAAGTTCATCCACCTCCCCAAATGTTCAACCACTACTTTTCGTCGACGGATCTGAACATTGGATCTGTGGAAATCGGAAATCGTTCTCATTGGACCATTGGCGGATCTGGCTTCTTTGCCGAAGATTGAACTGCGACAGTGGATGACCGGCGGTGGAAATCGTTGGCGGTGGAAACCCGGTGCATCTGTATGGAGGCTAGAGATACATAGGGAGAGAGAGAAAGAGAGCGGCGTCCCAACGAAGAGGAAGAGCACGGCGTCCAGACGAAGAGGAAGAGAGATATGGGTGGTGCTTGAAAATTAACATTGGAATGGACAATTAGGATATTTTACTTTCATATATGTATAGAAGGGTAAATATGTTTGTTCATTACCTGTCAAAGACTAAAATCTAACAATGTTTTGATGAAATACTAAATAATAACATTTTTGTTAAAAAGGTTAATTGAGGTGAGAGAGTGCTAAATTAGGTCTAAACAATAAAAAATCCTATTATTTTTGGTTATTTTATGACAACACTCAATGTGTTTAGATAATGAATTTGATAAATTCATAATACTTTGAAAATGATGGGATTTTGAAATTTTGAATTATTATATAAAATCCCATCATTTATAAATTGGGTATATATTTTTTTTTTTATTAAAATTTTATTGATGTAATTTCACCTTGAGATAGAAGGCCCGAGAGGTACCTCATTCGTAAGAATTTACCCCGCTCCGCCCCCCCCCCCCCAAAAAAAATAAAAACTTTAGGAGGCATTCGGTGCTGTCATTTTATCCTCCCTTTACATTCCATTTCAAAATTCCAAGGCGTGAATTTCATAAACCCCCTATCAAAATTAAACCCTCTCCCAAAATCCTCACTTCGATCATTACGAGATGAAATCTAAAATATACAGATTCATAATCATTCCAATTTTGAATAATTAGAATTATATCATGAATCAGTAACTACATCTAATTGCCAAAAAGAAATCCCAATTGTTTTGAACTTTTCATTTTTAGAATGCAAATGGAATATTTATGGAATCTCCATGAATATGATTGTTGTCCAAATTTAGTTGTTTTCTTTAGAATTCAAAAATAGTCTTCAAAAAATTTAGATAATTATGGGAAGTTGTTTGATTTAGTTTTGAAAAAAGAATTGTTGTTAATAATTTGTTAATAATAGAAAAGTAAAAATAATGTGACTGATTGAAGTTTTTTAAAGATGCGAAGGAGAGATGATCACACACTTAATGAAGAGTTTAAAGAATAACTCATTGAATTCTAATGTTGTCGAAATTTAAGTGACGTCTGGTTTAGAATTCAAAAATAGTTCTTGAAAAAATTTGAGAACAGCTTTTCAAAACAGTTTGTTTGGTTTAGATTTGAATCTTTTTGGACAAAAATTATCTTATTAAAACAGTAGAAATAATGTGATGAATTAAAATCTTTTAATTTTATTTAATTTAAAATTATAAATTTTAACTAACTAATTACTTTAAATTATTAATTTATATTATAAATTAGAATAGTGTAGGCTCTAAAAAGTAACTATGATGCATAGGAAGACTGCAATAATAACAACTAAACCTTTGTTCTACTTATGTAGAGTCGGCTACATAAATCCATTTACGCCATAGTGGTCGATCAAGGGCCATCCCCTCAGTCAGGTTTAATGTCATCAAATCAATTTTAATAATCTCATCCAGCGTCTCCTTAAGGTCTACTTCTTCCTCTAATGACCCCCTGCACTTGAACTAACTCACATTTTCTCATTGGTGCTTCTACGGGTCTTCTATGCACATACCCCCAAACCATCGTAAACGATTTTCTATAATCTTCTCTTATAAGTGTTATTCCTAAATTCTCTCTAATAGTTTCATTATTAATTTTATCCATTTTTTTCTTCCCACTCATCCACCACAGCATCCTCATTTATATTATCCCAATTTTTTTGACATGTAGCGTTTTTATCACTTAACATTTTGAACCATATAGAAACACTGGTCTTATACCAGTTTTATAGAATTTTCCTTTAAATTTCAACGGAATCGTACAATCACAAATCACCTCAAATGTACTTCTCCACTTTAACCAACTTGCCTTGATTTTTATGCGTAATGTCCTCCTCGATTTCGCCATTACTCTGAATCATTGAACGTAAATATCTAAAATGGTCAACCTAAACAACCAAATATATAATTCACGAGATGAAAATATTTCTTCAATAAAATGGTTAAGATGTATTGTACATCTCCACTAATAGATCTCAACCTTCCTATTGACAAAAATTATTCTATCGACCCCACACCAATTTATAATATAGATATATATTATTGTTGTTTAGTAATGTTAAGGCGGAAAAAAGATTAGAGAATTAGGACGAAAAGGGGAGAAACTTCCATTGATAACTAAGAAGAGAGTTTGCCCCCCAATGGGGCGACATTTGGAGAGAAATAGATAGAAAAGAAATGCAATGATCAAAAAGTCATTAGGCTCTTATATCTAATAGTCAATTGTTTAAAGTAATTATACTTTCTCGTATGTGCTTAGACGTGCATAACTAGCTGATTTTTAACTAGCTTAGACACGCATGACCTACCGCACAACCTAAGCTACTGCGCAACTGGGGAAGAACTTCCTTTTTGCCAAAGAAGATGGAAGGAAATATATGTTATCTTCTCTTAATGAAATTTCTTTTTCTTCTCTTTCCATTTCTCACAATCCAAACATATTGAGGGTGGAACAATTTATTTACAGATTTATATTTGAATATATAATTTATCCAATGATTTTGTTATAGGTTCTCGAAGATGGAGTCCTTGACCCAATGACTACTATTGTGTCCATATTCCCGTCGCCCATGCATTATGCCGGCCCTACTGAGGTACAATGGCATGCAAAGGCACGTATTAATGCAGGTGCCAATTTCTATATCGTGGGTCGTGATCCAGCTGGTATGAGCCATCCAACAGAGAAGAGAGATTTATATGATCCAGATCATGGGAAAAAGGTTCTAAGCATGGCTCCTGGGCTGGAGAAGCTAAATATCTTGCCATTCAGGGTATGTGCCAAAAAAAACAAACAAAAAAACCGTGCTCTTTGCCTTTGATTGTTATTGCCTTGCCTGGAACAAAAAATAGAAATACGAGGACAATTCTTTTCTGTTTCTGGAAATTTGTACTAAAATAATAAAAAATAAAAAAACACTTATTTTTGAAGGGTTGCTTTGTGGTCATTCTTTGTGTAAAATTGGAAATCTGAGAACAATTATTGTTCTGTTCGCAGAAATTTGTTTTAAAAATCAGGAAACATAACAAAAACTTATCTTTTTGAAGGAATTTTTGTGTTGTTATTCCTTAATTATGTAAAACTTGTTTCTTGAACCGTCTTGTCTTTTGTTATATTGCAGGTCGCAGCATATGATACGATAGCTAAGAAGATGGCATTTTTTGACCCGTCACGTGCTAATGAGTTTCTATTCATCTCCGGCACCAAGGTAAAAATAAAAATTATCATTTATTTTGTGTGCATGCCACCTCCTTGTACTCTACGTTTGTGGAAGGAGAATGGAAAAAAACACGAGAACAATTTGATTTGAAGGAACGACAGCTTAATTAGTTAAATACTGAATGAATTTTGAATCTACTGCAGATGCGTACTTATGCAAGAATGGGCGAGAATCCTCCAGATGGTTTCATGTGTCCAGGGGGATGGGAAGTCTTAGTCAAATACTATGAAAGCTTGCAGGCTGAAGAGAAACAAGCTGTTCAATCTGCTTAGATACATCGAATTGGAAAGTATTGATTCTTTTCCCAGGCAGAAATTGTCTTAATATTATAAAATTTAAGTGCCTTTGCTTTTCTGTCCAATATCATTTCTTTTTTGCATGTAATTCTTTATTTTTATTTTTTTTGTTTTTATCTCTATGCACTTGTTGAAATAGAGCTTGTGTTGAAGTTCTGGCAAGGGGGAAGTGTCTTCTTTCCTTTCTCAATTGGATTTGATTATCTTGGAGAGCATTTTGGGAATTAAATATTGATTTAATTCTGAATGCACTAGGGCGATGTGTTGGAGACGTGGGGGAGTGTGCCATTGAGATTGTCCGATGAAGTAATTAGTCGAGGTACGCGTAAGCTAGTTCAGACACACTTTATCGTAAAATAATAATTAAAAATAAAAAATAAAAATTGAAGTTCTATTGAAGGGAAAAAGTTGAACTTTTTTTTTTTTTTTTTTTTGACCCATGGGAACAGATCATCATCCTCTATGGCTTTTTTCATTTTTTTGTGGGTTGCATTTGTCAGACCATTATGATGGTTTGTGCCTCCTGACACGACCCAAATTAGACTGTCATACATTAAAGTTGGCTCTTTTTTGTATATATAATGTGTGTTTTCTGAGGTACATCCGTATGTCCTTTGATGATACTGAATCCTGCCATGGCTGAGCTGTATTGGGGCCATCAACTACACCGTTATTTGGGTGTAGGTTTCATGTCCGATTAAGGGCATTTTGGTCATTCATTGCAAGGGTTATTTTGGTCAATTTGTCAATCGAGAAAAGCAACATCCTGTGGTTTACATGTAAACGGCAACTAGTGTGCGCCAGGAGAATATCTGAATCTCCGTTATGTATTGTTGGAATTTTTAAGATTGGTTGGGTTTGCCATTTGAAATTATTCTTTATTTTAAAAATAATGTTTTTGTGTGCTAGAGGTTGTTCTCGCACATGACTGACCGTTTGCTTGTCATTTTTAGCTTGTAAATAGTAACAGTTGTTATTTCTTTTATTTTTGTAACAGAGACTTATTATGGCTCCTCAAACATAATAATATCTAATGATATCATCTTTATTTATTTAATTTTTTTTTTTCACTTAAAGTACTTTGTGAGAGAACATGTTGCGTTTCACAACCTTGTAGCTTATGTTTTTGTTATTTAATGCAATTGTTTTTGTTTACTTTTTTGCTAGTGTTGTGGTGAAATTTGTTGCTTATAAATTGTTGTTGTTATGCTACTTTCGATTACTGAATTTTTAGGCTTCTTACTATGCTCGCGTTTTATGTACGGTCTGTTTGTCGCCTTAAAAGGTCTGGTCTGTGACAGTTAGTATTAGAGCAACGGTCTAATTCGTTGTCTAACCATGTTCCTTGAGCTATGTTGACGAAATATCGTGTCGAAGTTCTCGAGAAGGAAGTTGGTCTTATTATCTGCAGTGTTGCTCACTCGATAATAATGGAAATGGGTCGTCTAGTTACCCCTAAATTGACAATTTAGTGGGTCGGATAGAAAATGTTGTCGAAACTCCGATTAGCGAGTAGGCCCATATGGCCTTGACTATTGATGGACTCCGTGTTGAGATCTAAGAACTAAGGAACTTTGTGTATCGAGTACTAGCTACAGGTCCCATTGCCTCCGTTGCTCAAGTGACAACAAATGTTAGAGTTCCAAAACCTTAACCCTATGGCGATGCGAGAGATGTTAAGGAGCTTGAAAATTTGTTCTTTGATATGGAACAATATTTTCGAGATACTTATGCTACTTTCGAGGATAGGACACTAACAACTTCTACCATATATCTAAGAAGAGACACCAAACTATGGTGGCGAAAAAAGTACGAAGGCGTCCAGGCAGAAAACTACACCAGTGAAATGTGGATGATCTTAAAAGGGAATTGAAGGCTTAATTCCTCCCAAAGAATGTTGAGGACATGGCTCGACGATAATTGAGGGAATTGAAGCAAACTAGAAGTGCTCGAGAACCTCATGTTAGTTCTTCATTCAATGTCAGAGGATAAATTGTTTTGGTTCCTTGATGGTCTCAAGAATTGGGCACATGCAAGAGGTCCAAAGACAAACATCCTCAGGATTTGTCTGTTATTATATCTGTCGTTGAATACTTAGTCAACTACTTTGCTAAGTCTACCAACAACAATGACAAGCGAATAGACAAAAATGACAATCAAAATGGTAACAATGGGGGCTAGTTTCAGAAATTTGGGATGCCTAAAAATAAGGGCTCTTCCAACACGGATTTCTCGCAGAAGAGTCAATAGAGAAAGGTCAGTCTTTTTATTCAGGCCAATCATCTGATTCTGGCTAATCATTTAATTCAATAGATCGATCGCCGTACTAGGGTATCAAGGCCCAAGTAAGTACCCTTACTCTATGTTTATTGTCCAAATATATTCATCTAATTTTTTAGTGTCTCCACATTCATCCAATTTTTTAGTGTCTCCACAAATAAGCCTTGACAACTCTGTAAGTATCTATTCAAGAGGACCACTCTGATAACTAGGAAGAAGAGGAGAAAGAAAAGAAGACACGAATGGGTGTTATCTGTATGATCAATGCAGTTAAACAATAGGCCACCCATGCTCGGAAGGACTCTCCCAAATGACTCATGTTCTTGGATCTAAAAATCAATAAGAAAAGTACCCAAGACAGATAGAAACTGACGCTACCCATAATTTCATGTCTAATACCGAAGTAGTATGCTTGGGTTTACACTTGGAGAAGGATTGTGGTAGGATGAAAGCTGTAAATTCTATTGCGCGCCCTATTGTTGAGATAGCTAAAGGTGCCTTAGTAAAGACGCATTTGTGGGATAGAACGAGCAACTTTATAGTAGTGCCAATGGATTATTTTCAAGTCATACTTGTTGGGGATAAGCCCTACAAACAATACTTGCAGGCTTGTTTCTAGTACTAATGTCAAGTAAATAACAAATGTTATTTTTATATTATTATTTAAATGTATCAATGTTGTTGCAGATCTTGGATATCAAGTTGAAGATTTAATATGATTAAAATTAAGGAGGAGACTGAAGACATTTGATAACTTGATATTCTAAAATGTTTCTAGTCGGTATTGGACTATTGAAAATGATCTTAAAAAAATTTGGCTACCTTGTTCCATTGTTTTCTCTTTGATAATGGTGAGTCTCAAACTATTATTATGAAATAATAGAACAACCACAAGGGGACTTACTAACGATATAGGACACCCATGTCGATAAAGTCAGCGAAACCAAACCACTTATTGTAAAAATGGGCATTTTACCCTCTTTGCCCAATGCTGAATTGACAACTTATGTCTTATATATAAAATAAAGTAAGGAGAATTTTGTGGATTATATAATAAGCGATCGAAGGTTATCACCATTGATATCTTACATGCTAGATTTGCTTAACGTTAAAATCGTATATTTGAGGTTTGATTGCATTTATGATCTTCTGACTTGAGTTGTTGCATGTTACTTGTGTGGGTTGCTATACTTTGAGAATCTAAGTGTTGTTTTCTAACCACGAGACTTCAAAGATATTCATTGGGTATAAGAACCGAGCTGTCTGGCAGTACCTTGTCTTGGAAATCGAGTTCATGATAAACATATATTTATTTATAACATGTAAAAAGTAGACTAATATGTTCTTATAACTGTCGCGCAGTGTGCACATTAGGGCTAGTTTGGACCATGGAGGGTAGGTATAACTTAACTAAAGAGATATATTCTTAGCTGTCGGGCAAATTATGATCAACTAGAGACCAAACCTGAATTGGATCTTACCCAAAAGGTAAGAGGCAATAATTGTTTATCCCTAGGAGTTGTAGTCCTTAGCTGTTGGGCGGGCGCTATCAACGGGAAGGCGTTATTTAATCCTCGACTAGGAATGGAAATTGACATTTCTCCAAAGGAAAATGAGATTCAAAAAATTTTGCTGGAGTACATTTAGATTCATAAAAGTCCGTTGATAAAAAAATTAAATGTACAATACTTTTTTGTTTGTTGGTTATTCTTCTTTATATAGATAATAATGCACAACACTATTGTTAAAGTTTTTAAGAATTTTTTTTAACGAGACCCAAGTTATCAGATTAATTTCAAAAATTAAAATTCGTTTTAACTGCAGAAAGGTTGGGCTAAGTTCTGAATGATCTAGTTGTCTTACGAGACAAACAATGAAGAGAAACATCACTACAAGAAAAACAAGATTCAACTACGAATTGTTTTGGCGACGACACAATAATCGTCGTCAAATGTGTCTATTGGCTACAAAATGAACAATCGTAGCCAAATGTGACTTCCTTTGGCGATGAAGTGCAATTTTGTAGCCATCGGTTGTTAATAGGCGACGAAATTTTAGAATTCGTCGCTATTGGTCCGATCAATTCTTGGCGCCAAACAAAAAAAAAAGGAAATTTTTCCCGCTAGCGTATTGGCGACGGAAATATTTCATCGCCAATTTAGCACGAGATATATTTTGATTTGGTGACGAACCACTTTCGTCGCGATTAATTACCCCCTACTATATTTGCGACGAAAGTGGTTCGTCGCCAAAGTGGTTGCCTATATTTGATATTGGGTTACGAATGAGTTTCGTCGCCAATACATAAATTAAAACAAAATAGTATGTATAATAAAATAAAATAAAATAAAATTTTAATCCAAAATCCATATTTTCAAAATAGCGCCAAACATTAGTCCCCCCTGCCCTTCATATTTCGTTACCGGCTCTGCAAAATCTTATTCCCGCCCTAGTAGTGAACAAAACATAAGTCTTGCGTGTAGGCCCAAACAAGAAGCTTCAAATAAAACTTATTCCTTACCCCCTCCCTCTCTCTCCTGTTTCTCTCTCTGCGCAACCTCTTCCGGTGAGGTTAGGATCGACGATGGCCGAAGGATGTAGAGGTTGGAGCTCAACGGTCAAAGATCTTCCCTGCCAACCACTATCCATGGTTGTGCGCAGCAACGAGCATCTCTATTTCGCATTGTTTCGTCAGAGTCAGTGCTATAAGCTAGGGTTTGCATCTCTCTCTCTTCCTACTCTGCTGATTTATTTTTTCTAAACAACATTTTGATATTAGGTTTAGAAAATGTTTATTGCTAATTAATCCTGAACTTAAAACAAGATTGATTGGGTCCATTCTTTGCGCTTCGCCTCCCATATTTGTGTTCATATCTTTGATTGAATCATTGGGGTGGAAACCCAAAGACAAATCGGTGTTCTTCAGGGTTTTAATCGATGAATTTTGGAAAAATTCGTGAGTTCCCCTCTTAATTTAGAGTTGTTTACGTAATAAATATTTAAAAAAAACAAATTTATTAAAACAGTTATGGTTTCAACTTAATTACCAAACGAATGCATTTCGGCCTTGTGAAGGCCGGGATCAAAGAATTTTTTTTTTTGTTGATTTTTTTTTATCCCGGCCTTCACAAGGTCAGGATCAAAAAAATCATATTTTTTTTTTAATTTTTTTTTATCCCGGCCTTGATCACATAATTTTTTATTTTTATTTTTTTTGTTATGTTTTGACTGAATAAATTTTTAAAATTTTTGGCAACTTTGAGTCTATTAACGGTGGTTTATCGATATTTTAAATAAATTTAATTTTTTTTTATGTATAAATTATGTTCAAAATATTCCATAATGCTTTTTACAACACTAAAAACAGAAAAATGGATGAATTTTAAAAAATCGCCAAAGTTGGCTAGATAAGTTATTTCGATAATGGCAGAATTATTTTTCACAATTTAGAATTAACAAAAACTTGCATGTCCGTAACAGAAATGAACTAATTTTTTTTGTATTTAAATTATGTTCATAATACTACATAACAAAACTTACAACACTAAAAATGGACAAGTGGATGAATTTTAAAAAATCGCCAAAGTTGACCAGACGAGTTGTTTCAATAACGGCATAATTTTTTTCGGTAATTTAGAATTAACAAAAGATTGCATGTCCTAACAGAAATGGACCATTTTTTTGTATTTAATTTATGTTCATAATACTACATAACAAAACTTAGAACATTAAAAACGGATAAGTGGATGAATTTTAAATAATCGCCAAAGTTGACCAGACGAGTTGTTTCAATAACGATGCAGTTTTTTTGAAAACTTTAAGTTAACAAAAAATGGTCGTCTATCCGTAATAGAAATGAATCTGATTTTTTTGTATACAAACTACGTTCAAAAGGCTAAATAATAAAATCGAGAACACCAAACCTTTGAAAAAAATTCCGCCATTATCGAAACAACTTGTCTGGTCAACTTTGACGATTTTTTAAAATTCATCCATTTGTCCGTTTTTAATGTTGTAAAAAACATTATGGAATATTTTGAACGTAATTTATACTCAAAAAAATTTGAAAAAAATATATATGATTTTTTTCATCCCGGCCTTCACAAGGCCAAAATGCATGCGTTTGGTAATTAAGTTGAAACCATAATTGTTTCAGTAATTTTTTTAAAAAAATATTTATTACGTAAACAACTCTCTTAATTTATCCAATTTATTGATCTGTTTCTTGAGATTTCGATTTGTTTTTCGGAGTGAGTTGATTTTTAGGTGTTGAATCTGCTGAAATTCCAGATAGTATTTATGGGACGCACTGAGAAATCTCACGAAATCAAGATCTCCATACTCTAGTTCTGTGTATATTGTGATTCCGATGTGGCTAGAGGGTGTCCCACTGTCCCTTCCCACTCTTTTGTACAGGAAATACTTTTCTGGCAGGTTTGAGTAACCTCTCATTTCCCCAGCGATGATTTATTTATATTTTGGAAGGATGTTCATGGTTTGCAATGATTAGGGGATAAAAGAAAATTTATCCTTTTTTATTTATTTTTTTTTATCAAGAACTTAAAGGTGTTGGTCTCAAGATTTGGGTATTTAGGTATTACCAACCTAAAATTTGTGTATTTGTTTCTCTCTTAGCTAATCTATTCAGTATGTGTGTGTGTGTGTCTATTATTTGTCTCTCTCTCTCTCTCTCTCTCTAATCTAATGGAGCACACCAAACCTTTGAAAAATGAAAGGATCAGTGCTTGATTAAATTTTATGTGTTCAATTAATTATGTTGTGATTTTGTCCATGTTCTTCTATAATTGATGCAATTCTTGTGCTCCTGCTAATGAACTGTTAAATTTCCACACTTTAAATGATTTGTTCAATTGTAGTTCTTTGATTAGTGTATCCATTCCACATTTTTTGTTTCTATTCTCATAACTTGGAACGGATACATACAAAAAAAAAAAAAAAGAAACAAAAAACTGTTTCTGTTTAGCTCCTTGATTTTTAGAGCAAATTTATAGGAACAAAGCTAAAACAAAGACAATTTCTCATTTTTTCTTGTTATTCTTTCTCCTAACACGATGAAAATGAGGGTAGTATGTGTTTGTTTTTTCTGTTTAGCTCTCCGTTTCATGTTTCTGTTCTATTTCTGTTATGTTTATGTTTTGTTTCTGTTCTATTTCACGTTTCTGTTTGCGTTTCTGTTATGTTTCTGTTCCGTTTCACGTTTCTGTTCTATTTCTGTTTGCGTTTCTGTTCCAAGATTTACCAACGACTAAGCAGAGGCTTGGGTGGTGTTCGTTTAATGTTTCTGTTCCTAGAAAAAAAAATAGAAAATTGTTCTATAATCTCCGAGCAGAACAAAAGAACATTTTTTTGTCCTCTTATTTGTGTTTATGTTCCCAGTTTCATGAGAACAGAAGCAGAAACCAAGGACCAAAAACACTAAAAAGACGGACTATAGTCTCCATGTACTGATTCTCTCTCTCTTTTGTATCCTGTTACTATCTTTTAAGACATCTTTAGATTTTGCCATTTACGTTGCTTAGACAAAGAGTAGCAATTTCTGAAACTTTCTGCTGCAGAAGTTCTGGAAACTAGCTCTATTTTTGCACCAACTTATCTCAGTTACTATCTATCTTCATGCATAAATAAACTCTTCTCTCATCTGTTCCTGTTTATACTTTGAATCGATAATGGCCTTATTTCATCCTTTAAAAACTCAATCGTTTGGATGTGGATCATCGCCAATTTCTATTAGTATGTGTAATAACAAGGATTTTATGTATTTCATAAATATGATCTCATTATCGATTAGGGTGCTCTAATTTGCTAGTCTCTAGATTTTTTGATTATTTATTACTTCAATTTTTTTTTTTTCAATTCTAAATGTGGGGTATCCAGCTAAGCAAAGAACTAAAGCTGGAGATATATCCAAATTTGGAAGGCCTGTAAGTTTCTGTTTCCTTGTTCTTGTTGGATCATTGGTTTGTTTTTGGGGGACTATTGTTTGGTAATATCACCTTGCTATTGAATAATAACGGTTGAAGTTTGGCTATAGTGTCAAATTAGTCCCAAAACTTTTTATTTTCCGAATTAAGTCCTTAACCTTTGAATAGTGTATGAAGAATGAGAAGATAAAGAGTGGGTTGGATTGATGATGAAATATAATTGAGTAAAATTAGAATAAAGAACCTATGTGATACAATCTTAAGAGTTGAAGGAGTTGGTTGAGAAAATTAAAACATTGGGGAAACTATTTGACATTAACCCATAAAACTTTAAGGACTAATATCAATTTTATTTCATCATTGGATTGATGATGAAATATCTCAGCTGTTTGCTGTTTTTGTTTCTATTTGCTATTTCTATTTCGGTTTGTTGTTTCTGTTTATGTTTTCTGTTTCTGTTTGCTGTTTTTGTTTCTGTTTTTGTTTGCTGTTTTTGTTTCTATTTGTTGTTTCTGTTTCTGTTTATGTTTGTTGTTTCTGTTTGCTATTTTTATTTGTTGTTTGTTGTTTCTGTTTCTATTTACTGTTTCTATTTCTGTTACCGTCTTATCTCAGTCGGTTCATCTGCAGGCTAAGTGGTGGAGCTTCTTCAGCGTAGGGAGATTTCCAGTCGATAGCGTCGTCGAGGATCAGATATGAGTTTTCAGATCTTGTCCTCCTCAATCTTAACGTCAGGTTGGTTTTGATTTATTCTTTTTTTCCCTAATTGATTTGGTGTTGGTTTGTTGGCTGGTTCCAGGTCGTCAATTGGGGGTGGGGGGGGGTTTGTCAGGGGCCGTTTGCTTGCTGGCGTTGTATACAGATTTTGCTTGGTTTTTTGTTTTTCTGTTTTTCTCAAAGCTACTTGAAACAAATAAAATAAACAGAAGAATTTTGCAGTTGCAAAAACAGAGAGTTTTGGTATATTTTTGATACAATATATACAGGATACAAGTTTATACTGAGTTAAGGCAATGTTTGTTGATCATCTCTACTCCCAGGGAGCAAGTGACAATGTTTGTTGATCATCTCTGAGTTTTGGTACATTTTTAAGTTGCTGATTTTTTAAGTTTCTGTTTCTTTGTTTCTGTTTCTGTTTCTGTGTTTTAGTTTTTGTTTCTCGGTTTGTGTTCACAAATTCATGTTTCGGGCTCAAGGTTATTCGACACAACATTTCAGAAAATGGTATGTCTATCATTCTAATTCAATTTATATCTTGATGGTTAATTATTGTATGTGATATAGATGAAAATTCAATAATTGCAGGCTCGGGGTAGGATTGATCTACATCGGATCACACATTAGAGGGCAAATGGGCAATGAATATCGCTTATCATCTATAGTTTGTTTCTTAGTTATTTTGTAATGATGTTTTGTAAGACATTTTATTTTTTTGGTCATATTAATGTTTAAGAATATTGGTATATTTTGGCTATTTGACTTTTAATGTAATTGTATAGTTTTGGTTACTTTTTGTTGATTAGTTGATGGCTATAAATTGATATTCATAGCTTTGAGTAATTTGCAACAAATTTTATTTTTGTAGTCAATGTATTTTTTGAAAAAAATAATTTTTTTGCTACAAAAATAATTTAATCGCTAAAAGAATTCCCGCCATTTTAGTTATTTTTTTGCTACGAAATGAATTTATTAGCTACGAATTTACCTACAAAATGATTTGTCACGAAATAGTAGTCTTGCGCGACGAACTAACAATTCGTCGCCAAAAACCTTCTGTTACAGCACATAGGCTACGAAATTGGAACAATAATGTTTTCGTCGCTAAAACGTTTTCGTTACAAAATTAGGGCTTTAGCTACAATTTTTTTTTGTAGCCAAAATCCATTTTTCTTGTAGTGCATGTAACTTTTTGATAGTAACAGAAGGATTACAAGCAGACTCAATGTTATTAGATAGCATCAATAAACGAGTTCTAGATACAGTACTAAAGTCTATTAAACACGTATGTGATAGTGAATGCCTTGAGTCTATCTATTACAGGTACGGTCACACTGCAAGCGATAACATCTCAAAAGATTTTTTTTTTTTTTTTTTTATGTAGAATAGGGGTAGGATTATCTATCAGTGGCTTTGACCCAAGATAATTGTCCATAGCTAAAACCTAAAGGATTTGGGATCCCGTAGGACCTTGAATTGGCAGTGGATTAATTTCTACCGGAAATGTCAGACTTTTTCTCTTAATTTTAGGTGATATTTAATATAATCAATTTAGAAGTCGTTCTTCCAATTCCCCGAGCTCCACGGAGATTCACAATCTACTAAACTCCTAATTCCTTTACCTGGCAGGAACCAAACCCTTACAACTCACGATTATTTTACAAACATAGGATCAACCTTTACAATTTATCATTTTCACAGGTTAAGGATGAACCCTATTTTTTTACTAAGCTAAAGAAAAACCTAACTCTCTCTCACTTACCCTTTTCACAGGGAATGATGAACTTTTATAAATCACTCAAAAATAATTCACTTGTAGGATGAATCAAAATTTAATTCTTTTCAAGGGAAAAAATAATCTAACCTTTTAACCAGAACAAAGATCAAACCTTAATATTTTTCACAGGAAAAAGATCAAAACCTAATTACTTTGACTAAACACCATCCCAAACGTGTCTAATCCACTCAAACTCAAAAATACAAAAAAAATAAGTTTTTTTTCCACAAGGAGCTTCTACCACCTCAATATAAATATACTTAATTAATATTCCAAATAATTAATACATAATAAATACAATGTGAGGTAATTCAAATTTGATTAATAATGTGGATAACACAAATTTTGTATGTAATCAGATAAACAGACGCTTAAAAATATTTTTAGGGTTTTAAGTTCAAAAACGATTTTTCTAACAATTCTAAATCCATTAATCAAGATAAATATAACTTCAAAGCAAATAATAAATCTTGGAAGGATCTTACCAAGAAAATACCGAAGACAATAATTGAATTGCAATTAGAACCCAAATCGGTAATGCCAAACAACTAGCGTTTTAGATCAAGAACTTGAATAATATCTCTTGAAAAAATCTCAGCATAAATCTCACTCTTGGAAAAGTTCAAACTGAATTTTCTTGATGTACTAAACTCAATTTCCGTAGGTCTATATTAATAAACGAATAACTAGCCTTCCAACGGCTAGTTTCTTAAAGATATGCCACTCAATGACACTCTTAGACCTCATATATGATTACCTTCAGTTTTAGGTGTATTTCACTTAAAAATAACTTTCAATTCTCTCAATTAAGTCCATAAAACTATTCTCAATTTGAAACCATAAAAATAGGAAGTATTAAACCATTTAAATTAGAAGAATTTCAAAATATATGGATCATATCAATAGGGATAACATAATATATTGGTAATAGTTTAGTTAAGTTCAAATTACTCAAATCTCTTGGAATCATAAAAAAAAACGAATAGTTTTTTACCAAGAGATCAAATAACCCGAAATCTCAACTGACTCAGTTAGTTGACCCAATCCTACAGGTCGGTTGACCAACCTGTCCTGCTCCTGATACAACCGTTGGCTTAAATCCAGTTGGTTAATCGATCGCATCCAAGCGGTTGACTGATTAGGTCAATGTGATCCATTTCTCACCAATTTATCTATTGAGTCAAACGGTTGACCGACCCTCTTCATTCGTTGACCGATTGGATCAACATGCTCATTTTTTTCGCTAATTCAGCTACTATTTCAAACGATTAACCGACTAATTTCATTTGGTTGATTAACTGGATTAGTTGCACCTAATTTTAACTCCAAAACACATTGTTTTATTCAGTTGACCGTTTACTTTTCTCGGTTAACCGAATTGACCTGAAAGCTTAACTTTTTATACTTTAAAACATATTTTTTAATTAGATCAATTATCAAATTCATTTCACGTAAAAAGCACATACAATATCTCATTTTAGGATCTTAAACTTATCATTTCTTACCATGACATGCATATAATTAACTCATTTTAAGTGTCGTGTGTGATCCTAACTCGAGTTGTATTAAGAGTATATAAGTAAAGAGTTGTTTTCACATATTTTTCTTTAAGGTCTTCAAAATTCTTCACATCTTCATTACTTTCATCTTGCACCTTTTATGTTTTCTTCATAAGGTATTCTTCTTTAATCACATGCATGGAACTATAAATCTGAAACACTCAATAAAACTATTAATTCCACAAAAAATATCAATATTTAATTGTTCATCAAAACATTGGATTCAACAATCTCCCAATTTTTTATGTTAACAATTAACTTTGGTGTTTTTTTGGATAAAAAATGTAACCAAGGAAAGGTATTTAAACTCATTTAAGTATAAACATGAAAGCATAAGTAAATAATAATAAAAATATTTAATATAAGCCCAATTAAATAATAATGATATTCAACATAAGCCCCATAATAACTTCTCTCTTTAATCAATGCAATACTTAGGCTAACAAATCCTTAAACATCAACTAACTCATTAAATATCAACTTTTCTCTATTTTTCATCTAAAAAGTAATGGCGGAGACCAAAAAACATCACTCTAGGCATACATAATTATGCTGACCATACCTAAAACCCGAATAATTTTCATGAATTGATCTTCCGCTAAATGTTTGGTAAAAATATTGGCAAGCTGATTGGAGGTATCGATATATTCAATAGTTACATCCTTTTGTTGAATTTGATCACGAATAAAATGATGTCTAATCTCTATGTGCTTAGTTCGTGAGTGTTGTGTCAGATTCTTTCTTAAGCATATAACACTTTTATTATCACAATAAATAGGGACTTTCTCCATATATATTCCAAAATCATATAATCGTTGCTTAATATATAGAATTTGGGCGAACCAATTACCAATTTCCATATACTCAACCTCAGCAGTAGATAAGGCAATTGAGTTATTTTTTTTGCTAGACCAAGAAACCAAAACATGTCCTAAAAAGTGACATGACCTGCTTGTGTTTTCACGCTCAACTTTACATCCGACAAAATCAGCGTCGGAGTAACTAGTTAACTTAAAGTCACTCCCCCTAAGATACCATAATCCATGGTTACGTGTCCTTTTCAAATATCAAAAGATTCGCTTGACCACAGTTAGATGCGATTCTTTAGGACAAGACTGAAATTTAGCACACAAGCATACACTAACCATTATGTAAGGTTTATTAGCAGTAAGATACAATAAGCTACCAATCATACATCAATACATTTTTTCATTTACAATTTTGCCTATATCGTCATTTTCTATTTTTGTAATTGTTGCCCTGGGAGTTTTGTACTCTTTAGCGCCATCCAACCCATACGTTTTCAGTAACTTTTTGTGTACTTAGTTTGATTAATGAAAATATCTTCTTCGGTTTGCTTGATTTGCAACCCAAGAAAGAAGGTTATCTCTACCATTATACTCATTTCAAACTCAATTTTCATAATCTTGACAAACTCTTGACAAAAATCATCATTAGTAGATCCGAATATAATATTATTAACATATATTTATACTAATAGTATATCAAAATCATTTTGCTCGAGAAATAAAGTAATATCACTAAGACCCCATTGAAAACCATTTTCGATTAAATATCGACTAAGTCTCTCATACCAAGCTCACAGAGCTTGTTTGAGTCCATACAAAACCTTTTCGAAGTTTAAACACGTGATCAGGAAGTTTATCACTCTCAAATTCCGGTGGTTGTTCGACATAAACTTTTTCTGATAGAAAGTCATTTAAGAATGTACTCTTTACATCCATTTGATATAATTTAAAATTACATAAACATGCAAAGGCGAGTAACATTCTAGTAGCTTCTAGTTTAGCTACAGGAGCATACATCTCATCATAATCAATTCTTTCTTCTTGATTATAGCCATGTGCTACTAATTTTAATTTATTTCCAATTATCATACATGTTTCATCTTTTTTATTACGATAAACTCATTTATACCAATTACAATATGGAAGTTATGTCAGGAACTAGAGATCACACCTTATTACGTTCAAATTAAACTAATTCTTCTTGCATCGCGGAGATCTAAGATTCATTAGTTAACGTCTCTTTCACATTCTTAGGCTTAATTTGAGATAGAAAAGCGAGATTAATTATATCCCTAAGAGAAGATCTTGTATTTACACCTTTCTCGAAATTATCAATAATTTCTTTTACCGAATGTCCCGACATTGTCTTTATAGTATATGGTAAAGTTGTATCCTCTCCTTTTGGTTCTTCATTCTGTGGTTCATTTGTCGTATCTCCTCTTTGGTTTTCATTATTTTGTGTACGGCTTCGGCCTAGAATTATTTAGGAAGACGATTCTCATTCAACATTATTCTGGCCATTTTCTGAAGCGTTATATTTTTCCTCTCTACAACACCATTTTGTTGTGGCGTTCTAGGTGCATAAAAGTTGTGACCATACCCGTGCTCATCATAATAATTTATTACCTCATAATTCCTAAACTCTCTACCTCTATCACTACGGATGTTAATGATATAACATTGCTTCTCATTTTGAACATGATTACAAAACTTAGAGAATATAGAAGCAATTTCACTCTTTTTAGCTAAGAAAAACACCCATATAAATCTAGAATAATCATTCACAATTACGAATGCATAAAATTTACCTCATAAACTAGCAATGACATTTGGACCAAATAAATCAAAATGCAATTCAAGACATCTAGATATGGATGTGTGCAACTTCTTCTTAAAAGACGATCGAGATTGCTTTCCTAGTTGACATGGATCACATACTTTATCTTTCACATATTTTAATGTAGGTAAATTACGTACAAAACTCTTCTTAGACAAATTTGAAATTAACTCCATACTAGCATGCCCAAGTTATCTATGTCATAACCAACTATTATCAGATAATGCATTTAAACATAATAAATTTTGAGAAGATAAGTCATCAAATAAACATGTATAAACATTTTCAAATCATGATGCAACAAGTAATATGTCACTATCATGCTCATTCTTAATAATGCATCTATCATAATAAAAAACAATGTTATAACTTTTATCACATAATTAATTAATGCTAAGTAGGTTATATTTAAGACCGTCTATTAAGGGAACAAATTTAATAGTTGTAGAGCCATTACCGATATTACCTATACCAATAATTTTATCCTTTGCGTTGCCTCCAAACGTCACATGATCTCTATCTTTAGGTGTCACAAGTTTCTTCCTACAAAAGCTCCTACCACCTCAAAATAATTATGCGCAATTAATGTTCCAAAAACTATGTGAAACACAAATCTAATTTAATCAATTTAAAGCACAAAATAATAAATAATCAAATTTCATAAATAAAAATCATTTTAAAATTTTTTTACAATATTAGATTTGAAAACAATTTTTCTAAAACACGTAGTCCAAGTAATCAAATAAATAATCTAAAGAAAGCACTGTAATTAACTTGGAAAGATCTTACCGGGATTTTTTGAAAACGATTACGATATATCAGCAAAGAACAAAGATCGATGATGAAAACTATTTTGCACTTGGATCAAGAACTCTTTCAATAATTCTCTATTATAAATTTCTTAGGCAAATCACTCTCTTTTAATAGCAAAGGCTGATTGTTCTTGATTCATTCATTTAAAAAACGCAGGTCTTTATATATAGACTTCTAATTAGACCTCCAACGGCTAGTTTTCAAATTACAAGACAAAAAATATCTCTTTAATATCCCATATATCATACACTATCAAAATATGTATGTTTCTTTTAAAAATATTTTTGGAAAAGCTCAATTTGGTCTCCAAAACTTTTTAGATTCAAAACACTTAAAGATAGGAAGTAATTTTACCAATTTAATAAAAAGAATAATTTAATATATGAACCAAATAGATATGATATCATTAAAATATGATATATAATAGTAAAATACACAAATCCCTTAAAAACCTCTTTGAAAATCATTCAAAAGAATGTGATTTGGCTCAAAAACCAAAACAATCAACATTTGACTGTCTGACTGGATCAGTTGATTGACCCCTTGTCGGTTGACTGCCCTTGCAACGGTTAACTTTCTGACCATTGCACTATCTACGATCAGTTGATCGACCTCCCCGTCGGTTGACCGATTCATCCAGTAGATTTTTCCTTATTTTTTCGTTTCAACTATTGGATTCGTTAATCAACCGATATAACTCGTCGGTTGACCGAATTGGCCAGTAAGTTTATCCATTTAACTCCCTTAAGCTACTGTTTTCATTAGTCGACTGACTAATTTTCTCGGTTGACCGAATTGACTAGAAAACTCATTATTTTATGTGTTAAAACTATTTTTTTTCACTTAAATACTTCACTAAAAATATTTTTATGATTCAACACTTTATAAAAACCATTTTAGGACCTTTAAATTTGTCACTTCTTACCATAATCCATACAAGTTTATTTATTTTACAATATCGTACATGATCTTAATTCGGGTTGCATTAAGAACATAAAAGTAATGAATTGTTTTCACTTGAATGTCTTCAATGTTCTGAAAATCGTCATTGTCTTCATCTTGCATTCGCATTGAATTCCTTTAATTCTTCAATGATCGCTCCATAAATTCTTCAATGATTAATCTTTTTGACCCATTCTTTTTCATATTTCAACTTATGAAACTTTTAATCTAAAATCACTCAATAAAACTATTAGTTCTATAAAATATTAACGTTTAATTGTCTGTCAAAATATTAGATTCAAAATCAACGTCAATTCCTTTCTCTTTTTCTCTCTCACTTTCAGATCTGAAAAATTCCAAATCTGGATTTTCGCCACCGTGGACTTTGCCCACACCATCAGTGTTGTTTCGTCGTTTGTTGTTTGTAGCTGCCATTTTTATGTTCGCCACTACCGTTTTCCATGAGTTTTGTTTATTGTGAATGTTCATACCGATATGTTTGGTGAATGTTCATGTGTGGTTTGGTAAAATGTTCACACTGGTTTGTTTTACCGTTAATTTTTGGGTTTTTTTTCAATGTTGTTTATTTGTTCTTGGTTGTGCCTCGGGAATAATACGCGAACATTCGCGCAAATGATACGTTAACAAGAATGTTTGAAAATTCGAAAATGTCTGCATTCTCAAATAGCAAAAATGTTCATGAATTTTCATATTTAACAAAGTCATAAAGTGGACAAATATCACACCGGACAAGTACGTTAACATTAACATCTACACACAAATGATACGCGAACATTCACACAAATATATTATGAATACGAATATTCACGTATATACATCACAAAAACGTGAATATTACATATTGCTATATTACACAAAATAATATTTTACGCAAATTATGAAAAAACAATGGTCAAAGAATGATGACTATTTTCTAAAAAATCTTTGAGGATCGAAAATTTAATTAAAGTAGTTGGAGATCTATTTTATAATTTTTTTTTTGTATTTTTGGAGGGTTAAATAATTTTATTTTATTTTTGGACAAAAATAAGAGATAAAAAAAAATCTACTACTAATACACTAATGTGGTTAAGGGCATGTGAACTTGTGTGAGATGCTTGTGAATCTCTTCCTTAGATTTTGGACCACTTCTGAGATCCATCACTCCATCAAGTTGCACAAAAGTGCGTATTAGCTACTAGGGATATAGGTGTATTTAGCATTACTTTGGCAGTTCAGGATATTAATTCCTCCAAAAAAAAAAACAAAGAGGTGTATTTTTTTTTTCCCAGTCGTTCTATCTTTTAGGGTAAATATTGATTGTAATACTATTGTCAAATGTTAATTTAAGTTTTATTAAAAATAATTATTAATAAAATATATTTATATTTTTGTTATTTAATAAAATATCATAATTTAATTATTCCGGTAGATTTTTCAGATAACGGGATAGAAGAAGCTCGAATTCTATTAATTAATTTAAATATATATATATATATATATATATATATATATATATATATATATATATATATATATATTGACTTTATTTTATTTTTAATAATTAAATAGAATCATTTTTTTTTGACACATTAATTTCACTTTATTAAGAACCACTTCCTAAGTCTATCACACTCCAAGTTGCACAAAAGTGGCTGCTAGCTACTTGGAATAGGTATTTAGGGTCACTTTTGGTAGTTAAAAGCATTAATTCCTCCAAAGATAATCTTTGTTTGCGTTGGTACTTCGTCGTTCTATAATTAATATTGTTAATCTTATCAATATATGATTAAAAAAAAAAACTACGTAAAAAATAGTCATTAATGGTAAAATATTCTGTTTTTTTTTTGGGGGGGGATCATAATCTAATTTGGTTCTTTTTTCGAAAAAATATTTTTTTTTTCTCAAAAATAAAATAGATGAGGTCGAAATTCTAGTCTTTTTCAAATTAAAAAAAATAAAAATATTGTGATTTCATTGTTTGCCCTAATTGAGTAGAATCATTTTTAAGACATCACTTTATCAAATTACTATTATAGTCTATTTTAAATATTTCTCAACCATCTGTCTAAAAAGGATAAAAAACAATCTAGATTAAATAAAAATATAATATAAATATAAAAATTATATTTATATTTTACCTTATATATCTCATATATAATTAAGAAGAGAATTATTTTTGAGAAATTATTTAAAAAAAACTCTAATTAAATTAATAATAAATAAATAATTTTTATTCTTTAATAATTTATCAATTAAAATGAATTATATGTAAATATAAAAATTATATTTTTGCCTACATCTTCTGCCTATAAATTTTGAGATACGTTTAAAAAAAAAAATCAATTCCATTGATAATAATAGACATAATTTCTATTCTTTAATAATTTATTAAATACAGAAACTATATTTTCTCCCATATATTTGTATCCATATTCTTTAGAAATATTTAAAGAAAAATCCCATTAAATTATTCTTTAATAATTTGAAAATTTAATTATCTATAAAAATAAAAACTATATTTTTGCTTACATATTTTGCATGTATTTTGAGAAATTATTTAAAGAAATTTCAATTAAGTTAATAATAATAATTTATTTATTTAATTATATATAAATATGAAAACTATATTTTTGCCAACATATTTTGCCTCTATTTTGAGAAATTATTATAGACAATAATGAGTTAACGCTTATTTCCATTCCTCACAAGTCACAACTTCCATTTTTTCACTCCATTTATCTTTTATTTATTTTCTAAACCCCCTATTTTTTGCTACTACATTTTTTTTTCAATATTTTCTTTTTATTTTTTAATTATTTTTTTGTTTTTATATTTTATTTTATTTGTTAGTGTTTTTATTTTTTTTCTTTTTTTTTTTTCCAATTTTTTACTTTTGATTATTTTTAATATATTTTTTTAATTTTTTTTCCCGTATTTGATTTTGAATGTTTTTGTAGATATATTTTTTCAACCCAAATTGGTGACAAAGAAGATAAAAAGAAAAAAAAAAAAAGAAAAAAGATGCTGAAAATAGGAACAATAAAAGAAAAAAAAAACAAAAAAGAAATATGGAAAAAGTTATATTAACAAAAAAAAAAAAAGTTAGTGAGGGTGAAGAATTAATTTTCCACAATAATGGCTTCAATAGGGATAAATTCATTAAGAAATCATAACATCAGCCAATTAACTTGGGGAAAAAATCTGATAGATGTCCTGACATTATTTTGAGCAAATGAGAAATAGTATCAAATAATAGGGGATCTAGTTGTTACTTGTGTAAAGGACATGATTAAAATTCACTTTTCGATTTTTATGTTTGGTATCAACTTGGCCTTAAAAAGTAAGTTGGAAATAAATAAATAAATAAATAAATAAAAAGATTAGGTAGAAGACTTCATAATAACACCACCATTAATATTATTTTATTTTATTTTTTGTTCGGCGGATCACATACGGCATCTGCATTATATTTATTTTTTGAATACTTATTGACATGTGTTCATGTATAATTATTAATTTTCTTCCAACAAATCGCAAGATATGCATTTTTTTTTTTTTTTAACAAGTAACGAACAAACAACAATTAAATCTTTGTCCAATTAAGTAAGACTTCTTAATAAGCAAGAATATTTATTATATATTTATATAATAAAATATGAAAAGAATATAGATAGTAACTATATTCTCAAAAGATATTTTGTACACAATATTCTGTTGAATATTAAAGTTAATATTTTTGATTTATTATCTATTTTTTTTTTAAATTAAGGTATTTATTGTTTAACCCTTTATTTAAGAGTTAAACCAAACAAACAGTTAGATTGTTTGTTAGTCAATATGCACAAGTAATTTGTTTTTTAATCCTTGGCAGTAGAAAAAGAACAATAGATGGACAAATATGCCCTTGGGGTATATAATGAACAAATCCTAACATCATTTTCATTTTTTCCGCCAGCCTCTCTCTCTCTCTCTACCACCATGTTTTTTTTACGACCCATCCTCGTGTTCTCTTTTTCTCTCTCTTCACTTCTCAGATCTGGAAAATTCTAGATCGATTTCGAAGCCCAGATTTCCGACGGCGGACAATGTACTCTATTTTATTGCCAGCAGTGTAGACGGCGGTAGATGATTTAGACAGAGATAGAGTCTATTCTAGATTGCCGCACGTTCGCAGAGATATGTTCACCGCATGTTCTTCCAGTCGGTGGACGAGACGACAAAGACAACGATCTGTTCTTCCAAATCTGGTTCTCTCTCTCTCTCTCCATTTTTTATATTTGGATTTGATCTCGTTCCGATTTACACCGTGTTCCGCAATTTGATTTTTGTCGATGGTTGTTCTTGATTTGATTTTGTTGATTTATTGTTATTGAAATTTTGCTTATGTTTAGATCTAAAGAATAGGAGATAAGTTGAGATTTGGATTTGATCTCGTTCCGATTTACACCGTGTTTGGTTCCATCAAATTCCGATATACCTTCGCCAATTTGATTTTTGCCAATGGTTGTTCTTGATTTGATTTACCGTTCTTGGAATTTTGTTTGTGTTTAGATATGGAAAACACGAGATGCATTCAGATCTAAAATTTGTTGTTATTTGTAAATGTTCATACCGGTTTTGTTTATATTTTGGTGAATGTTCATGTGGTTTGGTTTGGTGAAATTCCAGATCTAGAATTTCACTACCCTGGAATTTGCCTTCGTTGTTGCTTCGTCATTTGTTGTTTTCCACTGCCTTTTTGTTCTCCATGAGTTTTGTTTTGTGCGAATATTCATATATGTGTGTGTTTTGGTGAATGTTCATGTGATTTGGTGAAATGTTCACACCGGTTAGTTTTTTGCTAATCTCAATTTTTTTTCAATGTTTTTAATTTGTTCTTGGTTATGCCTCTAAAATATTACACAAAACATTCACGCAATTGATATGTTAACAAGAATTTTTGAAAATTCGAGAATGTTTACTTACTCTAACAACAAGAATGTTCACAAATCTTCGTCCTCAATTTTAAGTTATAGTTTACGCAAATTATATGAACATGCATATACGCATAAAAAAACATGAATGTCCACGTATTGCTATAGTTTACAAAATGACATTCTATGTAAATTAGGAAAAAATAATGGAGACTATTTTATAAAAAAAAAAAATTGAAAATGAAAAAAAAATTAATTAAAATAATTGGAGGAATATTTTATAATTTCTATATATTTGGAGAATTAAATAATAAAATTTCCATTGAAATGCTCTTTTTATTCCGTACTTTCAACATGAATTACACGCTAGTATTA
Source organism: Eucommia ulmoides (assembly GCA_016647705.1). NCBI lineage: Eukaryota > Viridiplantae > Streptophyta > Magnoliopsida > Garryales > Eucommiaceae > Eucommia > Eucommia ulmoides. The sequence continues at coordinate 46,773,902 of CM028334.1, read as the reverse complement.
TAGTAAATTGGATTTCATGTGATTTCCTCTTAAGAGATAAATAGAGCGGGTCATTTTCAAATTTGACAATTTGAAGTTGCCCTTTATTTCTTGATTAAATTGCGCATTTTACAAGTCATTCGGCTTTCGGTGAGAGAAGTTGAAGGGTCCCCCGCACTACTAAAATTGACCCTAAAACCCATTTTGGTTCACAGAACATGGGATTACCCTCTTCTTACAACGGGCCCATTCGGAATTTCAATTTCACCAAAATCTTTTTATTCTTCCATTATTATTTCTTTCAATTTTAATATTTACTAGGTTAGACGCGCTTGTTTAGAAAAAAATTATAATAAATATTTAATATTAAAGCATAAAATACATACGTATTATTTTGTGCAATATCTCGAAACAAATATATAAATTTTATTGAGTAATGACGTTATATAAATATTGAAAATAAATATACTATTAAAAATTATATAAATAATCATAAAAGTGAAATAATATTTCTACAAATTAACTTTTACTAATATACTATAAAATTACAAACAAATAACCATGAATTAAGATTAATTTTATCAATGTGTGCAAATCTAATAAATTTTAATTTAAATAATAAAAATATTTTTTCAATCACGCTTATTTTTTGAATAATTTAAAATGTGGATTAGGAAACTTAATCATTTACTTGTGTATTAATTACAAAAAATAAATAAATCAAATTTACTAAAATAAAAAATAGAAAGAAATTGAATGAGGTTAATCATTATTTGATATATAAAAAAATTATAATAATTCACCAAAAAATTTTGAAAGAGATATTTTTGAATCTCATTAAAATCTTTTCTCTCCTTCCAATTTTAAATATTAGTATTAGATTAGATTTTTGGTTTAAAATCTTTTCTCTCCTTCCAATTTTAAATATTAGTATTAGATTAGATTTTTGGTTGATTAACCTTTTGGCATAGATTATATGTAGGAGGGTCTGTCAAAAGCATTTTTAATGGGCTGTCTAATATCTTTTGTTAATTATTAGGACAGATATTGAAAATTATTATTAAATCAGTGAGAGTTCTTTTGGTCCTTCCAATAAATTTTAAATTATTTAATTAGATTAAATTTATTGAGTTAATATTGACTGAAATTTGTATAGAATATTATAGTTAATGACTTACTATTAAATAAGAACTATGTAAATTAAAAATTATTTGGGAAAGACTAAAGGTTAAATTATAAGATGGACAAAATAAAAATAAAAATAAAAAATTGAGAAGTATATAACAAGACTGGGTAGTGTGAAACTAGGTATTTTTACACTTTGTACCCTTTAAGTTTTACCATTATTCTATTTTGATCCCCATAGTTACAATTTGAACGCACAATACCTTGAGTTCTGTAATTATTCCATTTTAGTCTAAATAAATAACTTTATTACAATTTTGGATGACAAATACATAACTGTAGTACATTCAATTATTTTTAGGTATGAGTATATTATATTTACATTTTTTAGTATTTGAACAGAAAGGAGAATGGGAGAAAAGAAGCAAGTTGAAATTGTCTATTGCCTATTGTAAGGAAGATAATGACTTGGACAGTTAGACGTGGAATGATTAAGAAATTCTAAGGTGTTATATGTCAAATTGAAACCAAAGTGAAATTTTGGTCAAACTTGAGGGAAAAAAAGTGTCGAAGCCCCTTAAAACTAAATCGAGAATGTTTTCCTTAATTACCAAACAAAACAAAATCAAACTGCCCAGAGAGAGATGGCCCGTGATGTCCTGGTGAAGTGCAGCAAGAGATGTTAACCCCAATGGCCTTGCCCCCAACCATGTCCTTAATCTCCCCAGTTTCCGAAAATACCCCTGGTCTCTTCTTTGCCCCCACATGCCCCTCTCTCTCTCGCTCTCCTCTCTCAACCTTATATATCTACCCACCCCACCCCACCCCACTCTGACATTCTACGCCATCTTTCTTCAGTCTCTGAAGTCTTCGAAAAAATGGGCATAAAGAGATCAAACAAATTGGGGCAGGCAGCAGTTCTGAAGCAAATCATGAAGAGGTGTTCGAGCGTGGGAAAGAAACACGGGTTTGACGAAGAAGGTCTCCCTTTGGACGTTCCCAGAGGCCATTTTGCTGTCTACGTGGGCCAAAATCGAACCCGGTACATCGTGCCCATATCTTTCTTGACCCGACCGGAGTTCCAGACGCTGCTCCAGCGGGCCGAGGAGGAATTCGGGTTTGATCACGAGATGGGTCTCACTCTTCCTTGTGAAGAAGTTGCTTTTGAATCTCTAACGTCGATGCTGAGGTATAGAGGATGAGCAGAAAATGCATTAGATGATGATATAATTCTTTTTTCTTTCTTTTTTTTTGGCTTTTGGGATTTTATTTTTTTACAGCTAATCTAACTGAAACCCATGAGGAATGCTTGCTGGGTTGATAGTTGTTGTTTATCTCAAAAGTTGTAAATTTTCATTTGCGGTCAGTGTTCTCTGTTTGCCCCGCGTTACAACTAATATTGATCTTATTTATTTGAGGATCTTTTGTGGCTGTGAATATTCCTCACTCTCTCTCTCAGTCTCTCTCTAAATATTTTAACCAGGTTAAAGTCATAGCCCTGTCATTTTTTTAATGGACAATCTTAAGGACATAACCGCTCGTATCGGCCGGTGTATTTAGAATTAAATTCAAAATTTAATTCTTTTTTGCTCATGAGAATTGTTTTAATAAATAAAAAAATAATATTTTTCTTGTCCGGTTATTTCAACAAATATAAAAAATGGTAATTAATTTTTTGATACTCCAAAGATGTTTTTAGAATTCAGATCTCCACTAACCTCAATTAAATTTTCAGTCCACAAAAAAACTTTAGAAAAAGATCCCTACATTTTGGTCTCCCTATTCACTCATATTTACAATTTTACTATTTTATCCTATGCAATGAAACAAAAGTATATAAGAGAGCGTTAATGTTAACGTAAATGTTAAGACAATACACCTTACCTATATTACAAAACTCTGGTTAACGTTGACGTAAAATTAGTTAACGTTAACGCATTTTCATGTTTCTTTGTGTGTGTTCACGTTAACGCATATTTCTTATCTGTTTGTGTGCGTTTAACGTTAATGCATCTTCACCATAGAACTGTGTATTTTAGGGTTAAAGAATTTTGCTTTTTGGAGGTTACGTGAGTTAACGTTAATGCAACTTCATTTTTTTAGCACCCTCCGTGTGCTTACGTTAACATTAACTTGCCGTATGTGATATTTTTATTTTTTTTTGCTGGTGTGCGTTAATATTAATGCACATTTTTTGGGTTTCTCTATGTTAAACGTCAACGCATTATCATGTTTTCTTTTCTTTTTTTTTTGTGTGTGTTTTTGTTAGTGTTAACGTATATTTATTTTTTGGGATTTTGTGTATTAACGTTAACATTAACATAATCGTATCGTATCTGTTGTTGTGTAATTGGGTTGGATGTTAGTTAACGTTAATGCACATTTTTTGGGTTATTTGTGTTAACGTCAACGTATTTCATGTTCTTCTTTCTGTGTGTGTTAATGTTAATGAGAGAGAAAGAGGACTGACGAACAGCGACGACGGAGTTGACGAATGGCAACGGAAAGCAGCTCAGCTGGACGAAAACCCGGATCTGGGTTTCCATATCTGAAAAATCAGATCTGGAGTTTTCAAATATGATTTTTTAGATTTGGAAACCCAGATCTAAATGGAGAAAGAGAGAGAGAAAAAAAAAAAAAAAAAAAAAACCGAGCAACTCATTACAAAGAAAATAAATAACCAAAAAATGGAAAATGAAATGCATCAAACACATAATTGTACAAATCAAAATCAATAGCATCAAAACAAGAAACATCAAAGCTTGATCCTACTGCCCCAAAGTGTCAGGCACGCGGCCCGAGGCGGCCCCAAACTCTAGAGGGTTTATGGTGTGAAAAAGTGACTAAACCTTAGAGGTGTGAAGTGAAAAATTGTTTTTTGTGGGTCTATTGATGTGTCCATGTTTGAGTCGCTGTTTTGTGTGGTCGACAACAAAACAGTGAAGGGCTTGCCCGGCGATGAAACAACTCCGAGCAGCTTCAAAATCGCCGAACAGCGTCGAAACAGTGAAAGGGCTTGGCCGCCGACAAAACAACTCCGAGCAGCTTCGAAACCACCGACCATTGAGCAGCGCCGAACAACGAGCAGCTCTGAAACAACGAACAGCTTCAAAACAATGACGGTGATATCGGCGATGACGGATGTAGTCTTCGTGAAAGTTCGGAGAAGCGTCATCACGAGATCCGAGAGAGAGTAAAGTCGAGAGCGAGAGCGTGAGAGAATGAGAGAATTGCCAAGATGAATGGAGAAATTGTCGCCACCCTCACCTAGGGTTTATAGAGAATAGGGTTTATAGAGAAAGAGACTTTCTCTCATGAAATTTGAAATTACTTTGTGAATGAATAGTACGTGAATTGTGTAGTAATTAGGGATAAAGAGAGAGATAGACGTTAACGTAAAATGAGAGAGATGGGTATATTTGTCTTTTTACGAACCTTTTTGTCTACCAATGACTAAAAACTTAATTGGCTGTACAGTGAGATTTGAAAGCTGAGTGAACAGTTTAAAATATTTTTTCTCTACATGGTCTATGAGAAGAAAGACTAAATAATAAAAACCTCTATAAAAAAAAATACCCCCATCAATTTTAATGATATCTATATATTGATTTTAATTTGTAGATTATACTCTTCTATCTATGTTTGTCTCTTGTTTTCTATTTGTAATTTATTTTGTATTTTTTAATTTGTATTAATTTTTTTTTTGTTTATTTAGTTTCACGAGTGGTTTATATATATATATATAAAATAGAAAATAAAATAAAAAGAAACAATTTAAATTTTAAAAAAAAAATTGTTTTTTTTTTTCAGTTTATTTATTTTTTAGTTTTTGTTTTTCATTTTTTTTTGGTTTTTGTTTTTGAATTCTTATTTTTTGTTTTTGTGTTTGATTTTTTTTTCTTTTGATTTTTTTTTTCTATAAATACCACAAAAAAATAAAAAACAAAAAATGGAATAAAAACATAAAACAAGCGAGAAGTAAATAAAGAATAAAATTAAATAATATTAAGTAAAAAATATTATGTTTTAATGGTATTTTGGATAATAAAATGTGGTTGAGAATGTATAAAGTAATAGGAATGAAAAGACACGAGACATCCCAAATATTATTAAAATGAATTTTTAGTATTAGTCGAAATAACAGTGGGAATTGTCTCAAGTTTAAGTCTATAGTCCCAATATACTTTTACACCGATCTGAAAACTTTTTTTTTTCGCAATATATTTTTTAATCTGGTTTTTTATGTGTAAAAAATGTGATGCAAATTATTTTAGACTTGTTGAAAAAATAAAAAATTGCACAACTAGTTAGGGTGGGTTTTTTTTTTTGGTGAAGTATTAGCATTTGTCCTGTCCTGAAAAAAATATTTAAAAATAAGAAAAGAAAAACAAGATTTTAATTTTAAGTATTTTTTTTAAATAAAAAATATATAAAAAAAAAAATAGTTATTTTGTGTTAATGAACTTTTATGGGATTAAGAGATCATTAAAATATTAACATTATTTGACACCCTTTTGATTTTTTATTTTTTAAGTAAAAGTACTTTTGTCTAATTAACATTTTTGCCTAACGGTCATGCTGTAACACTCTTTTACAAAAGATCACGAGTTCAAAACCCCTGCTGCCACTTGTGTATATATATAATAAAATACTTTAAAAAGTGTTACCATATGTAGTTTTGTAGTTTGTTTTGCACATTTTTTTTTTTGGGTAAAACTAAAAGAAATGATAACATGATTTTAATTATTATTTAAAAAAAAAACAGTTTTCTTTTGATTTTTTCAATATTTAAGAAAGGGTAATTTATTATATGGTTCCCCAGAGATAGTGAATCTATAGAATAAGTTCCTAATTCAAATAATAAAGTTTTCAGCCCACATACAATCTTTAGAAAATGGTCCCTCACTTTCACCTCTCTTGTTAACGCATATTTATTGATTATGCCATTTTGAGTCTGCAATCACCGTCACCCTTGATGGAACGTGAACACCTACAAAAAAAAAAAAAAAAAAAACAACGATACAAATTCCACTGTGTAGGCCTGATTACTGAACGAAATGATTAAATTTTGTAATCAAATTAACCAACTCAACACGCTCTTTGCAATGGTGTATTTCTTGTGTTTTTTTTTTTATTTGTTTGTTTAGTTATTGCAAATGAGTTAACGTTAACGCATTGTACTGTTGTCCGTTTTTTATCGTGTCCGTTCTGCTTCCGATATTAAGTGGAATTCAATCCCAGTAGCCGCTCCACTTCCCGAATATACCCAACCTCTCCATTCCTTTGAGCCCTCCTCCTATATACCTCCCCAAACCCTAATCTCAAGAGGCGGAATTGAAAACTGAGCTCCTTACTCACTGCAATTGCAAAAAACGAAGAATCAAAGTCCTCGGTTTCCCAAAAACAAGAAATCCTCAGTCCATATGGTATGTTCTTTCCTAAATACGATTTTAGGTTTTTCGCAAACTTCATTTCGAAGGCAAAATCAAGCTCGAAATCCATGCATGTTCATCTATTGTCCGATTTTGACATGCTATATTGGCCGAATGCTTGTGTGATTGCGTAAACATTTGCGTGTTACACGCTTGAATACATTTGTTGTTCTTTGGAAACTCAGAAGAATAACACTATTCGTGTCAGTGTTTTTACTCCAAATACGAATGACTTATGGAGGGTTTTTAGTTTCAATTTCGTGCGTGATTGTTCATGTAATTTTTTGGGAATTTTGTTGTTGTTGTTTGTGGAATATGCGTTAATAGTCTCGTATCGTATCTCCTATTTTGTCTCTTCATTTGGTGTGCATCAAAAGCTTCACGTGCTTCCTTATTAAGCGCACATAATCCTTAGAAAATGAATTAACATTCGTATATTTTTTTTTATTTCTTTGTGCCTTAGATATTAACTTTAACGTTAACATACCTTGTAACTATTCATGTTTGCCTCAAAACGCACATTTACGTATGCGTAAACATTAACTTATAAAAAAAAAAAAAAAAACTCATTATGTGTCATTGTCCTTGTACCCTCCGTTTCAATGAGTAAATGTCCATTTTTTAGCACACACAGCAGGGTTACTTTCCCCAGTCGTTATTGTTTATTTATCCTCCCCCCCCCCCCCCCCCTCCCCATCGTGCTATAGACTCGACATTTTGACATCCCGCAAAAATATTTTATGCTTTATTTTTTATTTTATCTTTTATTCTGTTTTATTTCCAGAAAATACAAAATAGAAAATGAAGAAAAAAAAAAGAGGAAAAAATTGAAATAAAGAAAAGGGGTGAAAAAGTAGAAAAAAAAAAAAAAAAAGAAAAAGGGGGAAAGTAAATGGAAAGAAAGAGAGGGAGAGAAAGAGAGAGAAAAGGAATGAGAGAGGAAGAGAGGGAGAATTAGGTAGATGAGAGATGAGAGAAATAATCTAGGAAAGGAGAGAGAGAAAGTAAGAGAGAGAGAGATAGTTAAGGGGGTTGAGGCCACTAATTTAGTTGAGAGAGAGAGAAAGAGAGAGAGAGAAAGAGCGAGGTGGGACCCGCAGAAATAAAGAGAGAGAGGAAAGAGGGAGAGAGAGAGTGAAAGATTTCGTAGGGGAGAGAGAAAAAGAGAGAGAGAGAGAGAGAGAGAGAGAGAAGTGGAAAAGGGCCCCCAACCATGGTCAAGAATTTTAAAAAAAATATAGTAGACATGTGGTAGCTTCACTACAACAAAAATGGCCTATCAGGACACAAAAAAGTGTCGCGACAGAACCCCTATTGCGACACTTGAGCTTTTTGAGACACTTGAACTGGTGCCCTGTAAAAAGCCGCCACAATAGGTTATAAAGGCACTATATAGTGCATTTTTTGTTTGAACTTGTTAAGACAATAATAAGTATCCTATAAGATAGCTATTAGGATATCATATATTGCCTCTATAACAATTTATATTTTTTAAATTATATATATTAGGGCACTACAAAAATGTGTCGCAAAATTGTCAAAGTAAACTAACATATAAAGACACTATTTAGTGTCCCAAAAAGTATTTAAATTTTTTTTTTTATAATTTAAAATATCAAAATACTCTAAATTCAAATAATAAAAACTAAAAATTCCTCACAATACAAAATACATAAAGAACTCAAATTTTTGCAGTCAAAATGGGGGAATTAAAAACCTCAGAGATACACAAAATTATGCCCATCGTGGGTCACTACTTCCTTTCAACATCTAATCCACTATTCGTAAATAAAAACAAGATTTAAGCACAAAAGTAATATACATTCTAAAGCACTAAAATTTAAGTGGGAAGTAGCAGACACATGAAGCGGATAGAAATAACACTGGTAAGATAAGTATGAGCAATCACACTTGTATCGCTCACAATAATGCAATGCCATCTCCCAAATAGCTGTCCTACTGAAAATAACCTTTGCACCTGAATCTGCAATAGCTTTGATGAGCTCCTCAACTTTAGCTTCTTCAATTTTTGCATAATTCTCAAGCTGTAGAAGGCCCAATGATGAAGATTGTTGGAAAATATGGATATGGAAACTAAAACAATTTTTTTTTTTAAAAAAAGGACCATAACAATGACGAATTCACATTCTAAAGCACTAATTTGATATGTTTATTATATGACGAATTATGGCGCCAACCTTTGTGTAAGCATCACCAGATCCGTGATGTTTATTATACCAATTGATGGGCCGAATAACTGCTCCCCTACCCATGGAAACAACTAGCCGATGCATGAAAGAGAGCTCACGCAATACCTCAATCTGAAAAGGGCAAGAACAGAACAATATCAAAAGGTAGAAAAATCAAGCCAGAAACGAAACCAAAAAAAAAAAAAAAAAATTGTCCTGCCAAATATGGAGCATACATTGAAATTGGGGACACTCAAGTAAAGATTAATAAGAGCATGTAAAGTGAAACAGAGAGAAGAAATCGAGAGAAAGAACAATCTTCCAAGTGGAAACCTATTGGTGTCAAATTCAAGCATGAGTAGCAAACAAAGGCTCGGTTTTTCCTCCAATTTTCCAGACTTGACAAGGGATATTAGGATGACAAAGAAAAAAAAAATTCAAATAAAATTTAAATGATATCTTTAACCGATAATTTGCAACCTCCTGATTATTTAAAACAAAAAAATAGTTACAAGAATATATGCAATTGAAAGTGGGAACCAAAAAAAAAAACTTTATCTGTTTCCAAGTGTATATGTATCTTGTGGTCACATGTTCATGTATTTAGTTACCATGGTGCTATAATTCGTCATATAAAAAAACAAGCTTGAATCACCAATTGGGGAAAAACTCACACTTTAAGTTTTGGGAGTAGCCAAGATTATTAAACAAAGATCATAAAAAATAGAACAAATTATGAATAGAAAAATAGTAACATTGCTATCGAAATTGACCATACCTTGAATCATTGCTATGGAAACATGTAAAAATAGCTTAGTTAGGGTAGATATCATTCACCTCAGAAAAATAAACAATGAAAAGCGGCAAGCCATGAAAACAAGATATGTTCTCACCCCCAAAGTAGAAGAGATTCAGCCTCCAACCTATTTCCAAGTATTTCTTGAATCATTCCAACCTGTGCAATAGATAGCGATGAAAGTACCAGAAAATATTAGGACACTTCAAATTCAATTTGTTGTGTGGGACGAATGGGTACAAAAAAGATTTATAAAAAATAAAAAATAACCTGTAGAGTGCTTTCAAGATAACATTGAAGCACATTCCGAGGGGTCAGATTAAACTCTTCAAAATGGCATGAAACATCATTCCACGACCAAGCTGCTTTAGCCACTGAAAAGTCTTGAGACCATAACAATGTTTCTGAATTATCTCACCAATATCATTGTAAATCTCATACTTTATCTCTGAAAAATATATAAACTTTTCTTAGACAAGTCTGCTACGCAAACAGAGGGCTTCTTTTGCATAAGAAAGTGCCTATAGGTTCAAAAAAAAACTAGTCAAAATCGTTAAGTTGTTATAACCAGAAATAACCAACTTAACAAGATGTCAAGAACCAGTGTCACCATTTGTCATGCAACGCATTCTTTAGAGAGTGTGAAACAATAATCCTAGACCAATCAATAACAATTGAAAGCTTATCATAATTCTGAAGTCTCCTTGATACTATTCAAGACCATTTGTCATAATACTGACCTCCACAAACAGATATAAAAAGAGTTTGTACAAATCAAATTTTACACTTTTTTAAAAAAAAAATTCACACTGCCCTCCTTTATGCTAATGAATACTTTCAACTATGAACCATTGCAATCATTTATTGAAAACTGCAAATCATATTGATAATTGTCAAAATACATCATTCATTCATTACATTGAGCTTATTTTGAATGCTTATAAAATTACAAATTATAGCCACTCAGAGCTACTCAAAACAACGAATATCTGATTAAAAAAGTACCTTTCAACCTTCGCTTGAACTTGCACGACGAGCACTCGGCATACTTGGTTGAGTTGAACAAAAGCAATGTTCCACACAAGTTGCAGAATAAGAAATCACCAATGAACATCCACATAAACACCTTAAAGGAGTTCATGCGATCAATTATACTTCAATATATGATTAGTAATACAAAAAGAGTAAAATATATATATATCGTATTCAGCAGTAGGCTAGAAAGCCAAATTGAGGCATAATTCGTACCTTTGATAATTGAACTCAGATGAAACAATCGCAATACAAGCCTGTAAAACTCTACGAAAATCCCATTTTTGAGATCCTCAATCGATCAAGACCTAGATGGTACAAAAAAATCAAAATCAAGATGTATACATGTATATGTGTTACTGATATCAAAGTGAAGAGCACAGGGCAAGGACTTACCTTGGACTTCGAAAGGAATAGCTCCAAGACTAGGTCCAACAACGATCTACGGTGGGGATTGAGCTGAGAAGAGAAGGGAATGTACCTCGACGGTAAAGAAAACTGATATTTTAGGTTCCATTCAAATTTAGGGTTCTAATCGGGTTGCTAGGTTTGGCCGCTTTGAGGGTTGAAAATGCGAATTGAGATAACACACACACACACACACACACACACACACATATATATAAAATAAAACAGAACGTCTTTTTGGCTGATTAGGACAAATATATAATTAGGACAAAAAAATATAATAAGGACAAAAAAAATATGATTAGGACAAACAAAATTGCTGACGAGGCCAAATAAATTTGCTGACTAGGATATTTTAGCGACATTAATTAAGGATCATTAAAGGAAATTGAGTTTGTCGAAAAGGAAACAGGCACGGATTGAATGTATTAATTTACTCAATTTCCTCTAATTAAACTTCTAATTTAATTAATCAACCTTTTAATTACTTCCATAAATAACAATTTCTCCTCTTTATGTTAGCTTCTTTTTTTGCTTCATGTTTCTTTCCCTCTAGGTTTGTAACGTTTGTTCTTTTCTATTCATTGTGGTCGCCGCTCTTCTCAATCTAAACCCTCAACAACTGATCAAACCCTCCATCTTTCTTCATCTTTCCATTTGCCATCTCGGTTCCATCATCGTCTCCATGCCATCATTGTTATTGCTACATCGCCTTTTGGCCACCACGTCTTCATCGTCATAACCAATAACAGTTCATCCATGACCTCTCTCACCATAAGCCGCTACCCACATTTGTTATTTCCCTTTATTGCCAGATCCATCTATCCCTCCATCGCTGGAAATCGCGATTTCCTTCTCAGCGATTTCATCTCTCTCTTTTTATGGAAAAATTATTTATCTCTCTACAAAAGTCTCAGTATTCTACCCTAATTTTCAATCTCAAGTTCTGCCCTAGCTCACCTTGCGTTCCTCTTCTATGGTGACGATGGGTGTGTTAGTAGAGCGAGGAATTGAAGAACAACCATCTTCAGATTTAACCTTGGTTGATTCGCTAAGTTTAAATATCTTGATTGATTTTGTTTGTAATGTTGTATAGTTGTATGTTTGTTGATTGATTACTGATTTTGTTTATTATCAATGATGTATTGATAATAACTTTGTCAATGCGAAGGAACTTGAGGTTCTTAACACTCCAGTTGTGGTAAGTGTTCAAGCATTAGCTAGATAATCTTTATTAATCCGAATTTATTCTTTTAATTTATTTGAATTTCTTCTTCTACAAATTTTAGTTAGTTTAATTGGACGTAGATTAAACACCATTTCCATCATTGATGCTCACGCAACACACTTTCCATCACTAAACATCTTCAGATCTGACGTTGGTTGATTTGGTAAGCCCAAACATCTTCATTGATTTTGTTGGTATTGTTGTATAGCTATATTGTTGTTGATTGATTCTATGTCACCTGGTACTGATTTTGTTTGTTATCATGGTTGGTTCCAATTTGCCAATGAGAATGAACTTGAAGTTCTTAAGCTCAAACATATGTGGTGTTTGTTTAATGTTTCATTTCCAAGCAATTGTAGGAGAAGCGTTTTAATTATTAATTAGTATTAAAATATCAGGATTGTCCCTCACATGATCTTAGTTCAAAAGATGCTTTTGGAGCGTGCGAAGTACAACGTTGTTATAGGAGAGTGGAGAAACTTGCATGAAGGAGATTTTCACAACCTCTCCAAAGCAAATTTGACTTATTGGGATTTGGATTATTCAATTTGAAGCTTCTCTCTCTCTCTCTCTCTCTCTCTCTCTCTCTCTCTCTCTCTCTCTCAGTTTTTTGGGCATTCCCTTTGCCCACAACGCCAACCATCCCAACCACCGTCAACAGCAACTGAATCGTAACTCAATTTCCTTACATCTAAACCCTAACCAGGTGAGTGTTTAGAATGTTTAATTATTTTGATTTATTCTTTTTATCTATAAAACCTTGCTTCCTGAGGGAGATTGGGATATTGGGTTCAGAAACAATGTATTGGGCTGCCAGGATAAAATGTACTTTATCCCAAGCAAGGTTCCGAACCATAGTATCTATTCCTGAACCTTAGTATCTATTATTCCTTCAGAAACAATGTACTAGGCTTGGCCTATTTTGATAAAGTAACATTTCTTAATTTATAGGAAATACACTATCAAAATAGTTCTCTATCAATTTGCCGCCATGTCCAATCTCCCACCCTTTGCCTGCTCTTTTTAACATTTTTTTTTATCTAAGATGAATTACTCCCACACATCTTCAACTTATTATCTAGTCATTGTTGTTTTGCTTTAATTATTCGCATTTAGTTTTATAATAACTGCTTTCCCAAATTATCGTAGGAGGCTTATTATAAAGGTTGTTATTCATTTGACATCGTTGGAGGACGTTGGTGGAGTGTCGTGGTAAAAGTACTACGCCGCCATGGTTATTTACCATTGGGCCGTAAACAGAGCCCATTGTGCACATAGGAGGAAATAGGATGAGGGATTTTTTTTTTTTCAAAATGATTCATATTTTGAATAGCCCATTGTTCAAAATAAAAAGGGGTTTTAGGTCCAAATTATTTAATTGTGAAAATAGGTTAGAAATCATTGGATTTCTTAATTATATCATCAACTTATCTTTGTTCCTTCATTTTAAATTAATTGAAGTCACTGTCTTAATTTTATGTTAAAAATTGCAATTGTTGTATTAAAAATGATAATCGTTGTATTTGTTTCTCAGTTATCTTTGGAAGTTTTTATAAATAATATGTTGGTTATTTGTTAGTGATGTGATCATTTCAAATTAAGTTGTCTTTTTTAGTTCGTACCTTCAGGCACGGGTTATACGCTAGTATATATATATATATAGAGAGAGAGAGAGAGAGAAAAAAAAACAGAGAATGAGAGAAAACCCAGTAAAAGAGAATGAAGCGGTGGCAGATCTAAGACTTGACAACTGTTGGACGTCATCCAGGCTCATAGCTATCGTCGATCGACTGGATTTCACAGATAAATCATGAGATTGAGAGGGCGAGAGGCGAAAAAGTAGAACTGGAGGGTGGGGATTTTCAAATCTGAGATTGACGGCAATATCGGTGGCTAGTGCCTTCGTCTTCGTGACGGATCTGAAGCTTCATCGCGAGATCGAAGAGAGAGCGAGGTTAGCTGTGAGATCAACACCTAGATCGGCGGTGAAGGTCGTCGTCTTTGCGACGGCTCAGAGAAGAAGGAGAGGGAGTTAGATAGAGAGAGAGTGAGATCTTGTGGGAATTGGGAGTGAGAATGAGAGAGAGGCTCCTCCATATCTAGGGATTTTTAGAGAGAAACTCTCAATGGAATAGAGAGAAACAAGAAGAAGTTACCAAAAAAAAAAAAGGCAGAAGATTTGGACGGAGAAGGGAATACAAAATTTGGCTAACGCTTTTTTTGGGGGGGTTAAATTCAATGTATTTTTACACAAGTGCCAATTAATTTATTTTAATATATGTAATTAAATTATAATAGGACACAAAATTGTGCCCTAATATAATTTATGTTTTTAGGGCACTATTTTCTGTCCTTGTATATTATATATATATATATATATATATATTTAATTGCTAATTAAATGTTATTAAGGCACTACTTTATGTCCTTTAAATATTTGATTATAGGGTACAATAACATATAGTGTCCCAACAATTTTTTTTTACACGACACTTTCAATTTTGTGTCCCGAAAAGTATTTTTATAGGGCACAATACATATAGTGTCCCAACAGAGGTGCCCTTATAGGCAGTTTTTGTTATAGTGGTTCTCACACTACAACATGTCCAATTTCAGACTTCAACTTTCTATAAGCCTTTCCTACGACTTTTTTTATTTGTAATCAAATTAGGGTTAGGATTTGGCGGCCATGGATAGTTTTTTAGGATTTTTTTCATTCCAATTTTTCTATATAAATAAGACCCTTCCCCTCACAGTTTAAGCACTCAAAAAATTCATAGAGAAGCTCTCTTAGGGAGTGATTCTCAATTAAAGTCCATTCTGGAAGCCATATTTGAGAGAATAAAAACTATACATCGGGGATCTTTGTCAGGGCAGGTATATTTCTTATCTATTGATTCTTTTTATTATTTTATTATTATCGTAATTTAAATTCCTACAAGTTCAGTTTCTGTTAGAATCCTCCGATGATTCGATGAACACGCTGGAAATAGATTTTCCTTTTGGGTTTAGCCTTCAAGCATGAGATGATGTTATTTTTTTTAATTATTGTTATTTTTTATTTTACTGTTTATTTATTTATTTTTATTTAAGTTGTTTCTATACCTATTTTTTTTAAATAAAAATTAAGATTTTAAAAATAAAAATAATAATAAATTGTTTTGTAAGAATTAATTCTCACAACTCTTAGGGTGAATTCAATGATTCAAATTATTGAAGGAAATCTTTCTTTACTGATGATTTGATTTTTCATATAAAATACATTTTAGAAACAATCAACTTAGTGAATTGTTTTCTTCGGCAAGTTGTTTCGTTGAATTTTACTTAAGTTTTGGTGGAATTAATTTGGACAAAACACAGTTTCTGTGACATTTCCTTGATTCTCATTTTTATTGAATTTAAGGGAATGTAAAATTGGAATTTCTTTAAATTAATTAGGCAAATTAGGAAAGTAGGCATTTTGTGACACTGCATTTATAAAAAATAATATAATATTTCATGTCATTTTGTATGTTGACTTTTTGCATCACTTAGAAAATATTTAGATTGATTTGTCTACTTAAATTAAAGAATTTCATCGGAAACATACATAAAACTACTCCTCTAGGGACCATCATTGTTGAATCCTTTAATATTTTGTAAAAGGTTATACCAAGAGAACATTCTAAAAAATATCAAAAATATTTCTTGCCTTATTTTTGAAAAATGCCAAAAATATTTCATAAGAAGGAAAGGATTTAAAAATAAAATAAAGTGTACAAACTTAAATTAATTGGATTTAAATGGACATAAGGTACAGTTTTTGGACGGACGTCTTGGGGAGCCTAACTTCTTCCCTAGGCGTAACCGACCCCCAAGCTGTTTAAGTGAATTTTTGGTTTGGCCGTGTTTTGGAGTCAATTTTTACTTAGGCCTTTTAATTTATTTTTTTCTAAAAATCTGGTGCCTAACACACCATTTAAAACCAATGTTAGGTGGTGACTCCTTATTTTAAAATGGCCTAAGTACTTTTTTGGAGAAAACCGGTGTTTTAAAAAACTCATTTTTTATGCTATATTAATATTTCGTATTTATTTTCCTTTTAAAAAATTGGGGAACGTCAGTTGGCGACTCCACTAAGGATAATTAGAGGGTCGAGCCCAATATGTCCAAATAGGTCCAACTAATTCATGTCTAGATGTTATATTTTATTTTGTTACCTTTTCCATTCATTTTGTAAATAAGTTGTGATGCTCTCTTCTTTTTCTTTTCTAATCAATCTCTTTTATTATTGTAAACCCTCCGACACAAGTACAGTCGTCTTGTATCTATATTATCCCCTCAAGATTCTTTGGTACTAGACATGGAAGGGGATTTTATACTTGATGGATTGATGATGCCTTAGGAAGTCTTAAAAACCAAACGAGTTCAAAGTTTCTAATACCGATGAGAATTTTCATAAATCATTATTTTTTTTTATCGATCATTATCGGAATTGACAACTTCATACTCGAATGGATTTTAAGACTACCTAAGACCCACGTAGACTAATAAATGAGTTTGTTGTAAGAACAGGACAAGACAAGAAGCCAATTCCGGCTCTCCCCATCCAAAATCTAGTTTTCACTCGCAGTTTAGCCTAGACTCATCCCTGGATGACACCAGAAGGCCATCCTGAACCTCCACGCATGGCCCAGATAGCTTGGATGCAAGAGACCATCGACATAATGACGGAAAAGATCAACGAACTAAGCCAATAACCTCAGGGGTACTTGTTCCCCCATCTAATAGAACTCCCCTGACCGAATAAACCAAATGGAAGCCCTCCGAGTTCTGGGATAGAAAACTCAGTGTCAAATCCGAACCATATTGGCCCAAACTTCGCGGGTTCGATCTACTATGGACCTCATATGGGCCCTTATCCTTTTGCCTATGGATCGCCGAAATAGCCCAGCTAAAGGCATTTCTATTAGGCCTCACTCAAAGGCCCAGCCCCCTTCGCGTTGCAAGTTTTCATTCACCCGGAGAGAGCTGTTTCTCTACCCAATGATCTGAATGCCAATCAATCAGCCCCTATCATTGAAGTCAAAAACAGGGAAGAAGATGGACCCCCTCCGACTTGGGTTCTGAAAATAGAAGAATTGGAGAGAATTGTAAAAGAATTAAAAAGAGAGAAACCATCCAAAAAAATGACGTACAAGGAGTTGTCAGCACCACCCCGGGTAGTGTACCTAAAAAAATTCGTAGTTCCAGAGTTCACAAAGTATGATGATACTGGCCCCCCAGAATGGCATGTAAGCATCTACAAGGAAGAGTTGGGAGTTCATGCTCGGAATGAAAACCTTTGCCTAAAAAATATTCTGGAGATCATTGAAATGACCGACTCTCAGTTGGTACATGACCCTGGACCTATCGCAGATTAAAATGTTCGAGCATCTGGTAAAATCTTTCTGTAAGCAGTATATGTATATTAAAAATACCACACTGGATCACAATACCTTCTACCAGATACTGAAGAAGAAAGATAAAAGCTTCCAGAGGTATCTTACCCACTGGAGGGAGGAGGCTGCCAAAGATATCCCTAGGCTGAGCAAGGTGGCTCAGTTAGAGATATTCAAGTCAATTCAGACGTCGTCATTCCATCAAGATCTCTCGAGCATAGCAGTGGCTTCCTTTGGCGATGATATCAAGAAAGCCGAGGTGACGAAAAAAAGAATAAGGATTGAAAAGATTGAAGGGGCCTCGCCTGATCCGACAAAGAGGTTAGCCCACGAAAGAAAAGAGAAGATAAGGTAGATGTTGTCATTTTCCCCCCAGGAAACCCTTCACTAAAAAAAAACCCAAGCCTTCTATCCCCAAAATTACCCGAACCAAAACAGCCAATAATGTAACCACCTCCCACAAAATTGCCAAAACCAATATTACCCCTATAACCAACCATATTCCCAATGTCTTCCCTGCTACTATCAGAATGTACCTCCTCTTTATCAAAACCACACTCCGCAATATTATTCCCAAGCCTACCAAACACTTGCTTACCATTTATCCACATATCAGCCAAACCAAAACCCCCCATCTCAAATTCCTAATCATACCCTAAAGCCAAGAACCCAATATCATCCAGCCTATCTACCTCGTGCTACTGTTGGAAATATTCGAAACGATAAAAATGAACCACTAGACCTTTCAGTCTCTATCACTGAGTTGTATCGAAACTGTTTGAATTAGGGAATGCTGATGCCTTTTCCATCCTACGAGCCTAAACCAGGGAAGCGACTACTTTAAATGCTTTTTGTGAGTACCTTTATGGAACTCGGGGCCATATAAATGAGCAGTGCTTCGAACTAAAAGAAAATATCCGAGAGTTCATACGAATGGGGGCCCTCACATTACCTAGTAGAAAGATTGAGGCCACTATGCCAAATTGCCAACTGAATTAGCTGCCTGAGCATGCACCTTCAGGGAGTGGTGAAGTATATCTTTAACAAAACGTTTGCAGAGATGGGAGTGAGTCATGTACCCGAGGCTCTAGTTGAAAAATCTAAAAGCTACAAAATTGGGATCCTTGTTCATTTTTAATTTGCTAGGTGTTTTTGATAAAATCAGGACATTTTTACATATTCACTTTTCCATCTCGTTGGTCTTTTGGATGAAAAGAGATTTGCTTTGTAATGGCTTTTTAAATTTTAATAAATGCAATGGTATTTTTATCCATGCTATGATCTAATGTGTGAATTTTACTCTTTTAGGTACCCAAATTGTCTGCATATGTTATATGTGATGTGACTGAGTAATGATGTGAATTGTCTGATTTCAATATAGAGCTAGACTATAATCCAATGGGAATAGAAACAAAGGAAGATTTTGTTTTGCCAAACGATGGTGAGATCCAAACGACCTTTGACCAAATTTGGAAGCAGTTCTAGAGTATCGGAGGATTCGAAAGTCAAACCACTAACCGAGTAAGAAGATTTGGTGCAAATATGGAAGATATTTAAAGAGAAAAGAAAGGGGATGGATTGGTTCTCTCAAGGTTACTGTTTCGGGCCAATTTGGTGGCCAAACGACATTTTTTTTCGGATTAGAACTTGATGAATTTGAATGGAATCCAAATTTTTGAAAAAAAAAAACATTGATCATGGTCTGGAAATGTATTGGAACCATATTCATTTGCAATCCCACTCAAAATTTCACAGAAAATTATATCAGGCATTAAAGGTACTCAAAGGTAGCCAAATTGTTCTAACTAAGATTTTATTTTGAAAGTGTTTTCTTGTTCACTTACAGGAATCTCAAAAGGCCGGGAGAATGGATTTCATTATCACTAGGTCTTCTTAGATTCCTAAAAGTCGAATTGGAGACTTTTGTTGCTGAAAATTTAAAAGCTCTAAATAAGCATTCAGGTATGTGTTTTGCCCTTAAAGGGGCGTCCAATGAACTACGCTAAACCTGATCCTCGGCGTAATGCTAAGGTACATAAGCAACCTATAAAGATTTGGTCATCTGAGAGTCAGCCCCAACCGTAGGCTGAAGCGCATTTTATATCTTTGATCTTTCATTTTTGCCCAACCACATGCTGCGGCATATTTTATACTTCTGTACATTCTTTTGTCCACCCAGCCAAGAAGGCTAGGGAATGAGTGTCATTTCTTATCACTCTAAACGATCTTCTAAATGGACATTTGTTCATCATGAGTAATTTTTCTTCATTACTTTAAGCGATTCTCTAAACGAACACTTGTTCGTCATGAGTATTTTTTTTCATTACTCTAAATAATCCTCTAAATGGACACTTATTCGTCATGAGTTATTTTTTAATTACTCTAAAGGATCATTTAAAATGATACTTATTCATCATGAGTATCGTCATGAGTCATTGTTTGTCACTCTACACGATCCTCTAAATGAACACTTGTTCGTCATGACTATCGTCATGAATCATTTTGTCATTACTCTAAATAATCCTCTAAACAAACATGTGTTCGTTAAGAGTATCATCATGAGTCATTTTTTCATTACTCTAAACAATCCTCTAAAATAACATACATTTATCATGAGTATCATCATAAGTCATTTTTCATTACTTTAAACGATCCTCTAAATGGACATTTGTTCATCATGGGTATCATCATGAGTCATTTTTTCATTACTCTAAATGATTCTCTAAACGGACACTTGTTCGTCATGAGTCATTTTACCATTACTCTAAACAATACTTTAAACAAATATGTGTTCGTCATGAGTATCATCATGAATTATTTTTTATTACTCTAAACGATCCTCTAAATGGACACTTGTTCATCATGAGTCATTTTGTTTTACTCTAAACGATCCTGTAAACGAACATGTATTCATTATGAGTATTGTCATGAGTCATTTTTCATGTTTTATTTGTTCTGTTGTCGAAAAAATACTTTGAAAAATTTAGAAAATGGGACGATCAAAATGAAATGATCCACTATCTTTGTTAAGCAAGTGAAACTTGCATGACAAAGAGGGACAGTTGTAGACACGGTATTTTAACAGCCCAATAAAAAAAATTATGTTTTTTTATTTTATTTTATCTTTTATTCTGTTTTATTTTCAGAAAATACAAAATAGAAAATGAAGAAAAAGAAAAAAGAAAAAAAAATCAAAATAAAGGAAATGAGTGAAAAAGTAGAAAAAATGAAAAAAAATGGGAAAGTAAATGGAAATAAAGAGAGAGAGAGAGAGCGTGAGAAGGAAGAAAAGAGAAAGAAAGAGAGAATTAGGTAGATGAGAGAAAAGAAAAAATGAATCTGAGAGAAGAGAGAGAATCAAAGAGGGGGAGAGAGAGAAAGTAATAGAGAGATACCAAGAGAATTAAGGGGGTTGGGGCCACTAATTCAGCCGAGAGAGAGAGAGGTGGGACCTTGCAAAAATAGAGAGAAAGATGAAAGAGGGAGAGAGATTTCGTAAGAGAGAAGAGAAGAGATGGAGAGAAAGAGATAGAAAAAATAGTGGAAAAGGGGGCCCCACCATGGTCAAGAAGTCAAAAAAGAAAAAAATGGTAGACACGTGGCAGCTTCTCATATGGCCACGTGTTCGATTTCAAACTTCAACTTTCTATAAGCCTTTGCTGCGACTTTTCTTATTTGTTATCAAATTAGGGTTAGGATTTGACAGCTAGGGATAGTTTTTTTATGATTTTTTTTCATTCCATATTTTTTCCTTTAAAGAAAACCATTTCCCTCACAGTTTAAGCACTCAGAAAATATATAGAGAAACCCTCTTAGAGAGCGATTCTCAATGAAAGCCCATTTAAGAAACCATCTTTGAGAGAATAAAAACCGTACGCTAGGGATCTTTGCCCGGGCATGTATATTTCTTATCTCTTGATTCTTTTCATTTTTTTTTTATTATCGCAATTTAAATTCCTGCAAATTTAGTTTCCGTTAGAATCCTCTAATGATTCGATGAATACACTTGGACGAGATTTTCCTTTTGGGTTTAGCCTTCGAGCGTGAGATGAAGTTATTTTTTATTGTTATTTTTTTATTTTACTGTTTATTTATTTATGTTGCTATACCTATTTTTTTTAAAATTAAAATTAAAATTTTAAAGATGAAAAAAATAATAAATTATTTTGTAAGAATTAATTCTCACAAGCCGTAGAGTGAATTCAACAATTCAATTTATTGAAGGAAATATTTCTTTATCGACGATTTAATTTTCTAAATAAAATAAATTTTAAAAACAATTGGCTTCGTAAATCATTTTCTTCGGTAATTTGTTTTATTAGATTTTACTTAAGTTTTGGTTGAATTAATTTTGACAAAACACAATTTCAGTGATATTTTCTCGATTCTCATTTTCATAGAATTTAAGAGAATGTCAAATTAAAATTTATTTAAATTAATCGGATAAATTAGGAAAGTAGGTATTTTGTTACATTGCATTTATAGAAAACAATATAATATTTCATGTCGTTTTACATGTTGACTTTTTTTTTTTTTTTTTATCACTTATAAAATATTTAGATTGATTTGCCTATTTAAATTAAAGAATTTCATCGAAAACATACATAAAACTATCCCCGGGGGATCATCCTTGTCGAATCATTTAATATTTGATAAGAGATCATACCGGGAGAACATTACAAAAAATACCAAAAAATTGTCTCGCCTTATTTTTGAAAAATGCCAAAAATATTTCATAAGAAGGAAATGATTTCAAAATAAAATAAAATGTTCGAACTTAAATTAATTGGAGGCGTCTTAGAGTGCCTAACATCTTCCCCCAGCATAACCTATCCCTGAGCTCTTTAAATGATTCTTTGGTTTAACAGTGTTTAGAGTCAATTTTTACTTAAGCCTTTTAAATTGTTTTCTAAAAATCCAGTGCCCTAGCAGACCATTTGAACCGAATGCTAGGTGGCTACTCTTATTTTAAAATGGCCTAAGTACTTTTTTTTTTGGAGAAAATTAACCCTTTAAAAAAACCCATTTTTTATGCTACATTAATATTTTTTATTTTTTTTTCTTTCGAAAAAATGGAGCGTGTCACGTGCATGAATGTTAAAATTGTATCCATACTTAACCTGCAAAAAACTTGAAGATGTGAGTTAACGTTAATGTACGCGTAAATATTAGCTTATAAAAAAGTATCTTGATTGTGTGTCAACCTTGCTTTTGCCAATGTTTTTGCGGTCAAACTGCTTAAAATACCAGAGAAAGAGAGGACAAGCCAACGAATAATCTTGTATTGCTACAACCTGAAACAAATGTATGAGCTACTGAAAGATTGCAAACTGAACAATCAACATAAATTTCTATTGTTGAAGACACCGTTTTCAAATTTTTTTGAGATATTGTACTCGCAAAGGGTTACGCTCAAAAACATTTACAAGCACGATGGTCTCATTGAAATGGTCATCTTGAGCTATAACCCTGCACGTTCGGCTTTTAGGATTTGTGGCATGCTTATCCAGATAACCCCGTTGGACATACAACTAATTTTTGGGATCACAACAGGCGAAGAGCCTGTTATGCAAAGTAGATACACAAAATCCAACTCTCCGTTCCTCTCCAAGCTGACATTTAAAGACAGGGAGTTCAATGTAGCGTTCTTTAGGTCATTGGTGGAAAAACAAACGAATGACACAGACGAAGAAACGATAAAAGATGTTGTCCACATACTCCTTCTGTACCTTATGACAATATGTTTCTTTACAACCACTAGACAAGAAGTCTCGAAATGGTTAGTCTGGTACTTTGAGACCATTGAAGATATGGCCTGGTATAATTGGACAAATGCGATCTTCATAGAGTTGGAGACGAGCTTGAAGAAGTCCTACATGGAACCTCGATCGGTCACGGGGTGCATACTTGCTCTACAGGTATAAAGCCCACTAGTAAAATGTTTAACTCTTTTGTGTCCTTGTATCCAAAAAAAAGTTCTAGTGTAAATGTTTGAATTTCTCACGTAAAATTATTTGTTCACTATTACTAGTTATGTAAACACACAACGTTGTTGCAACCAATTGAAGAGAGACAATCGTTTGACGATTTCTCCTTAAAGCATGTTTCACTCCCTCTAAGGTGCTTACAGTTTAAATGATCATCTGCCTCCTAAGATACAACGATTAAATAGCTAAGCTCAACAAACTGGAAATGTGTTAAACTCTTTCAAGAACTCTTAAGAACAAACGAATATTTTAAAACACTCTGAAGAAATGGAATGCATGCTTAGAAAATGTGATCCTATATGCTGAGAATGTCTTCCCTTTTATTGGGAGCAAAACCAGACACTAAAGGCAACGAAGAGGTTTGAAACTCCTAAATTAAAATGCAGTAAGTCTTTGCAGTTACATAACTGAACATTCTCTAGATTTGTAACTCTTTGCAATTACGAACCTGAATGTCTTCCCTTTTATTGGGAGCAAAACCAGACACTAAAGGCAACGAAGAGGTTTGAAACTCCTAAATTAAAATGCAGTAAGTCTTTGCAGTTACACAACTGAACATTCTCTAGATTTGTAACTCTTTGCAATTACGAACCTGAAGAATTAGGCTCTATTTGGGTTGGGATTTTTGGATTTTGTATAAGACCCCATGGCCACAAGCCGAAGCCCAGGACCCGGACCAGAGCCTAAGCCCGAGCCCGAGCCTGACTCGACAGGGTGGGTGGTCAATTAGTCGGCAGCAGCAGTGGCGATGCGTGCATACGCGTGTGACTTTATTTATTTTATAGCTTTTAGCCTACTGTCTATCCATATTAGTACAACACCCTAGATGACTTACTTTCAAGAGATAACTCGAGTATTAATAAATGACTTTTCATATTCTTCGGTTACCAATGTGGGATAACCCACACAACATGTGAATCAACAACTTCAAGTGGGTGTTTTAATGAAGAATTTCAATTTACCTTTTAAGTGATTAATACACAAATAAGTATACCACATTCATTTCCTCACAAAAGAGTATACATTGTTATATTCATATGAGCCAAATTAAGATTGAGTTCTATAAATAATTGGTTCATAAAAAATCCATTTTTTATATGTATAATTTATAAAGTCCATTTCAAAAAAGTGAAAATTAAGTGTTGAATTTCAAGTTCCAAACTTTTAGTGCTCAATTTATGAAATGATGAATTGATTGAGTAATTTTCTTTTAAATATTTTCAATAAGTTGTTTCATTATATTTTATTACTTTTGAAATTTTGTTACAACTTGATTTCTATACTCATTTTTCTCTCTCTATTTTTTTTTCTCGATATTATTTCTTTCTCTGTATTTTTATTTTATATTTTGTTCTCTATATTTTCTAATGGTTTGAATGATAGTTGTAATAGTTTATAGTTTTAAATAATAAGAGATAAATAATTTACGTCACTTAAAATTTTGATGCATTTTTAAGTGATACTCAATATTTCAAGAATTTCAACTCCAAACACACTGTCATTTGAGATCAAGGACATCCCCAATCAAAATAATAAAATATTGCGTACCCTTTGTCAGATTCTATTTGCAAATACACCTTTACAACTCTCTCTCTCTCTCTCTCTCTCTTATTTCTTTAGTTTTTGCTTTTGTTATCAGTTTCGTATTTTATTTATTTATTTTTTATTTAGTTTTTGGGTTTAAAAAAATAAAATCAAAAGTAAAAAAATTAGAAATATAAACAAAAATAAAAGAAAGAGCAAAAAAACAAATACAAAATTTTATTTTATTTTTTTCTTTTGATTTTTTTTTTTTTTTTGTATCCCTATTTTTGGCTTTGGTTTTTCACTTTTTTTCGTTTTTCTTTGTTGCCTTTTGTTTTCAATAAATATACATCACAAAAGCAAAAGTTAAAAACAAGAGAGAGTAGAAAATAGAAAAATAAAAACAATAAATATAAAATAAAAAATATTATCTAAAATTACAAGATATTTTTGTTAACAAAATGTGATAAGATATTTTAAATAACTGAAATAAAAGGATAAAAAAATATGTCGGGGATTATCAATATGACAGAGGATAATATCGAGTCCACCACTTCGAAAAACAAAGTAGTATTGCCTTGTTCCTACTCAAACATACCCCATTAATTTTGATCTAGAAAAATTTTGTTTGTGTTTTACACTATACTAATATAATTAAAAACCAAATTAATAAATTATAAAAAAGAAAATCAATAAAAATACTTATAAATTTGGATGGAATATTGATAGTTCTCACTGTCCGATATTGATTTTTTTACTGTGAAAGACTCGTCAATAACAAGAAAATAGTTACCAGAAGTACTTTCGGCACACCTCTATTGATCAGTTTTGTGTATTGTCAAATACATCACAATTGTTAAAAATAAAAGTATTTAAAAATTTTGAATAAAAATATACGGAAAATTTTGATACAACGTTTCTATTAAAGTTTTTTTGGGTTCATGGTCCCTAGGTGGATTTTGTTTAGTATTTATTGTTCTTAGATCTAAGCTTATGTTTAAAAAAAAAATTAAAAACATCTCCTACACAGTTTTCAGATTTTTTTTCCTTAAAATCTGACAGATTTTGTTATTTTCATATTTCATTATCACTATTTTATAGAACTCGGCGAATTTAAACATTAAGGTGCAGTTTGGTTAGTGTTTTTTTATTCTACTTCCAATAATTTGAGATTAAAATTATATTTTCATTCTCAAATATTTTGGGAATAAAAATAGTAACAATCATTATCCTAACTTTTTTTTTTTTTTTTTTAATCTATGAGAACAGAAACAAAGAAACACATTCAGTTGTAACATTAGTTTTTTTCCCCTTTAAATGTATAACAATAAATATACATATTTCTTGTCCTTAAGATCATTTGGGGAGATAATTAGTCGAGGTGCGCGTAAAGTGACCCTCACAAATTACTGTGAACAAGTCAATTCATACTTAGGAGAATAAACCTGAAATAATCAAAATATTTCAACGATATAGCATGTAATCATATAATTTCAGTTAAGTCCACATGCTTTACTCATGATACCAAATAATGTCTTCCTATTAGATAGAATTAAGCCATGTAATCTTTAATGCACTAGAATAAGAAGCATATTTCAATAATAACTTATGATCAATCAACATGGATCTAATGCATGCATAAACATGGATAAATGCATATTTCTCTCATAAAAATTCAACTCTCTTTTTAGAATAATAATCATTTACGGAACAAGAGATATTAGTTGTATGCCTATAAATATATCAACATGCAACAGATTGAAATGTCATATATATTTAGATGATCAAATATATGGTATCATAAATAGATTAATGTGATCTCATAAAGTGATACCAACCATATAAGCTTAAATTCATATGAGATGCCGATTGGTAAGATTATGATTAATACTGATTTTATCAAGCATCTCTTAGCAATAAATATTTCATCAATAAATCAATATTATCTAACAATAGAATTCCTCGTAGGCATATAATCAAGATATTCATAGATCTGTGAGTAAATTAGATGATAATTTCTCATCACATAATCATACAAGAATAAAATTATTTTACCACTAAGTTGAATGAAGATTCAACTCTAATCAGTTATTTCCTTGAATCAACCTTGTTCTTATTCTTGAATCAGCTTTGAGTTTTAGTATGAATATTTGTTTCTCCTTGAGTAATTTTATAACCTGAAACTCTTTTATATTTTTTGAGACAACTTTATTCTTTACCTCATTTGTACCGATGATTGCTTTGGGTGCACAATTTCTCTTAGCGTGTGTCTGTATCCTCTCAACCTTTGATTATTGTCATTTGATTTTCTGATACTTCCATTTGCACATGTCACTTGTGGCTTCCTGGTGATATCTTATCTTGGCTTTGATAATTCTTTTCTAATTGCACGTTTCACTTGTGGTTTTTTTGGAATTTCATATTTTGTCTTTGGTGCATCTTTTCGCTTTGCACATATCGCTTGTGGATCCTTGGTGATTTTCTATTTTGGCTTTGATATAACTTCTTTGTTTATTCCTTCGGATCCACTCCCGACATTATGTAATTCTGCACAAGACATTTCAATAGTTCTCTTCGATATCCATTTCATTTTGAATCCATCCTTGTTAGACATAAATTTAAGGTTCCTAAATAGACATGATATTTTAAAATGTCCAACCTTATTGCAATAATAACATCTCAAGTTTGATCGATTATCATAGAAGGCACGAGACGTAAAACGTAAATCATTTTTAACTTCAGAAACATAACTATTACTAGCCTGTGATAAAGTATAAGACGATGGAACATATCCATTTTGCCTAGAAAAATCATTTTCAGAAGCTCTTTAAACAGACTTGAGGTTGAATTTTGATTTTTCAAAATTTTTCTTAGGTAAATCGATTTTTGAATCAAAATCTGACCTTTGCTTAAAAATCATGTCAAGATTATTTTTTAAAACTCTGTTTTCCATTTCAAGAGAATCTACTTTAGAGAACAAATTATTAATTTAAAAAATAATGTCCGAAAACTTTTTTTGTACCACAATAATTATCCAAATGCACTTTAGATGTTTGAACACTTTTTTCTCCATTTTCAAAAGAATCAAATTTTCTTTTAAAACTCAAGCTCTCTTTAGCGAAAAGTAGTGTGAAAGAAAGTAATTTTTTCATAACAATATAGACATTTTCATCATCATCATCATTTCCATCACTACCACTAAAATCACAGGAATCATACATCACATTATCATATAAGGATCTATCATCACTAAGAGAAGATACACAAAAAATATTATCCATGGTGTGTGCACGTGACCGATTTAGCTAGGATGCCAAGTCTAACGAGATAAAACTGGCTCTGATGTCAATTGTTGACCTAGTGAGCTACTCAAGAGGAGGGATGAATTGGGTAGTAATAAAATTTAAAAAAAAATTATCAACTTACAACACTTGAAAATACCAATAATTAATTTTATCCTAAATTAATTATTATCTTTATAATACAGCGGATAAGTGTTTACATCTAAGTACACACTCAAACAACAGAAAATAAAGAAAATAGTAATGCAGTAAACCACGATACATCCTGGTTCACTAAGCTACTCTTGGTTAATTTAGTCCTCCGAGCCCCACGGAGATTCGAACTCACTAAACCACTAAAATTCCTTTAAACAGGTAGGAACCAAACCTTTACACAATGATTCTTTTCAGAGGTTCAGAATCAACCTTTACAATTTCATTTTTCCAGGTTCAAGAATAACCTTTTCTTTTTCCAAGGCTCAAGAATAACCTTTTCTTTTTTCCAAACTCAAGACTAACCTAATCCTTTCACAAGGTAAGGATCAAATCTAATTCTTTTATACCTTAGGATAAGAATTAAAACTCACAATCACTCCAAGTATAATTTTTTCAGGTAAGGATGAAACCTTTATAATTCACTCACAATAGATTCTAATCAGGAAGAATCACACCTAGGCTATTTTCAACGAGAAAAGAGTAACCTAATCTTTTTGTACTCTAGGTAAAGATTAAACCTTAATCTCTTTACCGGAAGAGATTGAAATCAACTCCCATTGATTAGATACTCCCAATAGTATCTAATCTGTACACAACTCACTAATTACAAAATTGATAAAAAAAATTCCACTCAAACCTTCTACCATTCTAGATTGATTTTAACTCTATTAATGTTCTGAAACTAGTGATAGAAATAAAATAAGAATTTCAAAATCTGAGTTTAATAAAAACAGGTAGCACACAATTTAGCACGTAATCATATTTTCACAAGAAATTGTTTTAAAAATTTTCAATTAATTCAAAGTTCAGAAAAACGATTTTAAAGATCTATATTCCAAGTAGTAAACAATAATATCAAACAACAATCAATAACAAAAACTTGGAACGATCTCACTAGGAATCCACCGAATGAATAAAGAATGAATAGCAATGAAATTCCAAATTGGTAACAACAATAATCCACAACAAATTTTCTCAAGAACAATTCCCAAGAATAATCTTACAATACACTCAGTATGAATTCAGAATGATCACTATTAAAAAGATCAGGAACTGAATAGCTCTTGAAATTTGATTAATTGGGATTATTGGAATCTTAAAAAAAAAAGTCTATTTATGTGGAATTGAAACAAGTTTTCCAACGTCTAGTTCCCACATATCATGACAATTAATTGCACCTATAGACCCATTATATCATTATGGCTCAATCCTGGTTCAATTCACTCAATTATATCTTTTAAATATTCAATTTATTCCCTCAAATATTTTCTCAAACTCAATTAGATAGAATAAAAAGTATTACATGTACCAATTTGAGAAATAATTAAATTATATGAACCATATCTATAGGGATATCAAAATATCAATTATATATCTCAAATAACATCAAATCCCAAAGATATTTCTCTGATCGTAACTATAAAATGGCTAGTAACGGCTATTTTTTATCAAAACCATGAAATCTTCCAAACCTGAAACCAAACCATCGGTTGGCTGACAAATCACCACAGGTCGACTGATCGATTCAGGTTGTAGCCCAAGACAAAATTTCTAGCCCGTCGGTCAACCACTACTCCTTGGTTTGTCGATCGAACGATTCAGAGAGTTCCCCAAGCCAAAATCTAGCTATGGTAGGTTGACCACTCCACTTTGGTCTGTTGACTTAACAATTCAGAGAGTTTTACCTTTGGCCATAGGTCGACCTAGCTATCGACCAAATGATTCAGAGATTGAACTGTTTCCTAGCTCCTTCTCATCGGTTGATTGAACCATGTTGATCGGTTGACCGTTCCTGCTGGAACTCCGTCTTCCTTAATCAATTTTTAACTCAACTCTTCAACGTTTTTGTCCCTTTATCAGATTTTGTTTTTGGTTAACTTAATTGACACTTTAAATCAACTTTAATTTCTAATCTTTCTTAAATAAATATTTCTTCTTCAATTTCACATAGGAGCAAATATGTTTAACTAATTAAGATCCTATAAAAAAAAACACATAATCAAAAAATTATTTTTGTGTCGTGTGTGATCCTGATTGGGATACATTAAGAGTAAAAATTAACCTGAGTTATTTTTCCTAGATTCTTCAAAATCTTCAGTCTTTTAATGCTCTTCTTTTTGTCAGTGTATCCATAACCTTTTTCAACAATTTCTTCATGATTAAAACGTCAATGGAACTTTATCACTGAAACACTCAATAAAATTATTAGCTCCACCAAAAATATTAACATTTAATTGTCCATCAAAATCTTAGGATCAACTGTTGCTATAGATTAAGATCTATAGGGATTAAATCTCAACTGTTGGCCCAATGAGCTACCCAAGATGGGGGTGAATTGTGTAGTTATAAAAATTTAAATAATTAAAACTTTCAACACTTAATTTATCAAATAATCAATTTATCTTAAATCAATTATTATCTTTGTTATGCATTGGATAAGTGTTTAATTCTAGGTGCACATCCAAACAAAATATAAAGAAAATAAATAATACAACACACCAAAATATATCCTAGTTCAGCAAGTTAGCCTTGCCTAATCCAGTTTCCTGAGCTCCACGGAGATTTGCAACCTCTAAACCCCTAATTCTTTTAACGGTAGGAACCAAACCCTTACAACGATTCTTTTCTCAGGCTCAGAATCAATTTTTACAATTTTTCTTTTTTCAGGTTAAGGAAGAATCTTATCTTTTTTCCAGACTAAAGCCTAACCTAATTCTATTACAGGAAGAATCACAACCTCACAACTCTCACAAGAATCATTTTTCCAGATAAGGATTGAACCTTTGCAATTCAGTCAAAATTAATTCAATTTTAAGAAGAATCAAAACCTAGTTCTTTTCAAGGAAAAGAATAACCTAACATTTTTATACCTTAGGATAAAGATCAAACCTCAACCTTTTTTACCAAAAAATATTGAAACCTAGCTACTTTGACTAGACACTGGCCCAACTGTATTTAATTTGCTCAAACTCACTAATACAAAAAATTATGAGTTTCTTCCCACCAAGAGCTTCTACTACCTTAAAGCAGTTATATTCAATTAATGTCCCAAAATTTACTAAGTGATAGAATTAAAGTGAGGAAAATTAATATGTGATTAATAAAAAGTGTGGGTAACACAAATTATAGCACGTAATCAGATAATAACGCAAAATCATTTTAAAAAGTTTTTTGTGCTCTTAAATTTGAAAATAATTTTTCAACGATCTTAAATCCAAACAATCAACAATAATATGAAATATAAATTAAGAAAACTAACTTAAAAATATCTCACCAGGAAAACACCGATAAATGAAAACAAGATCGCAAGATAGCACAAATCGGTGACGCCAATTCAATAGCACTTTAACTCGAGAACTTTAATTACAAAATCTCTCTCGAATAATCTCAGCAGAATGATAAATTTTATAAAATCTTAGGAACTAATAGTTCTTGTTGCTTTTTATCACAATCCCCAAACTCTATATATATATATATATACTGATAACAAGTCCTCTAACGGCTACTTTTCAAAAAATATACCTTTAAAAGACACTCTTAGACCCTATATAATAATATCTTTCAATTCTGGGGTAATCCACTTTAAAATAACTTCTAAAACTATCAAATAAGTCCATAAAATAATTCTCAATTTTCAATCATAAAGATATGAAGTATTTAACTACTTAAATTAAGAGAATCATGAATTATGTGGATCAAATCAATAGGGATATCAAAATACATGTACCTTATCTCTAGTAGATTCAAATCCCCCAAATCTCTCCCTTGAAATCATAAAAAATGACTAGTTTTTTAGCAAGAGATTAGTCCCTCGAAATCTCAACCGAAACAGTTGGTTGACCGACCCCAAAATTTGGTTGTTTGATTGTGGTTACAAGTATAGCAACTTAAAACCCAATTGTGACCATGATTCAATATGATTTTGGACAGACTCAAAACATAAAAGTTGTAGATCTATTTCTAAGATTTCCATATCATCTTGAATTAACTTAATTGGAGTTGTAATGAGAAAGTTATGGCCAAAATACAAACAGGTGCACAAGCCCCGTCGGTTAACCAAATTTTCTATTTGGTTGACCGATCGATACAGCTCCGAAACCAAGCCAAAATTTCCCGTCGGTTGACTGATTTCAGATCAAACCAAAAGCCCAATTTTCTGATTTTTTTTGGGTGTTTTCACTGCAGATATTTTAGATCTGATTCAAATCTAATCGAATTGGTCAACTGATTTGGTCAAGGAATTTGACATCTATTTGTATTTTGGCCATAATTGTCTTGTCCAAACTCTGATGAAGGTGATTCAAGATTCTCTGGAAATATTAGAACAAATGCTACAACTTTTATGTTTTGTGTTTTTCCAGAATCAGATTGCATCATGGTCAACATTGGGATTTATGTTGATGCATCTATAGTGCTGACATATCGGTCAACCAAATTTCACAATTCAGTTGACTGATTTCTTTAGAACGCCAGTTTTTAGGTCTGATCAATTCAGTCGACCAAACTATATTGGTCGATCGACCGACTACTTCAAAGCAGAGGCCAATTGGCTTCTGTCCAATTCGGTCAACCTAATGTTTCAGGACCAGTCGACCGATTCGATGCCTCAATGTCAAAAAATTTAATCCGTTGCACAACATTAGATTAATTAACCATTAGGACAGTCAACTAATAAAATCTTGTATCTTGAAATAAATAAAAATGAAACAATATGTTATCAAAGTAAGCTCTATTGCATAGTTTTATTTTAAGATGTTGATGTTTGTTATTAAGATGTTTGTTTGTTTGTTATTAATATTTTAGGATATTAAGATATTGATATTTTCTATTTATACAAATAATAGCAGGCCTAAAGGAAGGTTATTGTTTGGCCAAATAATAAGCATTGCTGGTTGTTGATGTTTGTTATTTATGCGAGCAATAACTAACCCAAAGGAAAGTTATTATTTAACAAAATAATGAATATTAATTGAACGATTATTATTTATGCGAACAATGACTGGCCCAAATGAAGGTTATTGTTTGGCCAAATAGTGAATACTAATTTGGCGTCTATTGTTTATGCGAACCATAATCCACCCGAAGGAAGATTATTATTTAACTAAATAATAGACATTAATTTAAAATTAGTATGATTATTATTTATGCAATCAATAATCGGCCCAAAGAAAGGTTATTGTTTATCCAAATATTAAATGTACCTGTGGGAATAAATGTGTGAAGATTATAAAGTTTTCATGTGAACAGTAAGTTGGTCCAAAGAAAGGTTTATTGTTTGACTAGATTTATTGTCAACATTTGATTACTGCATTAAGAGTACAGTTTCCAAGCTGGTGTTTCTGTCCAAAAACTAAACATCAATGTTATGCTAGGTATCTTGTGATGGGCCCCACCAATACAATTATATTTTTTTATGTTGTATATGTTAAAGTTTTAATTTGACATAAACTTTTATGTTATAAGCTTGTGTTCGTCATTATTTTCTATTTAGTTAATGCTTTTACTGCTACTATTACTGCCAACATAAATTCTATTTAGTGCTTAGTGACACGAACTTTAAGGATTGGAGAGAAAACATTTCAATTGTTCTCGGTTGCATGGGTCTTGACTTTGCGCTAAGAAAAGAATGATTTTTACCTCTCGTTGAAGAGGGTTCCCTTAAGGCTAATAATCAAATGCAGTGTTCCGAAAACATTCGGAGGTGGTATATCCAATGAGGTAACTGTTGAGACGTTCCTTGAGGAAATAGAAAAATATTTTATAAAAAAAAAATGAAAAGGCAGAGACAAGTACGCTTTTAGCTGATCTTGTCCTGATAAAGCATAAAAGAAAAGAGAACATAAGGGAGTACATTATGAGAATATCTAATGTCACTTCGGAATTACAGGTACCGAAGCTAGAGTTATTTGAGTACTTGCTCGTGCATTTAATACTCATTTCTCTACCTGTAGAATGTAGTCAGTTTACGGTGAGTTATAATACACGAAAGGATAAATGGACTCTTAAAGAGCTCATATCTGGCTGTGTGCAAGAAGAAGAAAGAATTAAGCAAAAAAATACAGAAAGTATTTACTTAACCATTATCTCTAAAAGTAAGAAACGACAAAGATATAAAGATCAAGAAACTGCACTAGGAATACAACGGTCCAAATTGCAAAGGAACTAGGATCAGGAATTTACTTGTTTCTTCTGCAAGAATGAGGGACATATGAAACTAGAGTATTCCAGATACGCCACATGGAGTGTAAAGAAGAGTATGTTTCTTACTCTGGTTTATTTTGAGGTTAATTTATCTTTTGTACCTAGTCATACTTGGTAAGTAGATTCTAGTGCTACTACTCATGTAAGTGTGTTTATGTAGGGCTGCCTGTGAAGGAGAAAACCAATTGATGCTAAAAGATGCATCTATGGGGGTGATGGAAAAATAGTTATTATAGAGGCAATAAGGACTTTTAGATTATATTTAAAGATTGGTTACTTTTTGGATTTGAAAGAGACATATGTTGTACCATCATTTAGACGGTATTTGGTTTTTGTTTTTATTTTGGACAAATTTGGTTTTTCTTATTCATTTGTAAATAATAACCTTAATCTTTTTCAAGATTTAAATATTATTGCAACTGGTTCTTTAATTTATAATCTATAATTGTTGGATACTATTGTTTTACAGAATGAAACCTTACAAACAAGTACTTGTGGTACAAATCGCAAATTAGCTAATGAGAATTATGTCATACTTTAGCACAAATGTCTAGGACATATCTCTAAATAGATAATAGAGAGGCTTATTTCTGACGGAATTATTAATCTTCTTGATTTAACAAATTTTAAAATTTGTATTGAATGTGTAAATGGAAAATAGATAAACATAAAGAAATTAGGTGCCAATAGGAGTTCTGGTGTCTTAAAACTAATACATACTGTGAACCATTCCCTACGGCATGTTGGAATAGACAAAAGTATTTTATTATGTTGATAGATGATTACTCTCGTTATGGGCACCTATATTTAATTCTTGAGAAGTCTTAATCCTTGAACGTATTTAAGTATTTCAAAGATGAAGAAAAATTAAGGCTGTCAAATCGGACCGTAGTGGTGAATATTATGGGATATTTGATGGATTATGAAAACAATGTCCAGAACCCTTTGTTAAATTCCGAAAGGAATGCGGAATCGTCCCACAATACACCATGCCAGGCAAACGTGGCATGCACCATGCTGTAGAGAAACGAAACAAAACACTTAAAAACATGGTAAGAAGTATGATAATTCATTTTACTTTACCATAATCACTCTGGGAAGAAGCACTTAAGACTGCAGCATATATTTTGAACATGACACCAAGTAAAGCGGTAGCTAAAACCCTTTATGAACTGTGATTAAGCGTAAATCCTAGCATAAGGAATTTACACATTTGGGGTTGTCCAGCTGAGGCAAGGACTTATAGGCTAAATAAAAGAAAGCTAGACTCAAGAACAGTTAGCTGATATTTTGTTGGATACACTAAACAGTCGAGAAGATTTAAGTTTTCTAATCCCTTGGATTAGACATTTTTCGAGACGGGAAATGCGAGACTCCTTAAGGGTGTTGAGTTTGAGGGAGAAGGAAACATAATAAATGTTATCTTTGAAGACACAATATTCTTCGAATGGGAACCTGTTATTGATGGTGATCAGATATTTATACCTATAGCTGTTCAAGATACAATTTTAGCTCTAGATAATAATGTTCTGGCTCAAGCTTCTATTCTTGACATTATTCTAGATGAAGACAACAATAAGATTCTTCCTCAAACACAAACTATAGAACAAACTCAAGAAGTGCCATTAATGAGATCTACTAGGGACAAGAGAAGTGCGATTTCGAATGATTATATCGTCCTTCTCCAAGAACATAAGTTTGACATAGGGACAATGGAAGATGATCCAATCAACTTCCATCAAGTCAAACAAAGTCCAGACTCTCAAAAGTAGATTATAAAAAGACTTTCTTTCCAGTTTTATTGAAAGACTCTTTTAGGATTATCATGGCACTTGTAGCTCATTTTGATTTTGAGTCACATCAAATGGATGTAAATATTGTGTTTCTTAATGGAGACATTGAAGAAACGATATATATGGTGCGGCCAGAAAACTTTGTATCAGATAATCCAAAGTCTATGGTTTGCAAGCTAAAGAAATCCAACTATGGTCTCAAACAAGCTTTCCATCAATGCTGTCACAAATTTCATCAAATCATTGTCTCATATGGTTTTGAGGTAAATGTAGTTGATGATTGTGTATACCACAAGTTCAATGGGAGTAAATTCATTATTTTCAGTGCTATATGTCAATGACACATTGATAGCTGGCAACGATATGGGCTTTATTGCACGAAACCAAGAGATTTCTAACTAAGAATTTTGAAATGAAAGATATTGGGGATACCTCTTTTGTATTAGAAATAAAGATGCACAGAGATTGCTCTTGGGGTATCCTTGGGTTATCACAAATGAGCTATATCAATAAGGTGCTTGCTAGATTTAACATGAAAGATTGTGCACTGGGAGATACTCCTGTCACTAAAGGAAACAAATTTAGTCTCACTTGATGCCCCATGAATAAGTTGGCAAAGAAAGAGATGCAGAAGATTCTCTATGCGTCGGCAGTAGGGAGTCTTGTGTACGCTCAAGTATGTACGCATCTAGATTTAGCATTTATATTTGGAATGTTGGGCAGATACTTACGTAACTCTGGGAAGGATCATTAGAAACCAGCCATACGGGTTATGAGGTATTTACAAAAAACAGAAGATTACATGCTCACTTATCGAAAGACAAATCATTTGAAGATCATTAGGTATTCTGATTCTGATCAAGTTTCTAGTTTCAAAAAAGAGAATTTAGAGTAGGAAAGTATCTATAGAACATATGGGAACAAACTCTATGATTACGAATCTGCTCACTAAAGGTTTGCCAACTAAGGTATTTAATGAGCACACCACTCATATAGGTGTGGTTTTATCTGATGATATGCTAGTTTAGTAGGAGTTTGTGTTCGTAGAATGTTCTTTTATTAGATACGTATATTTGATTTCTAAAGAATAAAGTAGATGTATTAAATT
Organism: Eucommia ulmoides; assembly: GCA_016647705.1. Classification (NCBI taxonomy): domain Eukaryota; kingdom Viridiplantae; phylum Streptophyta; class Magnoliopsida; order Garryales; family Eucommiaceae; genus Eucommia; species Eucommia ulmoides. The sequence continues at coordinate 46,736,183 of CM028334.1, read as the reverse complement.
TTATTTACTCGGAATATGCTCTTTCTAATTGTGGCTCAACATAAGGATAGAAAGACTAATGATTGATCTAACTAAAGACTGAAGAATGACTAATTGGAAATAGGCATGTTTGAGATTATATTGCATGTAATTTCCATACTACTCATCCAAATTTGATCTGTCATTGAGTATATTAGTATGGTGATCATCGTGGTTTAGTCACGACAATATTGTGATATAAGTTACAGTAATTCTATTACTAGTATATGAGATAGATCAGATTATTTAAGAAGAAGTCTAAAGATAAATAGCATACGGTGCCTAAGGAATTTTGTGATATAATTGTTTTAGGAATAATATGTAGAACAAGTGGGAGATTGTTAGAAAATTTTTGTTTCCCAATCTATATTGGGCAATATAATATTATTTCTCAATTATATTTTGTTGATCCCGGAATTTTGGTGGACAAGTAAGTATTGATGTTTTTGCGGAACTAATTTTTTATTAAGTGTTTCAATTTAAAGAGTTCCAATCAAGAAAACATCATGAAGTAATTGTGAATGATGCAGAGACAGACATTAAGAGATTGAAGATTCTGAAGAATCTAGGTGAAAATAACTCAAATCTATTTTACTCTTAGTGTTTCCCGATTAGGATCACACACAACACAAATTAAATGATTTATATTTATGTGTGTTTATATTAAGGTCCTAATTAAGTTAAATTATTTTCTCCAATGTGAAATTGAAAAAGAAAAATTGACCCAAGCATGATTAGTGTTTAAAATTGATTAATAGCGTCAATTTTATTAACCGAGAAAAGAAATCGGTTAAAGAGTCAAAAACATTGAAGATTAGAGTTTAAATAAATTGAGGAGAAATTGTTCCAACAAGTATCAATCAACCGACCACAAGGTATCGGTCAACCAATGGGTATTGGCTGGGGAATAGATAGTCTCTAAATTGATCAATCAACTAATGGCCGAAAGATTAACTCCTTGTATCGATCGGTCAACCGACCAGGGCCGAAATTTGGTCTAAGATTGCATCCAATTTCGATCAGTCAACCGACCCATGAGAGATCGGTCAACCGACCAGTACTTGTGAAAGGCTTGGCTAGCATCTTGTATCGATCGGTCGACCGATAAGCAGAGGCCGGTCGACTATGTTGTTTTAGATTTTGAGAAATTTCGGGATTTGAACAAAACTAGCTTTACTAGCCCTTTTTTGGCTGATCTTTTGGAGATATCTTAGGGATTTAAATGTATTGAAGATACAGGCATATACCATTGACCTCCCCTATCATTTTGCACTATACCAGTTACCTCCCTTATCATTTTGTAAATACTAGAGACTTTTCATCTCTTTTTACTCAAACACCACTTACCTCCCTTATTAATTAAAAAAATAATATATTTTTTTTTATTATAATACCAATTTTACCCTTGACTATTTAAAAAATAATTAAATAATAAAAAATTAAAATACATAAATAACCCTGTAATTTATATATATTTATCGCCACCTCCTACCACCGCACCCACCACCACCACCTACTACCGCCACTACCTCCCACCACCTCCCATCGCCATACCCACCCAACACCACCTCCTATCTCCACCACCCACCAAACACCACCTTCCATCGCCACCTCCCACCGCTGTTGCCACCACCCACCACCTTTTTGCCACCTCCTAGCGCCACCCTCCACCACTTCCTATCGCCGTCGGCACCCTCCTCCACTCACCGCCACTACCACCCCTATTTTAAAAACTATATTTTTTTTAACCCTTTCATTAACTTTTTTCTCTCTTTCTCTCTGGTAGTGGTAGTCGGTGGTGGTGGCGACGATGGGCGGTGACGATGGGTAGTGGTGGCGGGGGAGTTGGGCGGTGGGTGGTATGAGGTGGTGGGAAGTAGCGATAGGTGGTGGTAGGAATTGGGCGGTGGCGGTGGCGATGGCGGTGGGAGGTGGTATTGGGTGGGTGATGGTGGGTGGCGGAGGTGGGAGGTAGCGGAGGATGGTGGGTGGTTATACGCGCGAGGATTCACACCATCATCCTCGCGGTATTGACTACTCACAAGTATACGAGGTCTAGTTTTAATATAATGGATCTTGTAAGATTGGATATCGTTCCACTGGGAATAATGTGTAATTTGGTTGAGTATTGTGATTTAAATAGTTTCATATTATCTCCACTAATCAAAATTTGTTTGTTTTCTATTTAATATACTAAGGTAAACGACAACTATTAGGTTAGTTCTAATTACACTAATTACTTAGGTATTGATTTCTTTCACACAATGCATAATCAACGTCATTAAGTTAGTTATAATGGTTTTCTATCTATTCCGACAATCTCTATATCGATAACTTCTCCACTACCTCTCCCGAGTGTAAGACGGGGGATTACACGACTTCGTGTCAATGAAGAAGTCCCCTTCAAAGCCTTTACGACCCTAGGTCATGTGAGTCTTTAGCTAACGTCATGGATTGCATACGTTCTAACGCCCTCCTGGGTCGTTAGAACGTCACGTTGTATTTACCCTAGTCCGAATTTAGGGTTACCTCTCCCGAGTGTCAAACCCCGTATTCTCGGTTTATCAATACAAGCATAATATCAAGAATAATGGTAAATGATAGGTGTGAAAAATCTATCTATTTCCAATCCGAATTTGTTAGTTTTTGAATATGTTTATAGTTATTTTTATTATGTTGTAATTAGTTTTCATACTTTTTGTATAACTCAGGTATGTAGGGCAAAAAGATAGGAAACTGGAGCTAAAACGATGAGATCGAACCAAAGCGGTTCGAAGTTATGGTGGATAAACAAGCTCGGAGGCTAAAAGACGAAACAGGCCCACCGCTTAGGCATCCAGACCACCGCCTAAGCGGTGAAAAAGTTGAGAAAGAGAAAAATATTACTGACGGACGACCGCCTAGGCGAAAATCCAGCAAGAGACAAAGAAAGGTTACTGACAGTCGCTCACCTAGGCGAAGTTTTCTTCGCCTAGGCAAAAATCGTACAGAATGTTCTCTCAGTCCACCGCCTATTTCACTGCTTAGGCGATCAGACTGAACCAACCTAACTCCGCCTAGGCGCAATTTCCACCGCCTAGGCGGATTTACCCTGCACAGTCTTGAGATATTTTTAGATATTTTTGCTATAAATACCCCCTCTCCTCCCCCTTGGCCGTTGGACTCTCTTGCCCCCATAGCTTTTTGAGCCCCTTAGGCTATATCTAAGGGTATAGTTAGGGATTTTAGGTGTGGAGCTCACATCCCAAACTGGAGAAGACGGTGAATCGATCGTAGAGCGTTCTTAGCAGTTTATCTTCAGATGAGGCTAAGTTCTTTGATCGTTTTTCCTTATTTCTTTATCTTAGGAATATGTGAGCAAGTTTAGCTCGTTATTTTCTTGTATATGCGGCTATGGCCTTGAGTTAAATATAGATTATAGTAAGGATTAACATTATATTTATAAATACATTGTTTGGATGATTTCGATGTTTCGTTTGTGATTATTCTTCATAGTTTGATTGTATTTATCATATTTTTTGTTTATCATGCTTGGATTGATAGATAGAGAATACGGGGTTTTGACAAACCCCGGATTCGGATTAGGGTAAACAAACGCCACGATTCTATAACCCGGTTGGGGTTTGAATCGTGGACAATCGATGACGTGGGGCGAGACACACACTACCTAGGTCGTTAAGACGTTGAGGGAGACTTCTTCATTTGCTCGAAGTTTCGTTATATCGCTCGTCTTACACTTGGAAGAGGTGGCGAGGGAGTTTTAGAACGAAGATTGTCGATAGGGTAAATACAATGCGACGATCCAATAACCCAAGAGGGAGTTGGATTGTGTGCAATCAATGATGCTGGGATTGGTATAGTGTGATTGTTAAGATCGGGTTATCGTATCAATAGGGATTGGTGTCGTTACTATCGAATAGTGCGTTTGTCGTGACCTAAATTTATCTAGGCGAAAAACAAATGTATTTAATTAATTAAACTAATACTAAAATAACCTAAAGTAACTACACTGATATGCTTAATATGTTTTAGGGTGAAGAATTGCCTAGGGATTAATGTGTTTACAAATACGTGTTCGATTCCGATTTACTCACGTTTACGTTGTTCGACCTATTTGACAATCTCGGTACATAAACTCCACCGCCACCTCTTCCGAGTGTAAGATGGGAGAATACATGACTTCAAGCCAACGAAGAAGTCCCCCTCAACATCTTAACGACCCTAGGTCACGTGAGTCTCGCCCAGCATCATTGATTGCACACAATCCAACTCCCTCCCGGGTTATTGGATCGTCGCGTTGTATTTACCCTATCGACAATCTCCGTTCTAAAACTCCCTCGCCACCTCTTCCAAGTGTAATACAAGAGATATAACACAACTTTGATCCAATGAAGAAGTCCCCCTCAACGTCTTAACGACCCTAGGTAGCGTGTGTCTTGCCCCACGTCATCGATTGTCCACGATTCAAACCCCGACCGGGTTATAGAATCGTGGTGTTTGTTTACCCTAATCCGAATCCGGAGTTTATCAAAATCCCGTATTCTCTATTTATCAATCCAAGCATGATAAACAAACAATACGATAAATACAATCAAACTACGAAGAACAATCACAAATGAAACACCGAAATCATCCAAACAACGTATTTATAAATATAATGTTAATCCCTACTGCAATCCATATTTAACTCAAGGCCATAGCCGTATTTACAAGAAAATAATGAGCTAAACATGCTCACATACTCCTAAGATAAAGAAATAAGGAAAAACGATCGAAGAACTTAGCCTCGTCCGAAGATAAATCGCTAAGAACACTCTACGATCGATTCGCCGTCTTCTTCACTTTGGGATGTGAGCTCCACACCTAAAATCCCTAACTATACCCTTAGATATAGCCTAAGGGGCTCAAAAAGCCATGGGGGCAAGAGAGTCCACCGGCCAAGGTGGAGGAGATGGGGTATTTATAGCAAAAATATCTCAAAAATATCTAAAAATATCTCAGGACTGTGCAGGGAAAATCCGCCTAGGCGGTGGAAATTGAGCCTAGGCGGAGTTAGGTCGGTTCGGTCTGATCGCCTAAGCGGTGAAGTAGGTGGTGGACTGGGAAAACATTCTGTTGGATTTTCGCCTAAGCGAAGTTTTCTTCGCCTAGGCGAGCGGCTGTCAGTAGCCCTTTTTCGTCTTTTGCTGGATTTCTGCCTAGGCGATGGAATTTTCGCCTAGGCGGTCGTCCGTCAGTAATATTTTGCTCTTTCTCAGCTTCTTCACCACTTAGGCGATGGTCTGGACGCCTAGGCGGTGGGCCTGTTTCATCTTTTTAGCCTCCGAGCTTGTTTATCCACCGTAATTTCGAACTGCTTTGGTTCGATCCCATTGTTTTAGCTCCAGTTTCCTATCTTTTTGCCCTACACACCTGAGTTATACAAAAAGTATGAAAACTGATTACAACATAATAAAAATAACTATAAACATATTCGAAAACTAATAAATTCGGATTGAAAATAGATAGGTTTTTCACACGTATCAGTAAACACAATCGGATTTAGACAAATAACTCATTAAAGTAACATTAATTCCTTCAACTTAATAATTACATGATTTCAACTACACCTAAGTAACATTTAACTAATACTACAAGATCTTTGCCATACACCATACAAAATAAGAGGGATTCAACATTCTTAGATATGAAAAAGTGATTACAAAGATAAAAACAAGATAGAAACGATCAAATCTAAAAGTGAAATGGTTCACTGTCGCTAATGATCGGTCCGCAAGTGATTCTTCTTTGCTCGAATGATGAATCTCCTTCTTGATCTTCAAAATATAGCTTAAGAACTCTCTACTAGGGTTAGGGTTCATCAACAACCTTTTTCAAACGTGGGAAAGAGGTATAAATAGGCCAAGGGGTTCAAAAATATCTAAACAGATATTTTAGACTGTTCTGCGAAATGCGCCTAGGCGGTAGAATCTTCGCCTAAGCGGAGTTTAATTCGGTTAGAATTCCGCCTAGGCGATGGTTTATTCGCCTAGGCAGAGGACTAATTTCTTCTCTTCTTTCTTTCTGACGGATTTCTGCCTAGGCAGTAGAAACTTCGCCTAGGCGGATTTTCAGCAGTTCAGCACTTCCAGCGTTCTGACGAATTTATGCCTAGGCGGTGGAAACTTCGCCTAGGCAGATTTCAATATTTCAGCCCTTGCAACTTTCTGATGAATTTTCGCCTAGGCGGTGGAAACTTCACCTAGGCGGATTTCAACTTCTCAGCACTTTCAACCGTCTGACAAATTTCCGCCTAGGCGGTGGAAACTTCGCCTAGGCGGATTTCAACATTTCAGCATTTGCAACTTTCTGATGGATTTTCGCCTAGGCAGTGGAAACTTGACCTAGGCGGAATTGCGCTGTTCTTTGAAACCTCATTTTTTCATCTTTTGGCTACCCCTTTTCCACCATTTCGCTCAGTTTGCCGATTGTTTATGTCCCTACTCCTGACTTATAAAAATAGCCAAAAAGATATTCAAACTTCAATAAAATACTTGAAAACTGGCAAATTCGGTTTAGAATTAGATAGGTATTTTACACCTATCAGTGGTAGCGGTGGGTGGTGGAAGTTGGGCAGTGGTGGTGGCGATCGGAGTTGGATGGTGGTGAGAGGTAAATATAATTATTTAAAAAGTTAAGAGTAAAAAATATAATTCTAAAAATATAGGGGTGCTAATAAATTTTATTTTTTTTTTAAATAATCTAAGGGCAATTTTGTCCAAATGGAGGTAAGTAATGTTTGAACAAAAAGACAGGTGAGGTCTCTAATATTTGCAAAATGATAGGAGAGGTATTTTTTATAGTGCAAAATGACAGGGGAAGTCAATGACATATACCCATTGAAGATATGATACTCTTATTTAGATATCCCTATAGATATGGTACATGAAATTAAAATATTTATCAATTTAGTTCATTTAATACTTCATATCTATTTGATTTGAAATTGAGAATTATTCTGGGAACTAAATTGAATATTTTAAAATCCATATTTAAGTGAATTGGACCAGGATTAAATGATATTGATATATGAGGTCTATATGTGCATTTAGTTGTCATATCTTGTGGGAACTAGCTATTAGAAGGCTTATTTTAAATCAATTTAAATAAACCTGAGAAAATTGATCATGACACATCAAGAACTATTAGTTTTTAAGTTATTCTAAGAGTTATCATTCTAAGATTATATTGAGAGATTAGTTGTGAGTTCAATTGTTTGAGAAGTTCTTGAGTTAATGCGCTAAGTATTTTAGCGTCACCGATCAAAACTGTCTTGTAATTCATATTCAACCTTTTAGTGTTATTCTTGGTGAGATTGTTTCAAGATTTTTTCTTAATTGTGATTTTATATTTATCATATTTTCTTGGGTGATAAGATCGTAGTAAAATCGTTTTCAAACTTAACGAGCATAAAAATTATTTTTAAAACGATTTTTGTGATGATCTGACTACGTGCTTATTTTTGTGCTACCTACTTCTTTTATAATCAGATTTTGAATTCCTCATATAAATTCTATTACTAATAAATTCTGGACATTAATTGATTTAAGGTGGTAGAAGTTTCGAGTGGAAATAAACTTTTTGATTCTTGTAATTGCTGAGTTTGTACGGATTAGATATTGTTGGGAGTATCTAGTTAGGGGTAGCTTGGGTTTCGATCTCTTTCGGTAAAGAGATTGAGGTTTGATATTTACCTATTGTATAAAAAAGTTAGGTTACTCTTTTCCAGTGAAAAGATATAGGATTGATTCTTCCTGATTAGAATTAAAATTGAGTGAATTGTAATGGTTTCATCCTTACCAGTGAAAATGATACTTGGTGTATTTTTGGTGAGGTTTGAATCTTAGCCTAAGGTATAAAGAATTAGGTTTGATCCTTAGTCTATGAAAGGATTAGGTTAGTCTTAAGCCTGGAAAAAATATAAGGTTATTCCTGCATTTGAGAAAAGGATTAGGTGGTGATTCCTCCTTAATAGAATTAGGTTAGTCTTTAGTCTAATAAAAAGATATTAATCTTCCTTAACTTATGAAAATGATAATTGTAAAGGTTGAGTCTGAGCCTGATAAAAGAATCGGTGTAAGGGTTTGGTTTCTAACTGTTAAAAGAATCTTGAGTTTAGTGGGTGCGAATCTCCGTGGAGCTCGGAGGTCTAGATTAGCCAATAGTAACTTGGCGAACCAGGATATATCCTTGTGTACTGCATTATTACTTTATTTATATTCTTGTTGTTTGGTTGTGTACCTAGATTTGAACACTTATCCGCTGCGTTATAAAAATAAATAACTAATTTAGGATAAATTGATTATTTGATTTAATTAGTGTTGAAAGATAAGGAATTTGCTTTAATTTTTATAACTACCCAATTCATCCCCTCTTGAGTAGTTCACTCGGCCAACATATTTGTTATTTAAATTAATGGGTTAAAATTAAGTGATCTAATTGATTTATGTAAGCTCGTAGACTGTTCAAAAGAATGTAGGTTAAATGTGTAGATACTAGGTTATTATGGGGTGATTAGGGGATTATAGAAACCATAATCACACCATATATAAAGAAAAGATTAGGATAATGGTCCCCAACACACCAAATCAATCGATGACGCCCTTCTCCCCATCTGGAAGAGGAACCATAGTCCCAAGAGGAATTCAGGCGATTTGGTTAGGGAAGATCACATACCCACTCGATCCGTGCCCTACTCATGATCGATCGTCGCAGATTTTTGCATCGGTAGTCGATTGTTACTAATGGATCTAGGTATGCGATTTACGTGTATATTAGAACTTTTGATGATTTGACATGTTGATATAGGTGCTATAGATTCATATCTATAAGGATTAAATCCCAACAGGGTACTATTAGAAGAGAATTATAAAATCTATTCATTTGTAAAATAGGAGAATAAGAGGGATTTGCAAATCCCTTGAAAACACATGTTATTTCTAAATTCTTCCAAGAGAATTTACTATTTTTTCAATTCTTCATTTATTTCACTTCAATCTCATTTTTTATTTTATAATAATATGAATTTCAAAATTCTCTTCTTTCTATATATTAAATAATAAAATTATATTTGTAAAATATATATAAAAATCATATTTTTAAAATAACGACATATAATTAAAGTTATGTTATTAAAATTATATTACTAAAATAGGTATGAAAATTATATTATTAAATTACTAAATAAAAATTATATTATGAGATATATTTTCACATTTTTTATTATTAAATTTTAATAGATTTCAAAATTCTAGATATAGATACTTGTCTATCCAAATAAGAGAATTATAAAATTACACAATCAAATTCTTCATCTAAAAAAATTATCAAAATAAGGAATTTGTAAATGATGAAATTTCAAAATCCGAAATTTTGAAATTCCATTATTTATAAATTCCATGAATAAATTTCATGAATTTATCAAATTCTTTATCCAAACGCAACTTAAAATTAACCAACCACTTTAGTTCTCGTTTAAACGTGTTCTCGTGTAATTGGAATGAAAAACAATTTGAAAATTTAATTAAAGTAAAAACCCATGCTCTCTTGATCACAACCTTTCTTGCTCCAATGATAAGGATGAGAGAGAGTTCTATCAATATCGAGGTGACGATAGATAGTATGTGTAATTTAGAAGAGGCAACAATTAAAGGAGATGTTATGGTAACCACCATCAAATTCAATTAATTCCAAAGGTGAACTTGTAAAACATACCAGAGGTAAAAATCGATGAAATCTTCTAAGTGTTGAAGAAAAAGACTCGATAAAAGAGCTATACCACATTCGGAAAGAAGAAATTGTCATGGATGTTTTAAACATTGTTTGGTGTTATTTTAATTTTCTGACATGAGGTTTCTTTATTATCAAGGGTGTTTAACCATGCTATTTTTTGGTGGTTTAGGTGGCGTTCGGTTTGGTTAGTGTTTATGTTTTTCGGTTTCTACTTTCATAAACTACGATGACATGAGATGAGAATTTTATTTCCATTCTATAATATTCCGAAAATAAAAACATGTTTGGTAACGACATTTGTCGTGAAATTATTTCTTTTAATTTATGAGGGGAAAAAAATAAGAAAAACATTTATTTGCAACATTTATTATTTTTTCCTTAAATGTATGGTGGCCAGCATTGTGGTGGTGGCCGGTGGAGTGGTTGTGGCCGGATGGTGGTAGTGGTCAGGGGATAGTGGTGGCAGCAGGATGGTAGTGAATATAGTTTTGTCATAGTGAATAGGAATCAACATTTTTTTTCTTCTGTTTCTCATGTTCTTAAGGAATGGTAAATTGGGTAGTTAAAAAATTCAAAGAATTTAAACACTTATACACAAATTATCCATTTTATTAAATTGATTATTATCTTGATTAGTAGTTAAAATGTTTTTAATTCTAAATGCACACACAAACAAAATCAAAAGAAGTAATCAATGCAACACACACAAATTTATCTTGGTTCGGCAAGCTACTTTTACTTACGTCCAGTCCTCCGAGTTCCACGAAGATTCACAATCCACTAAACCCACGATTCCTTTACTAGGTAAGAACCAAACTCTTACAATCTCGATTCTTTTTACAGGCTCAGAATCAACCTTTACAATCCCTGAATCTTTTCACAAGCTAAGAATGAACCTATTACTATATTATTTTCACAGGTTTAAGACGAACCTTTACAATCACACTTAATTCAATTACAAGATGAATCAAAACCTAGTTATTTTTAAGAGAAAATAATAACCTAACATTTTTTGCAGGACAAGATCAAACCCTAATATTTTTTACAGGAAAAAGATCGAAACTCTAGCTACCCTGATTAGACACCAACCCAAACGTGTCAAATTCACTCAAACTTGTAAACACAAAAAAGAACAAGTTTCCTCCCATAAGAAACTTCCACCAACTCAATAAAAATATATTTGATTAATAACCCGAATAAATACTACGTGATATATATAATGTGAGGCAAATAAATCTGATAAAATAATAAAGCGGGTAGCACACAAGAAGTGCGTAATCAAATAATCAATCAAAAATTGTTTAAAAGATTTTTAGGACTTAAGTTCAAAAACGATTTTCTAATAACTTTTAACCATGAAATGAATAATTAAGTTTGGAAGGATCTCATTGGGATTCACTGAAGGCCAGAATGATTTCTCAATAAGAACATAAACCTGTGAGGTAAATAGAAAGCGCTTTAGATCAAAAACTTGAAAGTAATCTCTCATAGAAATTTCAACAATAATCTCACTCTTAGAAAGCTCAAAACTGATTGTTCTTGATGTTTTTATATTTAATCCCAGAGGTCTCTAATAATAGACCTTGAATTAGACATCCAATGGCTAGTTATCAAAAGATATGTCATTAAATGACATCTCAAGACCACATATATCCCATATATTCAAAATAGATCCTTAAAACCTTTTGAATTCGAAATCAATTTGGAAGTTTAACTAAAGTAAAAACTCATGCTCTCTTGATCACAACCTTTTTTACCCCAAGGATGAGGATGAGAGAAAGTTCAATCAATATAGAGATAACGACAAATAGTGTGTGTAATTCAGAAGAGGCAACAATTGAAGGAGATGTTCATGCTTTGTTCAAATGGTAACCACTATCAATTTCAAGTAATTCCAAAGGTGAACTTGTAAAACATACAAGAGATAAAAATCAATGAGATCTTCTAAGTATTTGAAGAAAAAGACTCAATTAAAAGCTCTACCACATTTAGAAAAAAGAAATTGTCGTGGATGTTTTAAACTTTATTTGGTGTTATTTTAATTTTGTCACAAAGGGTTTCTTTGTTATCATAGGTGTTTAACCATGCTATTTTTGGTGGCTTAGGTGGCGTTTGTTTAGTTAGTGTTTATGTTTTTCAGTTTCTACTTTCATAAACTGTGATGGGATGAGATTAGAATTTTGTTTTCATTCTATAATATTTTGGAAATAAAAACATATTTGGTAACGATATTTGTCTTGAAATTGTTTCCTTTAATTTATGAGGAAAAAAATATGAAACATATTTATTCGCAACATTTATTCTTTTTTTTTCTTTAAAAATATGGTGGCCAGCATCGTGGTGGTGGCCGGTGGGGCGGTGGTGGCCAGAAGGTGGTAGTAGTCGGAAGGTGGTAATGGTCTGGAGGTGGCGGTGGCGACGGGATTGTAGTGAAAATAATTTTGTGAGAGTGGATAGGAATCAATATTTTTTTTTTCTCTTTCTCATGTTCTTAAAGAATTCAAAAAATAGTTCCAAATTACTCCCAAAATTTTGAAAACATAAATGTGTTTACAAAACACGTTTCTGTACATTAATTTTACCTACGTCCAGTCACCTGAGGTTTACAGAGATTCACAATCCACTAAACCCCTGATATTCCTTTACCAGGTAAGAACCAAACCATTACAATCTCGATTATTTCACAAACTTCAAATCAACTTTTACAATCCCTAATTCTTTTTATAGGCTAAGAATCAACTTATCATTATATTATTTTCACAGGTTTAGGACAAACCTTTACAATCACACTTAATTCAATTACAAGATGAATCAAAACTTAATTCTTTTCAAGAGAAAAGAATAACCTAAGATTTTTTGCAAGACAAAGATCAAATTCTAATATTTTTATAAGAAAAAGATCGAAACCCTAACTACCCTGATTAGACACCAATCCAAACATGTCAAATTCACTCAAACTCGCAAATACAAAAAATAGCAAATTTCTTGCCACAAGGAGCTTCTATCACCTTAATACAAATATACTCTATTAATGGTCCAAATAAATACTATGTTAGATACAATGTGAAGCAAATAAATCTGATGAAATAATAAAGCGGGTAGCACACAAAAAACACGTAATCAGATAATCAATCAAAAATCGTTTAAAAGATTTTTAGGACTTAAGTTCAAAAATGATTTGCTAATAACCCTTAACTAAGCAATGAATAATTATGCTTGGAAGGATCTCACCAAGTTTCACCAAATGCTAGAATGATTTCGCAATAAGAACACAACCTATGGCGCAAATAGCCAGCACTTTAAATCAAGAAGTTGAAAGTAATCTCTTGTAGAAATCTCAGCAATAATCTCACTATTAGAAAGCTCAAAACTTATTGTTCTTGATGTTTTTAAACTTAATCCCGTAGATCTCTATTAATAGATCTAGAACTAGACCTCCAACGACAGTTTTCAAAATATATGTCATTAAATGATATCTCAAGACTTCATATATCCCATATATTTAAATTATATATGTTTTATTAAAAAATACTCTTAGAAAAACTCATTTTGGTCCTTAAAACCTTTTGAAATCGAAATCCATCAAATTAGGAAGTATTAAATCAGTATAATTAAAAGAATATTTAATTAAATGGACCCATTAAATAGGAATCATTAAATATATCATATATCATATATATATATATCATAATTATAACTAAATCTCTCAAAAACCTCCCTTGAAATCATAAAAAAATTAAATGATTTGACCAAAAAACCGAATCTGTCAAATACTTTACTGTCCCCGTCAGTTAACTGCCCTATGGCCTCGGTCGACTGCCTCTTACCAATAGCCAAATATATCCATTATCCTACACCCAGTCGATTGACGGACCTCCATGGTTGGTTGATCGATTAGATCAGTGGCTCATTTCATTTTTCATTTCGGCCACTGTTTCCATCGGTTGACTGATTCCTTCTATTGATTGACCAAATGGATCAGAATGTCTTCCATTCCATTTCCAAAATACATTGTTTTGGTAAATTGAACAACCTCTTTTTCTGTTGGTCGAATTGACCCAAAAACTTATCAATTTATGCTTTAAAACCTATTTTTCACTTAGGTCGTTAACCAAAACCATTAGCACATAATAAAACACACTTTAGGATCTTAAACTTATTATTTTTCTAAGACACACATAAAATTTATTCATTTTAGTATCGTTCGTGATCCTAATTCGAGTTGTATTAAGCGTATATAGGTAAAAATTTGTTTTCTCCTATTTTTCTTCAATGTCTTCAAAACTCTTCATGTCTTCATCATTTCCATTTTGCAACCATTACAATTTCTTCGACGATTCCTCTTCTTAATCAAATATACATGGAACTTTAAATATGAAACACTTAGTAAAATAGCTCCATGAAAATATCAGCACTTAATTGTTTATCAAAACCTGAAAATCAATAAATCTCAAAATTTTAGGAGCAAGAACAAGAATCTAGGAACAAAAACAATAACCAAACAGAGAATTGGCTTTTTTGTATTGCCGTTGGAAGTCTCTTGAAAGTGAGGGGTTGTGTTTCATTTTTGTTAGGTTTATCCCACATCGGAAGTCGAAGAGGCTGGTGGTCAAGTTATAAGTGTGAGAGAAAGTCTAACATCATGAGGTAACTTTTGGAGTTGAGAGAGACCCAAGACTACCCTATACTAGTATCATAGCTCAAGTTACAATAACTTTAACCTAATACCCACAAAGGAAAACAATAATCAAGGGTTAACCAACCAAATGTCCGATGTGTGAAGAGAGATGTTTGGGTTTTTATCCCATATCGAATATGAAAAGGGTTGGTGGTCATGTTATAAGTGTGAGGAAAAACTCACCTTACGAGTTACCTTTTGGGATTAAGAGAGGTGCAAGATAATCCTATAATTTTTAAGTATCATAGCAACTAGGTAGATTTTCTCTGGTTGTAGAAGACAATTTCTAATTGACTTGGGACTTACTTGTATGAGACTATGTTGTGGTCTTGTATTTGCTGTTGGTGGTGTGGTTTATTGTTAGGCAGTTTATATTGGGGTTTGACATGCTAAATTGAAAGTGTAGTAATTCTAACTTGATTGAGTTGTGTTGTCCAAGTTGTAAGACTAGCAAAGACTTTACAAGCATTTCATGATGGAATATGTCATTGTACTTGAAGTTTTTGCTCTCTCTTTCAATTTATATCTTTCTATTGTTGGGTTTATCCCACATCAGATGTGGGAAGAGTTGGTGATCAGGTTATAAGCATGAAGGAAAAACTCACCTCATGAGCTACCTTTTTGGAGTTGAGATAGGGCAAAGACCACCTTACATTGGTATTAGAGTCTAAATTACAACATCTTTGTTCTAATAGTCACAGAAAGAGAGACTGGTCGAGGAAATCAAAGGCCCGATGTAGAAGGGACTAGTGGTCAAGTTATAAGTAGAGATTGAGAGAGGCCCAAGATTACAAATCGCCCCTATTATTTGCTAAATAATATTCAATGCTTTTGATCCATTTTTTGTGCAAAAAAATAATAATCTCTTATTTAAAAAAATAAATAAATATTTGTGTACTTTTATTTTTCAAAAAACTCACTAAGACCCCTATTTTTAAAAATAAAAAAAATAAAAAATATTACTTTTTACCCCTAAATTTTTTCAAAATTATTTGAATTCCACACCCACCCATCCTCTGTAAAACCCCCCACACCCCACTCCTCACAACCCCCACCATCACCCATCCCCACAACTCCCCTCTTATTCCTCCTCTTCCTCCTCTTATTCCTTATTTTTCCTCTTCTTTGTCTTCTCTCTCTCTCTCTTTCTCTGAAGATCCGACTCTGGATCTGTGCTCTGACCACAAGTCCAATACTTCCCCTGTCAATTTTCCTAAAAACACAAAGTTCTCCTATCATTTGCTAAATATAAGTCAACCCATTTGACTCAATTTTTTGTGCAAATAAAATATAATCTCTTATTTAAAAAAATAAATAAATATTTGTGTGCTTTTATTTTTCAAAAAACTCACTAAGACCCTTATTTTTAAAAATAAAAAAATAAAAAATATTACTTTTTACCCCTAATTTTTTTCAAAATTATTTTAATCCCACACCCACCCATCCTCTGTAAAACCCCCCCACACCCCACTCCTCACAACCCCCACCATCACCCACCCCCACAACTCCCCTCTTATTCCTCCTCTTCCTCCTCCTATTCCTTATTTTTCTTCTTCTTTGTCTTCTCTCTCTCTCTCTTTCTCTGAAGATCCGACTCTGGATCTGTGCTCTGACCACAAGTCCAATACTTCCCCTGTCAATTTGCCTAAAAACACAAAGTTCTCTTATCATTTGCTAAATATCAGTCAACCCATTTGACTCAATTTTTTGTGCAAAAAGACACAAATGCTCATCTCTTATTTTATTTTATTTTAAAAAAAAAATATTCAAAAAACTCACTAACACAATTTTTTTAAAAAAATATTTTTATGTTTCTATTTTTCAAAAAAAAAAAAAAAACTCAATAACACAAATATTTATTAAAAATACTTTTTACCCTTGAATTTTATCAAAAGTATTATAACCCTATATTCATTTAATGAACATATTTGGAAAGAGAAATCTCTTGGATATAATAAACTCATGTATTCAATTAGGAATGCAAATGGTTTTAAAACATTTTCTCTTTCTTAAAACTTTCATTAGTTCATTAAAATAGAGAGAGTAAGAAATGAAAATAAATGCATGAAAGAAAAAATTGCATGTATTCCTTTATGATTCCAATTTTAGAAGTCTATGATACTGCTACTAAAGTAACAAACAATTCTTATGTGTTCCAATATTCAATGTTGAAAATTTATTAATATAAATTTATTTATTTTTCTAAATCTGAACATTATATATGGTTGTACTACTCCTATTCAGCTTGGAATTTTTTTCTATATTCAATATTATTTTTGAGTTTAAACCTGACACACTTCCTGATATTTTGTCAAATACCAAAGACATTCTCTGCTATTTTTATAATACCTAAGACACCCTTTATTTATTCAGTATGGTTACCTAAGACACCATCTATTACATTTTATTGACAAAAATACTCTGCAACATATATCTTTTATTGTTTATTTCATATTTTCTTCTCTCTCTCTTTACATCTCTCGTGTTTTTCATTTATTTTTTTTTAATTTTTTACTTTTACTCTGAGTTTTGTATTATTTTTTTTGTTTTATTTTTTTTTTTATTTTTTGGTATGGTATTTGTAGAAAAAAAAAATCGAAAGTGAAAAATAGAAAAACAAATTAAAAAAATAAAAAAAATAAAAAACTACAACAAAAGACCTGAAAAATGTCGTTTTTTTTTATAATTTATATTTTTTGTTTTCTATATTTTTATTTTTTATTTTTTCTATAAACTCTATGTAAAAAAAAAAAAAAAAAAAAAGGCACAGAACAAAAAGAAAATTGAAAACAAAAGGTATAAAATATAAAAATAAAAAATAAACTAATAAGAAAAAAATTACAATAGCATTTTTTTTTAAACAAAATATGATAAGGAGTATCGTAAGTTTTATAAAAATTAGAGAGGGTAATTTTAGTATTTGTCGAAATGAGAACTATAGAATGTGTCTGATCAATGCAATAAATAAATTTATTATATTTATATCTCATGCTTTATATTAATTGGTGTAATACAATATTAAAACATTTTGTAAATTGAAAAAAAATAAAAAAAAATAAGGGTAATTAATTATATAGTCCCCCGAAGATAGTGAAATTACAAAAAAAAAAAAACATTTGACCTAATTATTTAAGTTTTTTATCCTCATAGAGTTTGTAAAAAAAAGGTCTATAATATTACTCCAAACTGTTCACTCATATTTAAAGATTCTGTCATTTTGTCTCTTATAATAAGACAAAAGTAATGAATTTTCTATATTAACAACAAAAACATCATCATTGCAAAATCTCTTCTCATAAGCATAAAACAAATCGAAAATTTCAGAAAAAAAAATTATGAAAATAACTTGCAAAAAAATATCTACACAATGATGTAATTAGATTTTTTTTTCACTTTAAAATGATACATAAACGTTAACGTAAATCTTAATTACAGGAGATGAAGTACATTAATGTTAACACAAATGTTCAAGCAATACCCCTTACCTATATTACAACTACAATTTGAATCTCACCATCGAATCTCATAGCCATTTTATGCTTTAACGTTAATGTATATTACTCTTTTGGAGTTTTGTGCATTAAAGTTAACACAATCTTATTTTTTTAGACCTCTATGTGTTTGCGTTAACATTAACTTGTCATATGCGACATTTTGCCTTTTGGGTTGGATGTGCATTAACGTTAATGTAATTTTTTTTGCCTCTCTATGTTAACTTTAACGCATTTTGTTGGCTTAATGATCTACCCAAGAGGAGGAGTGAATTTGGTAGTTATAAAAATTAAATCAAATTATCAACTTTTAGCACTTAAATAATCAAATAATTAATTTAACCCTAAAATAATTATTTATCTTTATAACACTTGAATTTTCAAACAATTAATTTTAATCAATTTATCCTAAATCAATTATTATCTTTATAATATAGCAGATAAGTGTTCAAATTTAAGTGCACACCCAACCAACAATAAATAAAATAACAATGCAGAACACATCGATATATCCTAATTCACCAAGGTACTCTTGACTAATCCAATCCTCCGAGCTCTACGGAAATTCGCACCCACTAAACCACTAAGATTCCTTTGAACAGGTAAGAACTAAATATTTACACAATGATTCTTTTCACAAGCTCATAATCAACTTTCACAATTTCTCTTTTCACAGGCTAAGGAAGAACCTCTATCTTTTTACTAAGCTAAAGATTAACCTAATTCTATTATAAGGAGAATCACGACCTAATTCTTTTTATAGTTTAGACTTAAGAATTAAACTTCATAATCACTCCAAGTGTCTTTTTTACTGGTAAGGATTGAACCATTACAATTCACACAATCTAATTCTAATCAAAAATAATTACGCCTATCTCTTTTTACGAGAAAAGAGTAACCTAACCTTTTTGTACTTAGGCAAATATTAAGCCTCAATCTCTTTACCGGAAGAGATGAAAACCTAGCTGCCCCTGATTAGATATTCCCAATAATATCCAATCCACACATAACTCACCAATTACAAAAATTGATAAATTTCTTCCCACTCGGAGCTTCTACCACCTCAAATCAATTTAAACTCGATTAATATCCTGATAAATACTAGTTATAGAATTTAAAGTAAGAATTTCAAAATCTGATTCTATATAAATAACGGGTAGTACACAATTTAGCACGTAATCACATTTTCACAAGAAATCGCTTCAAAATATTTTCAAGCAATTTAAGTTCAGAAAAACGATTTTAAATATCTAAATTCTAAGCAATAAATAATAATTTCAAATAGTAATAAAAACTCAACCTTGAAACGATCTCACCAAGATACCACCAAATGAATAAAAATTGGATCGCAATAAAACTTTAGATCAGTGATAGCAACAATTTTCACACACTTCGTCGGGAACTTTTCTCAAATATAATCTCATAATACTCTCAGTATAATTGTAGAATAAAAATCTCAAAAAACTCAGGAACTGAATAGCTCTTGAAAAACAATTGATTGAGATATTTTCAAATGAAAAAACGCAAGTCTATATATAAGGATTTGAAACAAGCCCTCCAACAGCTAGTTTCCATATATTATGACACTTAATTGCTCTTATAGACCCTTTATATTGATATAACTCAATCCTGGTTCAATTCACCTAATTATAACTTTTAAATCATTCAATTTAATCTCTCAAATATTTCTCAATCTCAAATAGATAGGATAGAAAGAATTAAATTACCAATTTGAGAAATATTCAAAATATATGAATCATATATTTAGGAACATCAAAATATGAACCATATTTCTTAAATAATATCAAATCCCTAAGATATCTCTTAGATTTAAATAATAAAACGGCTAGTAACGACTACTTTTTTATCAAGTTCACGAAATCCTCTAAACCTGAAACAGACTCATCAGTTGACCGACCAAATTCCATAAGTCGACCTATCAATTCAAGTTGTAGCCCATGCCAAAAATACTCGCTAGTCGGTCGACCGATACGCCATGAGTCGGTTGACCGATTGATTCAGGATGGTCCCCAGGCCATTTCTCGGCCATGGTCAGTCGACCAATCATTGATGATCTGTCGACTGATTAATTCAGAGAGTTCATGTATCGGCCATAGGTCAACCGATCTCTTCTCGGTCGGTTGACCGATCGATCCAGAGACTTCTCCATTTCCCAGCTCCTTCCAATCCGTTAATCAATTCTCTCATGTCAGTTGACCTATCAATGTTGGAACAACTTTTCCTTAGTTTATTTTCACTCCAATCTTCGACATTTTCGACCCTTTAATCGATTAACTCAATTGACACTTTTAATCAATTTTAAACACTAATTTTTCTTAGGTCAATATTTCTTCTTCAATTTCACATTTGAGCAAATATATTAATTAATTAGGATCCTAATAAAAAAACACATAGATATAAATTCATTTTTGTGTCGTGTGTGATTCTAATCGGGATACATTAAGAGTAAAAAATTAATTTGAATTGTTTTCACCTAAATTCTTCAAAATCTTCACTCTCTTAATGCTTGTTACTTTGTCAGTCTCATGCATCCTTAACCATCTTCAATAATTTCTTCAAGATAATCATCAATGGAACTTTTACATTGAAACACTCAATAAACTCGCTAATTCTACTAAAAACAACAATATTTATTTTTTCATCAAAATTTTAGGATCAACAATTTTGTTAACGCATTTTCATATATTTTTTGTGTGTATTAACGTTAATGCATCTTTATAATTTGTTTGTGTATATTAGGATTAACTTATTTTTATTTTTTTGGGTTCCAGGTGTTAACGTATAATTTTAAATAACATATTTAACTCTTGAACAATATCAAATTTGAATCTGATATTTATATTGTCTTAAAAGTGAAGGTAATATATTTGACTATGTTAACGTCTAATTTTGTCCGATCAACATTCACTCAATGATTACACAGTTTGCATTGCGTCAACGTTCACGATATTCAAACCTAGAAATGGAACTGACAAGTAAGCTAATGCAGTCAATGTACAAAGACGATTATTTACATTGAACAGAAAGATGAAAACATCAAGTTTAAGATTTGATTCCAACACCTTCATCGTAACTCAGTCGGATCTGACTCATCTAGCGGTTGCTGAATTGGCCTCCGACTCACCTTCACATTCACGATCTTCGGCGCTTTCTCAACGTACCGCAGTATCTCCGCCGCTACTCGTGTCTTCCCCCAATTCAACGATCCGATCATAATCAGATCCCAACGACTCCCTCTCATTTGTTCCTCTTTGGTGTCGTAGGGATCTCCGGAGAGGAAAGAATCGGCGTCGAGGAGGATAGGATCGTCGTCATCGGGGAAGGCGGGGTCATTTTCTGGATCGGAGAAGCATTCTTGAATCCAGTAGCTGCGGAACCACGGAGTGGACTAAACTAGGTCCCACAACTGATTGGAGAAGTCCTCCACCTCACGGTAAGCTGACGGAACATAGATCGGAGCGTAAGAATTCATATTCGATGACGGCACATTGCGGAAAATCACCTCCATTGACACTTTCTTCTGCAAACACACAAGATCAGCTTCAAGTACTACTGCATATGGCCTGAAAAGAGAGAGAGAGAGAGAGAGAGAGAGAGAGAGGAAGATTGCATAAATATCTTAGAGAGAGTACCGGAGAATAATGGAATTGAAAGTTCCTGTTACTGTTCATCTTCATCGTCGACCAATTCTCTGGCTGCGCCGCCACACAGGCCAGCGCAACATGAAGCATCGACACCAACTCCTCGATGCTCTTGTACCTCAACAGTTCCTGGTCGAACACCTCCGCCGTCCACTCGTCCCTCATCACTGACCGTACCCACTTGAGAAAACCCACCGCTTGTTCCTCCTCCGTCACGGCACGTGGCCTCGTCGGGGACTTGTGCTCCGACGGAGATTTCCTGGTGGGAGAGAAAATGGAGTTAGAGATAGAAGCTAGAGAGAGATGGGGCCGGTTGATTAGGGTTTTTGAAGATTAGAGATTTCCAACAATTATTTATATATATATATATATATATATAAAGGTAAAATAGTTTTTCAATGATCAAAGGACTGACAAATAAACTAATTATATTAAGGGAAATTTTTTCTCCACTTTAAAAAAAACTTTTGAAAAGACTATGACTTTTTTGGATCATCCAAAAGTCTTAATTTTTTTTTTTTTGTCAATTTTGTCCCTCAGTAAATTTGTTATTTACAAATACATGCCCCTCGGTGGACCCCGCCGCCTCAGGCAGTGGGCAGGTGGGTCCAGCCACCTCTCTCTCTTTGCAGACAGTGGGCAGGCGGGCCCTATGCCTGCCCTCTCTCTCTTTCCTCTCTTTGATCACCGCTCTCTCTCTCTCTCTCTGCAGACAGTGGGCAGACGGGGCCCCACGCCTGCTCTCTCTTTCTTTCTCTCTCTCTCTCTCTCTCACCACTCTCTCTCTGTCTCTCTCACTCACGGTTTGGACCCAAAAAAGGACACACTCCATTTTCTCCTATTTTCATTTTACTCATTTTATTTAGCATTCTTTCAATTTCAAACCCTCATTTATTTATTTTTCAATTTCACACATTTTTCTTTATTCTATTTTTCTTTTTTCTTTTTCTTTTTTGTATTTTTGGAACAAATGAAATGAAACAAAACAAATTCAGCTGTAAAATGAAATATAATTATTTATTTTTATTTTTTTATTTAATTTATTTTCAGTAGATATCTACAAGTCTTGTAAAAACACAATTAGTTCTATAATATTTAGTGGATATCTACTTAATTTCACCTACAAGTCTTGTAGAAATACAGTGAGTTCTATAATGTTTAGTAGATATCTACTTAATTTATTTTCAGTCGACAAAATGAAACAATGTAAGTATACTTTAGTAGATATCTTCTGAACATAACCAAAGTTGGCAAATGAAAACAATGTTTGTTAAGTTGTTGTTGTTGTTCTTGTTTTTTTTTTTTTTTTTTTTTTTTTGGATCGTTTTGTATTGAGTTATCCAAATTTCATGAAAAATGTGTTGATGGTTCGATTTTTTATTTGGATATCTACTGAAAATAAATTAAGTAGATATCTATTGTCCTGCAAAAAAATAAAAATAAATAATTATGCTTCATTTCACAACTGAATTTGTTTTGTTTCATTTCATTTGTTCCAAAAATACAAAAAAAAAAATGGAATAAAGAAAAAGTTGTGAAATTGAAAAATAAATAAATGAGGGCTTGAAATTAAAAAAATGTTAAATAAAAGGAGTAAAAAGAAAATGGGAGAAAAGGAGTGGGCCCTTTTTGGGTCCAAACCGTGAGTGAGAGAGAGAGATAGAGAGAGGGCAAGCGTGGGGCCCGCCTGCCCACTGCCTGCAGAGAGAGAGAGGCGGCGGGGCCCACCTACTACTGCTTGCAGAGAGAGAGAGAGAGAGAAAGGCGAAAGGGCCCACCATTTTGGTTGGTGTGTGTTATGAAGAGGGTAATTTTGTCATTACAAAATGTGAGTAGGACCTCAACCAATTTTATTTTTATTTTTTAAAATAAGAGTTAAAAAGTTATTTTTATTTGTATAAGAGTGGAAAAGTTGTGAGTTCTTTACCTAATAAATAAATAAAAAATTACTAACAACAATTTTGTTTAAAGTTATTTACGGATCCCATGTATTTCGAGACTGGCAGTCCTGGGAACTGAGATCCCGGGATATATGGGCATAAATTTTATTTTTTTTTATTTTTTATTTTTTTTATATGAGGGATGGTCCTGGGGTTACTAACCCCGGGACCTTATTCACCCCACAGCTGCAAAAACAGCTGGTAAATGGTCACCAGCTACTTTAAGCAGCTGCAGCACGTCAGCTGCTTAAGGCAGCTGATCACGGACCAGCTACTTTAAGCAGCTGTCCAGGACCGTCCGGTGGTGTTTACACTCGGACGGTTTGGACCCCTACCACTACCACCTAAAGCCTTATAAATCCCAACCCTTCTACATATTCTTTCATGCAACTCTTTCCTCTCTCTCAACCTTCTCCTTTTCCTTGCTCCTTCCTCATTTTCACAAGTTTTGCTCCTTGCTCGATTTTCTTCATCAATATTTGACAAATTTCATAACTTCACAACACCTTCCTCCTACTACAAAAGGTAAGTTTATTTTAATTTTTTTAATTTATTTGTTAATTAGATTAGTATGTTTTTTACTTATTAAATTTACTTGTTTAATTGTTAGTTTAATTTTTTTGTTTAATTTTCTTGTTTGTTAGTTTCATTGATTACTTGCTTTTACACATTATATAATACACTATTTAATAAATTAGTTAGTTTAGTTGTTAATTTAATTTTTTTAAAACATGAAAAAAAACATTAGAGGATAGTTTAATTTCAATTTGTTACTTGTCTAATTTGTTAGTTAATTTTGTTTGTTTTGTTAGTTAGTTTACTTGTTTAATTTGTTGGTTCGTTAGTTAAATTAATTTATAAATTAGTTGGTTAGTTTAATTTGTTAATTTAGTTGTTAAATTAAAAATTATACTATGGCCCCTTTCACATGTGTAGAAAAATATAGATTAATATATTATTTAAAAACATTGTTAGTTAGTTAGAAAAATACACTTTGACCCCTTAAAGTATAACAATCAAAAAAATATAACATTTAATGCATTGTTTTAGAAAAGTTTTAAAATAAATTGTTAGTTGTTTTTTTTTTTTTTTAGTTAAAATATTGAATTATTTAGTTTAATTTATGAATTTAGTTGTTTAATTATAAAATTTTAATTAAAAATTGTGCACTTTGACACCTCAAAATTTGACAAATTATAAAATTAAAATTAAAATATATTGGTTTAAAAGAAATTCTAAGTTAATTTGAGTTTATTTTTTGAATTTAGTTGTTTAATTCAAAAAAAAAAATATTTTAACCCCTCAAAGTATGACAATTAGAAAAATATAAAATTTAATATATTGTTTTAGAAAAATATAAAATTTAATGTATTATTTTAAAATAAATTGTAAGTTGGGGTATTTTTTTTTATTTTTTTTTTTTATATAATTTAGTTAAAATTGTTAATTAGTTAGTTAAATTTTTGAATTTAGTTGTTTAATTTATAAATTTTTAATTAAAAATTTTAA
The DNA here is from genome assembly GCA_016647705.1 of Eucommia ulmoides. NCBI lineage: Eukaryota > Viridiplantae > Streptophyta > Magnoliopsida > Garryales > Eucommiaceae > Eucommia > Eucommia ulmoides. The sequence goes on along the minus strand of CM028334.1, from coordinate 46,711,114 downwards.
ACTTTGACCCCTCAAAATTTTTCAACTTAGAAAAATATATATATTGGTTTAAAATAAATTGTAAGTTAATTTGAGTTTAATTAAAAAAATGCACTTTGACCCTTCAAAGAATGACAATTAGAAAAATATAAAATTCATTTTATTGTTTTAAAATAAATTGTTAGTTGTTTATTTTCTTTGATTTAGTTAAAATAGTGAATTAGTTACTTAAATTTTAAGTTAAATTTTTTAATTTAGTCGTTTAATTTAAAAATATTTAATTAAAAATTGTGCACTTTGACCCCTCAAAATTTTTCAAATTAGAAAAATATATATATTGGTTGAAAATAAATTGTAAGTTAATTTGAGTTTAATTATAAAAAAATGCACTCTGACCCCTCAAAGTATGACAATTAGAAAAATATAAAATTTATTTTATTATTTTAAAATAAATTGTTAGTTGTTTATTTTTTTTGATTTAGTTAAAATTGTGAATTACTTAGTTAAATTTTAAGTTAAATTTTTTAATTTAGTTGTTTAATTTATAAATATTTAATTAAAAATTGTGCACTTTGACCCCTCAAAATTTTTCAAATTAGAAAAATATGTATATTGGTTGAAAATAAAATGTAAGTTAATTTGAGTTTAATTATAAAAAAATCCACTTTGACCCCTCAAAGTATGACAATTAGAAAAATATAAAATTCATTTTATTGTTTTAAAATAAATTGTTAGTTGTTTATTTTTTTTGATTTAGTTAAAATAGTGAATTAGTTACTTAAATTTTAAGTTAAATTTTTTAATTTAGTCGTTTAATTTATAAATATTTAATTAAAAATTGTGCACTTTGACCCCTCAAAATTTTTCAAATTAGAAAAATATATATATTGGTTGAAAATAAATTGTAAGTTAATTTGAGTTTAATTATAAAAAAATGCACTTTGACCCCTCAAAGTATGACAATTAGAAAAATATAAAATTTATTTTATTGTTTTAAAATAAATTGTTAGTTGTTTATTTTTTTTGATTTAGTTAAAATTGTGAATTAGTTAGTTAAATTTTTGAATTTAGTTGTTTAATTTAAAAATATTTAATTAAAAATGGTGCAATTTGACCCTTCAAAATTTATCAAATTAGAAAAATATGTATATTGGTTGAAAATAAATTGTAAGTTAATTTGAGTTTAATTATAAAAAAATACACTTTGACCTCTCAATGTATGACAATTAGAAAAATATAAAATTTATTTTATTGTTTTAAAATAAATTGTTAGTTGTTTATTTTTTTGATTTAGTTAAAATTGTGAATTAGTTAGTTAAATTTTTTCATTTAGTTTTTTAATTTATAAATATTTAATTAAAAATTGTGCACTTTGACCCCTCAAAATTTTTTAAATTAGAAAAATCTATATATTGGTTGAAAATAAATTGTATGTTAATTTGAGTTTAATTATAAAAAAATCCACTTTGACCCCTCAAAGTATGACAATTAGAAAAATATAAAATTTATTTTATTGTTTTAAAATAAATTATTAGTTGTTTATTTTTTTTGATTTAGTTAAAATTGTGAATTAGTTTGTTAAATTTTTGAATTTAGTTGTCTAATTTATAAATTTTTAATAAAAAATTGCACACTTTGACCCCTCAAAGTACGATAATTAGAAAAATATAAAATTTATTTTATTGTTTTAAAATATATTGTTAGTTGTTTATTTTTTTTGATTTAGTTAAAATTGTGAATTAGTTAGTTAAATTTTTTAATTTAGTTGTTTAATTTATAAATATTTAATTAAAAATTGTGCACTTTGACCCCTCAAAATTTTTCAAATTAGAAAAATATGTATATTGGTTGAAAATAAAATGTAAGTTAATTTGAGTTTAATTATAAAAAAATCCACTTTGACCCCTCAAAGTATGACAATTAGAAAAATATAAAATTTATTTTAATGTTTTAAAATAAATTGTTAGTTGTTTATTTTTTTTGATTTAGTTAAAATTGTGAATTAGTTAGTTAAAGTTTTTAATTTAGTTTTTTAATTTATAAATATTTAATTAAAAATTGTGCACTTTGACCCCTCAAAATTTTTTAAATTAGAAAAGTCTATATATTGGTTGAAAATAAATTGTATGTTAATTTGAGTTTAATTATAAAAAAATCCACTTTGACCCCTCAAAGTATGACAATTAGAAAAATATAAAATTTATTTTATTATTTTAAAATAAATTGTTAGTTGTTTTTTTTTTTTTTTTTTTTTTGATTTAGTTAAAATTGTGAATTAGTTAGTTAAATTTTTGAATTTAGTTGTTTAATTTAAAAATATTTAATTAAAAATGGTGCAATTTTACCCTTCAAAATTTATCAAATTAGAAAAATATATATATTGGTTGAAAATAAATTGTAAGTTAATTTGAGTTTAATTATAAAAAAATCCACTTTGACCTCTCAATGTATGACAATTAGAAAAATTTTAAACTTATTTTATTGTTTTAAAATAAATTATTAGTTGTTTATTTTTTTTGATTTAGTTAAAATTGTGAATTAGTTTGTTAAATTTTTGAATTTAGTTGTTTAATTTATAAATTTTTAATTAAAAATGGTGCACTTTGACCCCTCAAAATTTTTCAAATTAGAAAAATATATATATTGGTTTAAAATAAATTGTAAGTTAATTTGAGTTTAATTAAAAAAATGCACTTTGACCCTTCAAAGAATGACAATTAGAAAAATATAAAATTCATTTTATTGTTTTAAAATAAATTGTTAGTTGTTTATTTTTTTTGATTTAGTTAAAATAGTGAATTAGTTACTTAAATTTTAAGTTAAATTTTTTAATTTAGTCGTTTAATTTATAAATATTTAATTAAAAATTGTGCACTTTGACCCCTCAAAATTTTTCAAATTAGAAAAATATATATATTGGTTGAAAATAAATTGTAAGTTAATTTGAGTTTAATTATAAAAAAATGCACTTTGACCCCTCAAAGTATGACAATTAGAAAAATATAAAATTTATTTTATTGTTTTAAAATAAATTATTAGTTGTTTATTTTTTTTGATTTAGTTAAAATTGTGAATTAGTTTGTTAAATTTTTGAATTTAGTTGTTTAATTTAAAAATATTTAATTAAAAATGGTGCAATTTGACCCTTCAAAATTTATCAAATTACAAAAATATATATATTGGTTGAAAATAAATTGTAAGTTAATTTGAGTTTAATTATAAAAAAATCCACTTTGACCTCTCAATGTATGACAATTAGAAAAATTTAAAACTTATTTTATTGTTTTAAAATAAATTATTAGTTGTTTATTTTTTTTGATTTAGTTGAAATTGTGAATTAGTTTGTTAAATTTTTGAATTTAGTTGTTTAATTTATAATTTTTTAATTAAAAATTGTGCACTTTGACCCCTCAAAATTTTTCAAATTAGAAAAATATATATATTGGTTTAAAATAAATTGTAAGTTAATTTGAGTTTAATTAAAAAAATGCACTTTGACCCTTCAAAGAATGACAATTAGAAAAATATAAAATTTATTTTATTGTTTTAAAATATATTGTTAGTTGTTTATTTTTTTTTATTTAGTTAAAATTGTGAATTAGTTTGTTAAATTTTTGAATTTAGTTGTCTAATTTATAAATTTTTAATAAAAAATTGCGCACTTTGACCCCTCAAAGTACGATAATTAGAAAAATATAAAATTTATTTTATTGTTTTAAAATATATTGTTAGTTGTTTATTTTTTTTGATTTAGTTAAAATTGTGAATTAGTTAGTTAAATTTTTTAATTTAGTTGTTTAATTTATAAATATTTAATTAAAAATTGTGCACTTTGACCCCTCAAAATTTTTCAAATTAGAAAAATATGTATATTGGTTGAAAATAAAATGTAAGTTAATTTGAGTTTAATTATAAAAAAATCCACTTTGACCCCTCAAAGTATGACAATTAGAAAAATATAAAATTTATTTTAATGTTTTAAAATAAATTGTTAGTTGTTTATTTTTTTTGATTTAGTTAAAATTGTGAATTAGTTAGTTAAAGTTTTTAATTTAGTTTTTTAATTTATAAATATTTAATTGAAAATTGTGCACTTTGACCCCTCAAAATTTTTTAAATTAGAAAAATCTATATATTGGTTGAAAATAAATTGTATGTTAATTTGAGTTTAATTATAAAAAAATCCACTTTGACCCCTCAAAGTATGACAATTAGAAAAATATAAAATTTATTTTATTATTTTAAAATAAATTGTTAGTTGTTTTTTTTTTTTTTTTTTTTTTTGATTTAGTTAAAATTGTGAATTAGTTAGTTAAATTTTTGAATTTAGTTGTTTAATTTAAAAATATTTAATTAAAAATGGTGCAATTTGACCCTTCAAAATTTATCAAATTAGAAAAATATATATATTGGTTGAAAATAAATTGTAAGTTAATTTGAGTTTAATTATAAAAAAATCCACTTTGACCTCTCAATGTATGACAATTAGAAAAATTTAAAACCTATTTTATTGTTTTAAAATAAATTATTAGTTGTTTTTTTTTTTTTATTTAGTTAAAATTGTGAATTAGTTTGTTAAATTTTTGAATTTAGTTGTTTAATTTATAAATTTTTAATTAAAAATTGTGCACTTTGACCCCTCAAAATTTTTCAAATTAGAAAAATATATATATTGGTTGAAAATAAATTGTAAGTTAATTTGAGTTTAATTATAAAAAAATCCACTTTGACCCCTCAAAGTATGACAATTAGAAAAATATAAAATTTATTTTATTGTTTTAAAATAAATTGTTAGTTGTTTATTTTTTTTGATTTAGTTAACATTGTGAATTAGTTAGTTAAATTTTAAGTTAAATTTTTTAATTTAGTTGTTTAATTTATAAATATTTAATTAAAAATTGTGCACTTTGACCCCTCAAAATCTTTCAAATTACAAAAATATGTATATTGGTTGAAAATAAATTGTAAGTTAATTTGAGTTTAATTATAAAAAAATTCACTTTGACCCCTCAAAGTATGACAATTAGAAAAATATAAAATTTATTTTATTGTTTTAAAATAAATTGTTAGTTGTTTATTTTTTTGATTTAGTTAAAATTGTGAATTAGTTTGATAAATTTTTGAATTTAGTTGTTTAATTTATAAATTTTCAATAAAAAATTGCGCACTTTGACCCCTCAAAGTATGATAATTAGAAAAATATAAAATTTATTTTATTGTTTTAAAATAAATTGTTAGTTGTTTAGTTTTTTTGATTTAGTTAAAATTTTGAATTAGTTAGTTAAATTTTAAGTTAAATTTTTTAATTTAGTTGTTTAATTAATAAATATTTAATTAAAAATTGTGCACTTTGACCCCTCAAAATTTTTCAAATTAGAAAAATATATATATTGGTTGAAAATGAAATGTAAGTTAATTTGACTTTAATTAAAAAAATGCACTTTCACCCTTCAAAGAATGACAATTAGAAAAATATAAAATTCATTTTATTGTTTTAAAATAAATTGTTAGTTGTTTATTTTTTTTTGATTTAGTTAAAATAGTGAATTAGTTACTTAAATTTTAAGTTAAATTTTTTAATTTAGTCGTTTAATTTATAAATATTTAATTAAAAATTGTGCACTTTGACCCCTCAAAATTTTTCAAATTAGAAAAATATATATATTGGTTGAAAATAAATTGTAAGTTAATTTGAGTTTAATTATAAAAAAATTCACTTTGACCCCTCAAAGTATGACAATTAGAAAAATATAAAATTTATTTTATTATTTTAAAATAAATTGTTAGTTCTTTTTTTTTTTTTTTTTTTTTGATTTAGTTAAAATTGTGAATTAGTTAGTTAAATTTTTGAATTTAGTTGTTTAATTTAAAAATATTTAATTAAAAATGGTGCAATTTGACCCTTCAAAATTTATCAAATTAGAAAAATATATATATTGGTTGAAAATAAATTGTAAGTTAATTTGAGTTTAATTATAAAAAAATCCACTTTGACCTCTCAATGTATGACAATTAGAAAAATTTAAAACTTATTTTATTGTTTTAAAATAAATTATTAGTTGTTTATTTTTTTTTATTTAGTTAAAATTGTGAATTAGTTTGTTAAATTTTTGAATTTAGTTGTTTAATTTATAAATTTTTAATTAAAAATTGTGCACTTTGACCCCTCAAAATTTTTCAAATTAGAAAAATATATATATTGGTTGAAAATAAATTGTAAGTTAATTTGAGTTTAATTATAAAAAAATCCACTTTGACCCCTCAAAGTATGACAATTAGAAAAATATAAAATTTATTTTATTGTTTTAAAATAAATTGTTAGTTGTTTATTTTTTTTGATTTAGTTAACATTGTGAATTAGTTAGTTAAATTTTAAGTTAAATTTTTAATTTAGTTGTTTAATTTATAAATATTTAATTAAAAATTGTGCACTTTGACCCCTCAAAATCTTTCAAATTACAAAAATATGTATATTGGTTGAAAATAAATTGTAAGTTAATTTGAGTTTAATTATAAAAAAATCCACTTTGACCCCTCAAAGTATGACAATTAGAAAAATATAAAATTTATTTTATTGTTTTAAAATAAATTGTTAGTTGTTTATTTTTTTTGATTTAGTTAAAATTGTGAATTAGTTTGATAAATTTTTGAATTTAGTTGTTTAATTTATAAATTTTCAATAAAAAATTGCGCACTTTGACCCCTCAAAGTATGATAATTAGAAAAATATAAAATTTATTTATTGTTTTAAAATAAATTGTTAGTTGTTTAGTTTTTTTGATTTAGTTAAAATTTTGAATTAGTTAGTTAAATTTTAAGTTAAATTTTTTAATTTAGTTGTTTAATTAATAATTTTTAATTAAAAATTGTGCACTTTGACCCCTCAAAATTTTTCAATTTAGAAAAATATATATATTGGTTTAAAATAAATTGTTAGTTTTTTATTTTTTTTATTTAGTTAAAATTGTGAATTAGTGAGTTAGATTTTTGAATTTGGTTGTTTAATTTATAAATTTTTAATTAAAAATTGTGCACTTTGACCTTTCAAAATTTTTCAAATTGGAAAAATATATATATTGGTTGAAAATAAATTGTAAGTTAATTTGAGTTTAATTATAAAAAACTCCACTTTGACCCCTCAAAGTATGACAATTAGAAAAATATAAAATTTATTTTATTGTTTTAAAATAAATTGTTAGTTGTTTATTTTTTTTGATTTAGTTAAAATTGTGAATTAGTTAGTTAAATTTTTGAATTTAGTTGTTTAATTTATAAATATTTAATTAAAAATTGTGCACTTTGACCCCTCAAAATTTTTCAAATTAGAAAAATATGTATATTGGTTGAAAATAAATTGTAAGTTAATTTGAATTTAATTATGAAAAAATCCACTTTGACCCCACAAAGTATGACAATTAAAAAAATATAAAATTTATTTTATTCTTTTAAAATAAATTGTTAGTTGTTTATTTTTTTTGATTTAGTTAAAATTGTGAATTAGTTTGATAAATTTTTGAATTTAGTTGTTTAATTTATAAATTTTCAATAAAAAATTGCGCACTTTGACCCCTCAAAGTACGATAATTAGAAAAATATAAAATTTATTTTATTGTTTTAAAATAAATTGTTAGTTGTTTAGTTTTTTTGATTTAGTTAAAATTTTGAATTAGTTAGTTAAATTTTAAGTTAAATTTTTTAATTTAGTTTTTTAATTAATAAATATTTAATTAAAAATTGTGCACTTTGACCCCTCAAAATTTTTCAAATTAGAAAAATATATATATTGGTTGAAAATGAAATGTAAGTTAATTTGAGTTTAATTAAAAAAATGCACTTTGACCCTTCAAAGAATGACAATTAGAAAAATATAAAATTCATTTTATTGTTTTAAAATAAATTGTTAGTTGTTTATTTTTTTTGATTTAGTTAAAATTGTGAATTTGTTAGTTAAATTTTAAGTTAAATTTTTGAATTCAGTTGTTTAATTTATAAATATTGAATTGACCCATCAAAAGTTTTCAAATTAGAAAAATATATATATTGGTTGAAAATAAATTGTAAGTTAATTTGAGTTTAATTATAAAAAAATCCACTTTGACCCCTCAAAGTATGACAATTAGAAAAATATAAATTTATTTTATTGTTTTCAAATAAATTGTTAGTTGTTCATTTTTTTTCATTTAGTTAAAATTGTGAATTAGTTAGTTAAATTTTAAGTTAACTTTTTTAATTTAGTTGTTCAATTTTTAAATTTTTCATTAGAAATTGCGCACTTTGACCCCTCAAAGTATGATAATTAGAAAAATTTAAAATTTATTTTATTGTTTTAAAATAAATTGTTAGTTGTTTAGTTTTTTTGATTTAGTTAAAATTTTGAATTAGTTAGTTAAATTTTAAGTTAAATTTTTTAATTTAGTTGTTTAATTAATAAATTTTTAATTAAAAATTGTGCACTTTGACCCCTCAAAATTTTCAATTTAGAAAAATATATATATTGGTTTAAAATAAATTGTTTGTTGTTTATTTTTTTGATTTAGTTAAAATTGTGAATTAGTGAGTTAAATTTTTGAATTTGGTTGTTTAATTTATAAATTTTAATTAAAAATTGTGCACTTTGACCTTTCAAAATTTTTCAAATTGGAAAAATATATATATTGGTTGAAAATAAATTGTAAGTTAATTTGAGTTTAATTATAAAAAAATCCACTTTGACCTCTCAATGTACGACAATTAGAAAAATTTAAAACTTATTTTATTGTTTTAAAATAAATTATTAGTTGTTTATATTTTTTGATTTAGTTAAAATTGTGAATTAGTTTGTTAAATTTTTGAATTTAGTTGTTTAATTTATAAATTTTTAATTAAAAATTGTGCACTTTGACCCCTCAATTAAAACAATAAATGAATTTTATATTTTTCTAATTGTCATTCTTTGAAGGGTCAAAGTATTTAATTAAAAATAAATTGTTAGTTGTTTATTTTTTTTGATTTAGTTAAAATAGTGAATTAGTTACTTAAATTTTAAGTTAAATTTTTTAATTTAGTCGTTTAATTTATAAATATTTAATTAAAAATTGTGCACTTGGACCCCTCAAAATTTTTCAAATTAGAAAAATATATATATTGGTTGAAAATAAATTGTAAGTTAATTTGAGTTTAATTATAAAAAAATCCACTTTGACCCCTCAAAGTATGACAATTAGAAAAATATAAAATTTATTTTATTGTTTTAAAATAAATTGTTAGTTGTTCATTTTTTTTCATTTAGTTAAAATTGTGAATTAGTTAGTTAAATTTTAAGTTAAATTTTTTAATTTAGTTGTTCAATTTTTAAATTTTTCAATAAAAATTGCGCACTTTGACCCCTCAAAGTATGATAATTAGAAAAATTTAAAATTTATTTTATTGTTTTAAAATAAATTGTTAGTTGTTTAGTTTTTTTGATTTAGTTAAAATTTTGAATTAGTTAGTTAAATTTTAAGTTAAATTTTTTAATTTAGTTGTTTATTAATAAATTTTTAATTAAAAATTGTGCACTTTGATCCCTCAAAATTTTTCAATTTAGAAAAATATATATATTGGTTTAAAATAAATTGTTAGTTGTTTATATTTTTTGATTTAGTTAAAATTGTGAATTAGTGAGTTAAATTTTTGAATTTGGTTGTTTAATTTATAAATTTTTAATTAAAAATTGTGCACTTTGACCTTTCAAAATTTTTCAAATTAGAAAAATATATATATTGGTTGAAAATAAATTGTAAGTTAATTTGAGTTTAATTATAAAAAAATCCACTTTGACCCCTCAAAGTATGACAATTAGAAAAATATAAAATTTATTTTATTGTTTTAAAATAAATTGTTAGTTGTTCATTTTTTTTCATTTAGTTAAAATTGTGAATTAGTTAGTTAAATTTTAAGTTAAATTTTTTAATTTAGTCGTTTAATTTATAAATATTTAATTAAAAATTGTGCACTTTGACCTTTCAAATTTTTCAAATTAGAAAAATATATATATTGGTTGAAAATAAATTGTAAGTTAATTTGAGTTTAATTATAAAAAAATCCACTTTGACCCCTCAAAGTATGACAATTAGAAAAATATAAAACTTATTTTATTGTTTTAAAATAAATTATTAGTTGTTTATTTTTTTTGATTTAGTTAAAATTGTGAATTAGTTTGTTAAATTTTTGAATTTAGTTGTTTAATTTATAAATTTTTAATTAAAAATTGTGCACTTTGACCCCTCAAAATTTTTCAAATTAGAAAAATATATATATTGGTTTAAAATAAATTGTAAGTTAATTTGAGTTTAATTAAAAAAATGCACTTTGACCCTTCAAAGAATGACAATTAGAAAAATATAAAATTCATTTTATTGTTTTAAAATAAATTGTTAGTTGTTTATTTTTTTTGATTTAGTTAAAATAGTGAATTAGTTACTTAAATTTTTAATTTAGTCGTTTAATTTATAAATATTTAATTAAAAATTGTGCACTTTGACCCCTCAAAATTTTTCAAATTAGAAAAATATAAATATTGGTTGAAAATAAATTGTAAGTTAATTTGAGTTTAATTATAAAAAAATGCACTTTGACCCCTCAAAGTATGACAATTAGAAAAATATAAAATTTATTTTATTGTTTTCAAATAAATTGTTAGTTGTTCATTTTTTTCATTTAGTTAAAATTGTGAATTAGTTAGTTAAATTTTAAGTTAAATTTTTAATTTAGTTGTTCAATTTTTAAATTTTTCATTAGAAATTGCGCACTTTGACCCCTCAAAGTATGATAATTAGAAAAATATAAAATTTATTTTATTGTTTTAAAATAAATTGGTAGTTGTTTAGTTTTTTTGATTTAGTTAAAATTTTGAATTAGTTAGTTAAATTTTAAGTTAAATTTTTTAATTTAGTTGTTTAATTAATACATTTTTAATTAAAAATTGTGCACTTTGACCCCTCAAAATTTTCAATTTAGAAAATATATATATTGGTTTAAAATAAATTGTTAGTTGTTTATTTTTTTTGATTTAGTTAAAATTGTGAATTAGTTTGTTAAATTTTTGAATTTAGTTGTTTAATTTATAAATTTTTAATTAAAAATTGTGCACTTTGACCCCTCAATTAAAACAATAAAATGAATTTTATATTTTTCTAATTGTCATTCTTTGAAGGGTCAAAGTATTTAATTAAAAATAAATTGTTAGTTGTTTATTTTTTTTGATTTAGTTAAAATAGTGAATTAGTTACTTAAATTTTAAGTTAAATTTTTTAATTTAGTCGTTTAATTTATAAATATTTAATTAAAAATTGTGCACTTGGACCCCTCAAAAGTTTTCAAATTAGAAAAAATATATATATTGGTTGAAAATAAATTGTAAGTTAATTTGAGTTTAATTATAAAAAAATCCACTTTGACCCCTCAAAGTATGACAATTAGAAAAATATAAAATTTATTTTATTGTTTTCAAATAAATTGTTAGTTGTTCATTTTTTTTCATTTAGTTAAAATTGTGAATTAGTTAGTTAAATTTTAAGTTAAATTTTTTAATTTAGTTGTTCAATTTTTAAATTTTTCATTAGAAATTGCGCACTTTGACCCCTCAAAGTATGATAATTAGAAAAATTTAAAATTTATTTTATTGTTTTAAAATAAATTGTTAGTTGTTTAGTTTTTTGATTTAGTTAAAATTTTGAATTAGTTAGTTAAATTTTAAGTTAAATTTTTTAATTTAGTTGTTTAATTAATAAATTTTTAATTAAAAATTGTGCACTTTGACCCCTCAAAATTTTCAATTTAGAAAAATATATATATTGGTTTAAAATAAATTGTTAGTTGTTTATTTTTTTTGATTTAGTTAAAATTGTGAATTAGTGAGTTAAATTTTTGAATTTGGTTGTTTAATTTATAAATTTTTAATTAAAAATTGTGCACTTTGACCTTTCAAAATTTTTCAAATTGGAAAAATATATATATTGGTTGAAAATAAATTGTAAGTTAATTTGAGTTTAATTATAAAAAAATCCACTTTGACCTCTCAATGTACGACAATTAGAAAAATTTAAAACTTATTTTATTGTTTTAAAATAAATTATTAGTTGTTTATATTTTTTGATTTAGTTAAAATTGTGAATTAGTTTGTTAAATTTTTGAATTTAGTTGTTTAATTTATAAATTTTTAATTAAAAATTGTGCACTTTGACCCCTCAATTAAAACAATAAAATGAATTTTATATTTTTCTAATTGTCATTCTTTGAAGGGTCAAAGTATTTAATTAAAAATAAATTGTTAGTTGTTTATTTTTTTGATTTAGTTAAAATAGTGAATTAGTTACTTAAATTTTAAGTTAAATTTTTTAATTTAGTCGTTTAATTTATAAATATTTAATTAAAAATTGTGCACTTGGACCCCTCAAAATTTTTCAAATTAGAAAAATATATATATTGGTTGAAAATAAATTGTAAGTTAATTTGAGTTTAATTATAAAAAAATCCACTTTGACCCCTCAAAGTATGACAATTAGAAAAATATAAAATTTATTTTATTGTTTTAAAATAAATTGTTAGTTGTTCATTTTTTTTCATTTAGTTAAAATTGTGAATTAGTTAGTTAAATTTTAAGTTAAATTTTTTAATTTAGTTGTTCAATTTTAAATTTTTCAATAAAAATTGCGCACTTTGACCCCTCAAAGTATGATAATTAGAAAAATTTAAAATTTATTTTATTGTTTTAAAATAAATTGTTAGTTGTTTAGTTTTTTTGATTTAGTTAAAATTTTGAATTAGTTAGTTAAATTTTAAGTTAAATTTTTTAATTTAGTTGTTTATTAATAAATTTTTAATTAAAAATTGTGCACTTTGATCCCTCAAAATTTTTCAATTTAGAAAAATATATATATTGGTTTAAAATAAATTGTTAGTTGTTTATTTTTTTTGATTTAGTTAAAATTGTGAATTAGTGAGTTAAATTTTTGAATTTGGTTGTTTAATTTATAAATTTTTAATTAAAAATTGTGCACTTTGACCTTTCAAAATTTTTCAAATTAGAAAAATATATATATTGGTTGAAAATAAATTGTAAGTTAATTTGAGTTTAATTATAAAAAAATTCACTTTGACCCCTCAAAGTAGGACAATTAGAAAAATATAAAATTTATTTTATTGTTTTAAAATAAATTGTTAGTTGTTCATTTTTTTTCATTTAGTTAAAATTGTGAATTAGTTAGTTAAATTTTAAGTTAAATTTTTTAATTTAGTCGTTTAATTTATAAATATTTAATTAAAAATTGTGCACTTTGACCTTTCAAAATTTTTCAAATTAGAAAAATATATATATTGGTTGAAAATAAATTGTAAGTTAATTTGAGTTTAATTATAAAAAAAATCCACTTTGACCCCTCAAAGTATGACAATTAGAAAAATATAAAACTTATTTTATTGTTTTAAAATAAATTATTAGTTGTTTATTTTTTTTGATTTAGTTAAAATTGTGAATCAGTTTGTTAAATTTTTGAATTTAGTTGTTTAATTTATAAATTTTTAATTAAAAATTGTGCACTTTGACCCCTCAAAATTTTTCAAATTAGAAAAATATATATATTGGTTTAAAATAAATTGTAAGTTAATTTGAGTTTAATTAAAAAAATGCACTTTGACCCTTCAAAGAATGACAATTAGAAAAATATAAAATTCATTTTATTGTTTTAAAATAAATTGTTAGTTGTTTATTTTTTTTGATTTAGTTAAAATAGTGAATTAGTTACTTAAATTTTAAGTTAAAATTTTTAATTTAGTCGTTTAGTTTATAAATATTTAATTAAAAATTGTGCACTTTGACCCCTCAAAATTTTTCAAATTAGAAAAATATAAATATTGGTTGAAAATAAATTGTAAGTTAATTTGAGTTTAATTATAAAAAAATGCACTTTGACCCCTCAAAGTATGACAATTAGAAAAATATAAATTTATTTTATTGTTTTCAAATAAATTGTTAGTTGTTCATTTTTTTTCATTTAGTTAAAATTGTGAATTAGTTAGTTAAATTTTAAGTTAAATTTTTTAATTTAGTTGTTCAATTTTTAAATTTTTCATTAGAAATTGCGCACTTTGACCCCTCAAAGTATGATAATTAGAAAAATATAAAATTTATTTTATTGTTTTAAAATAAATTGTTAGTTGTTTAGTTTTTTTGATTTAGTTAAAATTTTGAATTAGTTAGTTAAATTTTTTAATTTAGTTGTTTAATTAATAAATTTTTAATTAAAATTGTGCACTTTGACCCCTCAAAATTTTCAATTTAGAAAAATATATATATTGGTTTAAAATAAATTGTTAGTTGTTTATTTTTTTTGATTTAGTTAAAATTGTGAATTAGTGAGTTAAATTTTGAATTTGGTTGTTTAATTTATAAATTTTTAATTAAAAATTGTGCACTTTGACCATTCAAAATTTTTCAAATTAGAAAAATATATATATTGGTTGAAAATAAATTGTAAGTTAATTTGAGTTTAATTATAAAAAAATCCACTTTGACCCCTCAAAGTATGACAATTAGAAAAATATAAAATTTATTTTATTGTTTTCAAATAAATTGTTAGTTGTTCATTTTTTTTCATTTAGTTAAAATTGTGAATTAGTTAGTTAAATTTTAAGTTAAATTTTTTAATTTAGTTGTTCAATTTTTAAATTTTTCATTAGAAATTGCGCACTTTGACCCCTCAAAGTATGATAATTAGAAAAATATAAAATTTATTTTATTGTTTTAAAATAAATTGGTAGTTGTTTAGTTTTTTTGATTTAGTTAAAATTTTGAATTAGTTAGTTAAATTTTAAGTTAAATTTTTTAATTTAGTTGTTTAATTAATAAATTTTTAATTAAAAATTGTGCACTTTGACCCCTCAAAATTTTCAATTTAGAAAAATATATATATTGGTTTAAAATAAATTGTTAGTTGTTTATTTTTTTTGATTTAGTTAAAATTGTGAATTAGTTTGTTAAATTTTTTAATTTAGTTGTTTAATTTATAAATTTTTAATTAAAAATTGTGCACTTTGACCCCTCAATTAAAACAATAAAATGAATTTTATATTTTTCTAATTGTCATTCTTTGAAGGGTCAAAGTATTTAATTAAAAATAAATTGTTAGTTGTTTATTTTTTTTGATTTAGTTAAAATAGTGAATTAGTTACTTAAATTTTAAGTTAAATTTTTTAATTTAGTCGTTTAATTTATAAATATTTAATTAAAAATTGTGCACTTGGACCCCTCAAAATTTTTCAAATTAGAAAAATATATATATTGGTTGAAAATAAATTGTAAGTTAATTTGAGTTTAATTATAAAAAAATCCACTTTGACCCCTCAAAATATGACAATTAGAAAAATATAAAATTTATTTTATTGTTTTCAAATAAATTGTTAGTTGTTCATTTTTTTTCATTTAGTTAAAATTGTGAATTAGTTAGTTAAATTTTAAGTTAAATTTTTTAATTTAGTTGTTCAATTTTTAAATTTTTCATTAGAAATTGCGCACTTTGACCCCTCAAAGTATGATAATTAGAAAAATTTAAAATTTATTTTATTGTTTTAAAATAAATTGTTAGTTGTTTAGTTTTTTTGATTTAGTTAAAATTTTGAATTAGTTAGTTAAATTTTAAGTTAAATTTTTTAATTTAGTTGTTTAATTAATAAATTTTTAATTAAAAATTGTGCACTTTGACCCCTCAAAATTTTCAATTTAGAAAAATATATATATTGGTTTAAAATAAATTGTTAGTTGTTTATTTTTTTTGATTTAGTTAAAATTGTGAATTAGTGAGTTAAATTTTTGAATTTGGTTGTTTAATTTATAAATTTTTAATTAAAAATTGTGCACTTTGACCTTTCAAAATTTTTCAAATTGGAAAAATATATATATTGGTTGAAAATAAATTGTAAGTTAATTTGAGTTTAATTATAAAAAAATCCACTTTGACCTCTCAATGTACGACAATTAGAAAAATTTAAAACTTATTTTATTGTTTTAAAATAAATTATTAGTTGTTTATATTTTTTGATTTAGTTAAAATTGTGAATTAGTTTGTTAAATTTTTGAATTTAGTTGTTTAATTTATAAATTTTTAATTAAAAATTGTGCACTTTGACCCCTCAATTAAAACAATAAAATGAATTTTATATTTTTCTAATTGTCATTCTTTGAAGGGTCAAAGTATTTAATTAAAAATAAATTGTTAGTTGTTTATTTTTTTGATTTAGTTAAAATAGTGAATTAGTTACTTAAATTTTAAGTTAAATTTTTTAATTTAGTCGTTTAATTTATAAATATTTAATTAAAAATTGTGCACTTGGACCCCTCAAAATTTTTCAAATTAGAAAAATATATATATTGGTTGAAAATAAATTGTAAGTTAATTTGAGTTTAATTATAAAAAAATCCACTTTGACCCCTCAAAGTATGACAATTAGAAAAATATAAAATTTATTTTATTGTTTTAAAATAAATTATTAGTTGTTTATTTTTTTTGATTTAGTTAAAATTGTGAATCAGTTTGTTAAATTTTTGAATTTAGTTGTTTAATTTATAAATTTTTAATTAAAAATTGTGCACTTTGACCCCTCAAAATTTTTCAAATTAGAAAAATATATATATTGGTTTAAAATAAATTGTAAGTTAATTTGAGTTTAATTAAAAAAATGCACTCTGACCCTTCAAAGAATGACAATTAGAAAAATATAAAATTCATTTTATTGTTTTAAAATAAATTGTTAGTTGTTTATTTTTTTTGATTTAGTTAAAATAGTGAATTAGTTACTTAAATTTTAAGTTAAAATTTTTAATTTAGTCGTTTAATTTATAAATATTTAATTAAAAATTGTGCACTTTGACCCCTCAAAATTTTTCAAATTAGAAAAATATAAATATTGGTTGAAAATAAATTGTAAGTTAATTTGAGTTTAATTATAAAAAAATGCACTTTGACCCCCTCAAAGTATGACAATTAGAAAAATATAAAATTTATTTTATTGTTTTCAAATAAATTGTTAGTTGTTCATTTTTTTTCATTTAGTTAAAATTGTGAATTAGTTAGTTAAATTTTAAGTTAAATTTTTTAATTTAGTTGTTCAATTTTTAAATTTTTCATTAGAAATTGCGCACTTTGACCACTCAAAGTATGATAATTAGAAAAATATAAAATTTATTTTATTGTTTTAAAATAAATTGTTAGTTGTTTAGTTTTTTTGATTTAGTTAAAATTTTGAATTAGTTAGTTAAATTTTTTAATTTAGTTGTTTAATTAATAAATTTTTAATTAAAAATTGTGCACTTTGACCCCTCAAAATTTTCAATTTAGAAAAATATATATATTGGTTTAAAATAAATTGTTAGTTGTTTATTTTTTTTGATTTAGTTAAAATTGTGAATTAGTGAGTTAAATTTTTGAATTTGGTTGTTTAATTTATAAATTTTTAATTAAAAATTGTGCACTTTGACCATTCAAAATTTTTCAAATTAGAAAAATATATATATTGGTTGAAAATAAATTGTAAGTTAATTTGAGTTTAATTATAAAAAAATCCACTTTGACCCCTCAAAGTATGACAATTAGAAAAATATAAAATTTATTTTATTGTTTTCAAATAAATTGTTAGTTGTTCATTTTTTTTCATTTAGTTAAAATTGTGAATTAGTTAGTTAAATTTTAAGTTAAATTTTTTAATTTAGTTGTTCAATTTTTAAATTTTTCATTAGAAATTGCGCACTTTGACCCCTCAAAGTATGATAATTAGAAAAATATAAAATTTATTTTATTGTTTTAAAATAAATTGGTAGTTGTTTAGTTTTTTTGATTTAGTTAAAATTTTGAATTAGTTAGTTAAATTTCAAGTTAAATTTTTTAATTTAGTTGTTTAATTAATAAATTTTTAATTAAAAATTGTGCACTTTGACCCCTCAAAATTTTCAATTTAGAAAAATATATATATTGGTTTAAAATAAATTGTTAGTTGTTTATTTTTTTTGATTTAGTTAAAATTGTGAATTAGTTTGTTAAATTTTTGAATTTAGTTGTTTAATTTATAAATTTTTAATTAAAAATTGTGCACTTTGACCCCTCAATTAAAACAATAAAATGAATTTTATATTTTTCTAATTGTCATTCTTTGAAGGGTCAAAGTATTTAATTAAAAATAAATTGTTAGTTGTTTATTTTTTTGATTTAGTTAAAATAGTGAATTAGTTACTTAAATTTTAAGTTAAATTTTTTAATTTAGTCGTTTAATTTATAAATATTTAATTAAAAATTGTGCACTTGGACCCCTCAAAATTTTTCAAATTAGAAAAATATATATATTGGTTGAAAATAAATTGTAAGTTAATTTGAGTTTAATTATAAAAAAATCCACTTTGACCCCTCAAAGTATGACAATTAGAAAAATATAAAATTTATTTTATTGTTTTCAAATAAATTGTTAGTTGTTCATTTTTTTTCATTTAGTTAAAATTGTGAATTAGTTAGTTAAATTTTAAGTTAAATTTTTAATTTAGTTGTTCAATTTTTAAATTTTTCATTAGAAATTGCGCACTTTGACCCCTCAAAGTATGATAATTAGAAAAATTTAAAATTTATTTTATTGTTTTAAAATAAATTGTTAGTTGTTTAGTTTTTTTGATTTAGTTAAAATTTTGAATTAGTTAGTTAAATTTTAAGTTAAATTTTTTAATTTAGTTGTTTAATTAATAAATTTTTAATTAAAAATTGTGTACTTTGACCCCTCAAAATTTTCAATTAAGAAAAATATATATATTGGTTTAAAATAAATTGTTAGTTGTTTATTTTTTTTGATTTAGTTAAAATTGTGAATTAGTGAGTTAAATTTTTGAATTTGGTTGTTTAATTTATAAATTTTTAATTAAAAATTGTGCACTTTGACCTTTCAAAATTTTTCAAATTGGAAAAATATATATATTGGTTGAAAATAAATTGTAAGTTAATTTGAGTTTAATTATAAAAAAATCCACTTTGACCTCTCAATGTACGACAATTAGAAAAATTTAAAACTTATTTTATTGTTTTAAAATAAATTATTAGTTGTTTATATTTTTTGATTTAGTTAAAATTGTGAATTAGTTTGTTAAATTTTTGAATTTAGTTGTTTAATTTATAAATTTTTAATTAAAAATTGTGCACTTTGACCCCTCAATTAAAACAATAAAATGAATTTTATATTTTTCTAATTGTCATTCTTTGAAGGGTCAAAGTATTTAATTAAAAATAAATTGTTAGTTGTTTATTTTTTTTGATTTAGTTAAAATAGTGAATTAGTTACTTAAATTTTAAGTTAAATTTTTTAATTTAGTCGTTTAATTTATAAATATTTAATTAAAAATTGTGCACTTGGACCCCTCAAAATTTTTCAAATTAGAAAAATATATATATTGGTTGAAAATAATTGTAAGTTAATTTGAGTTTAATTATAAAAAAATCCACTTTGACCCCTCAAAGTATGACAATTAGAAAAATATAAAATTTATTTTATTGTTTTAAAATAAATTGTTAGTTGTTCATTTTTTTTCATTTAGTTAAAATTGTGAATTAGTTAGTTAAATTTTAAGTTAAATTTTTTAATTTAGTTGTTCAATTTTTAAATTTTTCAATAAAAATTGCGCACTTTGACCCCTCAAAGTATGATAATTAGAAAAATTTAAAATTTATTTTATTGTTTTAAAATAAATTGTTAGTTGTTTAGTTTTTTTGATTTAGTTAAAATTTTGAATTAGTTAGTTAAATTTTAAGTTAAATTTTTTAATTTAGTTGTTTATTAATAAATTTTTAATTAAAAATTGTGCACTTTGATCCCTCAAAATTTTTCAATTTAGAAAAATATATATATTGGTTTAAAATAAATTGTTAGTTGTTTATTTTTTTTGATTTAGTTAAAATTGTGAATTAGTGAGTTAAATTTTGAATTTGGTTGTTTAATTTATAAATTTTTAATTAAAAATTGTGCACTTTGACCTTTCAAAATTTTTCAAATTAGAAAAATATATATATTGGTTGAAAATAAATTGTAAGTTAATTTGAGTTTAATTATAAAAAAATTCACTTTGACCCCTCAAAGTATGACAATTAGAAAAATATAAAATTTATTTTATTGTTTTAAAATAAATTGTTAGTTGTTCATTTTTTTTCATTTAGTTAAAATTGTGAATTAGTTAGTTAAATTTTAAGTTAAATTTTTTAATTTAGTCGTTTAATTTATAAATATTTAATTAAAAATTGTGCACTTTGACCTTTCAAAATTTTTCAAATTAGAAAAATATATATATTGGTTGAAAATAAATTGTAAGTTAATTTGAGTTTAATTATAAAAAAATCCACTTTGACCCCTCAAAGTATGACAATTAGAAAAATATAAAACTTATTTTATTGTTTTAAAATAAATTATTAGTTGTTTATTTTTTTTGATTTAGTTAAAATTGTGAATTAGTTTGTTAAATTTTTGAATTTAGTTGTTTAATTTATAAATTTTTAATTAAAAATTGTGCACTTTGACCCCTCAAAATTTTTCAAATTAGAAAAATATATATATTGGTTTAAAATAAATTGTAAGTTAATTTGAGTTTAATTAAAAAAATGCACTTTGACCCTTCAAAGAATGACAATTAGAAAAATATAAAATTCATTTTATTGTTTTAAAATAAATTGTTAGTTGTTTATTTTTTTTGATTTACTTAAAATAGTGAATTAGTTACTTAAATTTTTAATTTAGTCGTTTAATTTATAAATATTTAATTAAAAATTGTGCACTTTGACCCCTCAAAATTTTTCAAATTAGAAAAATATAAATATTGGTTGAAAATAAATTGTAAGTTAATTTGAGTTTAATTATAAAAAAATGCACTTTGACCCCTCAAAGTATGACAATTAGAAAAATATAAAATTTATTTTATTGTTTTCAAATAAATTGTTAGTTGTTCATTTTTTTTCATTTAGTTAAAATTGTGAATTAGTTAGTTAAATTTTAAGTTAAATTTTTTAATTTAGTTGTTCAATTTTTAAATTTTTCATTAGAAATTGCGCACTTTGACCCCTCAAAGTATGATAATTAGAAAAATATAAAATTTATTTTATTGTTTTAAAATAAATTGTTAGTTGTTTAGTTTTTTTGATTTAGTTAAAATTTTGAATTAGTTAGTTAAATTTTTTAATTTAGTTGTTTAATTAATAAATTTTTAATTAAAAATTGTGCACTTTGACCCCTCAAAATTTTCAATTTAGAAAAATATATATATTGGTTTAAAATAAATTGTTAGTTGTTTATTTTTTTTGATTTAGTTAAAATTGTGAATTAGTGAGTTAAATTTTTGAATTTGGTTGTTTAATTTATAAATTTTTAATTAAAAATTGTGCACTTTGACCATTCAAAATTTTTCAAATTAGAAAAATATATATATTGGTTGAAAATAAATTGTAAGTTAATTTGAGTTTAATTATAAAAAAATCCACTTTGACCCCTCAAAGTATGACAATTAGAAAAATATAAAACTTATTTTATTGTTTTAAAATAAATTATTAGTTGTTTATTTTTTTTGATTTAGTTAAAATTGTGAATTAGTTTGTTAAATTTTTGAATTTAGTTGTTTAATTTATAAATTTTTAATTAAAAATTGTGCACTTTGACCCCTCAAAATTTTTCAAATTAGAAAAATGTATATATTGGTTTAAAATAAATTGTAAGTTAATTTGAGTTTAATTAAAAAAATGCACTTTGACCCTTCAAAGAATGACAATTAGAAAAATATAAAATTCATTTTATTGTTTTAAAATAAATTGTTAGTTGTTTATTTTTTTTGATTTACTTAAAATAGTGAATTAGTTACTTAAATTTTTAATTTAGTCGTTTAATTTATAAATATTTAATTAAAAATTGTGCACTTTGACCCCTCAAAATTTTTCAAATTAGAAAAATATAAATATTGGTTGAAAATAAATTGTAAGTTAATTTGAGTTTAATTATAAAAAAATGCACTTTGACCCCTCAAAGTATGACAATTAGAAAAATATAAAATTTATTTTATTGTTTTCAAATAAATTGTTAGTTGTTCATTTTTTTTCATTTAGTTAAAATTGTGAATTAGTTAGTTAAATTTTAAGTTAAATTTTTTAATTTAGTTGTTCAATTTTTAAATTTTTCATTAGAAATTGCGCACTTTGACCCCTCAAAGTATGATAATTAGAAAAATATAAAATTTATTTTATTGTTTTAAAATAAATTGGTAGTTGTTTAGTTTTTTTGATTTAGTTAAAATTTTGAATTAGTTAGTTAAATTTTAAGTTAAATTTTTTAATTTAGTTGTTTAATTAATAAATTTTTAATTAAAAATTGTGCACTTTGACCCCTCAAAATTTTCAATTTAGAAAAATATATATATTGGTTTAAAATAAATTGTTAGTTGTTTATATTTTTTGATTTAGTTAAAATTGTGAATTAGTTTGTTAAATTTTTGAATTTAGTTGTTTAATTTATAAATTTTTAATTAAAAATTGTGCACTTTGACCCCTCAATTAAAACAATAAAATGAATTTTATATTTTTCTAATTGTCATTCTTTGAAGGGTCAAAGTATTTAATTAAAAATAAATTGTTAGTTGTTTATTTTTTTGATTTAGTTAAAATAGTGAATTAGTTACTTAAATTTTAAGTTAAATTTTTTAATTTAGTCGTTTAATTTATAAATATTTAATTAAAAATTGTGCACTTGGACCCCTCAAAATTTTTCAAATTAGAAAAATATATATATTGGTTGAAAATAAATTGTAAGTTAATTTGAGTTTAATTATAAAAAAATCCACTTTGACCCCTCAAAGTATGACAATTAGAAAAATATAAAATTTATTTTATTGTTTTAAAATAAATTATTAGTTGTTTATTTTTTTTGATTTAGTTAAAATTGTGAATCAGTTTGTTAAATTTTTGAATTTAGTTGTTTAATTTATAAATTTTTAATTAAAAATTGTGCACTTTGACCCCTCAAAATTTTTCAAATTAGAAAAATATATATTGGTTTAAAATAAATTGTAAGTTAATTTGAGTTTAATTAAAAAAATGCACTTTGACCCTTCAAAGAATGACAATTAGAAAAATATAAAATTCATTTTATTGTTTTAAAATAAATTGTTAGTTGTTTATTTTTTTTGATTTAGTTAAAATAGTGAATTAGTTACTTAAATTTTAAGTTAAAATTTTTAATTTAGTCGTTTAATTTATAAATATTTAATTAAAAATTGTGCACTTTGACCCCTCAAAATTTTTCAAATTAGAAAAATATAAATATTGGTTGAAAATAAATTGTAAGTTAATTTGAGTTTAATTATAAAAAAATGCACTTTGACCCCTCAAAGTATGACAATTAGAAAAATATAAAATTTATTTTATTGTTTTCAAATAAATTGTTAGTTGTTCATTTTTTTTCATTTAGTTAAAATTGTGAATTAGTTAGTTAAATTTTAAGTTAAATTTTTAATTTAGTTGTTCAATTTTTAAATTTTTCATTAGAAATTGCGCACTTTGACCCCTCAAAGTATGATAATTAGAAAAATATAAAATTTATTTTATTGTTTTAAAATAAATTGTTAGTTGTTTAGTTTTTTTGATTTAGTTAAAATTTTGAATTAGTTAGTTAAATTTTTTAATTTAGTTGTTTAATTAATAAATTTTTAATTAAAAATTGTGCACTTTGACCCCTCAAAATTTTCAATTTAGAAAAATATATATATTGGTTTAAAATAAATTGTTAGTTGTTTATTTTTTTTGATTTAGTTAAAATTGTGAATTAGTGAGTTAAATTTTTGAATTTGGTTGTTTAATTTATAAATTTTTAATTAAAAATTGTGCACTTTGACCATTCAAAATTTTTCAAATTAGAAAAATATATATATTGGTTGAAAATAAATTGTAAGTTAATTTGAGTTTAATTATAAAAAAATGCACTTTGACCCCTCAAAGTATGACAATTAGAAAAATATAAAATTTATTTTATTGTTTTCAAATAAATTGTTAGTTGTTCATTTTTTTTCATTTAGTTAAAATTGTGAATTAGTTAGTTAAATTTTAAGTTAAATTTTTTAATTTAGTTGTTCAATTTTTAAATTTTTCATTAGAAATTGCGCACTTTGACCCCTCAAAGTATGATAATTAGAAAAATATAAATTTATTTTATTGTTTTAAAATAAATTGGTAGTTGTTTAGTTTTTTTGATTTAGTTAAAATTTTGAATTAGTTAGTTAAATTTTAAGTTAAATTTTTTAATTTAGTTGTTTAATTAATAAATTTTTAATTAAAAATTGTGCACCTTTGACCCCTCAAAATTTTCAATTTAGAAAAATATATATATTGGTTTAAAATAAATTGTTAGTTGTTTATTTTTTTTGATTTAGTTAAAATTGTGAATTAGTTTGTTAAATTTTGAATTTAGTTGTTTAATTTATAAATTTTTAATTAAAAATTGTGCACTTTGACCCCTCAATTAAAACAATAAAATGAATTTTATATTTTTCTAATTGTCATTCTTTGAAGGGTCAAAGTATTTAATTAAAAATAAATTGTTAGTTGTTTATTTTTTTTGATTTAGTTAAAATAGTGAATTAGTTACTTAAATTTTAAGTTAAATTTTTTAATTTAGTCGTTTAATTTATAAATATTTAATTAAAAATTGTGCACTTGGACCCCTCAAAATTTTTCAAATTAGAAAAATATATATATTGGTTGAAAATAAATTGTAAGTTAATTGAGTTTAATTATAAAAAAATCCACTTTGACCCCTCAAAGTATGACAATTAGAAAAATATAAAATTTATTTATTGTTTTCAAATAAATTGTTAGTTGTTCATTTTTTTTCATTTAGTTAAAATTGTGAATTAGTTAGTTAAATTTTAAGTTAAATTTTTTAATTTAGTTGTTCAATTTTAAATTTTTCATTAGAAATTGCGCACTTTGACCCCTCAAAGTATGATAATTAGAAAAATATAAAATTTATTTTATTGTTTTAAAATAAATTGGTAGTTGTTTAGTTTTTTTGATTTAGTTAAAATTTTGAATTAGTTAGTTAAATTTTAAGTTAAATTTTTTAATTTAGTTGTTTAATTAATAAATTTTTAATTAAAAATTGTGCACTTTGACCCCTCAAAATTTTCAATTTAGAAAAATATATATATTGGTTAAAATAAATTGTTAGTTGTTTATTTTTTTGATTTAGTTAAAATTGTGAATTAGTTTGTTAAATTTTTGAATTTAGTTGTTTAATTTATAAATTTTTAATTAAAAATTGTGCACTTTGACCCCTCAATTAAAACAATAAAATGAATTTTTTATTTTTCTAATTGTCATTCTTTGAAGGGTCAAAGTATTTAATTAAAAATAAATTGTTAGTTGTTTATTTTTTTTGATTTAGTTAAAATAGTGAATTAGTTACTTAAATTTTAAGTTAAATTTTTAATTTAGTCGTTTAATTTATAAATATTTAATTAAAAATTGTGCACTTGGACCCCTCAAAATTTTTCAAATTAGAAAAATATATATATTGGTTGAAAATAAATTGTAAGTTAATTTGAGTTTAATTATAAAAAAATCCACTTTGACCCCTCAAAGTATGACAATTAGAAAAATATAAAATTTATTTTATTGTTTTAAAATAAATTGTTAGTTGTTCATTTTTTTTCATTTAGTTAAAATTGTGAATTAGTTAGTTAAATTTTAAGTTAAATTTTTTAATTTAGTTGTTCAATTTTTAAATTTTTCAATAAAAATTGCGCACTTTGACCCCTCAAAGTATGATAATTAGAAAAATTTAAAATTTATTTTATTGTTTTAAAATAAATTGTTAGTTGTTTAGTTTTTTTGATTTAGTTAAAATTTTGAATTAGTTAGTTAAATTTTAAGTTAAATTTTTTAATTTAGTTGTTTATTAATAAATTTTTAATTAAAAATTGTGCACTTTGATCCCTCAAAATTTTCAATTTAGAAAAATATATATATTGGTTTAAAATAAATTGTTAGTTGTTTATTTTTTTTGATTTAGTTAAAATTGTGAATTAGTTTGTTAAATTTTTGAATTTAGTTGTTTAATTTATAAATTTTTAATTAAAAATTGTGCACTTTGACCCCTCAATTAAAACAATAAAATGAATTTTTTATTTTTCTAATTGTCATTCTTTGAAGGGTCAAAGTATTTAATTAAAAATAAATTGTTAGTTGTTTATTTTTTTTGATTTAGTTAAAATAGTGAATTAGTTACTTAAATTTTAAGTTAAATTTTTTAATTTAGTCGTTTAATTTATAAATATTTAATTAAAAATTGTGCACTTGGACCCCTCAAAATTTTTCAAATTAGAAAAATATATATATTGGTTGAAAATAAATTGTAAGTTAATTTGAGTTTAATTATAAAAAATCCACTTTGACCCCTCAAAGTATGACAATTAGAAAAATATAAATTTATTTTATTGTTTTCAAATAAATTGTTAGTTGTTCATTTTTTTTTCATTTAGTTAAAATTGTGAATTAGTTAGTTAAATTTTAAGTTAAATTTTTTTAATTTAGTTGTTCAATTTTTAAATTTTTCAATAAAAATTGCGCACTTTGACCCCTCAAAGTATGATAATTAGAAAAATTTAAAATTTATTTTATTGTTTTAAAATAAATTGTTAGTTGTTTAGTTTTTTTGATTTAGTTAAAATTTTGAATTAGTTAGTTAAATTTTAAGTTAAATTTTTTAATTTAGTTGTTTATTAATAAATTTTTAATTAAAAATTGTGCACTTTGATCCCTCAAAATTTTTCAATTTAGAAAAATATATATATTGGTTTAAAATAAATTGTTAGTTGTTTATATTTTTTGATTTAGTTAAAATTGTGAATTAGTGAGTTAAATTTTTGAATTTGGTTGTTTAATTTATAAATTTTTAATTAAAAATTGTGCACTTTGACCTTTCAAAATTTTTCAAATTAGAAAAATATATATATTTGTTGAAAATAAATTGTAAGTTAATTTGAGTTTAATTATAAAAAAATTCACTTTGACCCCTCAAAGTATGACAATTAGAAAAATATAAAATTTATTTTATTGTTTTAAAATAAATTGTTAGTTGTTCATTTTTTTTCATTTAGTTAAAATTGTGAATTAGTTAGTTAAATTTTAAGTTAAATTTTTTAATTTAGTCGTTTAATTTATAAATATTTAATTAAAAATTGTGCACTTTGACCTTTCAAAATTTTTCAAATTAGAAAAATATATATATTGGTTGAAAATAAATTGTAAGTTAATTTGAGTTTAATTATAAAAAAATCCACTTTGACCCCTCAAAGTATGACAATTAGAAAAATATAAAACTTATTTTATTGTTTTAAAATAAATTATTAGTTGTTTATTTTTTTGATTTAGTTAAAATTGTGAATTAGTTTGTTAAATTTTGAATTTAGTTGTTTAATTTATAAATTTTTAATTAAAAATTGTGCACTTTGACCCCTCAAAATTTTTCAAATTAGAAAAATATATATATTGGTTTAAAATAAATTGTAAGTTAATTTGAGTTTAATTAAAAAAATGCACTTTGACCCTTCAAAGAATGACAATTAGAAAAATATAAAATTCATTTTATTGTTTTAAAATAAATTGTTAGTTGTTTATTTTTTTGATTTACTTAAAATAGTGAATTAGTTACTTAAATTTTTAATTTAGTCGTTTAATTTATAAATATTTAATTAAAAATTGTGCACTTTGACCCCTCAAAATTTTTCAAATTAGAAAAATATAAATATTGGTTGAAAATAAATTGTAAGTTAATTTGAGTTTAATTATAAAAAAATGCACTTTGACCCCTCAAAGTATGACAATTAGAAAAATATAAAATTTATTTTATTGTTTTCAAATAAATTGTTAGTTGTTCATTTTTTTTCATTTAGTTAAAATTGTGAATTAGTTAGTTAAATTTTAAGTTAAATTTTTTAATTTAGTTGTTCAATTTTTAAATTTTTCATTAGAAATTGCGCACTTTGACCCCTCAAAGTATGATAATTAGAAAAATATAAAATTTATTTTATTGTTTTAAAATAAATTGGTAGTTGTTTAGTTTTTTTGATTTAGTTAAAATTTTGAATTAGTTAGTTAAATTTTAAGTTAAATTTTTTAATTTAGTTGTTTAATTAATAAATTTTTAATTAAAAATTGTGCACTTTGACCCCTCAAAATTTTCAATTTAGAAAAATATATATATTGGTTTAAAATAAATTGTTAGTTGTTTATTTTTTTTGATTTAGTTAAAATTGTGAATTAGTGAGTTAAATTTTTGAATTTGGTTGTTTAATTTATAAATTTTTAATTAAAAATTGTGCACTTTGACCTTTCAAAATTTTTCAAATTGGAAAAATATATATATTGGTTGAAAATAAATTGTAAGTTAATTTGAGTTTAATTATAAAAAAATCCACTTTGACCTCTCAATGTACGACAATTAGAAAAATTTAAAACTTATTTTATTGTTTTAAAATAAATTATTAGTTGTTTATATTTTTGATTTAGTTAAAATTGTGAATTAGTTTGTTAAATTTTTGAATTTAGTTGTTTAATTTATAAATTTTTAATTAAAAATTGTGCACTTTGACCCCTCAAAATTTTTCAAATTAGAAAAATATATATATTGGTTTAAAATAAATTGTAAGTTAATTTGAGTTTAATTAAAAAAATGCACTTTGACCCTTCAAAGAATGACAATTAGAAAAATATAAAATTCATTTATTGTTTTAAAATAAATTGTTAGTTGTTTATTTTTTTGATTTACTTAAAATAGTGAATTAGTTACTTAAATTTTTAATTTAGTCGTTTAATTTATAAATATTTAATTAAAAATTGTGCACTTTGACCCCTCAAAATTTTTCAAATTAGAAAAATATAAATATTGGTTGAAAATAAATTGTAAGTTAATTTGAGTTTAATTATAAAAAAATGCACTTTGACCCCTCAAAGTATGACAATTAGAAAAATATAAAATTTATTTTATTGTTTTCAAATAAATTGTTAGTTGTTCATTTTTTTTCATTTAGTTAAAATTGTGAATTAGTTAGTTAAATTTTAAGTTAAATTTTTTAATTTAGTTGTTCAATTTTTAAATTTTTCATTAGAAATTGCGCACTTTGACCCCTCAAAGTATGATAATTAGAAAAATATAAAATTTATTTTATTGTTTTAAAATAAATTGGTAGTTGTTTAGTTTTTTTGATTTAGTTAAAATTTTGAATTAGTTAGTTAAATTTTAAGTTAAATTTTTTAATTTAGTTGTTTAATTAATAAATTTTTAATTAAAAATTGTGCACTTTGACCCCTCAAAATTTTCAATTTAGAAAAATATATATATTGGTTTAAAATAAATTGTTAGTTGTTTATTTTTTTTGATTTAGTTAAAATTGTGAATTAGTGAGTTAAATTTTTGAATTTGGTTGTTTAATTTATAAATTTTTAATTAAAAATTGTGCACTTTGACCTTTCAAAATTTTTCAAATTGGAAAAATATATATATTGGTTGAAAATAAATTGTAAGTTAATTTGAGTTTAATTATAAAAAATCCACTTTGACCTCTCAATGTACGACAATTAGAAAAATTTAAAACTTATTTATTGTTTTAAAATAAATTATTAGTTGTTTATATTTTTTGATTTAGTTAAAATTGTGAATTAGTTTGTTAAATTTTTGAATTTAGTTGTTTAATTTATAAATTTTTAATTAAAAATTGTGCACTTTGACCCCTCAATTAAAACAATAAAATGAATTTTATATTTTTCTAATTGTCATTCTTTGAAGGGTCAAAGTATTTAATTAAAAATAAATTGTTAGTTGTTTATTTTTTTTGATTTAGTTAAAATAGTGAATTAGTTACTTAAATTTTAAGTTAAATTTTTTAATTTAGTCGTTTAATTTATAAATATTTAATTAAAAATTGTGCACTTGGACCCCTCAAAATTTTTCAAATTAGAAAAATATATATATTGGTTGAAAATAAATTGTAAGTTAATTTGAGTTTAATTATAAAAAAATCCACTTTGACCCCTCAAAGTATGACAATTAGAAAAATATAAAATTTATTTTATTGTTTTAAAATAAATTGTTAGTTGTTCATTTTTTTTCATTTAGTTAAAATTGTGAATTAGTTAGTTAAATTTTAAGTTAAATTTTTTAATTTAGTTGTTCAATTTTTAAATTTTTCAATAAAAATTGCGCACTTTGACCCCTCAAAGTATGATAATTAGAAAAATTTAAAATTTATTTTATTGTTTTAAAATAAATTGTTAGTTGTTTAGTTTTTTTGATTTAGTTAAAATTTGAATTAGTTAGTTAAATTTTAAGTTAAATTTTTTAATTTAGTTGTTTATTAATAAATTTTTAATTAAAAATTGTGCACTTTGATCCCTCAAAATTTTTCAATTTAGAAAAATATATATATTGGTTTAAAATAAATTGTTAGTTGTTTATTTTTTTGATTTAGTTAAAATTGTGAATTAGTGAGTTAAATTTTTGAATTTGGTTGTTTAATTTATAAATTTTTAATTAAAAATTGTGCACTTTGACCTTTCAAAATTTTTCAAATTAGAAAAATATATATATTGGTTGAAAATAAATTGTAAGTTAATTTGAGTTTAATTATAAAAAAATGCACTTTGACCCCTCAAAGTATGACAATTAGAAAAATATAAAATTTATTTTATTGTTTTCAAATAAATTGTTAGTTGTTCATTTTTTTTCATTTAGTTAAAATTGTGAATTAGTTAGTTAAATTTTAAGTTAAATTTTTTAATTTAGTTGTTCAATTTTAAATTTTTCATTAGAAATTGCGCACTTTGACCCCTCAAAGTATGATAATTAGAAAAATATAAAATTTATTTTATTGTTTTAAAATAAATTGTTAGTTGTTTAGTTTTTTTGATTTAGTTAAAATTTTGAATTAGTTAGTTAAATTTTTTAATTTAGTTGTTTAATTAATAAATTTTTAATTAAAAATTGTGCACTTTGACCCCTCAAAATTTTCAATTTAGAAAAATATATATATTGGTTTAAAATAAATTGTTAGTTGTTTATTTTTTTTGATTTAGTTAAAATTGTGAATTAGTGAGTTAAATTTTTGAATTTGGTTGTTTAATTTATAAATTTTTAATTAAAAATTGTGCACTTTGACCATTCAAAATTTTTCAAATTAGAAAAATATATATATTGGTTGAAAATAAATTGTAAGTTAATTTGAGTTTAATTATAAAAAAATCCACTTTGACCCCTCAAAGTATGACAATTAGAAAAATATAAAATTTATTTTATTGTTTTCAAATAAATTGTTAGTTGTTCATTTTTTTTCATTTAGTTAAAATTGTGAATTAGTTAGTTAAATTTTAAGTTAAATTTTTTAATTTAGTTGTTCAATTTTTAAATTTTTCATTAGAAATTGCGCACTTTGACCCCTCAAAGTATGATAATTAGAAAAATATAAAATTTATTTTATTGTTTTAAAATAAATTGGTAGTTGTTTAGTTTTTTTGATTTAGTTAAAATTTTGAATTAGTTAGTTAAATTTTAAGTTAAATTTTTTAATTTAGTTGTTTAATTAATAAATTTTTAATTAAAAATTGTGCACTTTGACCCCTCAAAATTTTCAATTTAGAAAAATATATATATTGGTTTAAAATAAATTGTTAGTTGTTTATTTTTTTTGATTTAGTTAAAATTGTGAATTAGTTTGTTAAATTTTTGAATTTAGTTGTTTAATTTATAAATTTTTAATTAAAAATTGTGCACTTTGACCCCTCAATTAAAACAATAAATGAATTTTATATTTTTCTAATTGTCATTCTTTGAAGGGTCAAAGTATTTAATTAAAAATAAATTGTTAGTTGTTTATTTTTTTTGATTTAGTTAAAATAGTGAATTAGTTACTTAAATTTTAAGTTAAATTTTTTAATTTAGTCGTTTAATTTATAAATATTTAATTAAAAATTGTGCACTTGGACCCCTCAAAATTTTTCAAATTAGAAAAATATATATATTGGTTGAAAATAAATTGTAAGTTAATTTGAGTTTAATTATAAAAAAATCCACTTTGACCCCTCAAAGTATGACAATTAGAAAAATATAAAATTTATTTTATTGTTTTCAAATAAATTGTTAGTTGTTCATTTTTTTTCATTTAGTTAAAATTGTGAATTAGTTAGTTAAATTTTAAGTTAAATTTTTTAATTTAGTTGTTCAATTTTTAAATTTTTCATTAGAAATTGCGCACTTTGACCCCTCAAAGTATGATAATTAGAAAAATTTAAAATTTATTTTATTGTTTTAAAATAAATTGTTAGTTGTTTAGTTTTTTTGATTTAGTTAAAATTTTGAATTAGTTAGTTAAATTTTAAGTTAAATTTTTTAATTTAGTTGTTTATTAATAAATTTTTAATTAAAAATTGTGCACTTTGATCCCTCAAAATTTTTCAATTTAGAAAAATATATATATTGGTTTAAAATAAATTGTTAGTTGTTTATATTTTTTGATTTAGTTAAAATTGTGAATTAGTGAGTTAAATTTTTGAATTTGGTTGTTTAATTTATAAATTTTTAATTAAAAATTGTGCACTTTTACCCCTCAATTAAAACAATAAAATGAATTTTATATTTTTCTAATTGTCATTCTTTGAAGGGTCAAAGTATTTAATTAAAAATAAATTGTTAGTTGTTTATTTTTTTTGATTTAGTTAAAATAGTGAATTAGTTACTTAAATTTTAAGTTAAATTTTTTAATTTAGTCGTTTAATTTATAAATATTTAATTAAAAATTGTGCACTTGGACCCCTCAAAATTTTTCAAATTAGAAAAATATATATATTGGTTGAAAATAAATTGTAAGTTAATTTGAGTTTAATTATAAAAAAATCCACTTTGACCCCTCAAAATATGACAATTAGAAAAATATAAAATTTATTTTATTGTTTTCAAATAAATTGTTAGTTGTTCATTTTTTTCATTTAGTTAAAATTGTGAATTAGTTAGTTAAATTTTAAGTTAAATTTTTTAATTTAGTTGTTCAATTTTTAAATTTTTCATTAGAAATTGCGCACTTTGACCCCTCAAAGTATGATAATTAGAAAAATTTAAAATTTATTTTATTGTTTTAAAATAAATTGTTAGTTGTTTAGTTTTTTTTGATTTAGTTAAAATTTTGAATTAGTTAGTTAAATTTTAAGTTAAATTTTTTAATTTAGTTGTTTAATTAATAAATTTTTAATTAAAAATTGTGCACTTTGACCCCTCAAAATTTTCAATTTAGAAAAATATATATATTGGTTTAAAATAAATTGTTAGTTGTTTATTTTTTTTGATTTAGTTAAAATTGTGAATTAGTGAGTTAAATTTTTGAATTTGGTTGTTTAATTTATAAATTTTTAATTAAAAATTGTGCACTTTGACCTTTCAAAATTTTTCAAATTGGAAAAATATATATATTGGTTGAAAATAAATTGTAAGTTAATTTGAGTTTAATTATAAAAAAATCCACTTTGACCTCTCAATGTACGACAATTAGAAAAATTTAAAACTTATTTTATTGTTTTAAAATAAATTATTAGTTGTTTATATTTTTTGATTTAGTTAAAATTGTGAATTAGTTTGTTAAATTTTTGAATTTAGTTGTTTAATTTATAAATTTTTAATTAAAAATTGTGCACTTTGACCCCTCAATTAAAACAATAAAATGAATTTTATATTTTTCTAATTGTCATTCTTTGAAGGGTCAAAGTATTTAATTAAAAATAAATTGTTAGTTGTTTATTTTTTTGATTTAGTTAAAATAGTGAATTAGTTACTTAAATTTTAAGTTAAATTTTTTAATTTAGTCGTTTAATTTATAAATATTTAATTAAAAATTGTGCACTTGGACCCCTCAAAATTTTTCAAATTAGAAAAATATATATATTGGTTGAAAATAAATTGTAAGTTAATTTGAGTTTAATTATAAAAAAATCCACTTTGACCCCTCAAAGTATGACAATTAGAAAAATATAAAATTTATTTTATTGTTTTAAAATAAATTGTTAGTTGTTCATTTTTTTTTCATTTAGTTAAAATTGTGAATTAGTTAGTTAAATTTTAAGTTAAATTTTTTAATTTAGTTGTTCAATTTTTAAATTTTTCAATAAAAATTGCGCACTTTGACCCCTCAAAGTATGATAATTAGAAAAATTTAAAATTTATTTTATTGTTTTAAAATAAATTGTTAGTTGTTTAGTTTTTTTGATTTAGTTAAAATTTTGAATTAGTTAGTTAAATTTTAAGTTAAATTTTTTAATTTAGTTGTTTATTAATAAATTTTTAATTAAAAATTGTGCACTTTGATCCCTCAAAATTTTTCAATTTAGAAAAATATATATATTGGTTTAAAATAAATTGTTAGTTGTTTATTTTTTTTGATTTAGTTAAAATTGTGAATTAGTGAGTTAAATTTTTGAATTTGGTTGTTTAATTTATAAATTTTTAATTAAAAATTGTGCACTTTGACCTTTCAAAATTTTTCAAATTAGAAAAATATATATATTGGTTGAAAATAAATTGTAAGTTAATTTGAGTTTAATTATAAAAAAATTCACTTTGACCCCTCAAAGTATGACAATTAGAAAAATATAAAATTTATTTTATTGTTTTAAAATAAATTGTTAGTTGTTCATTTTTTTTCATTTAGTTAAAATTGTGAATTAGTTAGTTAAATTTTAAGTTAAATTTTTTAATTTAGTCGTTTAATTTATAAATATTTAATTAAAAATTGTGCACTTTGACCTTTCAAAATTTTTCAAATTAGAAAAATATATATATTGGTTGAAAATAAATTGTAAGTTAATTTGAGTTTAATTATAAAAAAATCCACTTTGACCCCTCAAAGTATGACAATTAGAAAAACATAAAACTTATTTTATTGTTTTAAAATAAATTATTAGTTGTTTATTTTTTTTGATTTAGTTAAAATTGTGAATCAGTTTGTTAAATTTTTGAATTTAGTTGTTTAATTTATAAATTTTTAATTAAAAATTGTGCACTTTGACCCCTCAAAATTTTTCAAATTAGAAAAATATATATATTGGTTTAAAATAAATTGTAAGTTAATTTGAGTTTAATTAAAAAAATGCACTTTGACCCTTCAAAGAATGACAATTAGAAAAATATAAAATTCATTTTATTGTTTTAAAATAAATTGTTAGTTGTTTATTTTTTTTGATTTAGTTAAAATAGTGAATTAGTTACTTAAATTTTAAGTTAAAATTTTTAATTTAGTCGTTTAATTTATAAATATTTAATTAAAAATTGTGCACTTTGACCCCTCAAAATTTTTCAAATTAGAAAAATATAAATATTGGTTGAAAATAAATTGTAAGTTAATTTGAGTTTAATTATAAAAAAATGCACTTTGACCCCTCAAAGTATGACAATTAGAAAAATATAAAATTTATTTTATTGTTTTCAAATAAATTGTTAGTTGTTCATTTTTTTTCATTTAGTTAAAATTGTGAATTAGTTAGTTAAATTTTAAGTTAAATTTTTTAATTTAGTTGTTCAATTTTTAAATTTTTCATTAGAAATTGCGCACTTTGACCCCTCAAAGTATGATAATTAGAAAAATATAAAATTTATTTTATTGTTTTAAAATAAATTGTTAGTTGTTTAGTTTTTTTGATTTAGTTAAAATTTTGAATTAGTTAGTTAAATTTTTTAATTTAGTTGTTTAATTAATAAATTTTTAATTAAAATTGTGCACTTTGACCCCTCAAAATTTTCAATTTAGAAAAATATATATATTGGTTTAAAATAAATTGTTAGTTGTTTATTTTTTTTGATTTAGTTAAAATTGTGAATTAGTGAGTTAAATTTTTGAATTTGGTTGTTTAATTTATAAATTTTTAATTAAAAATTGTGCACTTTGACCATTCAAAATTTTTCAAATTAGAAAAATATATATATTGGTTGAAAATAAATTGTAAGTTAATTTGAGTTTAATTATAAAAAAATCCACTTTGACCCCTCAAAGTATGACAATTAGAAAAATATAAAATTTATTTTATTGTTTTCAAATAAATTGTTAGTTGTTCATTTT
Source organism: Eucommia ulmoides (assembly GCA_016647705.1). Taxonomy (NCBI): domain Eukaryota; kingdom Viridiplantae; phylum Streptophyta; class Magnoliopsida; order Garryales; family Eucommiaceae; genus Eucommia; species Eucommia ulmoides. Next base: position 46,674,981 of record CM028334.1, on the reverse strand, counting down.
TTTTCATTTAGTTAAAATTGTGAATTAGTTAGTTAAATTTTAAGTTAAATTTTTTAATTTAGTTGTTCAATTTTTAAATTTTTCATTAGAAATTGCGCACTTTGACCCCTCAAAGTATGATAATTAGAAAAATATAAAATTTATTTTATTGTTTTAAAATAAATTGGTAGTTGTTTAGTTTTTTTGATTTAGTTAAAATTTTGAATTAGTTAGTTAAATTTTAAGTTAAATTTTTTAATTTAGTTGTTTAATTAATAAATTTTTAATTAAAAATTGTGCACTTTGACCCCTCAAAATTTTCAATTTAGAAAAATATATATATTGGTTTAAAATAAATTGTTAGTTGTTTATTTTTTTTGATTTAGTTAAAATTGTGAATTAGTTTGTTAAATTTTTGAATTTAGTTGTTTAATTTATAAATTTTTAATTAAAAATTGTGCACTTTGACCCCTCAATTAAAACAATAAAATGAATTTTATATTTTTCTAATTGTCATTCTTTGAAGGGTCAAAGTATTTAATTAAAAATAAATTGTTAGTTGTTTATTTTTTTTGATTTAGTTAAAATAGTGAATTAGTTACTTAAATTTTAAGTTAAATTTTTTAATTTAGTCGTTTAATTTATAAATATTTAATTAAAAATTGTGCACTTGGACCCCTCAAAAGTTTTCAAATTAGAAAAATATATATATTGGTTGAAAATAAATTGTAAGTTAATTTGAGTTTAATTATAAAAAAATCCACTTTGACCCCTCAAAGTATGACAATTAGAAAAATATAAAATTTATTTTATTGTTTTCAAATAAATTGTTAGTTGTTCATTTTTTTTCATTTAGTTAAAATTGTGAATTAGTTAGTTAAATTTTAAGTTAAATTTTTTAATTTAGTTGTTCAATTTTTAAATTTTTCATTAGAAATTGCGCACTTTGACCCCTCAAAGTATGATAATTAGAAAAATTTAAAATTTATTTTATTGTTTTAAAATAAATTGTTAGTTGTTTAGTTTTTTTGATTTAGTTAAAATTTTGAATTAGTTAGTTAAATTTTAAGTTAAATTTTTTAATTTAGTTGTTTAATTAATAAATTTTTAATTAAAAATTGTGCACTTTGACCCCTCAAAATTTTCAATTTAGAAAAATATATATATTGGTTTAAAATAAATTGTTAGTTGTTTATTTTTTTTGATTTAGTTAAAATTGTGAATTAGTGAGTTAAATTTTTGAATTTGGTTGTTTAATTTATAAATTTTTAATTAAAAATTGTGCACTTTGACCTTTCAAAATTTTTCAAATTGGAAAAATATATATATTGGTTGAAAATAAATTGTAAGTTAATTTGAGTTTAATTATAAAAAAATCCACTTTGACCTCTCAATGTACGACAATTAGAAAAATTTAAAACTTATTTTATTGTTTTAAAATAAATTATTAGTTGTTTATATTTTTTGATTTAGTTAAAATTGTGAATTAGTTTGTTAAATTTTTGAATTTAGTTGTTTAATTTATAATTTTTAATTAAAAATTGTGCACTTTGACCCCTCAATTAAAACAATAAAATGAATTTTATATTTTTCTAATTGTCATTCTTTGAAGGGTCAAAGTATTTAATTAAAAATAAATTGTTAGTTGTTTATTTTTTTTGATTTAGTTAAAATAGTGAATTAGTTACTTAAATTTTAAGTTAAATTTTTTAATTTAGTCGTTTAATTTATAAATATTTAATTAAAAATTGTGCACTTGGACCCCTCAAAATTTTTCAAATTAGAAAAATATATATATTGGTTGAAAATAAATTGTAAGTTAATTTGAGTTTAATTATAAAAAAATCCACTTTGACCCCTCAAAGTATGACAATTAGAAAAATATAAAATTTATTTTATTGTTTTAAAATAAATTGTTAGTTGTTCATTTTTTTTCATTTAGTTAAAATTGTGAATTAGTTAGTTAAATTTTAAGTTAAATTTTTTAATTTAGTTGTTCAATTTTTAAATTTTTCAATAAAAATTGCGCACTTTGACCCCTCAAAGTATGATAATTAGAAAAATTTAAAATTTATTTTATTGTTTTAAAATAAATTGTTAGTTGTTTAGTTTTTTTGATTTAGTTAAAATTTTGAATTAGTTAGTTAAATTTTAAGTTAAATTTTTTAATTTAGTTGTTTATTAATAAATTTTTAATTAAAAATTGTGCACTTTGATCCCTCAAAATTTTTCAATTTAGAAAAATATATATATTGGTTTAAAATAAATTGTTAGTTGTTTATTTTTTTTGATTTAGTTAAAATTGTGAATTAGTGAGTTAAATTTTTGAATTTGGTTGTTTAATTTATAAATTTTTAATTAAAAATTGTGCACTTTGACCTTTCAAAATTTTTCAAATTAGAAAAATATATATATTGGTTGAAAATAAATTGTAAGTTAATTTGAGTTTAATTATAAAAAAATTCACTTTGACCCCTCAAAGTATGACAATTAGAAAAATATAAAATTTATTTTATTGTTTTAAAATAAATTGTTAGTTGTTCATTTTTTTTCATTTAGTTAAAATTGTGAATTAGTTAGTTAAATTTTAAGTTAAATTTTTTAATTTAGTCGTTTAATTTATAAATATTTAATTAAAAATTGTGCACTTTGACCTTTCAAAATTTTTCAAATTAGAAAAATATATATATTGGTTGAAAATAAATTGTAAGTTAATTTGAGTTTAATTATAAAAAAATCCACTTTGACCCCTCAAAGTATGACAATTAGAAAAATATAAAACTTATTTTATTGTTTTAAAATAAATTATTAGTTGTTTATTTTTTTTGATTTAGTTAAAATTGTGAATTAGTTTGTTAAATTTTTGAATTTAGTTGTTTAATTTATAAATTTTTAATTAAAAATTGTGCACTTTGACCCCTCAAAATTTTTCAAATTAGAAAAATATATATATTGGTTTAAAATAAATTGTAAGTTAATTTGAGTTTAATTAAAAAAATGCACTTTGACCCTTCAAAGAATGACAATTAGAAAAATATAAAATTCATTTTATTGTTTTAAAATAAATTGTTAGTTGTTTATTTTTTTTGATTTACTTAAAATAGTGAATTAGTTACTTAAATTTTTAATTTAGTCGTTTAATTTATAAATATTTAATTAAAAATTGTGCACTTTGACCCCTCAAAATTTTTCAAATTAGAAAAATATAAATATTGGTTGAAAATAAATTGTAAGTTAATTTGAGTTTAATTATAAAAAAATGCACTTTGACCCCTCAAAGTATGACAATTAGAAAAATATAAAATTTATTTTATTGTTTTCAAATAAATTGTTAGTTGTTCATTTTTTTTCATTTAGTTAAAATTGTGAATTAGTTAGTTAAATTTTAAGTTAAATTTTTTAATTTAGTTGTTCAATTTTTAAATTTTTCATTAGAAATTGCGCACTTTGACCCCTCAAAGTATGATAATTAGAAAAATATAAAATTTATTTTATTGTTTTAAAATAAATTGTTAGTTGTTTAGTTTTTTTGATTTAGTTAAAATTTTGAATTAGTTAGTTAAATTTTTTAATTTAGTTGTTTAATTAATAAATTTTTAATTAAAAATTGTGCACTTTGACCCCTCAAAATTTTCAATTTAGAAAAATATATATATTGGTTTAAAATAAATTGTTAGTTGTTTATTTTTTTTGATTTAGTTAAAATTGTGAATTAGTGAGTTAAATTTTTGAATTTGGTTGTTTAATTTATAAATTTTTAATTAAAAATTGTGCACTTTGACCATTCAAAATTTTTCAAATTAGAAAAATATATATATTGGTTGAAAATAAATTGTAAGTTAATTTGAGTTTAATTATAAAAAAATCCACTTTGACCCCTCAAAGTATGACAATTAGAAAAATATAATATTAATTTTATTGTTTTAAAATAAATTATTAGTTGTTCATTTTTTTTCATTTAGTTAAAATTGTGAATTAGTTAGTTAAATTTTAAGTTAAATTTTTTAATTTAGTTGTTCAATTTTTAAATTTTTCAATAAAAATTGCGCACTTTGACCCCTCAAAGTATGATAATTAGAAAAATTTAAAATTTATTTTATTATTTTAAAATAAATTGTTAGTTGTTTAGTTTTTTTGATTTAGTTAAAATTTTGAATTAGTTAGTTAAATTTTAAGTTAAATTTTTTAATTTAGTTGTTTATTAATAAATTTTTAATTAAAAATTGTGCACTTTGATCCCTCAAAATTTTTCAATTTAGAAAAATATATATATTGGTTTAAAATAAATTGTTAGTTGTTTATATTTTTTGATTTAGTTAAAATTGTGAATTAGTGAGTTAAATTTTTGAATTTGGTTGTTTAATTTATAAATTTTTAATTAAAAATTGTGCACTTTGACCTTTCAAAATTTTTCAAATTAGAAAAATATATATATTGGTTGAAAATAAATTGTAAGTTAATTTGAGTTTAATTATAAAAAAATTCACTTTGACCCCTCAAAGTATGACAATTAGAAAAATATAAAATTTATTTTATTGTTTTAAAATAAATTGTTAGTTGTTCATTTTTTTTCATTTAGTTAAAATTGTGAATTAGTTAGTTAAATTTTAAGTTAAATTTTTTAATTTAGTCGTTTAATTTATAAATATTTAATTAAAAATTGTGCACTTTGACCTTTCAAAATTTTTCAAATTAGAAAAATATATATATTGGTTGAAAATAAATTGTAAGTTAATTTGAGTTTAATTATAAAAAAATCCACTTTGACCCCTCAAAGTATGACAATTAGAAAAATATAAAACTTATTTTATTGTTTTAAAATAAATTATTAGTTGTTTATTTTTTTTGATTTAGTTAAAATTGTGAATTAGTTTGTTAAATTTTTGAATTTAGTTGTTTAATTTATAAATTTTTAATTAAAAATTGTGCACTTTGACCCCTCAAAATTTTTCAAATTAGAAAAATATATATATTGGTTTAAAATAAATTGTAAGTTAATTTGAGTTTAATTAAAAAAATGCACTTTGACCCTTCAAAGAATGACAATTAGAAAAATATAAAATTCATTTTATTGTTTTAAAATAAATTGTTAGTTGTTTATTTTTTTTGATTTAGTTAAAATAGTGAATTAGTTACTTAAATTTTAAGTTAAAATTTTTAATTTAGTCGTTTAATTTATAAATATTTAATTAAAAATTGTGCACTTTGACCCCTCAAAATTTTTCAAATTAGAAAAATATAAATATTGGTTGAAAATAAATTGTAAGTTAATTTGAGTTTAATTATAAAAAAATGCACTTTGACCCCTCAAAGTATGACAATTAGAAAAATATAAAATTTATTTTATTGTTTTCAAATAAATTGTTAGTTGTTCATTTTTTTTCATTTAGTTAAAATTGTGAATTAGTTAGTTAAATTTTAAGTTAAATTTTTTAATTTAGTTGTTCAATTTTTAAATTTTTCATTAGAAATTGCGCACTTTGACCCCTCAAAGTATGACAATTAGAAAATATAAAATTTATTTTATTGTGTTAAAATAAATTGTTAGTTGTTTATTTATTTTGATTTAGTTAAAATTGTGAATTAGTTAGTTAAATTTTAAGTTAAATTTTTTAATTTAGTTGTTTAATTTATAAATATTTAAATAAAAATTGTGCACTTTGACCCCTCAAAATTTTTCAAATTAGAAAAATATATATATTGGTTGAAAATAAATTGTAAGTTAATTTGAGTTTAATTATAAAAAAATCCACTTTGACCCCTCAAAGTATGACAATTAGAAAAATATAAAATTTATTTTATTGTTTTAAAATAAATTGTTAGTTGTTTATTTTTTTTGATTTAGTTAAAATTGTGAATTAGTTAGTTAAATTTTAAGTTAAATTTTTTAATTTAGTCGTTTAATTTATAAATATTTAATTAAAAATTGTGCACTTTGACCCCTCAAAATTTTTCAAATTAGAAAAATATATATATTGGTTTAAAATAAATTTTAAGTTAATTTGAGTTTAATTAAAAAAATGCACTTTGACCCTTCAAAGAATGACAATTAGAAAAATATAAAATTCATTTTATTGTTTTAAAATAAATTGTTAGTTGTTTATTTTTTTTGATTTAGTTAAAATAGTGAATTAGTTACTTAAATTTTAAATTAAATTTTTTAATTTAGTCGTTTAATTTATAAATATTTAATTAAAAATTGTGCACTTTGACCCCTCAAAATTTTTCAAATTAGAAAAATATATATATTGGTTGAAAATAAATTGTAAGTTAATTTGAGTTTAATTATAAAAAAATCCACTTTGACCCCTCAAAGTATGACAATTAGAAAAATATAAAATTTATTTTATTGTTTTAAAATAAATTGTTAGTTGTTTATTTTTTTTGATTTAGTTAAAATTGTGAATTAGTTAGTTAAATTTTAAGTTAAATTTTTTAATTTAGTTGTCTAATTTATAAATATTTAATTAAAAATTGTGCACTTTGACCCCTCAAAATTTTTCAAATTAGAAAAATATCTATATTGGTTGAAAATAAATTGTAAGTTAATTTGAGTTTAATCATAAAAAAATCCACTTTGACCCCTCAAAGTATGACAATTAGAAAAATATAAAATTTATTTTATTGTTTTAAAATAAATTGTTAGTTGTTTATTTTTTTGATTTAGTTAAAATCGTGAATTAGTTAGTTAAATTTTAAGTTAAATTTTTTAATTTAGTTGTTTAATTTATAAATATTTAATTAAAAATTATGCACTTTGACCCCTCAAAATTTTTCAATTTAGAAAAATATATATGTTGGTTTGAAATAAATTGTTAGTTGTTTATTTTTTTTGATTTAGTTAAAATTGTGAATTAGTTAGTTAAATTTTAAGTTAAATTTTTGAATTTAGTTGTTTAATTTATAAATTTTTAATTAAAAATTGTGCACTTTGACCCCTCAAAATTTTTCAAATTAGAAAAATATGTATATTGGTTTAAAATAAATTGTAAGTTAATTTGAGTTTAATTATAAAAAATTCCACTTTGACCCCTCAAAGTATGACAATTAGAAAAATATAAAATTTATTGTATTGTTTTAAAATAAATTGTTAGTTGTTTATTTTTTTTTATTTAGTTAAAATTGTGAATTAGTTAGTTAAATTTTAAGTTAAATTTTTGAATTCAGTTGTTTAATTTATAAATATTGAATTGACCCCTCAAAATTTTTCAAATTAGAAAAATATATATATTGGTTGAAAATAAATTGTAAGTTAATTTGAGTTTAATTATAAAAAATTCACTTTGACCCCTCAAAGTATGACAATTAGAAAAATATAAATTTATTTTATTGTTTTAAAATAAATTGTTAGTTGTTTAGTTTTTTTGATTTAGTTAAAATTGTGAATTAGTTAGTTAAATTTTAAGTTAAATTTTTTAATTTAGTTGTTTAATTTATAAATATTTAATTAAAAATTGTGCACTTTGACCCCTCAAAATTTTTCAAATTAGAAAAATATGTATATTGGTTTAAAATAAATTGTAAGTTAATTTGAGTTTAATCATAAAAAAATCCACTTTGACCCCTCAAAGTATGACAATTAGAAAAATATAAAATTTATTTTATTGTTTTAAAATAAATTGTTAGTTGTTTATTTTTTTTTATTTAGTTAAAATTGTGAATTAGTTAGTTAAATTTTAAGTTAAATTTTTGAATTCAGTTGTTTAATTTATAAATATTGAATTGACCCCTCAAAATTTTTCAAATTAGAAAAATATATATATTGGTTGAAAATAAATTGTAAGTTAATTTGAGTTTAATTATAAAAAAATCCACTTTGACCCCTAAAAGTATGACAATTAGAAAAATATAAAATTTATTTTATTGTTTTAAAATAAATTGTTAGTTGTTTATTTTTTTTGATTTAGTTAAAATTGTGAATTAGTTAGTTAAATTTTAAGTTAAATTTTTGAATTCAGTTGTTTAATTTATAAATATTTAATTAAAAATTGTGCACTTTGACCCCTCAAAATTTTTCAAATTAGAAAAATATATATATTGGTTGAAAATAAATTGTAAGTTAATTTGAGTTTAATCATAAAAAAATCCACTTTGACCCCTCAAAGTATGACAATTAGAAAAATATAAAATTTATTTTATTATTTTAAAATAAATTGTTAGTTGTTTATTTTTTTTGATTTAGTTAAAATTGTGAATTAGTTAGTTAAATTTTTGAATTTAGTTGTTTAATTTATAAATATTTAATTAAAAATTGTGCACTTTGACCCCTAAAAATTTTTCAATTTAGAAAAATATATATATTGGTTGAAAATAAATTGTAAGTTAATTTGAGTTTAATTATAAAAAAATCCACTTTGACCCCTCAAAGTATGACAATTAGAAAAATATAAAATTTATTTTATTGTTTTAAAATAAATTGTTAGTTGTTTATTTTTTTTGATTTAGTTAAAATTGTGAATTAGTTAGTTAAATTTTAAGTTACATTTTTGAATTCAGTTGTTTAATTTATAAATATTTAATTAAAAATTGTGCACTTTGACCCCTCAAAATTTTTCAAATTAGAAAAATATATATATTGGTTGAAAATAAATTGTAAGTTAATTTGAGTTTAATTATAAAAAAATCCACTTTGACCCCTCAAAGTATGACAATTAGAAAAATATAAAATTTATTTTATTGTTTTAAAATAAATTGTTAGTTGTTTATTTTTTTTGATTTAGTTAAAATAGTGAATTAGTTACTTAAATTTTAAATTAAATTTTTTAATTTAGTCGTTTAATTTATAAATATTTAATTAAAAATTGTGCACTTTGACCCCTCAAAATTTTTCAAATTAGAAAAATATATATATTGGTTGAAAATAAATTGTAAGTTAATTTGAGTTTAATTATAAAAAAATCCACTTTGACCCCTCAAAGTATGACAATTAGAAAAATATAAAATTTATTTTATTGTTTTAAAATAAATTGTTAGTTGTTTATTTTTTTTGATTTAGTTAAAATTGTGAATTAGTTAGTTAAATTTTAAGTTAAATTTTTTAATTTAGTTGTCTAATTTATAAATATTTAATTAAAAATTGTGCACTTTGACCCCTCAAAATTTTTCAAATTAGAAAAATATCTATATTGGTTGAAAATAAATTGTAAGTTAATTTGAGTTTAATCATAAAAAAATCCACTTTGACCCCTCAAAGTATGACAATTAGAAAAATATAAAATTTATTTTATTGTTTTAAAATAAATTGTTAGTTGTTTATTTTTTTTGATTTAGTTAAAATCGTGAATTAGTTAGTTAAATTTTAAGTTAAATTTTTTAATTTAGTTGTTTAATTTATAAATATTTAATTAAAAATTATGCACTTTGACCCCTCAAAATTTTTCAATTTAGAAAAATATATATGTTGGTTTGAAATAAATTGTTAGTTGTTTATTTTTTTTGATTTAGTTAAAATTGTGAATTAGTTAGTTAAATTTTAAGTTAAATTTTTGAATTTAGTTGTTTAATTTATAAATTTTTAATTAAAAATTGTGCACTTTGACCCCTCAAAATTTTTCAAATTAGAAAAATATGTATATTGGTTTAAAATAAATTGTAAGTTAATTTGAGTTTAATTATAAAAAATTCCACTTTGACCCCTCAAAGTATGACAATTAGAAAAATATAAAATTTATTGTATTGTTTTAAAATAAATTGTTAGTTGTTTATTTTTTTTTATTTAGTTAAAATTGTGAATTAGTTAGTTAAATTTTAAGTTAAATTTTTGAATTCAGTTGTTTAATTTATAAATATTGAATTGACCCCTCAAAATTTTTCAAATTAGAAAAATATATATATTGGTTGAAAATAAATTGTAAGTTAATTTGAGTTTAATTATAAAAAAATTCACTTTGACCCCTCAAAGTATGACAATTAGAAAAATATAAATTTATTTTATTGTTTTAAAATAAATTGTTAGTTGTTTAGTTTTTTTGATTTAGTTAAAATTGTGAATTAGTTAGTTAAATTTTAAGTTAAATTTTTTAATTTAGTTGTTTAATTTATAAATATTTAATTAAAAATTGTGCACTTTGACCCCTCAAAATTTTTCAAATTAGAAAAATATGTATACTGGTTTAAAATAAATTGTAAGTTAATTTGAGTTTAATCATAAAAAATCCACTTTGACCCCTCAAAGTATGACAATTAGAAAAATATAAAATTTATTTTATTGTTTTAAAATAAATTGTTAGTTGTTTATTTTTTTTTATTTAGTTAAAATTGTGAATTAGTTAGTTAAATTTTAAGTTAAATTTTTGAATTCAGTTGTTTAATTTATAAATATTGAATTGACCCCTCAAAATTTTTCAAATTAGAAAAATATATATATTGGTTGAAAATAAATTGTAAGTTAATTTGAGTTTAATTATAAAAAAATCCACTTTGACCCCTAAAAGTATGACAATTAGAAAAATATAAAATTTATTTTATTGTTTTAAAATAAATTGTTAGTTGTTTATTTTTTTTGATTTAGTTAAAATTGTGAATTAGTTAGTTAAATTTTAAGTTAAATTTTTGAATTCAGTTGTTTAATTTATAAATATTTAATTAAAAATTGTGCACTTTGACCCCTCAAAATTTTTCAAATTAGAAAAATATATATATTGGTTGAAAATAAATTGTAAGTTAATTTGAGTTTAATCATAAAAAAATCCACTTTGACCCCTCAAAGTATGACAATTAGAAAAATATAAAATTTATTTTATTATTTTAAAATAAATTGTTAGTTGTTTATTTTTTTTGATTTAGTTAAAATTGTGAATTAGTTAGTTAAATTTTTGAATTTAGTTGTTTAATTTATAAATATTTAATTAAAAATTGTGCACTTTGACCCCTAAAAATTTTTCAATTTAGAAAAATATATATATTGGTTGAAAATAAATTGTAAGTTAATTTGAGTTTAATTATAAAAAAATCCACTTTGACCCCTCAAAGTATGACAATTAGAAAAATATAAAATTTATTTTATTGTTTTAAAATAAATTGTTAGTTGTTTATTTTTTTTGATTTAGTTAAAATTGTGAATTAGTTAGTTAAATTTTAAGTTACATTTTTGAATTCAGTTGTTTAATTTATAAATATTTAATTAAAAATTGTGCACTTTGACCCCTCAAAATTTTTCAAATTAGAAAAATATATATATTGGTTGAAAATAAATTGTAAGTTAATTTGAGTTTAATTATAAAAAAATCCACTTTGACCCCTCAAAGTATGACAATTAGAAAAATATAAAATTTATTTTATTGTTTTAAAATAAATTGTTAGTTGTTTATTTTTTTTGATTTAGTTAAAATAGTGAATTAGTTACTTAAATTTTAAATTAAATTTTTTAATTTAGTCGTTTAATTTATAAATATTTAATTAAAAATTGTGCACTTTGACCCCTCAAAATTTTTCAAATTAGAAAAATATATATATTGGTTGAAAATAAATTGTAAGTTAATTTGAGTTTAATTATAAAAAAATCCACTTTGACCCCTCAAAGTATGACAATTAGAAAAATATAAAATTTATTTTATTGTTTTAAAATAAATTGTTAGTTGTTTATTTTTTTTGATTTAGTTAAAATTGTGAATTAGTTAGTTAAATTTTAAGTTAAATTTTTTAATTTAGTTGTCTAATTTATAAATATTTAATTAAAAATTGTGCACTTTGACCCCTCAAAATTTTTCAAATTAGAAAAATATCTATATTGGTTGAAAATAAATTGTAAGTTAATTTGAGTTTAATCATAAAAAAATCCACTTTGACCCCTCAAAGTATGACAATTAGAAAAATATAAAATTTATTTTATTGTTTTAAAATAAATTGTTAGTTGTTTATTTTTTTTGATTTAGTTAAAATCGTGAATTAGTTAGTTAAATTTTAAGTTAAATTTTTTAATTTAGTTGTTTAATTTATAAATATTTAATTAAAAATTATGCACTTTGACCCCTCAAAATTTTTCAATTTAGAAAAATATATATGTTGGTTTGAAATAAATTGTTAGTTGTTTATTTTTTTTGATTTAGTTAAAATTGTGAATTAGTTAGTTAAATTTTAAGTTAAATTTTTGAATTTAGTTGTTTAATTTATAAATTTTTAATTAAAAATTGTGCACTTTGACCCCTCAAAATTTTTCAAATTAGAAAAATATGTATATTGGTTTAAAATAAATTGTAAGTTAATTTGAGTTTAATTATAAAAAATTCCACTTTGACCCCTCAAAGTATGACAATTAGAAAAATATAAAATTTATTGTATTGTTTTAAAATAAATTGTTAGTTGTTTATTTTTTTTTATTTAGTTAAAATTGTGAATTAGTTAGTTAAATTTTAAGTTAAATTTTTGAATTCAGTTGTTTAATTTATAAATATTGAATTGACCCCTCAAAATTTTTCAAATTAGAAAAATATATATATTGGTTGAAAATAAATTGTAAGTTAATTTGAGTTTAATTATAAAAAAATTCACTTTGACCCCTCAAAGTATGACAATTAGAAAAATATAAATTTATTTTATTGTTTTAAAATAAATTGTTAGTTGTTTAGTTTTTTTGATTTAGTTAAAATTGTGAATTAGTTAGTTAAATTTTAAGTTAAATTTTTTAATTTAGTTGTTTAATTTATAAATATTTAATTAAAAATTGTGCACTTTGACCCCTCAAAATTTTTCAAATTAGAAAAATATGTATATTGGTTTAAAATAAATTGTAAGTTAATTTGAGTTTAATCATAAAAAAATCCACTTTGACCCCTCAAAGTATGACAATTAGAAAAATATAAAATTTATTTTATTGTTTTAAAATAAATTGTTAGTTGTTTATTTTTTTTTATTTAGTTAAAATTGTGAATTAGTTAGTTAAATTTTAAGTTAAATTTTTGAATTCAGTTGTTTAATTTATAAATATTGAATTGACCCCTCAAAATTTTTCAAATTAGAAAAATATATATATTGGTTGAAAATAAATTGTAAGTTAATTTGAGTTTAATTATAAAAAAATCCACTTTGACCCCTAAAAGTATGACAATTAGAAAAATATAAAATTTATTTTATTGTTTTAAAATAAATTGTTAGTTGTTTATTTTTTTTGATTTAGTTAAAATTGTGAATTAGTTAGTTAAATTTTAAGTTAAATTTTTGAATTCAGTTGTTTAATTTATAAATATTTAATTAAAAATTGTGCACTTTGACCCCTCAAAATTTTTCAAATTAGAAAAATATATATATTGGTTGAAAATAAATTGTAAGTTAATTTGAGTTTAATCATAAAAAAATCCACTTTGACCCCTCAAAGTATGACAATTAGAAAAATATAAAATTTATTTTATTATTTTAAAATAAATTGTTAGTTGTTTATTTTTTTTGATTTAGTTAAAATTGTGAATTAGTTAGTTAAATTTTTGAATTTAGTTGTTTAATTTATAAATATTTAATTAAAAATTGTGCACTTTGACCCCTAAAAATTTTTCAATTTAGAAAAATATATATATTGGTTGAAAATAAATTGTAAGTTAATTTGAGTTTAATTATAAAAAAATCCACTTTGACCCCTCAAAGTATGACAATTAGAAAAATATAAAATTTATTTATTGTTTTAAAATAAATTGTTAGTTGTTTATTTTTTTTGATTTAGTTAAAATTGTGAATTAGTTAGTTAAATTTTAAGTTACATTTTTGAATTCAGTTGTTTAATTTATAAATATTTAATTAAAAATTGTGCACTTTGACCCCTCAAAATTTTTCAAATTAGAAAAATATATATATTGGTTGAAAATAAATTGTAAGTTAATTTGAGTTTAATTATAAAAAAATCCACTTTGACCCCTCAAAGTATGACAATTAGAAAAATATAAAATTTATTTTATTGTTTTAAAATAAATTGTTAGTTGTTTATTTTTTTGATTTAGTTAAAATAGTGAATTAGTTACTTAAATTTTAAATTAAATTTTTTAATTTAGTCGTTTAATTTATAAATATTTAATTAAAAATTGTGCACTTTGACCCCTCAAAATTTTTCAAATTAGAAAAATATATATATTGGTTGAAAATAAATTGTAAGTTAATTTGAGTTTAATTATAAAAAAATCCACTTTGACCCCTCAAAGTATGACAATTAGAAAAATATAAAATTTATTTTATTGTTTTAAAATAAATTGTTAGTTGTTTATTTTTTTTGATTTAGTTAAAATTGTGAATTAGTTAGTTAAATTTTAAGTTAAATTTTTTAATTTAGTTGTCTAATTTATAAATATTTAATTAAAAATTGTGCACTTTGACCCCTCAAAATTTTTCAAATTAGAAAAATATCTATATTGGTTGAAAATAAATTGTAAGTTAATTTGAGTTTAATCATAAAAAAATCCACTTTGACCCCTCAAAGTATGACAATTAGAAAAATATAAAATTTATTTTATTGTTTTAAAATAAATTGTTAGTTGTTTATTTTTTTTGATTTAGTTAAAATCGTGAATTAGTTAGTTAAATTTTAAGTTAAATTTTTTAATTTAGTTGTTTAATTTATAAATATTTAATTAAAAATTATGCACTTTGACCCCTCAAAATTTTTCAATTTAGAAAAATATATATGTTGGTTTGAAATAAATTGTTAGTTGTTTATTATTTTTGATTTAGTTAAAATTGTGAATTAGTTAGTTAAATTTTAAGTTAAATTTTTGAATTTAGTTGTTTAATTTATAAATTTTTAATTAAAAATTGTGCACTTTGACCCCTCAAAAGTTTTCAAATTAGAAAAATATGTATATTGGTTTAAAATAAATTGTAAGTTAATTTGAGTTTAATTATAAAAAATTCCACTTTGACCCCTCAAAGTATGACAATTAGAAAAATATAAAATTTATTGTATTGTTTTAAAATAAATTGTTAGTTGTTTATTTTTTTTTATTTAGTTAAAATTGTGAATTAGTTAGTTAAATTTTAAGTTAAATTTTTGAATTCAGTTGTTTAATTTATAAATATTGAATTGACCCCTCAAAATTTTTCAAATTAGAAAAATATATATATTGGTTGAAAATAAATTGTAAGTTAATTTGAGTTTAATTATAAAAAAATTCACTTTGACCCCTCAAAGTATGACAATTAGAAAAATATAAATTTATTTTATTGTTTTAAAATAAATTGTTAGTTGTTTAGTTTTTTTGATTTAGTTAAAATTGTGAATTAGTTAGTTAAATTTTAAGTTAAATTTTTTAATTTAGTTGTTTAATTTATAAATATTTAATTAAAAATTGTGCACTTTGACCCCTCAAAATTTTTCAAATTAGAAAAATATGTATATTGGTTTAAAATAAATTGTAAGTTAATTTGAGTTTAATCATAAAAAAATCCACTTTGACCCCTCAAAGTATGACAATTAGAAAAATATAAAATTTATTTTATTGTTTTAAAATAAATTGTTAGTTGTTTATTTTTTTTATTTAGTTAAAATTGTGAATTAGTTAGTTAAATTTTAAGTTAAATTTTTGAATTCAGTTGTTTAATTTATAAATATTGAATTGACCCCTCAAAATTTTTCAAATTAGAAAAATATATATATTGGTTGAAAATAAATTGTAAGTTAATTTGAGTTTAATTATAAAAAAATCCACTTTGACCCCTAAAAGTATGACAATTAGAAAAATATAAAATTTATTTTATTGTTTTAAAATAAATTGTTAGTTGTTTATTTTTTTTGATTTAGTTAAAATTGTGAATTAGTTAGTTAAATTTTAAGTTAAATTTTTGAATTCAGTTGTTTAATTTATAAATATTTAATTAAAAATTGTGCACTTTGACCCCTCAAAATTTTTCAAATTAGAAAAATATATATATTGGTTGAAAATAAATTGTAAGTTAATTTGAGTTTAATCATAAAAAAATCCACTTTGACCCCTCAAAGTATGACAATTAGAAAAATATAAAATTTATTTTATTATTTTAAAATAAATTGTTAGTTGTTTATTTTTTTTGATTTAGTTAAAATTGTGAATTAGTTAGTTAAATTTTTGAATTTAGTTGTTTAATTTATAAATATTTAATTAAAAATTGTGCACTTTGACCCCTAAAAAATTTTCAATTTAGAAAAATATATATATTGGTTGAAAATAAATTGTAAGTTAATTTGAGTTTAATTATAAAAAAATCCACTTTGACCCCTCAAAGTATGACAATTAGAAAAATATAAAATTTATTTTATTGTTTTAAAATAAATTGTTAGTTGTTTATTTTTTTTGATTTAGTTAAAATTGTGAATTAGTTAGTTAAATTTTAAGTTACATTTTTGAATTCAGTTGTTTAATTTATAAATATTTAATTAAAAATTGTGCACTTTGACCCCTCAAAATTTTTCAAATTAGAAAAATATATATATTGGTTGAAAATAAATTGTAAGTTAATTTGAGTTTAATTATAAAAAATCCACTTTGACCCCTCAAAGTATGACAATTAGAAAAATATAAAATTTATTTTATTGTTTTAAAATAAATTGTTAGTTGTTTATTTTTTTTGATTTAGTTAAAATTGTGAATTAGTTAGTTAAATTTTAAGTTACATTTTTGAATTCAGTTGTTTAATTTATAAATATTTAATTAAAAATTGTGCACTTTGACCCCTCAAAATTTTTCAAATTAGAAAAATATGTATATTGGTTTAAAATAAATTGTAAGTTAATTTTAGTTTAATCATAAAAAAATCCACTTTGACCCCTCAAAGTATGACAATTAGAAAAATATAAAATTTGTTTTATTGTTTTAAAATAAATTGTTAGTTGTTTATTTTTTTTTATTTAGTTAAAATTGTGAATTAGTTAGTTAAATTTTAAGTTAAATTTTTGAATTCAGTTGTTTAATTTATAAATATTTAATTAAAAATTGTGCACTTTGACCCCTCAAATTTTTCAAATTAGAAAAATATATATATTGGTTGAAAATAAATTGTAAGTTAATTAGAGTTTAATTATAAAAAAATCCACTTTGACCCTAAAAGTATGACAATTAGAAAAATATAAAATTTATTTTATTGTTTTAAAATAAATTGTTAGTTGTTTATTTTTTTTGATTTAGTTAAAATTGTGAATTAGTTAGTTAAATTTTAAGTTAAATTTTTTAATTTAGTTGTTTAATTTATAAATATTTAATTAAAATTTGTGCACTTTGACCCCTCAAAATTTTTCAAATTAGAAAAATATATATATTGGTTAAAAATAAATTGTAAGTTAATTTGAGTTTAATCATAAAAAAATCCACTTTGACCCCTCAAAGTATGACAATTAGAAAAATATAAAATTTATTTTATTGTTTTAAAATAAATTGTTAGTTGTTTATTTATTTTGATTTAGTTAAAATCGTGAATTAGTTAGTTAAATTTTAAGTTAAATTTTTAATTTAGTTGTTTAATTTATAAATATTTAATTAAAAATTATGCACTTTGACCCCTCAAAATTTTTCAATTTAGAAAAATATATATATTGGTTTGAAATAAATTGTTAGTTGTTTATTTTTTTTGATTTAGTTAAAATTTTGAATTAGTTAGTTAAATTTTAAGTTAAATTTTTTAATTTAGTTGTTTAATTTATAAATATTTCATTAAAAATTGTGCACTTTGACCCCTCAAAATTTTTCAAATTAGAAAAATATATATATTGGTTGAAAATAAATTGTAAGTTAATTTGAGTTTAATTATAAAAAACTCCACTTTGACCCCTCAAAGTATGACAATTAGAAAAATATAAATTTATTTTATTGTTTTAAAATAAATTGTTAGTTGTTTATTTTTTTGATTTAGTTAAAATTGTGAATTAGTTAGTTAAATTTTTGAATTTAGTTGTTTAATTTATAAATATTTAATTAAAAATTGTGCACTTTGACCCCTCAAAATTTTTCAATTTAGAAAAATATATATATTGGTTGAAAATAAATTGTAAGTTAATTTGAGTTTAATTATAAAAAAATCCACTTTGACCCCTCAAAGTATGACAATTAGAAAAATATAAAATTTATTTTATTGTTTTAAAATAAATTGTTAGTTGTTTATTTTTTTGATTTAGTTAAAATTGTGAATTTTAAGTTAAATTTTTTAATTTAGTTGTTTAATTTATAAATTTTTAATTAAAAATTGTGCACTTTGACCCCTCCAAATTTTTCAATTTCGAAAATGTATATATTGGTTTGAAATAAATTGTTAGTTGTTTATTTTTTTTGATTAGTTAAAATTGTGAATTAGTTAGTTAAATTTTAAGTTAAATTTTTTAATTAAAAATTGTGCATTTTGACCCCTCAAAATTTTTCAAATTAGAAAAAATGTATATTGGTTTAAAATAAATTGTAAGTTAATTTGAGTTTAATTATAAAAAAAATCACTTTGACCCCTGAAAGTATGACAATTAGAAAAATATAAAATTTATTTTATTGTTTGAAAATAAATTGTTAGTTGTTTAGTTTTTTTGATTTAGTTAAAATTGTGAATTAGTTAGTTAAATTTTTAATTTAGTTGTTTAATTTATAAATTTTTAATTAAAAATTGTGCACTTTGACCCCTCAAAATTTTTCAAATTAGAAAAATATGTATATTGGTTTAAAATAAATTGTAAGTTAATTTTAGTTTACTTATAAAAAAATTCACTTTGACCCCTCAAAGTATGACAATTAGAAAAATATAAATTTATTTTATTGTTTTAAAATAAATTGTTAGTTGTTTAGTTTTTTTGATTTAGTTAAAATTGTGAATTAGTTAGTTAAATTTTAAGTTAAATTTTTGAATTTAGTTGTTTAATTTATAAATTTTTAATTAAAAATTGTGCACTTTGACCCCTCAAAATTTTTCAATTTCGAAAAATGTATATATTGGTTTGAAATAAATTGTTAGTTGTTTATTTTTTTTGATTTAGTTAAAATTGTGAATTAGTTAGTTAAATTTTAAGTTAAATTTTTGAATTTAGTTGTTTAATTTATAAATTTTTAATTAAAAATTGTGCACTTTGACCCCTCAAAATTTTTCAAATTAGAAAAATATATATATTGGTTGAAAATAAATTGTAAGTTAATTTGTGTTTAATTATAAAAAAATCTATTTTGACCCCTCAAAGTATGACAATTAGAAAAATATAAAATTTATTTTATTGTTTTAAAATAAATTGTTAGTTGTTTATTTTTTTTGATTTAATTAAAATTGTGAATTAGTTAGTTAAATTTTAAGTTAAATTTTTAATTTAGTTGTTTAATTTATAAATATTTAATTAAAAATTGTGCACTTTGACCCCTCAAAATTTTTCAATTTAGAAAAATATATATATTGGTTGAAAATAAATTGTAAGTTAATTTGAGT
Organism: Eucommia ulmoides; assembly: GCA_016647705.1. Lineage (NCBI taxonomy): Eukaryota > Viridiplantae > Streptophyta > Magnoliopsida > Garryales > Eucommiaceae > Eucommia > Eucommia ulmoides. The sequence goes on along the minus strand of CM028334.1, from coordinate 46,655,667 downwards.
TTAATTATAAAAAAATCTACTTTGACCCCACAAAGTATGACAATTAGAAAAATATAAAATTTATTTTATTGTGTTAAAATAAATTGTTAGTTGTTTATTTTTTTGATTTAGTTAAAATTGTAAATTTTAAGTTAAATTTTTTAATTTAGTTGTTTAATTTATAAATTTTTAATTAAAAATTGTGCACTTTGACCCCTCAAAATTTTTCAATTTCGAAAAATGTATATATTGGTTTGAAATAAATTGTTAGTTGTTTATTTTTTTTGATTTAGTTAAAATTGTGAATTAGTTAGTTAAATTTTAAGTTAAATTTTTTAATTAAAAATTGTGCATTTTGACCCCTCAAAATTTTTCAAATTAGAAAAAATGTATATTGGTTTAAAATAAATTGTAAGTTAATTTGAGTTTAATTATAAAAAAAATCACTTTGACCCCTGAAAGTATGACAATTAGAAAAATATAAAATTTATTTTATTGTTTGAAAATAAATTGTTAGTTGTTTAGTTTTTTTGATTTAGTTAAAATTGTGAATTAGTTAGTTAAATTTTTTAATTTAGTTGTTTAATTTATAAATTTTTAATTAAAAATTGTGCACTTTGACCCCTCAAAATTTTTCAAATTAGAAAAATATGTATATTGGTTTAAAATAAATTGTAAGTTAATTTTAGTTTACTTATAAAAAAATTCACTTTGACCCCTCAAAGTATGACAATTAGAAAAATATAAATTTATTTTATTGTTTTAAAATAAATTGTTAGTTGTTTAGTTTTTTTGATTTAGTTAAAATTGTGAATTAGTTAGTTAAATTTTAAGTTAAATTTTTGAATTTAGTTGTTTAATTTATAAATTTTTAATTAAAAATTGTGCACTTTGACCCCTCAAAATTTTTCAATTTCGAAAAATATATATATTGGTTTGAAATAAATTGTTAGTTGTTTATTTTTTTTGATTTAGTTAAAATTGTGAATTAGTTAGTTAAATTTTAAGTTAAATTTTTGAATTTAGTTGTTTAATTTATAAATTTTTAATTAAAAATTGTGCACTTTGACCCCTCAAAATTTTTCAAATTAGAAAAATATGTATATTGGTTTAAAATAAATTGTAAGTTAATTTTAGTTTAATTATAAAAAAATTCACTTTGACCCCTCAAAGTATGACAATTAGAAAAATATAAATTTATTTTATTGTTTTAAAATAAATTGTTAGTTGTTTAGTTTTTTTGATTTAGTTAAAATTGTGAATTAGTTAGTTAAATTTTAAGTTAAATTTTTGAATTTAGTTGTTTAATTTATAAATTTTTAATTAAAAATTGTGCACTTTGACCCCTCAAAATTTTTCAAATTAGAAAAATATGTATATTGGTTTAAAATAAATTGTAAGTTAATTTTAGTTTAATTATAAAAAAATTCACTTTGATCCCTCAAAGTATGACAATTAGAAAAATATAAATTTATTTTATTGTTTTAAAATAAATTGTTAGTTGTTTAGTTTTTTGATTTAGTTAAAATTGTGAATTTGTTAGTTAAATTTTAAGTTAAATTTTTGAATTTAGTTGTTTAATTTATAAATTTTTAATTAAAAATTGTGCACTTTGACCCCTCAAAATTTTTCAATTTAGAAAAATATATATATATTGGTTTAAAATAAATTGTTAGTTGTTTATTTTTTTTGATTTAGTTAAAATTGTGAATTAGTTAGTTAAATTTTAAGTTAAATTTTTGAATTTAGTTGTTTAATTAATAAATATTTAATTAAAAATTGTGCACTTTGACCCCTCAATATTTTCCATATTAGAAAAATATATATATTGGTTGAAAATAAATTGTAAGTTAATTTGAGTTTAATTATAAAAAATCCACTGTGACCCCTCAAAGTATGACAATTAGAAAAATATAAATTTATTTTATTGTTTTAAAATAAATTGTTAGTTGTTTAGTTTTTTGATTTAGTTAAAATTGTGAATTTGTTAGTTAAATTTTTGAATTTAGTTGTTTAATTTATAAATTTTTAATTAAAAATTGTGCACTTTGACTCCTCAAAATTTTTCAAATTAGAAAAATATGTATATTGGTTTAAAATAAATTGTAAGTTAATTTTAGTTTAATTATAAAAAAATTCACTTTGACCCCCCAAAGTATGACAATTAGAAACATATAAATTTATTTTATTGTTTTAAAATAAATTGTTAGTTGTTTAGTTTTTTTGATTTAGTTAAAATTGTGAATTAGTTAGTTAAATTTTAAGTTAAATTTTTTAATTAAAAATTGTGCAATTTGACCCCTCAAAATTTTTCAAATTAGAAAAAATGTATATTGGTTTAAAATAAATTGTAAGTTAATTTGAGTTTAATTATAAAAAATTCACTTTGACCCCTGAAAGTATGACAATTAGAAAAATATAAAATTTATTTTATTGTTTTAAAATAAATTGTTAGTTGTTTAGTTTTTTTGATTTAGTTAAAATTGTGAATTTGTTAGTTAAATTTTTTAATTTAGTTGTTTAATTTATAAATTTTTAATTAAAAATTGTGCACTTTGACCCCTCAAAATTTTTCAAATTAGAAAAATATGTATATTGGTTTAAAATAAATTGTAAGTTAATTTTAGTTTACTTATAAAAAAATTCACTTTAACCCCTCAAAGTATGACAATTAGAAAAATATAAATTTATTTTATTGTTTTAAAATAAATTGTTAGTTGTTTAGTTTTTTTGATTTAGTTAAAATTGTGAATTAGTTAGTTAAATTTTAAGTTAAATTTTTGAATTTAGTTGTTTAATTTATAAATTTTTAATTAAAAATTGTGCACTTTGTCCCCTCAAAATTTTTCAATTTCGAAAAATATATATATTGGTTTGAAATAAATTGTTAGTTGTTTATTTTTTTTGATTTAGTTAAAATTGTGAATTAGTTAGTTAAATTTTAAGTTAAATTTTTGAATTTAGTTGTTTAATTTATAAATTTTTAATTAAAAATTGTGCACTTTGACCCCTCAAAATTTTTCAAATTAGAAAAATATATATATTGGTTGAAAATAAATTGTAAGTTAATTTTTGTTTAATTATAAAAAATCCACTTTGACCCCTCAAAGTATGACAATTAGAAAAATATAAAATTTATTTTATTGTTTTAAAATAAATTGTTAGTTGTTTATTTTTTTTGATTTAATTAAAATTGTGAATTAGTTAGTTAAATTTTAAGTTAAATTTTTTAATTTAGTTGTTTAATTTATAAATATTTAATTAAAAATTGTGCACTTTGACCCCTCAAAATTTTTCAAATTAGAAAAATATGTATATTGGTTTATAATAAATTGTAAGTTAATTTTAGTTTAATTATAAAAAAATTCACTTTGACCCCCCAAAGTATGACAATTAGAAACATATAAATTTATTTTATTGTTTTAAAATAAATTGTTAGTTGTTTAGTTTTTTTGATTTAGTTAAAATTGTGAATTAGTTAGTTAAATTTTAAGTTAAATTTTTTAATTAAAAATTGTGCAATTTGACCCCTCAAAATTTTTCAAATTAGAAAAAATGTATATTGGTTTAAAATAAATTGTAAGTTAATTGAGTTTAATTATAAAAAAAATTCACTTTGACCCCTGAAAGTATGACAATTAGAAAATATAAAATTTATTTTATTGTTTTAAAATAATTGTTAGTTGTTTAGTTTTTTTGATTTAGTTAAAATTGTGAATTTGTTAGTTAAATTTTTTAATTTAGTTGTTTAATTTATAAATTTTTAATTAAAAATTGTGCACTTTGACCCCTCAAAATTTTTCAAATTAGAAAAATATGTATATTGGTTTAAAATAAATTGTAAGTTAATTTTAGTTTACTTATAAAAAAATTCACTTTAACCCCTCAAAGTATGACAATTAGAAAAATATAAATTTATTTTATTGTTTTAAAATAAATTGTTAGTTGTTTAGTTTTTTTGATTTAGTTAAAATTGTGAATTAGTTAGTTAAATTTTAAGTTAAATTTTTGAATTTAGTTGTTTAATTTATAAATTTTTAATTAAAAATTGTGCACTTTGTCCCCTCAAAATTTTTCAATTTCGAAAAATATATATATTGGTTTGAAATAAATTGTTAGTTGTTTATTTTTTTTGATTTAGTTAAAATTGTGAATTAGTTAGTTAAATTTTAAGTTAAATTTTTGAATTTAGTTGTTTAATTTATAAATTTTTAATTAAAAATTGTGCACTTTGACCCCTCAAAATTTTTCAAATTAGAAAAATATATATATTGGTTGAAAATAAATTGTAAGTTAATTTGAGTTTAATTATAAAAAATCGACTTTGACCCCTCAAAGTATGACAATTAGAAAAATATAAAATTTATTTTATTGTGTTAAAATAAATTGTTAGTTGTTTATTTTTTTTGATTTAGTTAAAATTGTGAATTAGTTAGTTAAATTTTAAGTTAAATTTTTTAATTTAGTTGTTTAATTTATAAATTTTTAATTAAAAATTGTGCACTTTGACCCCTCAAAATTTTTCAAATTAGAAAAATATGTATATTGGTTTAAAATAAATTGTAAGTTAATTTTAGTTTAATTATAAAAAAATTCACTTTGACCCCGCAAAGTATGACAATTAGAAAAATATAAATTATTTTATTGTTTTAAAATAAATTGTTAGTTGTTTAGTTTTTTGATTTAGTTAAAATTGTGAATTTGTTAGTTAAATTTTAAGTTAAATTTTTGAATTTAGTTGTTTAATTTATAAATATTTAATTAAAAATTGTGCACTTCGACCCCTCAAAATTTTTCAATTTAGAAAAATATATATATATTGGTTTAAAAATAAATTGTTAGTTGTTTATTTTTTTTGATTTAGTTAAAATTGTGAATTAGTTAGTTAAATTTTAAGTTAAATTTTTTAATTTAGTTGTTTAATTTCTAAATATTTAATTAAAAATTGTGCACTTTGACCCCTCAAAATTTTTCAAATTAGAAAAATATGTATATTGGTTTAAAATAAATTGTAAGTTAATTTAGTTTAATTATAAAAAAATTCACTTTGACCCCTCAAAGTATGACAATTAGAAAAATATAAATTTATTTTATTGTTTTAAAATAAATTGTTAGTTGTTTAGTTTTTTTGATTTAGTTAAAATTGTGAATTAGTTAGTTAAATTTTAAGTTAAATTTTTGAATTTAGTTGTTTAATTTATAAATTTTTAATTAAAAATTGTGCACTTTGACCCCTCAAAATTTTTCAATTTCGAAAAATATATATATTGGTTTGAAATAAATTGTTAGTTGTTTATTTTTTTGATTTAGTTAAAATTGTGAATTGGTTAGTTAAATTTTAAGTTAAAATTTTTTAATTTAGTTGTTTAATTTATAAATATTTAATTAAAAATTGTGCACTTTGACCCCTCAAAATTTTTCAAATTAGAAAAATATATATATTGGTTGAAAATAAATTGTAAGTTAATTTGAGTTTAATTATAAAAAAATCTATTTTGACCCCTCAAAGTATGACAATTAGAAAAATATAAAATTTATTTTATTGTGTTAAAATAAATTGTTAGTTGTTTATTTTTTTTGATTTAGTTAAAATTGTGAATTTGTTAGTTAAATTTTAAGTTAAATTTTTGAATTTAGTTGTTTAATTTATAAATATTTAATTAAAAATTGTGCACTTCGACCCCTCAAAATTTTTCAATTTAGAAAAATATATATATATTGGTTTAAAATAAATTGTTAGTTGTTTATTTTTTTTGATTTAGTTAAAATTGTGAATTAGTTAGTTAAATTTTAAGTTAAATTTTTAATTTAGTTGTTTAATTTCTAAATATTTAATTAAAAATTGTGCACTTTGACCCCTCAAATTTTTCAAATTAGAAAAATATGTATATTGGTTTAAAATAAATTGTAAGTTAATTTTAGTTTAATTATAAAAAAATTCACTTTGACCCCTCAAAGTATGACAATTAGAAAAATATAAATTTATTTTATTGTTTTAAAATAAATTGTTAGTTGTTTAGTTTTTTTGATTTAGTTAAAATTGTGAATTAGTTAGTTAAATTTTAAGTTAAATTTTTGAATTTAGTTGTTTAATTTATAAATTTTTAATTAAAAATTGTGCACTTTGACCCCTCAAAAATTTTTCAAATTAGAAAAATATGTATATTGGTTTAAAATAAATTGTAAGTTAATTTTAGTTTAATTATAAAAAAATTCACTTTGATCCCTCAAAGTATGACAATTAGAAAAATATAAATTTATTTTATTGTTTTAAAATAAATTGTTAGTTGTTTAGTTTTTTGATTTAGTTAAAATTGTGAATTTGTTAGTTAAATTTTAAGTTAAATTTTTGAATTTAGTTGTTTAATTTATAAATTTTTAATTAAAAATTGTGCACTTTGACCCCTCAAAATTTTTCAAATTAGAAAAATATATATATTGGTTGAAAATAAATTGTAAGTTAATTTTTGTTTAATTATAAAAAAATCCACTTTGACCCCTCAAAGTATGACAATTAGAAAAATATAAAATTTATTTTATTGTTTAAAATAATTGTTAGTTGTTTATTTTTTTTGATTTAATTAAAATTGTGAATTAGTTAGTTAAATTTTAAGTTAAATTTTTTTAATTTAGTTGTTTAATTTATAAATATTTAATTAAAAATTGTGCACTTTGACCCCTCAAAATTTTTCAAATTAGAAAAATATGTATATTGGTTTATAATAAATTGTAAGTTAATTTTAGTTTAATTATAAAAAAATTCACTTTGACCCCCCAAAGTATGACAATTAGAAACATATAAATTTATTTTATTGTTTTAAAATAAATTGTTAGTTGTTTAGTTTTTTTGATTTAGTTAAAATTGTGAATTAGTTAGTTAAATTTTAAGTTAAATTTTTTAATTAAAAATTGTGCAATTTGACCCCTCAAAATTTTTCAAATTAGAAAAAATGTATATTGGTTTAAAATAAATTGTAAGTTAATTTGAGTTTAATTATAAAAAAATTCACTTTGACCCCTGAAAGTATGACAATTAGAAAAATATAAAATTTATTTTATTGTTTTAAAATAAATTGTTAGTTGTTTAGTTTTTTTGATTTAGTTAAAATTGTGAATTTGTTAGTTAAATTTTTTAATTTAGTTGTTTAATTTATAAATTTTTAATTAAAAATTGTGCACTTTGACCCCTCAAAATTTTTCAAATTAGAAAAATATGTATATTGGTTTAAAATAAATTGTAAGTTAATTTTAGTTTACTTATAAAAAAATTCACTTTAACCCCTCAAAGTATGACAATTAGAAAAATATAAATTTATTTTATTGTTTTAAAATAAATTGTTAGTTGTTTAGTTTTTTTGATTTAGTTAAAATTGTGAATTAGTTAGTTAAATTTTAAGTTAAATTTTTGAATTTAGTTGTTTAATTTATAAATTTTTAATTAAAAATTGTGCACTTTGTCCCCTCAAATTTTTCAATTTCGAAAAATATATATATTGGTTTGAAATAAATTGTTAGTTGTTTATTTTTTTTGATTTAGTTAAAATTGTGAATTAGTTAGTTAAATTTTAAGTTAAATTTTTGAATTTAGTTGTTTAATTTATAAATTTTTAATTAAAAATTGTGCACTTTGACCCTCAAAATTTTTCAAATTAGAAAAATATATATATTGGTTGAAAATAAATTGTAAGTTAATTTGAGTTTAATTATAAAAAAATCGACTTTGACCCCTCAAAGTATGACAATTAGAAAAATATAAAATTTATTTTATTGTGTTAAAATAAATTGTTAGTTGTTTATTTTTTTTGATTTAGTTAAAATTGTGAATTAGTTAGTTAAATTTTAAGTTAAATTTTTTAATTTAGTTGTTTAATTTATAAATTTTTAATTAAAAATTGTGCACTTTGACCCCTCAAAATTTTTCAAATTAGAAAAATATGTATATTGGTTTAAAATAAATTGTAAGTTAATTTTAGTTTAATTATAAAAAAATTCACTTTGACCCCGCAAAGTATGACAATTAGAAAAATATAAATTTATTTTATTGTTTTAAAATAAATTGTTAGTTGTTTAGTTTTTTTGATTTAGTTAAAATTGTGAATTTGTTAGTTAAATTTTAAGTTAAATTTTTGAATTTAGTTGTTTAATTTATAAATATTTAATTAAAAATTGTGCACTTCGACCCCTCAAAATTTTTCAATTTAGAAAAATATATATATATTGGTTTAAAATAAATTGTTAGTTGTTTATTTTTTTTGATTTAGTTAAAATTGTGAATTAGTTAGTTAAATTTTAAGTTAAATTTTTTAATTTAGTTGTTTAATTTCTAAATATTTAATTAAAAATTGTGCACTTTGACCCCTCAAAATTTTTCAAATTAGAAAAATATGTATATTGGTTTAAAATAAATTGTAAGTTAATTTTAGTTTAATTATAAAAAAATTCACTTTGACCCCTCAAAGTATGACAATTAGAAAAATATAAATTTATTTTATTGTTTTAAAATAAATTGTTAGTTGTTTAGTTTTTTTGATTTAGTTAAAATTGTGAATTAGTTAGTTAAATTTTAAGTTAAATTTTTGAATTTAGTTGTTTAATTTATAAATTTTTAATTAAAAATTGTGCACTTTGACCCCTCAAAATTTTTCAATTTCGAAAAATATATATATTGGTTTGAAATAAATTGTTAGTTGTTTATTTTTTTTGATTTAGTTAAAATTGTGAATTGGTTAGTTAAATTTTAAGTTAAAATTTTTTAATTTAGTTGTTTAATTTATAAATATTTAATTAAAAATTGTGCACTTTGACCCCTCAAAATTTTTCAAATTAGAAAAATATATATATTGGTTGAAAATAAATTGTAAGTTAATTTGAGTTTAATTATAAAAAAATCTATTTTGACCCCTCAAAGTATGACAATTAGAAAAATATAAAATTTATTTTATTGTGTTAAAATAAATTGTTAGTTGTTTATTTTTTTTGATTTAGTTAAAATTGTGAATTTGTTAGTTAAATTTTAAGTTAAATTTTTGAATTTAGTTGTTTAATTTATAAATATTTAATTAAAAATTGTGCACTTCGACCCCTCAAAATTTTTCAATTTAGAAAAATATATATATATTGGTTTAAAATAAATTGTTAGTTGTTTATTTTTTTTGATTTAGTTAAAATTGTGAATTAGTTAGTTAAATTTTAAGTTAAATTTTTTAATTTAGTTGTTTAATTTCTAAATATTTAATTAAAAATTGTGCACTTTGACCCCTCAAAATTTTTCAAATTAGAAAAATATGTATATTGGTTTAAAATAAATTGTAAGTTAATTTTAGTTTAATTATAAAAAAATTCACTTTGACCCCTCAAAGTATGACAATTAGAAAAATATAAATTTATTTTATTGTTTTAAAATAAATTGTTAGTTGTTTAGTTTTTTTGATTTAGTTAAAATTGTGAATTAGTTAGTTAAATTTTAAGTTAAATTTTTGAATTTAGTTGTTTAATTTATAAATTTTTAATTAAAAATTGTGCACTTTGACCCCTCAAAATTTTTCAAATTAGAAAAATATGTATATTGGTTTAAAATAAATTGTAAGTTAATTTTAGTTTAATTATAAAAAAATTCACTTTGATCCCTCAAAGTATGACAATTAGAAAAATATAAATTTATTTTATTGTTTTAAAATAAATTGTTAGTTGTTTAGTTTTTTTGATTTAGTTAAAATTGTGAATTAGTTAGTTAAATTTTAAGTTAAATTTTTGAATTTAGTTGTTTAATTAATAAATATTTAATTAAAAATTGTGCACTTTGACCCCTCAATATTTTCCATATTAGAAAAATATATATATTGGTTGAAAATAAATTGTAAGTTAATTTGAGTTTAATTATAAAAAAATCCACTGTGACCCCTCAAAGTATGACAATTAGAAAAATATAAATTTATTTTATTGTTTGAAAATAAATTGTTAGTTGTTTAGTTTTTTTGATTTAGTTAAAATTGTGAATTAGTTAGTTAAATTTTTTAATTTAGTTGTTTAATTTATAAATTTTTAATTAAAAATTGTGCACTTTGACCCCTCAAAATTTTTCAAATTAGAAAAATATGTATATTGGTTTAAAATAAATTGTAAGTTAATTTTAGTTTACTTATAAAAAAATTCACTTTGACCCCTCAAAGTATGACAATTAGAAAAATATAAATTTATTTTATTGTTTTAAAATAAATTGTTAGTTGTTTAGTTTTTTTGATTTAGTTAAAATTGTGAATTAGTTAGTTAAATTTTAAGTTAAATTTTTGAATTTAGTTGTTTAATTTATAAATTTTTAATTAAAAATTGTGCACTTTGACCCCTCAAAATTTTTCAATTTCGAAAAATATATATATTGGTTTGAAATAAATTGTTAGTTGTTTATTTTTTTTGATTTAGTTAAAATTGTGAATTAGTTAGTTAAATTTTAAGTTAAATTTTTGAATTTAGTTGTTTAATTTATAAATTTTTAATTAAAAATTGTGCACTTTGACCCCTCAAAATTTTTCAAATTAGAAAAATATGTATATTGGTTTAAAATAAATTGTAAGTTAATTTTAGTTTAATTATAAAAAAATTCACTTTGACCCCTCAAAGTATGACAATTAGAAAAATATAAATTTATTTTATTGTTTTAAAATAAATTGTTAGTTGTTTAGTTTTTTTGATTTAGTTAAAATTGTGAATTAGTTAGTTAAATTTTAAGTTAAATTTTTGAATTTAGTTGTTTAATTTATAAATTTTAATTAAAAATTGTGCACTTTGACCCCTCAAAATTTTTCAAATTAGAAAAATATGTATATTGGTTTAAAATAAATTGTAAGTTAATTTTAGTTTAATTATAAAAAAATTCACTTTGATCCCTCAAAGTATGACAATTAGAAAAATATAAATTTATTTTATTGTTTTAAAATAAATTGTTAGTTGTTTAGTTTTTTTGATTTAGTTAAAATTGTGAATTTGTTAGTTAAATTTTAAGTTAAATTTTTGAATTTAGTTGTTTAATTTATAAATTTTTAATTAAAAATTGTGCACTTTGACCCCTCAAAATTTTTCAATTTAGAAAAATATATATATATTGGTTTAAAATAAATTGTTAGTTGTTTATTTTTTTTGATTTAGTTAAAATTGTGAATTAGTTAGTTAAATTTTAAGTTAAATTTTTGAATTTAGTTGTTTAATTAATAAATATTTAATTAAAAATTGTGCACTTTGACCCCTCAATATTTTCCATATTAGAAAAATATATATATTGGTTGAAAATAAATTGTAAGTTAATTTGAGTTTAATTATAAAAAAATCCACTGTGACCCCTCAAAGTATGACAATTAGAAAAATATAAATTTATTTTATTGTTTTAAAATAAATTGTTAGTTGTTTAGTTTTTTTGATTTAGTTAAAATTGTGAATTTGTTAGTTAAATTTTTGAATTTAGTTGTTTAATTTATAAATTTTTAATTAAAAATTGTGCACTTTGACTCCTCAAAATTTTTCAAATTAGAAAAATATGTATATTGGTTTAAAATAAATTGTAAGTTAATTTTAGTTTAATTATAAAAAAATTCACTTTGACCCCCCAAAGTATGACAATTAGAAACATATAAATTTATTTTATTGTTTTAAAATAAATTGTTAGTTGTTTAGTTTTTTGATTTAGTTAAAATTGTGAATTAGTTAGTTAAATTTTAAGTTAAATTTTTTAATTAAAAATTGTGCAATTTGACCCCTCAAAATTTTTCAAATTAGAAAAAATGTATATTGGTTTAAAATAAATTGTAAGTTAATTTGAGTTTAATTATAAAAAAATTCACTTTGACCCCTGAAAGTATGACAATTAGAAAAATATAAAATTTATTTTATTGTTTTAAAATAAATTGTTAGTTGTTTAGTTTTTTTGATTTAGTTAAAATTGTGAATTTGTTAGTTAAATTTTTTAATTTAGTTGTTTAATTTATAAATTTTTAATTAAAAATTGTGCACTTTGACCCCTCAAAATTTTTCAAATTAGAAAAATATGTATATTGGTTTAAAATAAATTGTAAGTTAATTTTAGTTTACTTATAAAAAAATTCACTTTAACCCCTCAAAGTATGACAATTAGAAAAATATAAATTTATTTTATTGTTTTAAAATAAATTGTTAGTTGTTTAGTTTTTTTGATTTAGTTAAAATTGTGAATTAGTTAGTTAAATTTTAAGTTAAATTTTTGAATTTAGTTGTTTAATTTATAAATTTTTAATTAAAAATTGTGCACTTTGTCCCCTCAAAATTTTTCAATTTCGAAAAATATATATATTGGTTTGAAATAAATTGTTAGTTGTTTATTTTTTTGATTTAGTTAAAATTGTGAATTAGTTAGTTAAATTTTAAGTTAAATTTTGAATTTAGTTGTTTAATTTATAAATTTTTAATTAAAAATTGTGCACTTTGACCCCTCAAAATTTTCAAATTAGAAAAATATATATATTGGTTGAAAATAAATTGTAAGTTAATTTTTGTTTAATTATAAAAAAATCCACTTTGACCCCTCAAAGTATGACAATTAGAAAAATATAAAATTTATTTTATTGTTTTAAAATAAATTGTTAGTTGTTTATTTTTTTTGATTTAATTAAAATTGTGAATTAGTTAGTTAAATTTTAAGTTAAATTTTTTTAATTTAGTTGTTTAATTTATAAATATTTAATTAAAAAATTGTGCACTTTGACCCCTCAAAATTTTTCAAATTAGAAAAATATGTATATTGGTTTATAATAAATTGTAAGTTAATTTTAGTTTAATTATAAAAAAATTCACTTTGACCCCCCAAAGTATGACAATTAGAAACATATAAATTTATTTTATTGTTTTAAAATAAATTGTTAGTTGTTTAGTTTTTTTGATTTAGTTAAAATTGTGAATTAGTTAGTTAAATTTTAAGTTAAATTTTTTAATTAAAAATTGTGCAATTTGACCCCTCAAAATTTTTCAAATTAGAAAAAATGTATATTGGTTTAAAATAAATTGTAAGTTAATTTGAGTTTAATTATAAAAAAATTCACTTTGACCCCTGAAAGTATGACAATTAGAAAAATATAAAATTTATTTTATTGTTTTAAAATAAATTGTTAGTTGTTTAGTTTTTTTGATTTAGTTAAAATTGTGAATTTGTTAGTTAAATTTTTTAATTTAGTTGTTTAATTTATAAATTTTTAATTAAAAATTGTGCACTTTGACCCCTCAAAATTTTTCAAATTAGAAAAATATGTATATTGGTTTAAAATAAATTGTAAGTTAATTTTAGTTTACTTATAAAAAAATTCACTTTAACCCCTCAAAGTATGACAATTAGAAAAATATAAATTTATTTTATTGTTTTAAAATAAATTGTTAGTTGTTTAGTTTTTTTGATTTAGTTAAAATTGTGAATTAGTTAGTTAAATTTTAAGTTAAATTTTTGAATTTAGTTGTTTAATTTATAAATTTTTAATTAAAAATTGTGCACTTTGTCCCCTCAAAATTTTTCAATTTCGAAAAATATATATATTGGTTTGAAATAAATTGTTAGTTGTTTATTTTTTTTGATTTAGTTAAAATTGTGAATTAGTTAGTTAAATTTTAAGTTAAATTTTTGAATTTAGTTGTTTAATTTATAAATTTTTAATTAAAAATTGTGCACTTTGACCCCTCAAAATTTTTCAAATTAGAAAAATATATATATTGGTTGAAAATAAATTGTAAGTTAATTTGAGTTTAATTATAAAAAAATCGACTTTGACCCCTCAAAGTATGACAATTAGAAAAATATAAAATTTATTTTATTGTGTTAAAATAAATTGTTAGTTGTTTATTTTTTTTTGATTTAGTTAAAATTGTGAATTAGTTAGTTAAATTTTAAGTTAAATTTTTTAATTTAGTTGTTTAATTTATAAATTTTTAATTAAAAATTGTGCACTTTGACCCCTCAAAATTTTTCAAATTAGAAAAATATGTATATTGGTTTAAAATAAATTGTAAGTTAATTTTAGTTTAATTATAAAAAAATTCACTTTGACCCCGCAAAGTATGACAATTAGAAAAATATAAATTTATTTTATTGTTTTAAAATAAATTGTTAGTTGTTTAGTTTTTTTGATTTAGTTAAAATTGTGAATTTGTTAGTTAAATTTTAAGTTAAATTTTTGAATTTAGTTGTTTAATTTATAAATATTTAATTAAAAATTGTGCACTTCGACCCCTCAAAATTTTTCAATTTAGAAAAATATATATATATTGGTTTAAAATAAATTGTTAGTTGTTTATTTTTTTTGATTTAGTTAAAATTGTGAATTAGTTAGTTAAATTTTAAGTTAAATTTTTTAATTTAGTTGTTTAATTTCTAAATATTTAATTAAAAATTGTGCACTTTGACCCCTCAAAATTTTTCAAATTAGAAAAATATGTATATTGGTTTAAAATAAATTGTAAGTTAATTTTAGTTTAATTATAAAAAAATTCACTTTGACCCCTCAAAGTATGACAATTAGAAAAATATAAATTTATTTTATTGTTTTAAAATAAATTGTTAGTTGTTTAGTTTTTTTGATTTAGTTAAAATTGTGAATTAGTTAGTTAAATTTTAAGTTAAATTTTTGAATTTAGTTGTTTAATTTATAAATTTTTAATTAAAAATTGTGCACTTTGACCCCTCAAAATTTTTCAATTTCGAAAAATATATATATTGGTTTGAAATAAATTGTTAGTTGTTTATTTTTTTTGATTTAGTTAAAATTGTGAATTGGTTAGTTAAATTTTAAGTTAAAATTTTTTAATTTAGTTGTTTAATTTATAAATATTTAATTAAAAATTGTGCACTTTGACCCCTCAAAATTTTTCAAATTAGAAAAATATATATATTGGTTGAAAATAAATTGTAAGTTAATTTGAGTTTAATTATAAAAAAATCTATTTTGACCCCTCAAAGTATGACAATTAGAAAAATATAAAATTTATTTTATTGTGTTAAAATAAATTGTTAGTTGTTTATTTTTTTTGATTTAGTTAAAATTGTGAATTTGTTAGTTAAATTTTAAGTTAAATTTTTGAATTTAGTTGTTTAATTTATAAATATTTAATTAAAAATTGTGCACTTCGACCCCTCAAAATTTTTCAATTTAGAAAAATATATATATATTGGTTTAAAATAAATTGTTAGTTGTTTATTTTTTTTGATTTAGTTAAAATTGTGAATTAGTTAGTTAAATTTTAAGTTAAATTTTTTAATTTAGTTGTTTAATTTCTAAATATTTAATTAAAAATTGTGCACTTTGACCCCTCAAAATTTTTCAAATTAGAAAAATATGTATATTGGTTTAAAATAAATTGTAAGTTAATTTTAGTTTAATTATAAAAAAATTCACTTTGACCCCTCAAAGTATGACAATTAGAAAAATATAAATTTATTTTATTGTTTTAAAATAAATTGTTAGTTGTTTAGTTTTTTTGATTTAGTTAAAATTGTGAATTAGTTAGTTAAATTTTAAGTTAAATTTTTGAATTTAGTTGTTTAATTTATAAATTTTTAATTAAAAATTGTGCACTTTGACCCCTCAAAATTTTTCAATTTCGAAAAATATATATATTGGTTTGAAATAAATTGTTAGTTGTTTATTTTTTTTGATTTAGTTAAAATTGTGAATTAGTTAGTTAAATTTTAAGTTAAAATTTTTTAATTTAGTTGTTTAATTTATAAATATTTAATTAAAAATTGTGCACTTTGACCCCTCAAAATTTTTCAAATTAGAAAAATATATATATTGGTTGAAAATAAATTGTAAGTTAATTTGAGTTTAATTATAAAAAAATCTATTTTGACCCCTCAAAGTATGACAATTAGAAAAATATAAAATTTATTTTATTGTGTTAAAATAAATTGTTAGTTGTTTATTTTTTTTGATTTAGTTAAAATTGTGAATTAGTTAGTTAAATTTAAGTTAAATTTTTTAATTTAGTTGTTTAATTTATAAATTTTTAATTAAAAATTGTGCACTTTGACCCCTCAAAATTTTTCAAATTAGAAAAATTTGTATATTGGTTTAAAATAAATTGTAAGTTAATTTTAGTTTAATTATAAACAAATTCACTTTGACCCCTCAAAGTATGACAATTAGAAAAATATAAATTTATTTTATTGTTTTAAAATAAATTGTTAGTTGTTTAGTTTTTTTGATTTAGTTAAAATTGTGAATTAGTTAGTTAAATTTTAATTTAAATTTTTTTAATTTAGTTGTTTAATTTATAAATATTTAATTAAAAATTGTGCACTTTGACCCCTCAAAATTTTTCAAATTAGAAAAATATATATATTGGTTGAAAATAAATTGTAAGTTAATTTGAGTTTAATTATAAAAAAATCTACTTTGACACCTCAAAGTATGACAATTAGAAAAATATAAATTTATTTTATTGTTTTAAAATAAATTGTTAGTTGTTTAGTTTTTTTGATTTAGTTAAAATTGTGAATTAGTTAGTTAAATTTTAAGTTAAATTTTTGAATTTAGTTGTTTAATTTATAAATTTTTAATTAAAAATTGTGCACTTTGACCCCTCAAAATTTTTCAATTTCGAAAAATATATCTATTGGTCTGAAATAAATTGTTAGTTGTTTATTTTTTTTGATTTAGTTAAAATTGTGAATTAGTTAGTTAAATTTTAAGTTAAATTTTTTAATTTAGTTGTTTAATTTATAAATTTTTAATTAAAAATTGTGCACTTTGACCCCTCAAAATTTTTCAAATTAGAAAAATATATATATTGGTTGAAAATAAATTGTAAGTTAATTTGTGTTTAATTATAAAAAAATCCACTTTGACCCCTCAAAGTATGACAATTAGAAAAATATAAAATTTATTTTATTGTTTTAAAATAAATTGTTAGTTGTTTATTTTTTTTGATTTAATTAAAATTGTGAATTAGTTAGTTAAATTTTAAGTTAAAATTTTTTAATTTAGTTGTTTAATTTATAAATATTTAATTAAAAATTGTGCACTTTGACCCCTCAAAATTTTTCAATTTAGAAAAATATATATATTGGTTGAAAATAAATTGTAAGTTAATTTGAGTTTAATTATAAAAAAATCTACTTTGACCCCACAAAGTATGACAATTAGAAAAATATAAAATTTATTTTATTGTGTTAAAATAAATTGTTAGTTGTTTATTTTTTTTGATTTAGTTAACATTGTAAATTTTAAGTTAAATTTTTTAATTTAGTTGTTTAATTTATAAATTTTTAATTAAAAATTGTGCACTTTGACCCCTCAAAATTTTTCAAATTAGAAAAATATGTATATTGGTTTAAAATAAATTGTAAGTTAATTTTAGTTTAATTATAAAAAAATTCACTTTGACCCCCCAAAGTATGACAATTAGAAACATATAAATTTATTTTATTGTTTTAAAATAAATTGTTAGTTGTTTAGTTTTTTTGATTCAGTTAAAATTGTGAATTAGTTAGTTAAATTTTAAGTTAAATTTTTGAATTTAGTTGTTTAATTTATAAATTTTTAATTAAAAATTGTGCACTTTGACCCCTCAAAATTTTTCAATTTCGAAAAATATATCTATTGGTCTGAAATAAATTGTTAGTTGTTTATTTTTTTGATTTAGTTAAAATTGTGAATTAGTTAGTTAAATTTTAAGTTAAATTTTTGAATTTAGTTGTTTAATTTATAAATTTTTAATTAAAAATTGTGCACTTTGACCCCTCAAAATTTTTCAATTTCGAAAAATATATCTATTGGTCTGAAATAAATTGTTAGTTGTTTATTTTTTTGATTTAGTTAAAATTGTGAATTAGTTAGTTAAATTTTAAGTTAAAATTTTTTAATTTAGTTGTTTAATTTATAAATATTTAATTAAAAATTGTGCACTTTGACCCCTCAAAATTTTTCAAATTAGAAAAATATATATATTGGTTGAAAATAAATTGTAAGTTAATTTGAGTTTAATTATAAAAAAATCTATTTTGACCCCTCAAAGTATGACAATTAGAAAAATATAAAATTTATTTATTGTGTTAAAATAAATTGTTAGTTGTTTATTTTTTTTGATTTAGTTAAAATTGTGAATTAGTTAGTTAAATTTTAAGTTAAATTTTTTAATTTAGTTGTTTAATTTATAAATTTTTAATTAAAAATTGTGCACTTTGACCCCTCAAAATTTTTCAATTTCGAAAAATATATATATTGGTTTGAAATAAATTGTTAGTTGTTTATTTTTTTGATTTAGTTAAAATTGTGAATTTGTTAGTTAAATTTTTTAATTTAGTTGTTTAATTTATAAATTTTTAATTAAAAATTGTGCACTTTGACCCCTCAAAATTTTTCAAATTAGAAAAATATGTATATTGGTTTAAAATAAATTGTAAGTTAATTTTAGTTTACTTATAAAAAAATTCACTTTAACCCCTCAAAGTATGACAATTAGAAAAATATAAATTTATTTTATTGTTTTAAAATAAATTGTTAGTTGTTTAGTTTTTTTGATTTAGTTAAAATTGTGAATTAGTTAGTTAAATTTTAAGTTAAATTTTTGAATTTAGTTGTTTAATTTATAAATTTTTAATTAAAAATTGTGCACTTTGTCCCCTCAAAATTTTTCAATTTCGAAAAATATATATATTGGTTTGAAATAAATTGTTAGTTGTTTATTTTTTTTGATTTAGTTAAAATTGTGAATTAGTTAGTTAAATTTTAAGTTAAATTTTTGAATTTAGTTGTTTAATTTATAAATTTTTAATTAAAAATTGTGCACTTTGACCCCTCAAAATTTTTCAAATTAGAAAAATATATATTGGTTGAAAATAAATTGTAAGTTAATTTGAGTTTAATTATAAAAAAAATCGACTTTGACCCCTCAAAGTATGACAATTAGAAAAATATAAAATTTATTTTATTGTGTTAAAATAAATTGTTAGTTGTTTAGTTTTTTTGATTTAGTTAAAATTGTGAATTAGTTAGTTAAATTTTAAGTTAAATTTTTGAATTTAGTTGTTTAATTTATAAATATTTAATTAAAAATTGTGCACTTTGACCCCTCAAAATTTTTCAATTTAGAAAAATATATATATATTGGTTTAAAATAATTGTTAGTTGTTTATTTTTTTTGATTTAGTTAAAATTGTGAATTAGTTAGTTAAATTTTAAGTTAAATTTTTTAATTTAGTTGTTTAATTTCTAAATATTTAATTAAAAATTGTGCACTTTGACCCCTCAAAATTTTTCAAATTAGAAAAATATATATATTGGTTGAAAATAAATTGTAAGTTAATTTGAGTTTAATTATAAAAAAATCCACTTTGACCCCTCAAAGTATGACAATTAGAAAAATATAAAATTTATTTTATTGTTTTAAAATAAATTGTTAGTTGTTTATTTTTTTGATTTACTTAAAATTGTGAATTAGTTAGTTAAATTTTAAGTTAAATTTTTTTAATTTAGTTGTTTAATTTATAAATATTTAATTAAAAATTGTGCACTCTGACCCCTCAAAATTTTTCAAATTAGAAAAATATATATATTGGTTGAAAATAAATTGTAAGTTAATTTGAGTTTAATTATAAAAAAATCGACTTTGACCCCTCAAAATATGACAATTAGAAAAATATAAAATTTATTTTATTGTGTTAAAATAATTGTTAGTTGTTTATTTTTTTTGATTTAGTTAAAATTGTGAATTAGTTAGTTAAATTTTAAGTTAAATTTTTTAATTTAATTGTTTAATTTATAAATTTTTAATTAAAAATTGTGCACTTTGACCCCTCAAAATTTTTCAAATTAGAAAAATTTGTATATTGGTTTTAAAATAAATTGTAAGTTAATTTTAGTTTAATTATAAACAAATTCACTTTGACCCCTCAAAGTATGACAATTAGAAAAATATAAATTTATTTTATTGTTTTAAAATAAATTGTTAGTTGTTTAGTTTTTTTGATTTAGTATAAATTGTGAATTAGTTAGTTAAATTTTAATTTAAATTTTTTTAATTTAGTTGTTTAATTTATAAATATTTAATTAAAAATTGTGCACTTTGACCCCTCAAAATTTTTCAAATTAGAAAAATATATATATTGGTTGAAAATAAATTGTAAGTTAATTTGAGTTTAATTATAAAAAAATCTACTTTGACACCTCAAAGTATGACAATTAGAAAAATATAAATTTATTTTATTGTTTTAAAATAAATTGTTAGTTGTTTAGTTTTTTTGATTTAGTTAAAATTGTCAATTAGTTAGTTAAATTTTAAGTTAAATTTTTGAATTTAGTTGTTTAATTTATAAATTTTTAATTAAAAATTGTGCACTTTGTCCCCTCAAAATTTTTCAATTTCGAAAAATATATATATTGGTTTGAAATAAATTGTTAGTTGTTTATTTTTTTTGATTTAGTTAAAATTGTGAATTAGTTAGTTAAATTTTAAGTTAAATTTTTGAATTTAGTTGTTTAATTTATAAATTTTTAATTAAAAATTGTGCACTTTGACCCCTCAAAATTTTTCAAATTAGAAAAATATATATATTGGTTGAAAATAAATTGTAAGTTAATTTTTGTTTAATTATAAAAAAATCCACTTTGACCCCTCAAAGTATGACAATTAGAAAAATATAAAATTTATTTTATTGTTTTAAAATAAATTGTTAGTTGTTTATTTTTTTGATTTAATTAAAATTGTGAATTAGTTAGTTAAATTTTAAGTTAAATTTTTTTAATTTAGTTGTTTAATTTATAAATATTTAATTAAAAATTGTGCACTTTGACCCCTCAAAATTTTTCAAATTAGAAAAATATGTATATTGGTTTATAATAATTGTAAGTTAATTTAGTTTAATTATAAAAAAATTCACTTTGACCCCCCAAAGTATGACAATTAGAAACATATAAATTTATTTTATTGTTTTAAAATAAATTGTTAGTTGTTTAGTTTTTTTGATTTAGTTAAAATTGTGAATTAGTTAGTTAAATTTTAAGTTAAATTTTTTAATTAAAAATTGTGCAATTTGACCCCTCAAAATTTTTCAAATTAGAAAAAAATGTATATTGGTTTAAAATAAATTGTAAGTTAATTTGAGTTTAATTATAAAAAAATTCACTTTGACCCCTGAAAGTATGACAATTAGAAAAAATATAAAATTTATTTTATTGTTTAAAATAAATTGTTAGTTGTTTAGTTTTTTTTGATTTAGTTAAAATTGTGAATTTGTTAGTTAAATTTTTTAATTTAGTTGTTTAATTTATAAATTTTTAATTAAAAATTGTGCACTTTGACCCCTCAAAATTTTTCAAATTAGAAAAATATGTATATTGGTTTAAAATAAATTGTAAGTTAATTTTAGTTTACTTATAAAAAAATTCACTTTAACCCCTCAAAGTATGACAATTAGAAAAATATAAATTTATTTATTGTTTTAAATAAATTGTTAGTTGTTTAGTTTTTTTGATTTAGTTAAAATTGTGAATTAGTTAGTTA
The DNA here is from genome assembly GCA_016647705.1 of Eucommia ulmoides. Classification (NCBI taxonomy): domain Eukaryota; kingdom Viridiplantae; phylum Streptophyta; class Magnoliopsida; order Garryales; family Eucommiaceae; genus Eucommia; species Eucommia ulmoides. The sequence goes on along the minus strand of CM028334.1, from coordinate 46,634,184 downwards.
AATTTTAAGTTAAATTTTTGAATTTAGTTGTTTAATTTATAAATTTTTAATTAAAAATTGTGCACTTTGTCCCCTCAAAATTTTTCAATTTCGAAAAATATATATATTGGTTTGAAATAAATTGTTAGTTGTTTATTTTTTTTGATTTAGTTAAAATTGTGAATTAGTTAGTTAAATTTTAAGTTAAATTTTTGAATTTAGTTGTTTAATTTATAAATTTTTAATTAAAAATTGTGCACTTTGACCCCTCAAAATTTTTCAAATTAGAAAAATATATATATTGGTTGAAAATAAATTGTAAGTTAATTTGTGTTTAATTATAAAAAAATCCACTTTGACCCCTCAAAGTATGACAATTAGAAAAATATAAAATTTATTTTATTGTTTTAAAATAAATTGTTAGTTGTTTATTTTTTTTGATTTAATTAAAATTGTGAATTAGTTAGTTAAAATTTTAAGTTAAAATTTTTAATTTAGTTGTTTAATTTATAAATATTTAATTAAAAATTGTGCACTTTGACCCCTCAAAATTTTTCAAATTAGAAAAATATGTATATTGGTTTAAAATAAATTGTAAGTTAATTTTAGTTTAATTATAAAAAAATTTACTTTGACCCCCCAAAGTATGACAATTAGAAACATATAAATTTATTTTATTGTTTTAAAATAAATTGTTAGTTGTTTAGTTTTTTTGATTTAGTTAAAATTGTGAATTAGTTAGTTAAATTTTAAGTTAAATTTTTTAATTAAAAATTGTGCAATTGACCCCTCAAAATTTTTCAAATTAGAAAAAATGTATATTGGTTTAAAATAAATTGTAAGTTAATTTGAGTTTAATTATAAAAAAATTCACTTTGACCCCTGAAAGTATGACAATTAGAAAAATATAAAATTTATTTTATTGTTTTAAAATAAATTGTTAGTTGTTTAGTTTTTTTGATTTAGTTAAAATTGTGAATTTGTTAGTTAAATTTTTTAATTTAGTTGTTTAATTTATAAATTTTTAATTAAAAATTGTGCACTTGACCCCTCAAAATTTTTCAAATTAGAAAAATATGTATATTGGTTTAAAATAAATTGTAAGTTAATTTTAGTTTACTTATAAAAAAATTCACTTTAACCCCTCAAAGTATGACAATTAGAAAAATATAAATTTATTTTATTGTTTTAAAATAAATTGTTAGTTGTTTAGTTTTTTTGATTTAGTTAAAATTGTGAATTAGTTAGTTAAATTTTAAGTTAAATTTTTTAATTTAGTTGTTTAATTTATAAATTTTTAATTAAAAATTGTGCACTTTGACCCCTCAAAATTTTTCAAATTAGAAAAATATGTATATTGGTTTAAAATAAATTGTAAGTTAATTTAGTTTAATTATAAAAAATTCACTTTGACCCCGCAAAGTATGACAATTAGAAAAATATAAATTTATTTTATTGTTTTAAAATAAATTGTTAGTTGTTTAGTTTTTTTGATTTAGTTAAAATTGTGAATTTGTTAGTTAAATTTTAAGTTAAATTTTTGAATTTAGTTGTTTAATTTATAAATATTTAATTAAAAATTGTGCACTTCGACCCCTCAAAATTTTTCAATTTAGAAAAATATATATATATTGGTTTAAAATAAATTGTTAGTTGTTTATTTTTTTGATTTAGTTAAAATTGTGAATTAGTTAGTTAAATTTTAAGTTAAATTTTTTAATTTAGTTGTTAATTTCTAAATATTTAATTAAAAATTGTGCACTTTGACCCTCAAAATTTTTCAAATTAGAAAAATAATGTATATTGGTTTAAAATAAATTGTAAGTTAATTTTAGTTAATTATAAAAAAATTCACTTTGACCCCTCAAAGTATGACAATTAGAAAAATATAAATTTATTTTATTGTTTTAAAATAAATTGTTAGTTGTTTAGTTTTTTTGATTTAGTTAAAATTGTGAATTAGTTAGTTAAATTTTAAGTTAAATTTTTTGAATTTAGTTGTTTAATTTATAATTTTTAATTAAAAATTGTGCACTTTGACCCCTCAAAATTTTTCAATTTCGAAAAATATATATATTGGTTTGAAATAAATTGTTAGTTGTTTATTTTTTTTGATTTAGTTAAAATTGTGAATTAGTTAGTTAAATTTTAAGTTAAAATTTTTAATTTAGTTGTTTAATTTATAAATATTTAATTAAAAATTGTGCACTTTGACCCCTCAAAATTTTTCAAATTAGAAAAATATATATATTGGTTGAAAATAAATTGTAAGTTAATTTGAGTTTAATTATAAAAAATCTATTTTGACCCCTCAAAGTATGACAATTAGAAAAATATAAAATTTATTTTATTGTGTTAAAATAAATTGTTAGTTGTTTATTTTTTTTGATTTAGTTAAAATTGTGAATTTGTTAGTTAAATTTTAAGTTAAATTTTTGAATTTAGTTGTTTAATTTATAAATATTTAATTAAAAATTGTGCACTTCGACCCCTCAAAATTTTTCAATTTAGAAAAATATATATATATTGGTTTAAAATAAATTGTTAGTTGTTTATTTTTTTGATTTAGTTAAAATTGTGAATTAGTTAGTTAAATTTTAAGTTAAATTTTTTAATTTAGTTGTTTAATTTCTAAATATTTAATTAAAAATTGTGCACTTTGACCCCTCAAAATTTTCAAATTAGAAAAATATATATATTGGTTGAAAATAAATTGTAAGTTAATTTGTGTTTAATTATAAAAAAATCCACTTTGACCCCTCAAAGTATGACAATTAGAAAAATATAAAATTTATTTTATTGTTTTAAAATAAATTGTTAGTTGTTTATTTTTTTTGATTTAATTAAAATTGTGAATTAGTTAGTTAAATTTTAAGTTAAAATTTTTTAATTTAGTTGTTTAATTTATAAATATTTAATTAAAAATTGTGCACTTTGACCCCTCAAAATTTTTCAAATTAGAAAAATATGTATATTGGTTTAAAATAATTGTAAGTTAATTTTAGTTTAATTATAAAAAAATTTACTTTGACCCCCCAAAGTATGACAATTAGAAACATATAAATTTATTTTATTGTTTTAAAATAAATTGTTAGTTGTTTAGTTTTTTGATTTAGTTAAAATTGTGAATTAGTTAGTTAAATTTTAAGTTAAATTTTTTAATTAAAAATTGTGCAATTTGACCCCTCAAAATTTTTCAAATTAGAAAAAATGTATATTGGTTTAAAATAAATTGTAAGTTAATTTGAGTTTAATTATAAAAAAATTCACTTTGACCCCTGAAAGTATGACAATTAGAAAAATATAAAATTTATTTTATTGTTTTAAAAATAAATTGTTAGTTGTTTAGTTTTTTTGATTTGTTAAAATTGTGAATTTGTTAGTTAAATTTTTAATTTAGTTGTTTATTTATAAATTTTTAATTAAAAATTGTGCACTTTGACCCCTCAAAATTTTTCAAATTAGAAAAATATGTATATTGGTTTAAAATAAATTGTAAGTTAATTTTAGTTTACTTATAAAAAAATTCACTTTAACCCCCTCAAAGTATGACAATTAGAAAAATATAAATTTATTTTATTGTTTTAAAATAATTGTTAGTTGTTTAGTTTTTTGATTTAGTTAAAATTGTGAATTAGTTAGTTAATTTTAAGTTAAATTTTTGAATTTAGTTGTTTAATTTATAAATTTTTAATTAAAAAATTGTGCACTTTGTCCCCTCAAAATTTTTCAATTTCGAAAAATATATATATTGGTTTGAAATAAATTGTTAGTTTGTTATTTGTTTTGATTTAGTTAAAATTGGAATTAGTTAGTTAAATTTAAGTTAAATTTTTGAATTTAGTTGTTTAATTTATAAATTTTTAATTAAAAATTGGTGCACTTTGACCCCTCAAAATTTTTAAATTAGAAAAAATATCTATATTGGTTGAAAATAATTGTAGTTAATTTGAGTTTAATTATAAAAAAATCGACTTTGACCCCTCAAAGTATGACAATTAGAAAAATATAAAATTATTTTATTGTGTTAAAATAAATTGTTAGTTGTTTATTTTTTTTTTTTAGTTAAATTGTGAATTAGTTAGTTAAATTTTAAGTTTAAATTTTTTAATTTAGTTGTTTAATTTCTAATTTTTAATTAAAATTGTGCACTTTGAACCCCTCAAAATTTTTCAAATTAGAAATATGTATATTGGTTTAAAATAAATTGTAAGTTAATTTTAGTTTAATTATAAAAAAATTCACTTTGACCCCACGCAAAGTATGACATTAGAAAAATATAAATTTATTTATTGGTTTTAAAAATAAATTGTTAGTTGTTTAGTTTTTTGATTTATTTAAATTGTGAATTTGTTAGTTAAATTTTAAGTTAAATTTTTGAATTTAGTTGTTTAATTTATAAATATTTAATTAAAAATTGTGCACTTCGACCCTCAAAATTTTCAATTTAGAAATATATATATATTGGTTTAAAATAAATTGTTAGTTGTTTATTTTTTTTGATTTAGTTAAAATTGTGAATTAGTTAGTTAATAATTTAAGTTAAATTTTTTAATTTAGTTGTTTAATTTCTAAATATTTAATTAAAAATTGTGCACTTTGACCCCCTCAAAATTTTTCAAATTAGAAAAATATGTATATTGGTTTAAAATAAATTGTAAGTTAATTTTAGTTTAATTATAAAAAATTCACTTTGACCCCTCAAAGTATGACATTAGAAAAATATAAATTTATTTTATTGTTTTAAAATAAATTGTTAGTTGTTTAGTTTTTTTTGATTTAGTTAAAATTGTGAATTAGTTAGTTAAATTTTAAGTTAAATTGTGAATTTAGTTGTTTAATTTATAGAATTTTTAATTAAAAATTGTGCACTTTGACCCCTCAAAATTTTTCAATTTCGAAAAATATATATATTGGTTTGAAATAAATTGTTAGTTGTTTATTTTTTTTGATTTAGTTAAAATTGTGAATTAGTTAGTTAAATTTTAAGTTAAAATTTTTAATTTAGTTGTTTAATTTATAAATATTTAATTAAAAATTGTGCACTTTGACCCCTCAAAATTTTTCAAATTAGAAAATATATATATTGGTTGAAAATAATTGTAAGTTAATTTGAGTTTAATTATAAAAAAATCTATTTTGACCCCTCAAAGTATGACAATTAGCAAAATATAAAATTTATTTTATTGTGTTAAAATAAATTGTTAGTTGTTTATTTTTTTTGATTTAGTTAAATTGTGAATTTGTTAGTTACAATTTTAAGTTAATTTTTGAATTTAGTTGTTTAATTTATAAATATTTAATTAAAAATTGTGCACTTTGACCCCTCAATATTTTTCATATTAGAAACAATATATATATTGGTTGAAAATAAATTGTAAGTAATTGAGTTTAATTATAAAAAATCCACTGTGAACCCCTCAAAGTATGACAATTAGAAAAAAATAAAATTTATTTTATTGTTTTAAACTAAATTTGTTAGTTGCTTATTTTTTTGATTTAGTTAAAATTGTGAATTAGTTAGTTAATTTTTTTAATTTAGTTGTTTAATTTATAAATATTTAATTAAAAATTGTGCACTTTGACCCCTCAAAATTTTTCAAATTAGAAAAATATATATATTGGTTGAAAATAAATTAAAAGTTAATTTGAGTTTAATTATAAAAAAATCCACTTTGACCCCTCAAAGTATGACAATTAGAAAAATATAAAATTTATTTTATTGTTTAAAATAAATTGTTAGTTGTTATTTTTTTTGATTTAGTTAAAATTGTGAATTAGTTAGTTAAATTTTAAGTTAAATTTTTTAATTAAAAATTGTGCACTTTGACCCCTCAAAATTTTTCAAATTAGAAAAAAATGTATATTGGTTTAAAATAAATTGTAAGTTAATTTGAGTTTAATTATAAAAAAATTCACTTTGACCCCTGAAAGTATGACAATTAGAAAAATATAAAATTTATTTTATTGTTTTAAAATAAATTGTTAGTTGTTTAGTTTTTTTGATTTAGTTAAAATTTTGAATTTGTTAGTTAATTTTTGAATTTAGTTGTTTAATTTATAAATATTTAATTAAAAATTGTGCACTTTGACCCTTCAAAATTTTCAAATTAGAAAAATATATATATTGGTTTAAAATAAATTGTAAGTTAATTTGAGTTTAATTATAAAAAATCCACTTTGACCCCTCAAGTATGACAATTAGAAAAATATAAAATTTATTTTATTGTTTTAAAATAAATTGTTAGTTGTTTATTTTTTTTGATTTAATTAAAATTGTGAATTAGTTAGTTAAATTTTAAGTTAAAATTTTTTTAATTTAGTTGTTTAATTTATAAATATTTAATTAAAAATTGTGCACTTTGACCCCTCAAATTTTTCAAATTAGAAAAATATATATATTGGTTGAAAATAAATTGTAAGTTAATTTTAGTTTAATTATAAAAAAATCCACTTTGACCCCTCAAAGTATGACAATTAGAAAATATAAAATTTATTTTATTGTGTTAAAATAAATTGTTAGTTGTTTATTTATTTTGATTTAGTTAAAATTGTGAATTTGTTAGTTAAATTTTAAGTTAAATTTTTTAATTTAGTTGTTTAATTTATAAATATTTAAATAAAAATTGTGCAATTTGACCCCTCAAAATTTTTCAAATTAGAAAAATATATATATTGGTTGAAAATAAATTGTAAGTTAATTTGAGTTTAATTATAAAAAATCCACTTTGACCCCTCAAAGTATGACAATTAGAAAAATATAAAATTTATTTTATTGTTTTAAAATAAATTGTTAGTTGTTTAGTTTTTTTGATTTAGTTAAAATTGTGAATTAGTTAGTTAAATTTTAAGTTAAATTTTTGAATTTAGTTGTTTAATTTATAAATTTTAATTAAAAATTGTGCACTTTGACCCCTCAAAATTTTTCAATTTAGAAAAATATATATATATTGGTTTAAATAAATTGTTAGTTGTTTATTTTTTTGATTTAGTTAAAATTGTGAATTAGTTAGTTAAATTTTAAGTTAAATTTTTGAATTTAGTTGTTTAATTTATAAATATTTAATTAAAATTGTGCACTTTGACCCCTCAATATTTTTCATATTAGAAAAATATATATATTGGTTGAAAATAAATTGTAAGTTAATTTGAGTTTAATTATAAAAAAATCCACTGTGACCCCTCAAAGTATGACAATTAGAAAAAAATAAAATTTATTTTATTGTTTAAAATAAATTTGTTAGTTGCTTATTTTTTTGATTTAGTTAAAATTGTGAATTAGTTAGTTAATTTTTTTAATTTAGTTGTTTAATTTATAAATATTTAATTAAAAATTGTGCACTTTGACCCCTCAAAATTTTTCAAATTAGAAAAATATATATATTGGTTGAAAATAAATTAAAAGTTAATTTGAGTTTAATTATAAAAAAATCCACTTTGACCCTCAAAGTATGACAATTAGAAAAATATAAAATTTATTTTATTGTTTTAAAATAAATTGTTAGTTGTTTATTTTTTTGATTTAGTTAAAATTGTGAATTAGTTAGTTAAATTTTAAGTTAAATTTTTTAATTAAAAATTGTGCACTTTGACCCCTCAAAATTTTTCAAATTAGAAAAAATGTATATTGGTTTAAAATAAATTGTAAGTTAATTTGAGTTTAATTATAAAAAAATTCACTTTGACCCCTGAAAGTATGACAATTAGAAAAATATAAAATTTATTTTATTGTTTTAAAATAAATTGTTAGTTGTTTAGTTTTTTTGATTTAGTTAAAATTTTGAATTTGTTAGTTAAATTTTTGAATTTAGTTGTTTAATTTATAAATTTTTAATTAAAAATTGTGCACTTTGACCCCTCAAAATTTTTCAATTTCGAAAAATATATATATTGGTTTGAAATAAATTGTTAGTTGTTTATTTTTTTTGATTTAGTTAAAATTGTGAATTAGTTAGTTAAATTTTAAGTTAAATTTTTGAATTTAGTTGTTTAATTTATAAATATTTAATTAAAAATTGTGCACTTTGACCCTTCAAAATTTTTCAAATTAGAAAAATATATATATTGGTTGAAAATAAATTGTAAGTTAATTTGAGTTTAATTATAAAAAAATCCACTTTGACCCCTCAAAGTATGACAATTAGAAAAATATAAAATTTATTTTATTGTTTTAAAATAAATTGTTAGTTGTTTATTTTTTTTTGATTTAATTAAAATTGTGAATTAGTTAGTTAAATTTTAAGTTAAAATTTTTTAATTTAGTTGTTTAATTTATAAATATTTAATTAAAAATTGTGCACTTTGACCCCTCAAAATTTTTCAAATTAGAAAAATATATATATTGGTTGAAATAAATTGTAAGTTAATTTTAGTTTAATTATAAAAAAATCCACTTTGACCCCTCAAAGTATGACAATTAGAAAATATAAAATTTATTTTATTGTGTTAAAATAAATTGTTAGTTGTTTATTTATTTTGATTTAGTTAAAATTGTGAATTTGTTAGTTAAATTTTAAGTTAAATTTTTTAATTTAGTTGTTTAATTTATAAATATTTAAATAAAAATTGTGCAATTTGACCCCTCAAAATTTTTCAAATTAGAAAAATATATATATTGGTTGAAAATAAATTGTAAGTTAATTTGAGTTTAATTATAAAAAAATCCACTTTGACCCCTCAAAGTATGACAATTAGAAAAATATAAAATTTATTTTATTGTTTTAAAATAAATTGTTAGTTGTTTAGTTTTTTGATTTAGTTAAAATTGTGAATTAGTTAGTTAAAATTTTAGTTAAATTTTTGAATTTAGTTGTTTAATTTATAAATTTTTAATTAAAAATTGTGCACTTTGACCCCTCAAAATTTTTCAATTTAGAAAAATATATATATATTGGTTTAAAATAAATTGTTAGTTGTTTATTTTTTTTGATTTAGTTAAAATTGTGAATTAGTTAGTTAAATTTTAAGTTAAATTTTTGAATTTAGTTGTTTAATTTATAAATATTTAATTAAAAATTGTGCACTTTGACCCCTCAATATTTTTCATATTAGAAAAATATATATATTGGTTGAAAATAAATTGTAAGTTAATTTGAGTTTAATTATAAAAAAATCCACTGTGACCCCCTCAAAGTATGACAATTAGAAAAAAATAAAATTTATTTTATTGTTTTAAAATAAATTTGTTAGTTGCTTATTTTTTTTGATTTAGTTAAAATTGTGAATAGTTAGTTAATTTTTTTAATTTAGTTGTTTAATTTATAAATATTTAATTAAAAATTGTGCACTTTGACCCCTCAAAATTTTTCAAATTAGAAAATATATATATTGGTTGAAAATAAATTAAAAGTTAATTTGAGTTTAATTATAAAAAAAATCCACTTTGACCCCTCAAAGTATGACAATTAGAAAAATATAAAATTTATTTATTGTTTTAAAAATAAATTGTTAGTTGTTTATTTTTTTTGATTTAGTTAAAATTGTGAATTAGTTAGTTAAATTTTAAGTTAAATTTTTAATTAAAAATTGTGCACTTTGACCCCTCAAAATTTTTCAAATTAGAAAAAATGTATATTGGTTTAAAATAAATTGTAAGTTAATTTGAGTTTAATTATAAAAAAATTCACTTTGAACCCCTGAAAGTATGACAATTAGAAAAATATAAAATTTATTTTATTGTTTTAAAATAAATTGTTAGTTGTTTAGTTTTTTTGATTTAGTTAAAATTTTGAATTTGTTAGTTAAATTTTTGAATTTAGTTGTTTAATTTATAAATTTTTAATTAAAAATTGTGCACTTTGACCCCTCAAAATTTTCAATTTCGAAAAATATATATATTGGTTTGAAATAAATTGTTAGTTGTTTATTTTTTTGATTTAGTTAAAATTGTGAATTAGTTAGTTAAATTTTAAGTTAATTTTTGAATTTAGTTGTTTAATTTATAAATATTTAATTAAAAATTGTGCACTTTGACCCTTCAAAATTTTTCAAATTAGAAAAATATATATATTGGTTGAAATAAATTGTAAGTTAATTTGAGTTTAATTATAAAAAAATCCACTTTGACCCCTCAAAGTATGACAATTAGAAAAATATAAAATTTATTTTATTGTTTTAAAATAAATTGTTAGTTGTTATTTTTTTTGATTTACTTAAAATTGTGAATTAGTTAGTTAAATTTTAAGTTAAAATTTTTTAATTTAGTTGTTTAATTTATAAATATTTAATTAAAAATTGTGCACTTTGACCCCTCAAAATTTTTCAAATTAGAAAAATATATATATTGGTTGAAAATAAATTGTAAGTTAATTTTAGTTTAATTATAAAAAAATCCACTTTGACCCCTCAAAGTATGACAATTAGAAAATATAAAATTTATTTTATTGTGTTAAAATAAATTGTTAGTTGTTTATTTATTTTGATTTAGTTAAAATTGTGAATTTGTTAGTTAAATTTTAAGTTAAATTTTTTAATTTAGTTGTTTAATTTATAAATATTTAAATAAAAATTGTGCAATTTGACCCCTCAAAATTTTTCAAATTAGAAAAATATATATATTGGTTGAAAATAAATTGTAAGTTAATTTGAGTTTAATTATAAAAAAATCCACTTTGACCCCTCAAAGTATGACAATTAGAAAAATATAAAATTTATTTTATTGTTTTAAATAAATTGTTAGTTGTTTAGTTTTTTTGATTTAGTTAAAATTGTGAATTAGTTAGTTAAATTTTAAGTTAAATTTTGAATTTAGTTGTTTAATTTATAAATTTTAATTAAAAATTGTGCACTTTGACCCCTCAAAATTTTTCAATTTAGAAAATATATATATATTGGTTTAAAATAAATTGTTAGTTGTTTATTTTTTTTGATTTAGTTAAAATTGTGAATAGTTAGTTAAATTTTAAGTTAAATTTTGAATTTAGTTGTTTAATTTATAAATATTTAATTAAAAATTGTGCACTTTGACCCCTCAATATTTTTCATATTAGAAAAATATATATATTGGTTGAAAATAAATTGTAAGTTAATTTGAGTTTAATTATAAAAAAATCCACTGTGACCCCTCAAAGTATGACAATTAGAAAAAATAAAATTTATTTTATTGTTTTAAAATAAATTTGTTAGTTGCTTATTTTTTTTGATTTAGTTAAAATTGTGAATTAGTTAGTTAATTTTTTTAATTTAGTTGTTTAATTTATAAATATTTAATTAAAAATTGTGCACTTTGACCCCTCAAAATTTTCAAATTAGAAAAATATATATATTGGTTGAAAATAAATTAAAAGTTAATTTGAGTTTAATTATAAAAAAATCCACTTTGACCCCTCAAAGTATGACAATTAGAAAAATATAAAATTTATTTTATTGTTTTAAAATAAATTGTTAGTTGTTTATTTTTTTGATTTAGTTAAAATTGTGAATTAGTTAGTTAAATTTTAAGTTAAATTTTTTAATTAAAAATTGTGCACTTTGACCCCTCAAAATTTTTCAAATTAGAAAAAATGTATATTGGTTTAAAATAAATTGTAAGTTAATTTGAGTTTAATTATAAAAAAATTCACTTTGACCCCTGAAAGTATGACAATTAGAAAAATATAAAATTTATTTTATTGTTTTAAAATAAATTGTTAGTTGTTTAGTTTTTTTGATTTAGTTAAATTTTGAATTTGTTAGTTAAATTTTTGAATTTAGTTGTTTAATTTATAAATTTTAATTAAAAATTGTGCACTTTGACCCCTCAAAATTTTCAATTTCGAAAAATATATATATTGGTTTGAAATAAATTGTTAGTTGTTTATTTTTTTTTGATTTAGTTAAAATTGTGAATTAGTTAGTTAAATTTTAAGTTAAATTTTGGAATTTAGTTGTTTAATTTATAAATATTAATTAAAAATTGTGCACTTTGACCCTTCAAAATTTTTCAAATTAGAAAAATATATATATTGGTTGAAAATAAATTGTAAGTTAATTTGAGTTTAATTATAAAAAAATCCACTTTGACCCCTCAAAGTATGACAATTAGAAAAATATAAAATTTATTTTATTGTTTTAAAATAAATTGTTAGTTGTTTATTTTTTTTTGATTTACTTAAAATTGTGAATTAGTTAGTTAAATTTTAAGTTAAAATTTTTTAATTTAGTTGTTTAATTTATAAATTTTTAATTAAAAATTGTGCACTTTGACCCCTCAAATTTTTCAAATTAGAAAAATATGTATATTGGTTTAAAATAAATTGTAAGTTAATTTTAGTTTAATTATAAAAAAATTCACTTTGACCCCTCAAAGTATGACAATTAGAAAAATATAAATTTATTTTATTGTTTTAAAATAAATTGTTAGTTGTTTAGTTTTTTTGATTTAGTTAAAATTGTGAATTTGTTAGTTAAATTTTAAGTTAAATTTTGAATTTAGTTGTTTAATTTATAAATATTTAATTAAAAATTGTGCACTTTGACCCCTCAAAATTTTCAATTTAGAAAAATATATATATATTGGTTTAAAATAAATTGTAAGTTAATTTGAGTTTAATTATAAAAAAATCTATTTTGACCCCTCAAAGTATGACAATTAGAAAAATATAAAATTTATTTATTGTGTTAAAATAAATTGTTAGTTGTTTATTTTTTTTGATTTAGTTAAAATTGTGAATTAGTTAGTTAAATTTTAATTTAAATTTTTTAATTTAGTTGTTTAATTTATAAATTTTTAATTAAAAATTGTGCACTTTGACCCCTCAAAATTTTTTCAAATTAGAAAAGTATATATATTGGTTGAAATAAATTGTAAGTTAATTTGAGTTTAATTATAAAAAAATCCACTTTGACCCCTCAAAGTATGACAATTAGAAATATAAAATTTATTTTATTGTGTTAAAATAAATTGTTAGTTGTTTATTTATTTTGATTTAGTTAAATTGTGAATTTGTTAGTTAAATTTTAAGTTAAATTTTTTAATTTAGTTGTTTAATTTATAAATATTTAAATAAAAATTGTGCACTTTGACCCCTCAAAATTTTTCAAATTAGAAAAATATATATATTGGTTGAAATAAATTGTAAGTTAATTTGAGTTTAATTATAAAAAAATCCACTTTGACCCCTCAAAGTATGACAATTAGAAAAATATAAAATTTATTTTATTGTTTTAAAATAAATTGTTAGTTGTTTAGTTTTTTTGATTTAGTTAAAATTGTGAATTAGTTAGTTAAATTTTAAGTTAAATTTTTGAATTTAGTTGTTTAATTTATAAATTTTTAATTAAAAATTGTGCACTTTGACCCCTCAAAATTTTTCAATTTAGAAAAATATATATATATGGTTTAAAATAAATTGTTAGTTGTTTATTTTTTTTGATTTAGTTAAAATTGTGAATTAGTTAGTTAAATTTTAAGTTAAATTTTTGAATTTAGTTGTTTAATTTATAAATATTTAATTAAAAATTGTGCACTTTGACCCCTCAATATTTTTCATATTAGAAACATATATATATGGTTGAAATAAATTGTAAGTTAATTTGAGTTTAATTATAAAAAATCCACTGTGACCCCTCAAAGTATGACAATTAGAAAAAAATAAAATTTATTTTATTGTTTAAAATAAATTTGTTAGTTGCTTATTTTTTTTGATTTAGTTAAAATTGTGAATTAGTTAGTTAATTTTTTTAATTTAGTTGTTTAATTTATAAATATTTAATTAAAAATTGTGCACTTTGACCCCTCAAAATTTTTCAAATTAGAAAAATATATATATTGGTTGAAAATAAATTAAAAGTTAATTTGAGTTAATTATAAAAAAATCCACTTTGACCCCTCAAAGTATGACAATTAGAAAAATATAAAATTTATTTTATTGTTTTAAAATAATTGTTAGTTGTTTATTTTTTTGATTTAGTTAAAATTGTGAATTAGTTAGTTAAATTTTAAGTTAAATTTTTTAATTAAAAATTGTGCACTTTGACCCCTCAAAATTTTTCAAATTAGAAAAAATGTATATTGGTTTAAAATAAATTGTAAGTTAATTTGAGTTTATTATAAAAAAATTCACTTTGACCCCTGAAAGTATGACAATTAGAAAAATATAAAATTTATTTTATTGTTTTAAAATAAATTGTTAGTTGTTTAGTTTTTTTGATTTAGTTAAAATTTTGAAATTTGTTAGTTAAATTTTTGAATTTAGTTGTTTAATTTATAAATTTTTAATTAAAAATTGTGCACTTTGACCCCTCAAAATTTTTCAATTTCGAAAAATATATATATTGGTTTGAAATAAATTGTTAGTTGTTTATTTTTTTGATTTAGTTAAAATTGTGAATTAGTTAGTTAAATTTTAAGTTAAAATTTTTGAATTTAGTTGTTTAATTTATAAATATTTAATTAAAAATTGTGCACTTTGACCCTTCAAAATTTTTCAAATTAGAAAAATATATATATTGGTTGAAAATAAATTGTAAGTTAATTTGAGTTTAATTATAAAAAAATCCACTTTGACCCCTCAAAGTATGACAATTAGAAAATATAAAATTTATTTTATTGTTTTAAAATAAATTGTTAGTTGTTTATTTTTTTTTGATTTACTTAAAATTGTGAATTAGTTAGTTAAATTTTAAGTTAAAATTTTTTAATTTAGTTGTTTAATTTATAAATTTTTAATTAAAAATTGTGCACTTTGACCCCTCAAAATTTTTCAAATTAGAAAAATATGTATATTGGTTTAAAATAAATTGTAAGTTAATTTGAGTTTAATTATAAAAAAATTCACTTTGACCCCTCAAAGTATGACAATTAGAAAAATATAAATTTATTTTATTGTTTAAAATAAATTGTTAGTTGTTTAGTTTTTTGATTTAGTTAAAATTGTGAATTTGTTAGTTAAATTTTAAGTTAAATTTTTGAATTTAGTTGTTTAATTTATAAATATTTAATTAAAAATTGTGCACTTTGACCCCTCAAAATTTTTCAATTTAGAAAAATATATATATATTGGTTAAAATAAATGTTAGTTGTTTATTTTTTTTGATTTAGTTAAAATTGTGAATTAGTTAGTTAAATTTTAAGTTAAATTTTTTAATTTAGTTGTTTAATTTCTAAATATTTAATTAAAATTGTGCACTTTGACCCCTCAAAATTTTTCAATTAGAAAAATATGTATATTGGTTTAAAATAAATTGTAAGTTAATTTAGTTTAATTATAAAAAAATTCACTTTGACCCATCAAAGTATGACAATTAGAAAAATATAAATTTATTTTATTGTTTTAAAATAAATTGTTAGTTGTTTAGTTTTTTTGATTTAGTTAAAATTGTGAATTAGTTAGTTAATTTTAAGTTAAATTTTTGAATTTAGTTGTTTAATTTATAAATTTTTAATTAAAAATTGTGCACTTTGACCCCTCAAAATTTTCAATTTCGAAAAAATATATATTGGTTTGAAATAAATTGTTAGTTGTTTATTTTTTTTGATTTAGTTAAAATTGTGAATTAGTTAGTTAAATTTTAAGTTAAAATTTTTATTTTAGTTGTTTAATTTATAAATATTTAATTAAAAATTGTGCACTTTGACCCCTCAAAATTTTTCAAATTAGAAAAATATATATATTGGTTGAAAATAAATTGTAAGTTAATTTGAGTTTAATTATAAAAAAATCTATTTTGACCCCTCAAAGTATGACAATTAGAAAAATATAAAATTTATTTTATTGTGTTAAAATAAATTGTTAGTTGTTTATTTTTTTTGATTTAGTTAAAATTGTGAATTAGTTAGTTAAATTTTAATTTAAATTTTTAATTTAGTTGTTTAATTTATAAATTTTTAATTAAAAATTGTGCACTTTGACCCCTCAAAAATTTTTCAAATTAGAAAAATATATATATTGGTTGAAAATAAATTGTAAGTTAATTTGAGTTTAATTATAAAAAAATCTATTTTGACCCCTCAAAGTATGACAATTAGAAAAATATAAAATTTATTTTATTGTGTTAAAATAAATTGTTAGTTGTTTATTTTTTTGATTTAGTTAAAATTGTGAATTAGTTAGTTAAATTTTAATTTAAATTTTTTAATTTAGTTGTTTAATTTATAAATTTTTAATTAAAATTGTGCACTTTGACCCCTCAAAATTTTTCAAATTAGAAAAATATGTATATTGGTTTAAAATAAAATTGTAAGTTAATTTTAGTTTAATTATAAACAAATTCACTTGACCCCTCAAAGTATGACAATTAGAAAAATATAAATTTATTTTATTGTTTAAAATAAATTGTTAGTTTGTTTAGTTTTTTGATTTAGTTAAATTGTGAATTAGTTAGTTAAATTTTAATTTAAATTTTTTTAATTTAGTTGTTTAATTTATAAATATTTAATTAAAAATTGTGCACTTTGACCCCTCATAAATTTTCAAATTAGAGAAAATATATATATTGGTTGAAAACAAATTGTAAGTTAATTTGAGTTTAATTATAAAAAAAATCTACTTTGACCCCTCAAAGTATGACAATTAGAAAAAATATAAATTTATTTTATTGTTTTAAAATAAATTGTTAGTTGTTTAGTTTTTTTGATTTAGTTAAAATTGTGAATTTGTTAGTTAAATTTTAAGTTAAATTTTTGAATTTAGTTGTTAATTATTAATTTTTAATTAAAAATTGTGCACTTTGACCCCTCAAAATTTTCAATTTAGAAAAATATATATATATTGGTTTAAATAAATTGTTAGTTGTTTTATTTTTTTTGATTTAGTTAAAATTGTGAATTAGTTAGTTAAATTTTAAGTTAAATTTTTTAATTTAGTTGTTTAATTTCTACATATTTAATTAAAATTGTGCACTTTGACCCCTCAAAATTTTTTCAAATTAGAAAATATGTATATTGCTTTAAAATAAATTGTAAGTTAATTTTAGTTTAATTATAAAAAAATTCACTTTGACCCCTCAAAGTATGACAATTAGAAAAATATAATTTATTTTATTGTTTAAAATAAATTGTTAGTTGTTTAGTTTTTTTTGATTTAGTTTAAAATTGTGAATTAGTAGTTAAATTTTAAGTTAAATTTTTGAATTTAGTTGTTTAATTTATAAATTTTTAATTAAAAATTGTGCACTTTGACCCCTCAATATTTTTTCATATTAGAAAATATATATATTGGTTGAAAATAAATTGTAAGTTAATTTGAGTTTAATTATAAAAAAATCCACTGTGACCCCTCAAAGTATGACAATTAGAAAAAAATAAAATTTATTTTATTGTTTTAAAATAAATTTGTTAGTTGCTTATTTTTTTTTGATTTAGTTAAAATGGTGAATTAGTTAGTTAATTTTTTTAATTTAGTTGTTTAATTTATAAATTTTTACTTAACAATTGTGCACTTTGACCCCTCAAAAATTTTTCAAATTAGAAAAATATATAATTGGTTGAAAATAAATTAAAAGTTAATTTGAGTTTAATTATAAAAAAATCCACTTTGACCCCTGAAAGTATGACATTAGAAAAATATAAAATTTATTTTATTGTTTTAAAATAATTGTTAGTTGTTTAGTTTTTTTGATTTAGTTAAAATTTTGAATTTGTAGTTAAATTTTTGAAATTTAGTTGTTTAATTAAAAATTGTGCACTTTGACCCCTCAAAATTTTTCCAATTTCGAAAAATATATATATTGGTTTGAAATAAATTGTTAGTTGTTTATTTTTTTTGATTTAGTTAAAATTGTGAATTAGTTAGTTAAATTTTAAGTTAAATTTTTGAATTTAGTTGTTTAATTTATAAATATTTAATTAAAAATTGTGCACTTTGACCCTTCAAAATTTTTCAAATTAGGAAAAATATATATATTGGTTGAAAAATAATTGTAAGTTAATTTGAGTTTAATTATAAAAAAATCCACTTTGACCCCACAAAGTATGACAATTAGAAAATATAAAATTTATTTTATTGTTTTAAATAAATTGTTAGTTGTTTATTTTTTTTTTTATAAATTAAAATTGTGAATTAGTTAGTTAAATTTTAAGTTAAAATTTTTAATTTAGTGTTTTAATTTATAAATATTTAATTTAAAAATTGTGCACTTTGACCCTTCAAAATTTTTCAAATTAGAAAAATATATATATGGTTTTAAAATAAATTGAATGTTAATTTGGGTTTAATTATAAAAAAATCCACTTTGACCCCTCAAAGTATGACAATTAGAAAAATATAAAATTTATTTTATTGTTTTAAAATAAATTAGTTAGTTGCTTATTTTTTTGATTAGTTAAAATTGTGAAATTAGTTAGTTAATTTTTTTAATTTAGTTGTTTAATTTATAAATATTTAATTAAAAATTGTGTACTTTGACCGCTCAAAATTTTTCAAATTAGAAAAATATATATATTGGTTGAAAATAAATTGTATAAGTTAATTTGAGTTTAATTATAAAAAAAAATCCACTTTGACCCCTCAAAGTATGACACATTAGAAAAATATAAAATTTATTTTATTGTTTTAAAATAATATTGTTAGTTGCTTATTTTTATTTGATTTAGGTTAAAATTGTGAATTAGTTTAGTTATTTTTTAATTTAGGTTGTTTAATTTATAAATATTAATTAAAAATTGTGCACTTTGACCGCTCAAATTTTTCAAATTAGAAAAATATATATATTGGTTGAAATTAATAAAATGGTAAGAGTTAATTTGAGTTTCATTATAAAAAAATCCACTTTGACCCCTCAAAGTATGACAATTAGAAAAATATAAAATTTATTTTATTGTTTTAAAATAAATTGTTAGTTGTTATTTTTTTGATTTAGTTAAAATTGTGAATTAGTTAGTTAAATTTTAAGTTAAATTTTTAATTAAAATTGTGCACTTTGACCCCTCAAAATTTTTCAAATTAGAAAAAATGTATATTGGTTTAAAATAAATTGTAAGTTAATTTGAGTTTAATTATAAAAAAATTCACTTTGACCCTGAAGTATGACAATTAGAAAAATATAAAATTTATTTTATTGTTTTAAAATAAATTGTTAGTTGTTTAGTTTTTTGATTTAGTTAAAATTGTGAATTAGTTAGTTAAATTTAAGTTAAATTTTTGAATTTACTTGTTTAATTTATAAATATTTAATTAAAAATTGTGCACTTTGACCCTCAAAATTTTTCTTAGAGAAAAATATATATTGGTTGAAAATAAATTGTAAGTTAATTTGAGTTTAATTATAAAAAAATCCACTTTGACCCCTCAAAGTATGACAATTAGAAAAATAATAAATTTATTTATTGTTTTAAAAAAATTGTTAGTTGTTTATTTTTTTTGATTTAGTTAAAATTGTGAATTAGTTAGTTTTTAGTAATTTTTTTTAATTTAGTTGTTTAATTTATAAATTTTTTAAAAATTGTGCACTTTGACCCCTCAAAATTTTTCAAATTAGAAAAATATGTATATTGGTTGAAAATAAATTGTAAGTTAATTTTAGTTTAATTATAAAAAATCACTTTGACCCCAAAGTATGACAATTAGAAAATATAAAATTTATTTTATGTTTTAAAATAAATTGTTAGTTGTTTATTTTTTTGATTTAGTTAAAATGTGAATTAGTTAGTTAAATTTAAGTTAAATTTTTTATTTAGTTGTTTAATTTATAAATTTTAATTAAAAATTGTGCACTTTGACCCCTCAAAATTTTTCAAATTAGAAAAATATGTATATTGGTTTAAAAAATAAAATTGTAAGTTAATTTTAGTTTAAATTATCTAAAAAAAATTCACTTTGACCCCTCAAAGTATGACAATTAGAAAAATTAAATTTATTTATTGTTTTAAAATAACTTGTTAGTTGTTTAGTTTTTTTGATTTAGTTAAAATTGTGAAATTAGTTAGTTAAATTTTTAAGTTAAATTTTTGAATTTAGTTGTTTAATTTATAAATTTTAATTAAAAATTGTGCACTTTGACCCCTCAAAATTTTTCAATTTAGAAAATATGTATATTGGTTTAAATAAATTGTAAGTTAATTTAGTTTAATTATAAAAAATTCCTTTGATCCCTCAAAGTATGACATTAAAAAAATATAAATTTATTTTATTGTTTTAAAATAAATTGTTAGTTGTTTATTTTTTTGATTTAGTTTAAAATTGTGAATTAGTTAGTTAATTTTAAGTTAAAATTTTGATTTAGTTGTTTAATTTATAATATTTAATTAAAAATTGTGCACTTGACCCCTCAAAATTTTTCAAATTAGAAAATATATATATTGGTTGAAATAAATTGTAGTTAATTTGAGTTTAATTTAAAAAAATCGACTTGACCCCTCAAAGTATGACAATTAGAAAAATATAAAATTTATTTTATTGTGTTAAAATAAATTGTTAGTGTTTATTTTTTTGATTTAGTTAAAATTGTGAATTAGTTAGTTAAATTTAAGTTAAATTTTGAATTTAGTTTTTTAATTTATAAATTTTTAATTAAAATTGTGCACTTTGACCCCTCAAAATTTTTCAATTTAGAAAATATATATATTGGTTGAAAATAAATTGTAAGTTAATTTGAGTTTAATTGTAAAAAAATCCCTTTGACCCCTCAAAGTATGACAATTAGAAAAATATAAAATTTATTTTATTGTTTTAAATAAATTGTTAGTTGTTTATTTTTTTGATTTAGTTAAAATTGTGAATTAGTTAGTTTTTAAGTTAAATTTTAATTTAGTTTGTTTAATTATAAATTTTAATTAAAAATTGTGCACTTTGACCCCTCAAATTTTTCAAATTAGAAAAATATTTATATTGGTTTAAAATAATTGTAAGTTAATTTTAGTTTAATTATAAAAAAATCCTTTGACCCCTCAAAGTATGACAATTAGAAAAATATAAATTTATTTATTGTTTTAAAATAAATTGTTAGGTTGTTTAGTTTTTTTGATTAGTTAAAATTGTGAATTAGTTAGTTAAATTTTAAGTTAATTTTTTTAATTTAGTTTGTTTAATTTTATAATTTTTAATTAAAAATTGTGCACTTGACCCCTCAAAATTTTCAAATTAGAAAAATATGTATTGTTAAAATAAATTGTAAGTTAATTTAGTTTTAATTATAAAAAAATTCACTTTGACCCCTCAAAGTATGACAATTAGAAAAAATAAAATTTATTTTATTGTTTTAAAATAAATTTTAGTTGTTTAGTTTTTTTGATTAGTTAAAATTGGTGAATTAGTTAGTAAATTTTAGTTAAATTTTTGTATTTAGTGTTTAATTTATAAATTTTTAATTAAAAATTGTTGCACTTTGACCCCTCAAAATTTTTCAATTTAGAAAAATTATATATTGGTTGAAAATAAATTGTAAGTTAATTGAGTTAATTATAAAAAAATCGACTTTGACCCCTCAAAGTATGACAATTAGAAAAATATAAAATTTATTTTATTGTTTTAAAATAAATTGTAGTTGTTTAGTTTTTTGATTTAGTTAAAATTGTGAATTAGTTTTTAAATTTTAAGTTAAATTTTTGAATTTAGTTGTTTAATTTATAAATTTTTAATTAAAAATTGTGCACTTTGACCCCAAAATTTTCAATTTAGAAAAATATATATATATTGGTTTTAAAAAAAATTGTTAGTTGTTTATTTTTTTTGATTTAGTTAAAATTGTGAATTGTAGTTAAATTTTAAGTTACATTTTTGAATGCAGTTGTTTAATTTATAAATATTTAATTAAAAATTGTGCACTTTGACCCCAAAATTTTCAAATTAGAAAAATATATATATTGGTTGAAAATAAATTGTAAGTTAATTTGAGTTTAATTGTAAAAAAATCTACTTGACCCTCAAAGTATGACAATTAGAAAAATAAATTTATTTTATTGTTTTAAAATAAATTGTTAGTGTTTATTTTTTTTGATTACTTAAAATGTGAATTAGTTAGTTAAATTTTAAGTTAAAATTTTTGAATTTAGTTGTTTTTATAAATATAATAATTAAAAATTGTGCACTTTGACCCTCACAATTTTCAAATTAGAAAAATATATATTGGTGAAAATAAATTGGTTTAATTTGAGTTTAATTATAAAAAAAATCGACTTTGACCCCTCAAAGTATGACAATTAGAAAAATATAAATTTATTTTATTGTGTTAAAATAAATTGTTAGTTGTTTATTTTTTTTGATTTAGTTAAAATTGTGAATTAGTTAGTTAAATTTAAGTTAAATTTTGAATTTAGTTGTTTAATTATAAATTTTTAATTAAAAATTGTGGCACTTTGACCCCTCAAAATTTTTCAATTTAGAAAAAATTATATATTGGTTGAAAATAAATGTAAGTTAATTTGAGTTAATTGTAAAAAAATCCACTTGACCCCTCAAAGTTGACAAT